>CAWUHW010000012.1:1788789-2388789 GCA_963922195.1 Panagrolaimus sp. PS1159 | reverse complement strand
AGATTACCACACTGAAAAAAAATATAGAATAAAATGAATCATTTAAATAAAAATTAATTTTAATTAAAAATCGTAACAATAAAAACATAAAAAAGTAGTTCAACAACGGAAGAAAGTAATCAATCAATAAAATTTTTTAAAAAAATATGTGAGCGCAAGTAAAAATTAATGAGTGCAGTTTATCGCGTTTAATTGAAAAATCATCTTCTTCTTTTCTTATTTCGGTCCGCGCAATAATATTATAGAAAAATAAATAAGAAAAAAAGGCGATAACAACATTGAAAAAGAAAAAAGAAAAGTTGCGTGTGTTGTTTCCCCCGAGACTAATGTCAAAGAATAGAAAGAAACTAAAAAAGGAAGAGAAGAAGAAAAAAAAGTTGTATCAAACATCACCACTAATGATGAATTTAAAAAGGAAATAAAATATCTTTTTTTTAATTTTAAAATATTAAAATTTGCACAGCCGGAAAATCGATAACTTCTGGAAGCATAAAAAAACAAGGGGGGATATTCAAATATTGGACGCAAATAAATATTTTAAAAAAAATTTATTGAATAGTTAAATAAAAACGAATGAAAGAATTATTACTATAATACAAACATGCGTAAACCGAGAAAAAAAGTAGTAGTTGAGGACAGAGAAGACAGAGAGAGTAGAAGAAGGAAAAGTTGTTGGAGAAGTAGTAGTAAAAAAAATGCGCGCAAGAAAGAAGTCCATTACAAGCAAAGTGCAAAAAAAGAAGAGAGAGAACAGAGCGCACTCAAACATTTTGCTGCTGCTTGTGTGCTATGGTCGCTTGGCAAAATAGAAAAAAAAAGTGGTGGACGACGTTGACGCAAAGCTCACTTCAATCAATAAAAAAATTCCTTTCTTCAACATTTTCATCTTCGTTTTTGATGATGAAAAAAACCGAGAGAGTGAAAAAAAGCTTTAAAGAAGGTCCACCCAAAGTTAGTTAAGTACACTGTTGGAGAAAGAGAGAGAGAGAAAAAGCAGGAGCAGCAAGCTTTAAAGCCTTTAGTCATCTCTGGTTTTTTTTTCTATTTTTGCAATACTACTCAAACAAGAATAAAAAAAGAAGAAGAGAGGGACCAAAAAAACGAGAAAAAGAAAAAAAGTTTGTCATGTTTTTGGATTTTGTATTTGTTCTTTGAAACATTGAAAAAAAAAGGAGGAAGAAGAGCGAATTTTTTTGGGGGGAAGTAAACTATAAAGTTCGAAAATGTTGCCACACAAAAAAAAGAGGGGGGCATATAAATTTTTAAAATAAAATAATAAAAAATGGGAAAGGTTAAAAGTTTAATAGTATTGCAAAAACAATAGTTTAATATTAAACTAATAATATAGGAGAAAAAAAGAGTTATGAACTAAATTTAATTTTAAAAATTTTTTCTTGAAGGACAACAAAGAATGTGTATATCAACAAAGGAAAAGATCAAGATGCTGATAAAAGATTAGATCTTAAAAATTTTTCCGCCCAAAAATGTTAGGAAAGATTGAAAGATGACAAATAAAATCGATATTGACATGGATATATCAGATCTTTTATGTTGCCACCGGAAATAAATACGGGATAAAAGAATTTATTTTTTTTTTGTTTAATCTAAAAACCACTCCCCCATCATCTGCAGTGTCGAAGTATTAGCAGAAGTAGACATCAAACAAATCGTTTCTCATTCATTGATGATGCAGGTCGCAGCTCACGTTGAAGTTTATTTTTTTTTGTTGCAAATATAAAAAAAAGCGCACACGCAAAAATAAAGTATTAACGTGTGCTGCTTTTTTTTATCTCTCTCTCTCTCAGGTGGCAACAAAATATAATATGTGTTGTTTAAAAAAAAGCCACCACCGCCTCAAAAAAAAAGAAATCACTGATCAAAATCATCATCATCAACATCATAAGAGAGAGAAGGGAGAGAGTACTAAAAAGTTTTAACACACAAAAATAAATACACACATTCATCAAATATTCACGTAAAATGGTCACAGAAAACAAAGATAGATAACTCAAAAAATTTTAATCAACAAAAAAAGAAAAAAAGTATTGCAGAAGGAAGAAAGCAGACAACAACTGGTAAAAACTTCTCATTGATAAAAAGTGAATGTGTATAAAATGAATAATAGCAACAGAAAAAGAAAAAAAGAAAGAATCAAAGATAAGACAAAGATGAAGTAAAAAAAGAGAGAAAAAATTATTGGAACTAATAACATCATAAAAAAATATATACATTCAATGTTAATTATCTTTTTTTTAACATAAGGGTTGTTCTTTGATACAAAAAAATCTAAAGTTTAAAAATATTTTTAAAAAACATCAAAAAAGATCAAGACAGAGATCAGTTGGGAATTTGAAAAAAAGGGGATAACAAAAGTGCCTAAAAATAATGTCGAAAAAAGAAGGTTCAAAAATTAAAACAGCTGTTTTCAAACAAAATTTATTTTTTCTTTTTTTGGTTTCAAAGCGAAAATGTCCAAAGAATTTGTCTCAAAAAGAAAGATGATGAAATGTGTTTTTTTGTTTTACCAAAAAATATCTTTCAAAAATAAAAATAAAATTCCTCAACAAATTAAAAATAAACTCTATTTACACTGTCATTGAAAAAAATGTGTAGCAAAATTTGGTCCTTCAAAAAAGTGCAAAAAACCAATTTTTTTGTTTCTAAAAAATCCAGTCGTTCACACTTAACCCATCCCTAAAAAAATTGTACGTGCACTTTTGACTGTTTAAAAATCAAAAAAAAATTGCAAAAAACTTTTTTTTCATCCCTAAATTGTTTTTTTTTGTTTCAACCACTTTACAACAACTTTTTTTGTGTCGTCGACGGTGAACAAAAAAATCATTTTTTCTCCAATTTTGTAGTCGGTGATTGAACACAGTCATATATTTGCAATAAATTTTTTTTCCTTTTTTATTGAACTTTTTTGATCACAGTACACATTTTCTTATCTCTCTTCTTCTTTTAAGTGATGACGATGGAGAGAAAAGAAATAAAAATAATATATCAAAAATTCTCTGACAAACATGAAAGAGGGGGAAAGAGATATAATTTTTAATGGTACACATAAAATTGTACTAATTTGTTTTGGCAGTACATATTTCGGATATACAAAGGTCAAAGAAAAAAAAGCGTTTTGAAGAAAAAAAATATTTAATATTTCCAAAAATGAAACTTTTTTGTATAAATAAAATTTTTGTATTTTTTATTAAAACTCTTAATACTACAATTTGACGTATTTTCGTCGCATATAATAATCAATTGTCTGTCTACTTACTTTTAAAAACATAAGCTTTTTTAAAAGCTTTTAAAAACACTTAAATGTTGTATCACTTTTTAAAAACTATACAAAGAAAAAACGATTTATCGTTCAGATTTTCGAATGTTTTTTTCTATTTAAGCAAAGAGCAAAAAACGTTTTTGAAACTTTTTTTGAGTGCTCAAAAGTGTGTTAATATAAACACCGGCCGACAAAATTTAAAAAACGATTTTCGTTAAAAACAAAAAAAAAATTTTCCGTTCGGGAACCTTTTTTAAGATGTGGTTTTTTTGACTAAACTTTAAAACTTTTTTTGAGCATTTGTGGGTAAGATAACGGCATTTTTAGATTTCAGAATCGTTTTTAGCGACCTCGAAAATGGGTGGGCGCCAGCTTTTTCGATAAAATTACGTTTAGCCGATTTTCGAAAATTGATGTTGGAGTAAAAGATGGAAGAATCAGCTATTATTGCTTTATATATTACTAAAAAGCATTAATAAGCAGGCTGACATCTATATCTAGCTAAAAAATGAGCCAAAACATGTGTATTTTGTCCCAAAATTGAATGTGGTTGAAAATCTTCAATGCTGGAGAAGCAGACGATCAAAATATCAAACATCGAGCAGGTAAGTTTATTCTTTCTTTTTAATCATCTAATTATACTTTAATCTTTCAGATATTGCTCAAGGATGCTATTCTGATATTAATTTCAACTATATTGGAAGAATTTTATATATTTTACCACATCATGCATCTTGGGGTATATGTGCTTCGAGCTATTTGGTTCACAATTTCACCATTCGATGACAATCCAGAAGATTAAACAAGATGATTACTATCATCTGCTATAAAAATAACACAAAAATTTACTTATTTAAACCAAGGATATATGTTTTTTGAGAAAAAAGGACTGCAGCATATATACCCCAAGATGCATGATGTGGTAAAATATATAAAATTCTTCCAATATAGTTGAAATTAATATCAGAATAGCATCCTTGAGCAATATCTGAAAGATTAAAGTATTAATAGATGATTAAAAAGAAAGAATAAACTTACCTGCTCGATGTTTGATATTTTGATCGTCTGCTTCTCCAGCATTGAAGATTTTCAACCACATTCAATTTTGGGACAAAATACACATGTTTTGGCTCATTTTTTAGCTAGATATAGATGTCAGCCTGCTTATTAATGCTTTTTAGTAATATATAAAGCAATAATAGCTGATTCTTCCATCTTTTACTCCAACATCAATTTTCGAAAATCGGCTAAACGTAATTTTATCGAAAAAGCTGGCGCCCACCCATTTTCGAGGTCGCTAAAAACGATTCTGAAATCTAAAAATGCCGTTATCTTACCCACAAATGCTCAAAAAAAGTTTTAAAGTTTTAAAGCTTCACCAAAATGTTCCCGAGCGGAAAAATTTTTTTCTTTTTTTAACGAAAATCGTTTTTTAAAATTTGTCGACCGGTGATAAACGTTTTTGAACTCACATTTTATAAAAAATTTTAATTTTAGGTACGAGAAGTTTAAGCGAAATTGTAAAAAACCCTTTTTTCCGATTTTAAAACAGCATGATTATCGCTTTTTATTACTTTTTACTGTTATAAAATAACAAAGTAAACAAAAAATTAATTTTTTTTAATTGATTTTTTGTTTACTATATATTTGAAAAAGTGTACCTATTGGATTTTCCCAAAAATAGGATTTTTTAAATTTCATAATTTTAACACCCGAAAATATTAAAACTTATTAAAAAAAGCATTCTTATAAATCTTAAATTATTTTAAAAAGCAAAACTGGTCTTTAGTTTTTTCATAAACAATCGTACGTAGAACCACAAAACACAAAGATAAATGTAATTGGGTATAAAAATATACCGAATAAAAACAAAATTCAAACTTCTTATTACTAATACAAATACAGTTCTTACTTTTTTTAATAAGCTTTGAAAGGATTTAATAATAAACAACCGACATTTAAAAAAGCCTCATATGACCAGACACTTTGGCTTTAACAGAAAATTCCTTGTTCAAATTAAAATATTCAATAAAAAAAAACAGATGTGACGAAAAACTATAAATTATAATTCCACGCGGAAGAAATAAAACACAGATATTAATTAAAAGTTTTTAATTAAATTTCAAAAATGTTTATACGTAAAAAAAATGAAAAAACGAAAAAACAATATTTATTGTATCATAAATTGTATTTTAAAAATTAAAGTAACAACAAAAAAGTACGTTTTTTCCAAAATGTACTTGAACAAATTCAACTACAAACAAAAGCCATGTATTTTTTTTGAAAAAAGTAATGCAAAAAATGCATATACACACATTTATGTATGTGCTTATTAATTGCAACAAACATACAAATTTATTTTTACAGATTTTTATTAAAAATAGCCGAGGGTATTATTTCAGTAGGAAATAGAAAAAATAAAGGGAGGGCAAAAATTGGAAGTAAAAATATTATTTTTTGCAAAAAATGGATATTATTTTTTTGCATAAGAAAAAGAAGTTGAAACGAAATTTTAAATGTTAAGTGATTTTTGACTTTTGATGTAAAATTTTTTATTAAAATTTTGTAAATTTCACAATTTTATAGATTACTTTACGTACAGCAGAAGGTGAAAAAAAAGAAAGTGAAAGTTAAATTCTAAAAATTAGGACAAATATTTTCAAAAATAAAACTTAATAATTTTGGAGTAAAACTTTTTGGTGATTTTGCGAAATAACAAAACACTGATATTTCAAAACCCCGAGTAATAAACATTTTATTGTTTTAGCTAGGAAGCGGCTGGTCAAAAATAAAAGTTGAGATAAATAAAAAATTTTGTGTGATTTCAGTACTTTCGATCCCGAATATGACGAAAATAAAAAAAAATAAAAGCAAAAAAAGTAAAAAATGCCGAAAATTAATTTTGAAAATTTTGATAATCAAAAATTTTCCGTCGTCAGCAAAAAAAAGGAACACTTTTCTTGACAAAAGCAATGCACCCAATAAGCACAAAGGTGCACTTATTGGATGTGTTTTTCGTTGTAAATTTTTTTCTTGCTTGTTTTTTTTTGCACTGGTTGAAAAAATTTATTAAATTTTATGGAGATAAAAGAAATATTTTTTTAATATGTGAAAATTAAATGAATTCTGAAGCACTGGAAATTACTGAAACACATCTGTTTTTTTTTTTCAGGAAAAAATTGAAGGAAACAACCATTGTCAAAAAAGAACAAAACGCCAAAAGCATACCAGATTTAAATTTATGCCAGTTTTTGCTGCAAAATGCATGTACGGGGAATTTTTGGGATTTTTTGGCAAAATGCATTAAGTTCAAAATTTTACGGGCTATTTACTGATACCATGTTTGTTAATGCATCCGAACGCACTAAGGGTGTTCTCCTTATAACCCTGACTAAAAATGCCATTTTCGGCATCTTTTTATGGCACAACCTGTATCAAAAGTTGCAGATTCGGAATCAGCGTGAAAAATTACATAAGGTCGGAAAACTAATTTGTTACTTTAAATTTAATTTTTCATACTGTAACGAAAAAAAAACAAGAGAAAAGACAAAGAAAAAGTGTTCTCTGCGTGTTCCTAGTTTTAGCTCAATTAAAAAAGTTTTTAAAAACCGAGTCGGATGAAACTTTCAGTGAGTAACACCAGCAAAAGATCGAAAAAAATTAGAATCCCACAAAACAGTGGTTTTTCTCTATATTTACTTTTTATTCGTAAATAATGAGTAACAAAAGAGGCGTTGATTATAAAAGTCAACAAAAACCTTTCCAACGTGTTTTTTATAAAAAGAAATGATTGCGAAAGATTTTTTGTGTTCTTAAAATAAAATTTTGCTAAACCAAAAGTAAGAACGTTTTAACATGGTGAAAAAAGGGGTAAATAACACAAAATACAAAAACTTTTGTATTTTGGTAACCCTTATTTTTGACTATTTAAAAAAACAAGAATTTCGAAATCTTTCAAAAAAGTAATCCATGGATTTTTTATTTCATTTACATACAGTAATTTCTACTTTTTAAACAAAAATTTTTATCAAGCTAAAAAATCAATCTTTTTCTATGAATGAAAAATGAAAGTTTTATACTGCTTTAGGGGTTTGAAAAAAGTCTTCAAAAATAGCTATATATAAAAACATTTTATATATGGCTTTTTTGTTTTTTTTTAATATAAAGTCGACAACCTTTTTTGCTTTCGGTAAAAGAAAATTTTAAAGCTCAAAAAATAGAACTTTGCTTACACACAACCAATTTACACATTTATACTTTTGCCACCATAAAAATAAAAGTACCAAATAATTTTAAATAATTCAATTTTTTACGTAATCAACCTTTTCGTTCAAACATTCAAAAAGCGTGTAAAAAAGCAAAATTAGCAGCAGCAATTTTTAATATCCCACTTTTATAAAAAAAAGCCCGCCTACATTCTGAGAAAAATTAATATTATTTGTAAAAATAGATTTAGCAAGAAAAAAAAGAGAGGGGTGATATTAATGCTAATCTTAAATTATAGTCTGTTATTAATTGCATACTTTTAAAATTATTAAAAAGTATTAATTTTAATTCAACTTTGAAAATTCAATTTTTTGTCTCCCTTTTTTCTGATTTAATTCATAGCCATCTTTTAAAGACAAAAGTTTAACTAAAAACGTTCAAAGAAAACAACAAAAGTATAAATTCAAAAGAAAACAAAATACTATTTGTTGTTCATTATTTGTGGAGACATAAATAAATTGTCAGGAAAAAACTTGCTCAATTAAAACTCAATTTTCTGAATTAATTGCATTTCCTTTTTTGAATTAAAATTTTAATAATAAAACAAACAAATTGTGAAAAGCCAATTTTGCAAAATTTTTAGCTTAAAACATTTTTTGCAAAAATAATAGCATTTATTTGCAAATTTAACTCCTTAGTAACTAAACAAAATGCAAGTGAATAAAAATAACAAAAATATATAGAGGGGAAGAAAATCTAAGCCAAAAAAAAAATGATACAGCAAACTGAAAGGTAATGTAAAAAAAAAGATATAAGCTAAGTAAAATGCAAAACGAAGAAATAAAGGTATATTTTTCAAATAAAAATGCAAAAAGCATTCAAAAAAAGACAAACATAAAAAGATATATTTTTATTAATCTTTGAAGTCAGTAACTTTTAAAAAATCTAGATATTAAAAAGGGTACACTAAATTTTTGTATCAATTATAAAATATTAGCAACATTATCTAATGTTATGAACAAAGATTTTGATTTTGAAAATTAGCAATTTTAAAAACATAAAAAATCGTAAGTTTAAAAAAAATAAAAACCGTTTTAAGCCATGTAAGTTTAAATAAAAGCATTTTAACATTTTTATACTGTTAAAAAACAGGAAAAAATTTCATTTTAATTAAAATTTATGTAAAATGTTTTTCTTTTTACATGAAAAATATAGAGAAATTTTCAGCAAAAATTTAGAAAAATTTGTTCAACGATGATTTTGCAATTAAAATTCATTTGTAGTATTTTGAAATACTTTTTAACAAGTTTTTGAACTTTATAAATAAAATAGTTTGTTCAATTAACAGATAATCATAACAGATTTCTGTAAAAAATTTAAAACAAGAACAATACATTTTTAAATTGTTTTGAAAATCGGAGTATTTTGTTCACAATGATAATTGAAATTTATTTCAAACTACAATCTTTTTATCATTTTTCGAAAGAAAAAAAAATTTTCAAATAAGGAAAAAAAACAATCTGATCTTTTTAAAACACTGAAAAATGACTACCGTACGGTACACAGGCCTAACCGTACCGCATCAGAAAATACCTAATAATATATTTTTAAATTTTTTTTTCTTTAAAACAGTAAAATTATAGTGCTGCTATAAACAAATAAAAAAATACATTGGTATTTTTCATTCAATGTGATTGTTATGAAATATCAGATGAAAAAATTCATTACTCTGAAATTGATTTTTATTATTATTATTATTTATTCTGCAAGCCCGAACACTTGCTGATTACATAAAATAAAAACATACAGAAAAATAAATTAAATTAAAATAAATACGGTATTTTAACAACACAAAACACAAAATAAAAAAATTAAATTAAATAAATACTCCTCATTTTTTCATTTGCTCAACAATAGAAGATGAAAGAAAAAATTGATAAAGTGAAGTAAGCAAAAATAAAATGTAATTAAAAATAGAGAAGGTGGAACAGAGAAATTATGTATAACTTAAAACTTAAAAACTCATAATGCTAAGAGGTAATTTTTAAACTCTTTATGGGAAGTATACTGAATATTCCTGGGTAATTTTATATACCATGACGTGGCTTTAGTGGTAAAAAAATTTTTTCTGATATTATTATGTTGACTGCATTTGGGTATTGAAATTTTTTGGTTTGCTCCCCGGGTAATAGTATTTCTTTTAATAAGGTTAAGCGTGAAATTCAGACTACCGTTAAGGTAATCGTTAAGAAATGATAGGTCATACTTGTTTCTCCTAGATTCCAACGTTTCAACTTTGGAGTTAATGAGATTTCCTAATCGGATTAATTTATCCTCATAAGGTTCATTAGAAACTTCTCTTAAAACTTTACATCTTAAAAAAATATTTCTAATAGAAATTCTTTGAACTTTTTCAAGTTTATCAATGAGCTTTCTTTTTGTAGGATTAAAGACGGGTGTTGAGAATTCAACAAGTGGTCTGACATAAGTGGTGTACATGTGGTATAAAAGGTTAGCATTAGTGGATTTTAATCCCTTAAAAAGGATAAAAGAGCGCGCTATAGCGTTTTTTGAGATAGTGTTAATATGTTCATCCCAACTCAAATCTGCAGAAACAATTAAGCCTAAATCTCTAACAGATGATTGGTTGTTCGGAAGCTTGGCTCCGTTAAGGAAATAAGAGATTTTAGGGTTCTTTTTAGGTAAACAATGTAGGACATTGCACTTATTAATTGCGATCTCAAGTTCATTTTCAACAATCCATAACTCAAGTTTTTTAAGAAAGAGGTGAAGAGGAGAATTATGTTGTCGAAGTTCAGAGGATAAAGCTTTAAGATCATCAGCAAAAAGTTTTTGCAGTACGCCTGGGGTCTCACAGAAAGATACAAGGTCAGCAATAAAGAATATGAAAAGTATAGGACCAAGTTTAGATCCTTGAGGTACCCCCGAATTAGCATCAAAAAAATCAGAAAGTGTTTCACCTACTTTTACTCTAAATTTTCTATTAGATAGAAAGGCTTGAATCCAAGCAATGATAGAGTTAGGAACTTTAACTTTTTTAAGTTTACAAAAAAGGATAAAATGCTTCATTCGGTCAAAAGCTTTTTTCATATCGAAGTAAATAATATCTACTGGGATATTTTTGTCAGCTTTTTCAGTAACAAAGTCAAAGGTCTCTAGAAGTTGGGTAGTTACATTTTTGGATTTAGTAAACCCATGCTGACAGGGTGGAAGAAGATTATTTTCTTTAAAAAAATCAGTTAAATAATCAATAATGATCTTTTGGGGTATAGCAGAAAGCGAGCAATTTAAAGAAATAGGTCTATAATTAGATGGAAAATGCTTTTCACCTTTTTTAAAGACAGGTATTACCGTAGCTTGTTTCCAAAAAGAAGGTACTGTTCCTTGTGATAAAGAAAAATTATAAAGTTTAGTTAAAGGTTTCACAAGGGTTATAGCACATTTTTTTAGAACAATATACGGTATACCATCAGGTGAGGTGTTACATTTAGATGGAAGGGACTTAAGATACTCAAGAACAGAAGCCTCAGTAAGTTCAGGTAAGGGATTATCATCAGATTCGAAATGATCATAATTGCATTTATTGGGGTGATAATAAGTTAAGAAGTTTTTTGCAAAAGCGGTACTTTTATCGGTATCCAAAAATAAATTTTGGTCATCTATTTTTAAGGCGGGTACAGTAGTATCATTCTTTAAAAGTTTGCCTAGATGATTGAACATGCCTTTCATCCCATGCTTTTTAAGTATGCGATGCTCTTTAGAACGCCTAGCTTTAGAAGATAACGAAATAATCCTTTTAGAAATGAGAGAAATGCGTTTAAAGTTTGTAGAGATAGGAGGGATAGAGTTGCGATAATCAATCATTTTTTTAATGTTAGGTGGAAGTCTGTCAGATGATGAGGGTATTACTGTTTCAACAAATATAGAGATAGCATGGTTTATCACTAGTAATAGCTCATTATAGAAAGAGTCAATATTATTGACATTAATCTCAGATGGGAAATTCCAGGGATGGTGGAGGAAAAAAAGATTCACTGAAAAAAAAGTAGGTGGATTTACACTCCAAAATAAGTGCGAATTTAAACTTAGTTAGGCTGTTCCTGTGGACTCTACTATTTCCAATAGTAGTAGAATTAGTTAAAAAGATAGGAGTGAAAATCGGGCTGAAAGTAGGAACAATATTTGAGAGAAATAGGAGTAGATTCGTTCCCTTATACAGGTTTAAAGAATGTATCAAGATAGGTCAATATATCGCCTATATATCGTCTTCCACGTCACCCTTTTTCAGTACTACCCTCACCTCCCGTACTACCCTGACCCCATAATCCCCATACACAAGCAAATATCAACATAACAATTTATCAAAAAAAGTAACAATAATAAAAAGCTGACAAAACACAAATAAAAGTGAAAAACGAAGCTTACAGATAAGAAGTGCTGCCATTGTTCTTTCAGACGTCATTTGAAGGATCCAAAGAAGATACACGATCAGTTGCAGATTCATTTGACAATTTATCTAAAACATAAAATATCTATAGTTGTGCTGAAGAAGTAAAGAAAACCAACCAGCAATTGCATCGAGTTGCCTTTTGACTGCCAATCTAGAAGCATTTTGGTGATCTTTGATGTTCATCAAATATTCAAGAAAGTATGTGATGCCAGTTGTTTTTGCATCATATTTGACATTGCAGACAAAAACCATTTCCATATAACTTTGAAGAGCTTCAGCAAATCTGCCACGAACCTAAAACATTGTTTTAATGGACATCTTAAATAAGAATCGATACTTACTTGGAAAGCCATACCATCTGCAGCAATATAAAAGGTGATAGCTGAATCAGATCCAAGAATAAGAATGGAAGGCGCAGTGATAGCATTATCTTTGCGCCATTGTATAGCATTCTTGTAATCAAGGCTGCCCTAAAAAGCCGTAATGATATAATAATATGTTATGGAAAAAAACCTACAGTATGATCAATGACAAGACGACCATAATCATTTGGAGACTTTTTGCATTTGATTTTCAATATTTCTGAAAGAAGCTGGCCAGCCATGTATTCATGTTTATCTGAAAATGAATGAGAAGTAAAAGAATAAAAGACAGAATAATTACCTGTGCTGTCATTTGCAGTGGTGGTAGTTGATATTCCAAGTACACGAGCTTCTTCGTAAATTGCAGGAACAAGACGACGGAATGTTTCTGCCAAAGAAAAGAGAGCCTGACGGCGAACAGACATAAGACATGTGAAGTCATAATGAATCTGAAAAATGTTCACAAAAGATGTAAAGTATATACAATGTTACCAGAGAAACATCAGAGACGATATGGCGAAATTTGCTGACAATTTTTGTAATAATGCCAAGTTGGAAATCTGGATGATCATAAAGTTTCTTAATCCATGAAGATCTTCGAATGCTTAAAAAAATAAATAAGTAAGGAAGAGCTGAAGGGACAAAGGCAACTCACGCAGTTCGTTCATAAGCACAATGAAGAGTTTTGCTGTCAGTTTCTGGATTGAGTTCAATGCTAAGAAGATCAATTTCGCTATCAGTAACAGCTGTCATTTTTGCTCGTTTAGCTGGAGGTGTTTCTTTTGAACAATCAGACGGCGAAAATGTTTGATTTTGAAATCGAGTCTGCCATTTCTGTTTGCAAATGTCATATTTTGAAGTTCTGTATAACCAGTAAGAGAGCTGACAAGTTTTGCAAGGCTTTGTTTTTCTGATGGAGGAACATCTAACCTAAAAAAGTATAAAGAAGTAATGATTGATATGATTATAAACTTGCTTTGGCCATTTTACACGAAGAATTTCCATACAAGCATCAATGATGACAAATTCAGCTGCTTCATAAAGTTCAGGACGTTGTTGTTGGCTGAGTACAAAGAAAGCTGCCTTACGATGATAAAAGAGGCCCAAATGGGATACAACATCAATCTAAAAAGACATGTTAAAGGAAAAAAAGTGAATGCATACGTCATAAAAGGTTCTGCCATCCATATTCAATCTGCTGCCATAAAAATCATCAATTGGTTGTTTATTGCTGATGTAGAAATTGTTGAGTTGCTTTGTCTTTGAGATTGCAGTGAATTTTGGACTATCAATCGGTTCTTTACGACGTTTATTTGATGCGGCTGCTGATGTGGAAAGTTCTGCACTGCCATCATCCATTGAAACAAGATCATGAGGTGGAGGAGGAGCTGCCATAAGAAGTTTAGCAAATGATTCACGTGTTGGTGTTGTTGGAGTCGGTGGAGGAGCTGCCATTGAAGATTGTTCAAAAAGATCACCAAAAAGATCTGTAGAATCATTGCGACGTCTTGCAAATGGTTGTTGAGAAGTTGTTGGAGTTGTTGGAGTTGCAACTGTTGCAACAGCTCTTCGTGAAGTAGTTGGAGTTGCAAGTGCAGCAGGAGATTTGAATGCCATTGGTGCAGATGTTGTTGGAGTCGAAGGTGTTGAAAATGAAGGAACATTTGAATCTGAAAAAATATCATATACTAAAGTTTAAAAGAAGCTAAAAGAAAACCTTCAAGTCGAGGATCGACAAAAACGTAATCATATCCCAATTCGACATAATCATCCATATGAACACGAAAAGGTTTGCCACTGCCACGACGCTGACCATACATTACAAGCTGACATGTTAAAGATGTGCATTCCAACCGATCAAGACCTTTTTGGATTGCTTCTGCCACTGTTGAAGTATCATCTGACACAGCAAAACGCTTAGAATGTTCAGTAACACCATCTTCATCAAGAAAGCGAAGTTTAACAGATGCGGACATACTAAAAAGCGTACAAGATAAATGAAAGTTAAAATATACAACGTTTAACACGGAAAATATAAAAAAGAGACAAAACGATATAAAAAAGAAGCATTAGAAAAAAAACACAGCAAAGAAAAAATTAACACAAAAAACGCGCCAGAAAAAAAGGTTAGGCTGTGTCGAATGCAACGGTTCTTAACACGAAAAGTGCGACCAGCGGGAATTCAAAAATATTTAGCCGGTTACTGCAAAATAGATTAACTTTTGAATATTGTAAAGTTTAATAAACTGTAAAATAACCAAAAAAATAATAGAATAATAAAAACATAATTTTTAAGGAATAGCGACGATCGTGCAGGATGTACAGGATCTGCCATAGCTGTTGAAAAACTGTGTCTTAATTCTCAAAATATAGATATAAAACGGAAGTTTAACCAATATCAAAGAGAAAATTACATAAAGCAGTTATTTATATATTAAAAATTTATTAATTTCCTGACAGAAAAAATGCTTTTCGAACAAAAGAATACAAAATAATATGCAACACATAATTTTTAAGGAATAGCGAAAGGTAATCTGACATATTTGCTATGATAGAGACGCATACTTTCATTGATGTAAAAAGTTTTTGGATGAGCTGACATAACATTAGCAGTAGGAGAAGTTTCATAGCAGTATTTTCTTTCATCAAATCTTATTGTTTGAAGCTTTGTGACACCGCAACTACCATCTATATTTTTAATGTAACTGCCACTTTGATTTTGTCCAGAACCATTTCTGCCATTTGTAGATGCAGCACTGCCACTTTGATTTTGTCCAGAACCATTTCTGCCATTTGCAGATGCAGCACTGCCATTTATTGGCATATCTTCCTCATTTGGAGGCGGATCATGAATGCTTATTATAGGTCTCCGATTCATAACGCTGAAAATTATAAATTAAGAAGGATGCAAGAAATAACACGACATTAATCACGTAAGACAACTACTTGGGCAACAAGGACAACATTAATAAAAATAATACAATTTTAAGGAATATTAAATAGCGTTTGGGAAAAATGAAAGAAAAACATATGCAATGAGCATTTGCAGCAGCACTTTTTTCCTTTTATGTCTTTTTTGAGGCTGTTTCATTGCTGTTATATTTTCGTGTTAAAAATAATACTGCGACTATTTTAATTTTTTTTTACAAAAGTATACAAATTTTATTTACTTGTTTTTTCTTATGAAAAATCTTACATTTATGGGCTTTGTATATTTATTATTGTTTGTTATTTACTTATTTACTTTCTTTTTTAGTCATGTCCACCGAAGATGATGATTTTATTCGTCGGCTACCTACACTTCCTCAAATTATTCTGGACCAAGTATTCCAACTTTGTCAGCCTGATTTTTGTATAAAATTATTATATGAACTTCTATCTATTGCTGATTCTTCTCCTTTGGCAGCACAACTTGCATCAAAATTACAGCTTTATTGTCTTTCATCTATGGCAGTCGAACAAGTAACTATTGTGGCAGATGAACAACAACATCATGGCATTGCTATTCCTTCACCTGATAGTATTGATCAACGTTTATTTGCTTCAGTATTAATTTCAAGAATGTCATCCCTACAACGCAAACGTGTTCGTGGAGAAATCAGATTAGACGGATTATCTGAAGATCAATGTCGTCATGCATTTCGTTATCTTCGACAACATGTCAGATTGGAAGATTTCGGTAATACTCTTATTATTTTGTCAGATTGCCATGTTCGTGTTCTTGATGTACAAACATTTTGTCGTGTTGATAATGAACAATCATCTTACTCAAATATTTTATTCACTGGCAGAACCATTATTACAGAAGGCGTTACTCATATGTTACAACATTTATATTGCCAGAATATTGAATATTCCGTATATGACCGAAATATTGGTACTTATTTTTATGCCATCAACATGTTTAACAATGTCAGACGTGAAACTCCGTTACAAAATTTGGTTATTAATTATTGTCGTGGTCCTGTACTTGCTCAACCAATTGCTGATTTTATTCTTTCAAATATGGCAGAAAATTCATCAATGGCAGTTTATGTTGATAGAATGGAATATCGAGCTACTTTTTATCAACAAATAGCTCCACTTTACAATGGTCCACTTGTTAATGTTGCTTTTCACAGAAATCATCGAACAAATGCATGGGTATATCAAGCAATTGGAAATTAAATAAGTTTTTATTATTTACTTAACTTGTCATTCATATTGTAATTCTATCTTTGTTATTCATCTGTCAGTTTTAATAAATTTATGTCAGCTTTTATCTTCCTTATGTTTCGCATACAACCTTTAATATTTTTCTAATGCTTTATTTTTCTAACAAATAAATTAATGACAATGTTAAACTAATCATCTGACAATAACATATAAAATAAAACTGACATTTTCATTATTCATTTTCTGCTGAACTGACCAGGTCTTTCATAAATAAAACCAATGTAAACAAAAATTTGACCAATAATGCGTCGATAGATGACAAAGGTATCTCCAATTGCTTGAAAATCAGTTCTGCCAAGTAGATAAAACTGCCGTTGAGAAAGTACTTCAAGAAATCTGTCATCAGGAGGAAGTGCTACAAGAATTGTAAGACTATATTCAATCCAATTATGAATATCCTAAAAATATTACCTTACTTATTTTATTATCACATTCATAATAAAAAAATAACTTACACTGACATGTTGATCAAATGCACGCCATCTTGGAAAATCTGCAACGACAAACATAGCATGATGCAGTCTATGACGATCATAATTATATAATCTGGCAGAAGTATGCTTCAATACATGAAGAAAGCCGCCATTACCAAACCCACGACAATTAACAGTAAGCCCTGCCAAATATCGTGGAAGATAGTAGTTATGCACTGGTAAAATGACCAAATTTGACCTTGAACTTTGATCTCTTAGCTCCTACGGTAGCTTACGGTAACTCCCTGTAACTCACAGTAAGCTTTTGGATACGTTTGAATTTTTTGTTTTGCAGGGTTACTGTAAGTCTTTATGGTGGAGGTAATGAGGTGATTGTCTTTGAAGATAGCCCCAAGTGATCAAAGGATATCCCCTTACTTGGTCATCAAGGATTAAAGCTATTTGCCGACATTTAAACGCATGTTAACTGGAGACAAATTTTATGGAATTACAGTAATTGTTGATTACAGCAGCTTACAATAGTTAGCCCTTGTTTACAGTAATCCTAGCTTATGGTAATTCTTGCAATCCTTCGTTTGAATTTTTGTTTTAGCTGTTACGGTAAGACTTTATGGTGAAGGTAATGAGGTGATTGTCTTTGAGGATAACCCCAAGTGATTAAAGGAGATCCCCTTACATGGTCATCAAAGATCAAAGGTGTTTGCCGACAATTAAAATGAAAGGAGTTTTTGTTAACTATTTCTTGTTTTTTTGTTGAAATTAGTGAAATTTTTCAGTAAAAAAACATGTAAATCTTAGATTTCTATTGGTTTAATGGGAATGACACATGTACTTAATCTCTGGATAAGCTAGGTTTTTTTTTGTATAAAAACAAGAAATTGCTTTATTTTTTTCATAAAAATCGTGAAAATTTGTAAATAAATTTTAAAAATAACTATTTTTATCATAATTAAACCAAAAAATTTCCCTTTTTTACTTAGTTTTAAGGAATCCGTGTGGATATGCTTAATCCCGAGTGGATATACTTAATCCACACACAAGAAAAATGTTGAAAAAATATTGTTTTTTTATTTTTTTAATTCGAACTCCTATAAAGTATGAATATTTTGACATTTTTTCTTGTTTTAGCAAGAGGATAAGCTAAATCCGTATTAGCTGAAGATATGCTTATAAAAATTTATATCCTTTTTTACTATTTTTTAATGAAAAATATATAAAAAATCGTTTTTTTTTTGTGTATTTAGGGATTTGAGGGGATATGCTTAATCCATGGATATGATAAAATTGAAGAAAATGTTGTTCTTTTACTCCTTTTTCAGCCTTAATAATAATCAAACATGGATATTTTGGCTTTTTTTGCTGTTTTTACAAGCGGATATGCTTAATCCCTGTTAGCTGGAAATTGAATTATAAAATTTTATATTTTTATTGCTATATTTTTAGCGAAAATGTTGAAATTTTAGGTTTTTTTTCTTGTTTTTAATGTGAGATAATAAGGGATAAGCTTAATCTCGTACAAGCTGAAAATTTGGATATCAACTTTTTGTCTGTTTTGCATTGTTTTTGTATGTAATTAAATCAAATTCATTTGCAAAAAAATTATGGGATTACCTTAATCCCCCACAACAGATATTCTTAATCCGTTTGGATATGTTTAATCCCTGTTTTGAGTGTTTGAGTTATCTCAAAATAGAAACCTTATTAGTATTAAATATCCAAAGAGAAGGATTCGTTAATTATGTATCAGTTGCGAAACAATTAAATAATAGTCATCATTTTCAAAAAATCAATGACTCTTCCAAACTACAACATCTGTATTTTACTCTCCTTCTTTTCTAAACTTTCAAATTTTCCTTTCTACAAAATATAAAAAATACCAAAAATGTTTAAAAATTGGACTTTTTTTTTATTAAAATAGTAAAATTCTCTGATAGCGTGCAATATGTATACATACACGTATTAACTGTACAGTAATATCTCTGTAAAAATAGTAATTTTTGGATAAATTTATGTTTTTTAAATGGAAAATTCTGTAAAAAGTGCTAAAAAGATATAATGAAAACTATAAAATCGTAAAATAAATATAACTTTTACGATTCCAAAATTTTTTGAATCCTTTTAGATTCAAATTCAACACGGATAAATTTTTGATACAAAATTTTGCCGTGTTTTTCTGTAAAAAAAATAAAAAAAATGTTAAAATAATTATACATAATACAAATCTTCCGTTATCTTAAATCCAGTGTTTTTAAATATAAACAAAATATTCAAAAAAATTTGGTGAAAACAGTTTTCTCTTTTTCCGATTTGTTAAACCCACAAGTTTTTTAAAACATGAGTTCTACGCTCCAAATACCTTCCCCTTAGAGTTTAGCGCTCCAAGGTCAAATGCCAGCGAAAAAAGTATTTTTAAAAAAAGACAGAAAAGTTTAGTTGCGATTTGATGGAGAGAAGGTATTTGACCTTGTCAGCTATCTATGAAGATGACCCAGCTTAACCAATGGAGGAGGTTACATTTAAATGTTCTTAGCTTTTCCTGTTAACGATCAAGAAAACTATTTTGCTTTGCTCGTAGTGTCTAGAATGTTGATAAAAAATGCAGAAAATTATTAAAAAAAAAACTTAATTTTCTAAAACGATCCCTATTAATTTTCATACTTTTGTTCGGGAAATTAGGAATCTTCACTATTTGCTAGTCATTTGTGTTTTCTGTACAATGCATGAGACAGTTATTCTGCGAAAAGCGGAGGTTTTAAAAATTCCATACTTTTTGGGTGTGTTTCCTGTTGATAGGCTTCCAGATACTAAAGGAAAACCAGCGTCTTTCATTATGAATCACGATCGAATCGATCAACCTGGGTCACACTGGGTTGCTTTATATGTACATCCACACCCTTATAACCATTTCGTTGAATACTTTGACAGTTTGGCAATGAAGCCCCCTGATGAGCTTTATTTTTGGAAAAAACGATTTAGTTATGGCTTTAAACCTGTTCAAAATATTTTTGCTGATACCTGTGGTGAGCATGCTCTTTATTACCTTTACCTCAGACTTGTTTTAAAACTTAATCGAACAGCAACGTTGGATAGGATTTACAGACTGAAAGATGCTGATAACTATGTTAAAAAGTTTATTCAAAAAGCATGATTTTCCAGCAAACAACAAATTTTTTTAACATCTTCTGTAAAAGATTAAAACAATTTTTTCCCTTGTATGTTATTTAAGTAATTTTATTGTTTAAAACACTAAAATTTTTTTAAAAGAATAAATCTTAATAAAACAAAAGGTAAAAAATACTTATTTTATTTAATTTTTAAAAGGAGGATTTTTTTCTTTCAGTGTCACTGTTCTTTACAAGTGATCTGTCTGTCAAATTTTGCTGTTTTTTAAACAAATTTTCGATATCAATAGTGAAATTTTTATTGAGAGTAATAGTAACACCACAATCGCATTCGCGGTAATAACCAATCATAGGTCTACAGAATGTTGTTTTATCTGTTATACACTTAACCTTCCGATATTTTTTTAAATATTCCTCAGTGGAGTTTTCAATATTTATTTTAGACAAATCTAAATTATCACGATAATTTTTAAATTTTGCTATATTTTCCAAGATTTGGTAAAAACTGTGACCGTAGCCGCAGCAATAACCCAAAAGTTTAACAGTACCGTCTTCATTTGTATGAATATTTTTTTGAATTTTAGAGCCACAAATATCTATAGTACTACACGAATTCATTGTTAGAAATTATAAGTAACTATTCATTTAAATTTCATCTGATTCACAACCCCCTTCACTTTCACTTTGGTCCTCTGATGTGCTTGAACAACTGCCGGAATATTCTTTATGTTTAATGTAGTGTTTTTTAATAATGATTTTGTCCATTGTTATTTCAAATTTATCGTAGAGGTAGTGTTTAAACCCACACCCCCATTTATATCGAGAATTTCCATCATCGTAATATTTAATATTAAAATTCTCATACAAAAACTGGAAAATAGGAAATGATAAACTCAGTTTTATCAAATCTACTTCTTTTCTGTATCTTCTGAGTTTACCAATTTTCTCTAAAAGCAGATAAAGTTCCTTTGCATCTTCACAACAGTTACCATTAATTAAGTTTTCGCCATTTTTATGGATTATTCTGAAAATTGCATGTTTTCTGCTACCATCTTTCTCATACGTTGACATCTTTATAACTCCAAATAATTTTAAAAGGTTTTCAATTGATCTATTAATTAAGCCACGCCCTTTTTTCCAGCAACCTAGTTCCCCACCAAAAACATTATGGTATTTAATACCACATGCTTCACTTCATTCATAACAAAATGCATCATCGTTGTAAAGTCGGAGATTGTGTTCTTCACAATTTTGATTTTTTAAAGAAATTAGCCAAAACACAGAGTTCGAAAAAACGGTTTAATTTAATTAAATATGCAAATCCAGATGAAATGCAGGCACTTGTTGAAATTGCACATAATATTGTACATTCAAAATTTAAATTAACACCAGCAAAAACGAAAAAACTCACTCCTTATGCCACACCCATTCGTGAATTATCCAGAGCTCGTACTGTAAATACAGTAAAAAGAGTCCTTCAAAATGGAGATGGTATTCCGCTCGCATCTTTATTATTACCAGTATTACTTGCTGTTGGACAGAAGCTTTTAGAATGAGCTCCGCTAAAAAATATTTTTTAGTTGACAAGGATAAATATTATTCTTTAATAGATAAATATGATTATGACCCTGAACATTTAAAAATTGCCCAAAATAACGTAAAAGATATTTTAAGAAATCCGGATTTGAATATTTCTTCAAAAAATGCATATTATAATATGACTTTAAGAGATTTAATTAAGAAAAGAAAACATGTAGCAGAAAAACCTATAAAAGTAGAAGACACTAAATTAACTGATATAAATGCTAATTTAAACAATACTTTGAAAACGTTGTCTATTTTATTAGAAAAACAAAAACCTTTAGGTATCGAAAACCAGAATGAACGATTAATTAATGAAAATTACGATATATCCCCAAAAAATCAGCACTTAGATTCTGAGATCTCTCTTACAACTCCTCTTTCATCACACGGCATTTCTTCTTTTTCGCCATTAAAAAATCAGAATCTTGATTCTGATGTCTCTCTTAAACCTCCTTCTAATTGGAAATCAGCTGATGAGCCCTTCTTATCAGACGATACACAGAATTCAAACGATCCCTCTTCTCCCTTACCCGATGCTCAAAGCCCACCCGATGCTCAAAGTCCATATTTTTTCAACAATTTATTTGCAAGAAAGGGTACGCCTTTAAGCCGAAATGTAAGAGACAGAGTATCAAAAGGAGATATTGATGCGAGAAAATCTGAAGAATTGGCGAAACATTTGTTACAAACTCAGGAATATGGATTCAAAGAGGATGGACAACTTATCAGTCCTAAAAGCAAAAAACCCGTAAAAGAAAGTAGCCACAAAGATATTGCTGATTATGCCATAAATACATTAGGAAAATTTACACCACCAGGTTATAAAAAAATTCAGAAGAAGTTAAATAAAGACCCTGTTGTTCAACGTATCAGAGCAAACTCAACAGGACGATTTACTGTTAAAGATTGGGAAACATATTAATTTAAAAAATACATTAAAAACTAACGTTAAAAAGAGATGTAATTATTACAACGTTCTAATAAAAAAATATATGAATAGCCAACTTTTTGTGATACATAAACATAATATTCGCCAAATCCTTAAGAATTAAAACAATTGCTTTACTTCCTTTTCCATAATGTTTAAGTAAAATAAAAGAAATGGTTAGTTTTTTTTTTGTTTTACATAAACGTTAGCTATATCTTTTCAAATATTTCCCGGTAGTTCAGTGGTGAGAGCGTTGTACTGACACCTGCAGTAGTGCATAACTGCTGCTGTCGTCGGGAGTTCGAACCCTCGGGGAACAATTTTTTTGAAAAAACTACATGCCCAAAACGTGATTAAAAATGTTAGGATGTGGAAGCATATATTAAAAATTACTTATACGTTAACAGAAAGAATTAAGATATTTAAATGTAGAGAAAATAGCTTAAGTTTATTGTTTTAGTCTTCCAAAGTAAAAGAAGAGCATAACCATTTTACGAAATTACTTTCAAAACGATTATTTACTGATGTAATTATGTTGTAAAACTTTTTAAAGATTACTCTTTTGTATAAAAAAATACAAAGAAACTGATAGCTTTATGGACAATAATGATGACTTTTGAGGGCAAACTGTTTGAAAAATAAATGTGTAATCGTAAAAGTTATATTTATTTTACGATTTTATAATTTTCATTATATCTTTTTAGCACTTTTTACAGAATTTTCCATTTAAAAAACATAAATTTATCCAAAAATTACTATTTTTACAGAGATATTACTGTACAGTTAATACGTGTATGTATACATATTGCACGCTATCAGAGAATTTTACTATTTTAATAAAAAAAAGTCCAATTTTTAAACATTTTTGGTATTTTTTATATTTTGTAGAAAGGAAAATTTGAAAGTTTAGAAAAGAAGGAGAGTAAAATACAGATGTTGTAGTTTGGAAGAGTCATTGATTTTTTGAAAATGATGACTATTATTTAATTGTTTCGCAACTGATACATAATTAACGAATCCTTCTCTTTGGATATTTAATACTAATAAGGTTTCTATTTTGAGATAACTCAAACACTCAAAACAGGGATTAAACATATCCAAACGGATTAAGAATATCTGTTGTGGGGGATTAAGGTAATCCCATAATTTTTTTGCAAATGAATTTGATTTAATTACATACAAAAACAATGCAAAACAGACAAAAAGTTGATATCCAAATTTTCAGCTTGTACGAGATTAAGCTTATCCCTTATTATCTCACATTAAAAACAAGAAAAAAAACCTAAAATTTCAACATTTTCGCTAAAAATATAGCAATAAAAATATAAAATTTTATAATTCAATTTCCAGCTAACAGGGATTAAGCATATCCGCTTGTAAAAACAGCAAAAAAAGCCAAAATATCCATGTTTGATTATTATTAAGGCTGAAAAAGGAGTAAAAGAACAACATTTTCTTCAATTTTATCATATCCATGGATTAAGCATATCCCCTCAAATCCCTAAATACACAAAAAAAAAACGATTTTTTATATATTTTTCATTAAAAAATAGTAAAAAAGGATATAAATTTTTATAAGCATATCTTCAGCTAATACGGATTTAGCTTATCCTCTTGCTAAAACAAGAAAAAATGTCAAAATATTCATACTTTATAGGAGTTCGAATTAAAAAAATAAAAAAACAATATTTTTTCAACATTTTTCTTGTGTGTGGATTAAGTATATCCACTCGGGATTAAGCATATCCACACGGATTCCTTAAAACTAAGTAAAAAAGGGAAATTTTTTGGTTTAATTATGATAAAAATAGTTATTTTTAAAATTTATTTACAAATTTTCACGATTTTTATGAAAAAAATAAAGCAATTTCTTGTTTTTATACAAAAAAAAACCTAGCTTATCCAGAGATTAAGTACATGTGTCATTCCCATTAAACCAATAGAAATCTAAGATTTACATGTTTTTTTACTGAAAAATTTCACTAATTTCAACAAAAAAACAAGAAATAGTTAACAAAAACTCCTTTCATTTTAATTGTCGGCAAACACCTTTGATCTTTGATGACCATGTAAGGGGATCTCCTTTAATCACTTGGGGTTATCCTCAAAGACAATCACCTCATTACCTTCACCATAAAGTCTTACCGTAACAGCTAAAACAAAAATTCAAACGAAGGATTGCAAGAATTACCATAAGCTAGGATTACTGTAAACAAGGGCTAACTATTGTAAGCTGCTGTAATCAACAATTACTGTAATTCCATAAAATTTGTCTCCAGTTAACATGCGTTTAAATGTCGGCAAATAGCTTTAATCCTTGATGACCAAGTAAGGGGATATCCTTTGATCACTTGGGGCTATCTTCAAAGACAATCACCTCATTACCTCCACCATAAAGACTTACAGTAACCCTGCAAAACAAAAAATTCAAACGTATCCAAAAGCTTACTGTGAGTTACAGGGAGTTACCGTAAGCTACCGTAGGAGCTAAGAGATCAAAGTTCAAGGTCAAATTTGGTCATTTTACCAGTGCATAACTACTGAAGATGAAAAGCAAGATCACCATATAATGACGTTGGTTGACGACCAGCACGTTCACCATCCAAATTGATACGAAGAATTTGGAGATATGTCAATGGATAACTTCTGCCAAGTATGTAATGAACATCTGATTCAAAGGCATCACCTTCAATTCGTAACTATAAAAACATCTAACTTTTTTAATTTCTACCAAGAAATAAACTTACGCTTCTGACAGGTCTCATGAAATTGTTCCACAATGGAATTGATGTAAAATAAACACCTCGTTGATGAATTCGAATAAGAATTGATGCTGCACCTTGAAGACGTGCAAGAACTCTATTAAAATCTGCAACATTAGCTTCAATTTCTTGTCCACTTTGAAGAACAAATCTGCCACGATCTTGATTTAGATTCAGTTCTGTAACAGGATCATCATATGCAGCCATTGGATCAATTGCTTCACTAAAACGTCTGCCAGAAATTTCAACATCTTCAGCAAAGTTAGAACATGAATTCGGATCACCAGTCTTTCGAGCTGCCTAAAAGCTTTAATATTACTCTTTCAACACATGAACCAGTTACATACCATATTCTTATCATCTTTTGCATTGGATTCCACTTTTCCACCATTTTCAACTTTTTCATCCTTCATTGGTTTCTTTACTGGTGTTCCACTATTATCACCACCATCAAGACTGCCAGATTTCTTTTTAGCTAAGACACTGTCGCTTCGACTTCTTTTTCGCTAAAACAATTAATTTGTAATGATAATCATCAATAAATAATAAACTTACACTGCCATTCGTTCCTTCACTTTCAGTTCGTTGTCGAGGTTTTGACAAATCTTCTGAAGCAATAGAAGTTGAAGAAGGGCTTTTTCTGCCACTTTTGGAACCATTTGATGCTGTCAAAGTAGTGTTGCTGCCATTTTTTGAACCATCCGCTGCAGAAGAAGTTTTGCTGCCATTGTTTGAGCTTTCAGATGTTGTAGAAGTACTTGTATCAGCTCCATTTCCACCAGAGGATGCAGACGTAAGATTACTGCTGCCATCAGATTCTTCTACTTTAACTTTGCTGCCATTTAAATTTGATTCACTGCCATCTTGTTTCTTCTCTTTTCCAGGAGCATCACCATTTGAAGAGATAATTGCAACTACAAATTAACAATATGATTACAAAGCAGATATTAAAATATATATAAACGACAGCACAGAGAAAATAAAATCACACGTACAATAAAACCCCTCAAAATGATATAATCGCACACACATTTTTCTCTTTTATACACTTCTTTTCATTCGCAAAATTTCCCACACTTTATAAACAAATAAATTAACATAACAATATTATTACAACAAATTAACAATAAAGAAATATATTTGCAACGACAAAAAACATACCAAGTCTTTTAAATTTGTAATAGAAATTTATATTTTCGACATTTTTGAAAGTCGCAAGAGAAAAAACACATTTTCGTGCTAAGAATATTAAAACGGTCAACGGTGAGTCAATTTTTTTTCCCATTACTCAAGTATTTAATACTTACATTTTAGTAATATTAATAAAATATAATTTATATGCCAAATATAATAATATTGGTAATTTTATTATTTTTACCCTTAGTTCATGGGAAAAAAATTAGCCCTAGAGTAAATGCAGTGTAAATTATACTTCCATTAATTGCTGTCAAAATATGTTTACTCCTAATTTTTTAACCTCTTTTACCCTAACCATAAAAAAATATACTCCTCTACAAAAATAGGGATGATTTTACTGCTACTTAATAGAAGTATGTGTCTGTGTACTACTAATTTCGGGTTATATTCTCATCTATATCAACTCAGAGTAGGATCTTCATTTCCACCCCTTTTTTTCAGTGTTCATTGCAAAAAAGTTTGTTTTTTTAAAGTTTTTGAAGGAATATGTGGGAGGGGAAGGGGGCGAATTTACTAAAGAAAGAGAGAAATTTACAATATTATGATCTGCGGTAGCAAAAGGAGGCTCAGTTGAAACGTTAGAAATATTCTCAGGAGTATCTGATAAGACCAAATCAAGGATATTATCATTACGGGTAGGAATTAATACTAAATTTTTAAGGTTATAAGCTTTTAAAAAATCAGTAAAAATTAAAGATTTTTCTGTGTTGCAACTTAAATTGCCCCAAGAGATATCAGGTAAATTAAAATCACCCAACAAAATATGTTGGGGGGTATTAGAGTTAGTGATAATGTTAGTAATTATTTCACAATAATTTCTAAGATTATCGGTTTTGATATTTGGGGGAATGTAAGAGAGAGTTAAAGAAAAAGAGGAGGAACCAAAGAATATGTCAATAGTTAAAGATTCAAAAAATTGGTTGGGAAAAGTATTTCTAAGGGTAAAAGGGTAATGCTTTGGAATAAAGATACAGACTCCACCGCCTCTGGTTTTATTTCGTCTAAGACGATCACACCGGACGACGATGTAGTTGGTATCCTCTACAAGAAGAGAAGATTTAAAACTAGGGTTTAACCACGTCTCGGTAAAACAAAAAATTGTATCAGTATACTCCCGAAGATAAAGAGTTAAAAATTTATCCTTGTTTTTAAGGCTCCTAGCATTAATGAGCTTAAATTTTAAGTTAAAATAATTTATATTTAAATTCCTATTCTCTAATCCTAATCTATTACAATAAAAACAAGTAAATAAAGGCTTACATTCACATAACAAAAGATTCACTGCATCAAAATTTGGAGGCATCCATAGGTTCAGAATTTCCACCAGTAAAATTAATATTTAAAGTTTCATTTTTAACAGGTACAGGCTTTGACCCATCCAATTTCTTTTCACAGATTTTACCAGCATAAATGACATATTGCATTTGAGGATTTAAAATTTTGAGTTCATTAATACGATTTTGCAATTGTTCAATTTTCTTTGATTCTTCAGCAAGTTCAGAAGCAGTCATAGATTTGCGAATAACAACTTTTTGATAATTTTGATTTCCTTTGAGATTTTTTGCATTCATAATGAGTTCTCTTGCTTGCGATGAAGTTTGAAGTTGTACTTTCATTAATCTAATTCTTGGTTTTCCATTATGGTCGACTTTCTTTCCCATACGGTAACATGCTGCAACTTGGGAATAAGCCCCAACATCATTTATAAGCTTTTCAACTTTTTCTTGATCTTCTTTGGTTACTTCAGCAACAGTAGTTTTTAAACTTTCAGGAAGATTTTTGATAACAATTGATCGATTATGTTCACGAAGCTTTGGAGCATCCACGAT
Source organism: Panagrolaimus sp. PS1159 (assembly GCA_963922195.1). Taxonomy (NCBI): domain Eukaryota; kingdom Metazoa; phylum Nematoda; class Chromadorea; order Rhabditida; family Panagrolaimidae; genus Panagrolaimus; species Panagrolaimus sp. PS1159. The sequence goes on along the minus strand of CAWUHW010000012.1, from coordinate 2,360,402 downwards.
TTGCTGAGTTAATCGTTGGGTTTGATTAAGAAGAGTAATATGATTATTTTGTTCAACAATAATATCTTCTTTAGCAGCAATTGTTTCATTTTTAGCATCAATAATTTCAGTACAACTATCAATAACTAAAAGCATTTGATGAATTACAGATTTTGTTTTTTCTGTTAAAACACATTGATTATTGACGGCATTTAATTCTTTAATAATTTCATTTGCTTCAGTTTTGATTCTGTCAAAATTTGGCATATTTGATTTTTTTTCGAAGAGGAGATGAAGTTGTAGAATCAGAATTAAGCTTTCTTTTATTCATAAAATATTCTTTTTTGTTGTTGGCAACAAAAGACAAAACACCAGCCAATTTGAAAAAAAGAGTCGATGAAAAAAAGAGTCGATGAAAAAAAGAGATTTTCATAAAGCAGCCCTAGCTATCTTTTTTTGTAATGCATATATAAGCCATTTTTTCTTATTTATATAAAAACAAAGATTTTGTCTATGTATTTCTTTGTTTCTCCTTTCGTAATTGCGGCGATAAAAAGTAAGTCGAAAAGATCGCGAACGTGGTAGTTCAGTTATAGAGTTTTGAAGGCGGAGCTTTATTGGACACAGAATCATGCCAATTGCTCTTTTTTTTTAAACTCACATTTTTCATTCTTTATTTTTGTCTTTACTTTTTTTAGATTCCATAATCTATCTTCTTTTTCGTTCCCTTTGGTTGCTTTTATATTTAGTGTACGTTCTCTTACCGTGCTCCAGAACAGTTTTTAAGACTTTTTCAATTTCGAAAAAATTCTAGATTTTTTTTTATTCGACAATAATCAGCTTTTATCTTCAAACTGCTTTTTTAATTAAAAATCGTATTTCTAAAAAAACAGATGTGGATAAAAAATATTACACTATCTTTTTCAAAACCGATATTTGTTCAATGAACGCAGAGAACACTTCTGTTATATTCATTTTTGTTGGAACGCGTATAAAGTCTATCGTGTTAAAATTTGAAATTTCAATTTTGTTTAATTTTTTTGCTGTAAAGGTTTTACTTTTTCAGCTTAAATTTATAGTAATAATGGGTTTCTCTCACACTTTAGTCGACTGGTCGACTTTTGAAAAAAAAAACGTGTTCTTGCTTTCCGTGTTCACCAAATAATAACTTTTGTAAAAAAGCTTCAGTTGCAAATTGTTAAGATTTACAATAGGACAACAGTTCATTTTTCATCAGTTAAAACTTATCAAAGGTATAAAGATTATTAGAAAGCAAATTCAATTTTTTGGTATACTCCCAGACTCCGATTTATGCAAAATGCACGGCATGCCTAGGGCGTGCATTTTCTTCATGCAAAACGTTTTGCATGACTGTTTTTTAGGCGAAAAAATGATTTTGCAGAAAGTGCGCATGAGTTGCTATATTGCACAAAATGCGCATGAAGTGCAAAATTGCAGCTCATGCGCACTTTCTGCAAAACCATTTTTTCGCCTAAAAAACGGTCATGCAAAACGTTTTGCATGACGAAAAGTGCGCCGTGTGCATGACCTTTTTTTGCATAAATCGGAATCTGGGCTGTAATTCTTTGATCATATTATACATGAACAATACGTTTATCGGCAAAAAGAACAGGAACTCATATTCTGCAAATTGATACATATATTGCTTTCATGAAAGATAAATCTTCATTTCACCCGAGATGTGTTTGTTGGAGATAAATATACATATGAAAAATATTGTGGTAAAATAAAACAATCTCACATATATTTAATCTGTTTCAGCATTAATATTGTTTGGCTTTTGTGTGAGTGCAATCAATAAAGTTGCATCATTCTTATTTTTATTTTATTTCTACTGTTCTTTTTTTGACAGCTCATTTTCGTTGGTTTTAGCCTGGAAAGAAGAAAATTCTATTTTTCTCCGACTTTTGTTTTTCTCTTTATTTCTTTTTGCATTTTGAAAACCCATTTTTTAAATTTAATATTTAGATGTCAACAAAGAATGATAAATATTCATTTATTGAACAAAGTTTTACTCCTTCCGAAAATCAATATTACAACTTGAATTTAAATCAAAGCAAAAAATGTCCAATTTTAGTTCCTGTTCAATCTAATAGCAAACCAAACAATGATAAATATTGTGGTAAAAAAATAGCTGATGCAATCCAAAATAATCCAGCAACAATAATTTTATGTTGAAAAAGTAGTAAAAAAGGTTACGGTAGTAACTGTTGCCCATTGAAAAAGTTGCTCTTGTTTTTTTTCATGGATCAAAAGACTTAAAGTTATATTTAAAAATTTTACGTATGACTGCAGCAACAGATTTTATAGTATCTGATTATTATGAAGAAAAGGGAAAATTACAATCTTGGAATAAATCTTCTAAAGCTTCTGCTTTTACAACTGTTAATGAAGATAATAATAATTTAAAAAACTATGAAAAAATGAAAATTTTTTAAATACCTCCAATAAAAGCGCCCTTTCTCTTCATATTGCAGCATATGAAAATTCAAATGAAGCTGTTGCATCGAATTTATTTGATGATGAAAATATTAAAGGATTAAAAAAAGAAAAACTTGGATCAATTAAAACTTCTAAACATTGCTTTACTGATCGTTTAATGGTTTAAAATCTCGAGTAATGTTGTAATTCATTTAATTTTTTACAGAATCCCTTTGAATTCCCAAGACAACAAAATGAAAATCAAAGAAATGAACCTGAAATTATGCCATTTGTAACATCTCAACGATTACTTGGTTCACAACCTCCAACAACATCTCAACAAATTGGAAAAAATGGTGAACAAATGCTACATGATGCTGGTACAGCAGGTTGAAATTTTTTTCACTTCCAAAAAGCCCATGTGTGATGACGATTCTGAATTTTGAAATTTTGAAAAATTTACTGATATTTGTACCTAAAATCTTTGTTTCTCGATATTTTTTATTTCCCTTTTGCCAAAACTTATGAATAGCAAACGAACCACTTTGTTCACGAAAGTGCATCATGATGTGATCAAAGCGGTATCTTCCCAAAAATAAGGTATTTTTGAGCAAAATCTTGGAATTTTTGTTTTATAAGGTCTTAAAAAGATCTTTTTTCAAACAACTTTGGTAAGTTGTAACGAACTGTTGTTCTACTGTAAATCTTAACAATTGCAAAAGTTTTTTCTTTGGTGAACACGGAAAGTCAGCTCTCTGCAGAAAAAGTCCAACACTATCAACAAGATAATATCCAACTATCTAAAGAGAAAGATAAAACAACAAAACTCCGGCCACAAAAGCATCCCCCAAAAACTCGACACGAAAAAGCAGTCGACTGAACAATTTTTTTTCAAAAGTCAACTAGTGGGTCTCTCTCACACCTCATGCGACCAGCGACCGATTTGAAAAAAAGACATCGGCACCGGCCGACAAAATTTAAAAAACGATTTTCGTTAAAAACAAAAAAAAAATTTTCCGTTCGGGAACCTTTTTTTAGATGTGGTTATTTTGACTAAACTTTAAAACTTTTTTTGAGCATTTGTGGGTAAGATAACGGCATTTTTAGATTTCAGAATCGTTTTTAGCGACCTCGAAAATGGGTGAGCGCCAGCTTTTTTGATAAAATTGCGTTTAGCCGATTTTCGAAAATTGATGTTGGAGTAAAAGATGGAAGAATCAGCTATTATTGCTTTACATATTACTAAAAAGCATTAATAAGCAGGCTGACATCTATATCTAGCTAAAAAATGAGCCAAAACATGTGTATTTTGTCCCAAAATTGAATGTGGTTGAAAATCTTCAATGCTGGAGAAGCAGACGATCAAAATATCAAACATCGAGCAGGTAAGTTTATTCTTTCTTTTTAATCATCTAATTATACTTTAATCTTTCAGATATTGCTCAAGGATGCTATTCTGATATTAATTTCAACTATATTGGACGAATTATATATATTTTACCATATCATGCATCTTGGGGTATATATGCTGCAGTCCTTTTTTCTCAAAAAATATATATCCTTGGTTTGAATAAGTAAATTTTTGTGTTATTTTTATAGCAGATGATAGTATTCATCTTGTTCAATCTTCTGGATTGTCATCAAATGGCAAAATTGTGAACCAAATAGTTTTAAGCACATATACCCCAAGATGCATGATATGGTAAAATATATATAATTCGTCCAATATAGTTGTAATAAGTATTAGAAAAGCATCCTTGAGCAATATCTGAAAGATTAAAGTATAATTAGATGATTAAAAAGAAAGAATAAACTTACCTGCTCGATGTTTTGATATTTTGATCGTCTGCTTCTCCAGCATTGAAGATTTTCAACCATATTCAATTTTGGGACAAAATACACATGTTTTGGCTCATTTTTTAGCTAGATATAGATGTCAGCCTGCTTATTAATGCTTTTTAGTAATATATAAAGCAATAATAGCTGATTCTTCCATCTTTTACTCCAACATCAATTTTCGAAAATCGGCTAAACGCAATTTTATCAAAAAAGCTGGCGCCCACCCATTTTCGAGGTCGCTAAAAACGATTCTGAAATCTAAAAATGCCGTTATCTTACCCACAAATGCTCAAAAAAAGTTTTAAAGTTTTAATGCTTCACCAAAATGTTCCCGAGCGGAAAAAATTTTTTTTGTTTTTAACGAAAATCGTTTTTTAAATTTTGTCGGCCGGTGATCGGTCGACGGTTTTTTCGTTTTGAGAATTTTTTTAACAAATCGGTCGACGGTTTTTGAGGGTTTTTTTGTCGACCGATTTATTTTTGTGTACAAAAATAAATTTTTTGTTTAAAAATTATTTTTTGTTAAAATAGATTTGTTTATTACATTTAATAGTAGAAATAAAAAAGGCAGGTGGAAATGCCCTTCCATTTATTGTTGATGTAAGAGATGAAGAATCAGTTGAAAAATGTATTGAAGCTGCAGTAAAAGAATTTGATGGAATTGATATTTTGGTTAATAATGCATCAGCAATTTCATTAACTTGAACATTAGATACTCTAATGAAGCTATATGATTTAATGCATAATATTAATACTTGCGAAACATTTTTTATGTCACAAAAAGCAATACCATATTTAAAGCAATCACAGAATTTACATATTTTAAATGTCTCCTCCACTTTTAATGGAACCGCAATGGTTTGCTCCACATGTTGCATATGCAATGGCAAAATATGGTATGTCAATTTGTGTTCTAGGTATGGCAGATGAATTACGTTCTGATGGAATTGCTGTAAATGTGTATAGCCAAGAACTTTAATATGGACTGCTGCTGCTGATATGTTAACTGGTAGTACTGGTATGGTTTTACTGTAGCTTTTGGATTTGTTAATGATGTTTTATTTTTTCAGAAGAAGGAAGAAAAGGTGCAAGATTTCCTTCAATTATGGCAGATGCTGCATATGCAGTTTTAAGTCGAAATTCTCGTGAATCAACTGGCAATTTCTTTATGGATGATGAAGTTCTCATAGCTGAAGGTGTTACAAATTTTGATCAATATGCTGTCGATCCAAGTAATCTTATATTTGATTTATATCATATTGATCTTAAAGAAACTGGTAAACTTGGTAATGATTCTTCAGAAAAAGCAGATGTATATTTTGAAATGGCTGAAGAAGATTTTATTCCAATTTTATGTGGACAAGTTTCATCAATGAATGCATTCGTGGGAAATAAATTAAAAATTAAGAGTGATCTTTCAAAAGCTATGAAATTGTTAGTTAAATTTGTGTGTCGTGTTTTGATTTGTTATATTTGTGAATGTGTTATATAAAATAACTTTTATTTAAAATTCTTCTGTTGATGAAAATGTTGAAATTGCTGTTGCTGATGAAATTGAAATTGATGTTTCTGCTGGGGTAGTCGACTAGGGCGATCATGATGAAATAGGAGATTCAAAATATTATCTGGCTTCAGAATCTCGGATTCTGAATCTTAAAATCATCCCCTATTAAGCTATGGTCCTCTATTTTAACAAAAAATAATTTTTAAATTAAAAAATTTATTTTTGTACTCAAAAATAACGCAAAAATAAATCGGTCGACAAAAAAAACCCTCAAAAACCGTCGACCGATTTGTTAAAAAAATTCTCAAAACGAAAAAACCGTCGACCGATGTCTTTTTTTTCAAATCGGTCGCTGGTCGCATGAGGTGTGAGAGAGACCCAGTCTACTAAAGTGTGAAAGAGAGAGAGAATAATAAGGTTTTAGAAATGGATGAAGATATGGAAGTTAAATGTGTAAAAGAAGAACCTGTTGAAGAATGTGAAGTAATAATGGAGGAAACAAATGGATCTCTACAACAACAGCCTTCTTCTTCATCACAAAGAAATTCACAAAATGGTTTAATCAGACGAGGGCCCAAACTTGAAGAAGATGAACCAATGGATCAATCTGGTTCATCACCAGATCTTGAACCTGTTCGACCATTTACTCCACCGCTTCGTGAAAGAACCCGTTCAAGAAGTCGAGAAAGATCTGCAGAACTTCAAGAAAATCTTGATCAAATTCTTAGAAGCGAAGCTGAACTTAAAAAGGAAAGGAAAGCTAAAGATGATGATTATCTCCATAATGTAAGTAAAAAAAGACTTTTATAACAAGTTTATTAAACTATATTTTTTCAGGTTTATTATATTAATAATATTGAAGCTGTTGAACTTACAAAATCCGCTTCTCAAAGAATTAATAAAGTTTTTGGATATTCTCGATATGCCGTTGAAGCATTTGAAAATGGTTCCCATGTCTTTTATTCATCTGATAACTATGAAGAAAGACGTAAAATTTCTGAGTAAGTTTATCTTTTTTTATTAACTTTTATCCACTTATTTACATGTTTTAGTTATGTTCGACGAAAGACAATCGCTGAATATAAATCTCTATCACGACTTTTTATTATTGTTCGAAATGAATTTATTGTTCATGAAAGATTTGGTGAACTTTCTATTTTACATTCTGGTGTATGCCTTGTTCCAATGGATGCTGATTTGCATAAACTACCGAATAATCAGCGGTGCTATCTTTCAACAATTGAAACATTTCGAACTTTTTATCTTAAATTTCCTGGCTTCTTTAGCAAAGATGATGTTTTTGTTTTTGAAGATTTTCATTATTTTGGTGATTCATGTGAGCTTTATCTTTTCTTATGTAAATTTTTTAATTTAATACTTTTTAGCTGTTGGTCATTTCTATGAAGAATCACTACTCGTTCCACCAAGCAATGGTCAACTTATATTTCTTTCTACTCGCATTAAAAATGCTGATGAACTTGCAAGTAATCTTTTCTTTTTTGTTTTAAAATTGTAGCATAAAATTTTTTAAGCTTGGATTTGTAAAAGTGAAGGGAATGTTCGACCTGTTGAATGTATTACAGTATTAAAGCGAAAGGGTACTTTAAAACATTTTATTTCTCGACAATTTGAAAAAACAATGGGAGAAGTTATTGATGAAAATGTAAGTACAGTATGATTATTAGCAATGTTTAAATATAAATTTTGTAGGGTGAATTCTGGGAAGCTCCATTCATTGAAGCCACAAAAGTTACGGATAAATCAAATATTACTGACAAGAAAAAAGATATTGATCGTCAAACATTAATTTCTAAACTTGTTCGAACTGTTTTATTTCGGGTTCCTCCTCCAATTTTAATTTATTCATTCGATACAGAAGATATTGAAAATACTGTAAATTTGCTCGGTCATTTTGGTTTTAATTCAGGTAAAATTTTACAATCTTTTTATGCGTTTTAATACAGTATTTTATTTTCAGAACCAAATCAATTTATGATAGAAAAAATCTTTAATAATGAAATGAAGCGACTTTCAAAAGATGATTCAGAGCTTCCAGAAATTAAAAATTTGTTACCATTTCTTCAACGTGGAATTGCACCATATCATTATGGAATATTTCCAATTCTTCGAAAAATTATTAAAGTTTTATTTGCCAAAGATTTAATACGAGTTATTGTTGGTGATAATGCAATTTTAAATGAAACAAATTTTCATTTTAATGGTGCAATTATTATGCGTGATCGATATATGATTGAATTGGGACATTATCGATGGATAAAAGCTTCTGAATATCATGAAATTTGTGAAAGAATTGATGGAAAATCATTAACAAATCCTCAAATACCTTTGGTTATTCTTGTTAATGGTGATGAAGATATGCCGATTAATGTTGCAAAAGAAATTTTTACAGTAACTGTTTTTCTTTAAAAACTTTTAATGTATTTGTTTTTTTAGAATAATATTCCAACATTGGAATCTCAAATTAAAATTACTCCAACACTTGTTTTATTAGCAATTCAATCACCAATTTTGCATGAAGATTATGCATTTATAAAATCTTTTGGTAGATTAAGAAGAATTGAACATGCTAAAGAAATTCAATCAGGTATGTTTCAATTGTTTAAATAAAAAAAATTTAAAATATAATTTTAGAATTACGTCAAAAGAATCGAGAATTGGAAGAATTTCCTGTTGAAGAAGAGGAACAACTTGCACATTATCAAAGAGAATTGGATGCAATTAAACAGCTAAAAGCAACTTTACGAACACTTAAATTTAAACCAACTGTTATTAAAAAGTTTATGGATGTTGGAAGAGTTGTTAAAATTTTTCTGAATAATTATGATTTTGGTTATGGTATTATTGTAAAATATTCAAGTGAACGAGATAGAATTGATGTTCTTATAAATGTTACAAAAGAAAGCTATGAAGCTGATGATGATAAATTTCTTCGACCTGCTGAAAATGGATTAAAAAATAAAATTGTTGTTTATCGTGGTCAATTAACTGATGTTACGGTAGTTACAAAACAAAGGCTTTCAATACCTCAATCTTTATATAAAGAAGAAGAACTTAATACGGTAGAAAAACATTTAGATGTAAGATTCATTTTTCGCAATACTTTTATTTATTTATTATAATTTTAGAAAATGGTTGAAAATGTTTTGGGTGAAATTCCTGAACTTGAACTCGAACATTTGGGTATTAAAGATGATGAAACGATTGCAAAGCATGAAGCAATTTTACGAAGAGAAAAAGAACTTAAAGATCTTGAAAATCGAATTAACAACTTTAAAGTTAATTTTGCAAGATATGAAGAAAAGCAAAAACTTGAAAAAGAAGTCGATGATCTTGATAATGCATATTCAGAAGTGCAATGTTATGCAGAAGAAATTCAAAAGAATATTTTTAATTTGCTTGGACCTTTTAATTATTATGATGATGCAAAAGAGAATTTGAATAATGTTGCTGAATTTGCTATCAATCTTCCAGTTAAAGAAAATATTTTACTTGCAGAATTATTTTTTAATAAATTTTTTGATGATAAAAGTTCTCGAGAAACTTTATTAATTCTTTCAACATTTATTGAAATGGAAGTTACATTGGAAAGCGTGAATTTAATACCGGATGATAAAAAACTTTTTGAAGATTTTATTGTAAGTTTTTTTTTTCATATTTGGAGTAATAATGTAATTACAATAACATTTAGAATAATCATGTACAAAAGTTTGCAAATCATTTGCGAAAGAAAAAAATTATTGAACATGCTTTAACGTATATGAAAAATTTCAATGCATCACTTTTTGATTTTCTTGATGTTTGGTTTAAAAGGCTTCCTTTCAATGCTGCAATCCGTCATACAGATATTCGTGCAGGTATGTTTTTTTATCTTTTGGAATTTTTTATGTATTATGTTTTTTTAAAGGATTTGTTGCAACATATCTTGAACGCCTCCATGAACTTTTGGTAAGCATTATTGCAAAAGCTCATCTTTTACCTCCACATCCTGAAGATGGAATTGATTGGAATAAACGCTTTAATGAATTGGATACACTTCTTACTCGTGATATCCCATTTACAACAATTTAATCTCATGATTTTGGATCTCTAAATTTTTATGTTTTGTTTAAATTTTTTATATACAAGAATCATGCAATTTGGTTTTGCGGTGGAGTGTTTTTCAACCTTGACCTCTTTGGCATTTTTCTTCTTTTCTTTGATTTTAAAATGATTTTTATGTTGTTTTTTATTCGGGTTTTTGTTATGCATTGCCAAAAATATGTTTTAATAAATTTTATTAAATTATTATTTTTTTAATCAATGAAACTTTTTATCATTTTTTGAAATCTCCGACTTGAATCCCACGTTTTTTTCAAATATAATCAATGCTGTAAAAAAATTTTTTCTCGAAAAGCTGTTGATTTTTTTTCAACTTTCTTTTTTATCCGTTTTATTTTTTATGTTTTTTGCTTTTCAAAAATCTTACTGTTTTTTGATCCTTGAAAAACTGAAGAAAGAAAACTTTAAAAGACTCTTTTTTAACCGTTTAAAACAGTTTTTTTCTTTCTATTTTTTTGGTGACGTGGAAGAATTTTAAACTTTTTGAACTGCAGTAATTCTCAATGTCATCATCGTTGTTTTAACAGGTTCTTTCTAATAAAGGGTTTTTAAACTTTTGTACAATCTGATGTTTTTAGTTTTTTATGTCTGTCTTGGCTGAAAAACATGTTGTAATATTTTTTGAAAATGTTTTTTACCTTTTTTGTTATTAGTATAAATTAAATTAGATACTGCGTTGACCGGGAAAGTATCACTTTTACTTTCTTTTTTGACTTTTTATTTTATTTAAAAGAAAACATTTTTGTGATAAGAATTAAAAGTTACGTAAAAAAATTCGTACTGATTTTTCACGTGCTTTTCATGTCTTTTAAAAGTCGCCTAAAAGATTTGCAAAAAAAAAGCTTTTGTTTAGCTTCTGATAACAGTCAATCGCTTTTTTTTCTAAAATATTTTTTTGATCACTAAAGTTTGCTGATCGTAAAAAAGCCCTGATAAAATTTAAAAAATAAAAAAATGATATGTATGATTTTTTATCCGTTATATTTTCGTTTCAATTGAAAAAACAGGAAATAAAAAGATTTGCTTTTGGATTTCACCAAAGCTTTGAAATATTTTTTATTTTTTGTTTGTCTTAATGTCGGTTTTCTTATATAATGGGATACTGTAGCCATTACCTAAAATGCTTTTAAACCTTTACAGTTTAATAAATCATAAAATTTTATAAATACATTTATTATTATCAAATAAAAAATGTTTTTCTGTTTTTTGAAAATTGGCATTTCATTTTTTTCCATCTTTCGGCAAACACTATAATTTGCTTTTTTATCTTTTCCTGAAATTCTCTTTGAGTTATTGAATTTTTTTTTCTTTTTCACAAACTCTTGCTCTTTTTTTAGTCCCTTTTTATTTTCCCACGAAGTTTTGATGCAACAGAAACTTTTTCTTCTTTCTTACTTTTACTCCCAAAAGGATAGAAGACATCCATCCTACTTTTTTTTGAATGTTAGCTTCTTTCTTCATCTTTCTATCGTAAACAAAAAAAAAATAAAACAATGTTATGGCTTTGTTTTATTTTCGAAAAAATAGCTAAAATTTATGTTGGATTTTTTCAATCTTTTTTAGTCGTTTTTGCTTTTTTCGTTCTTTTTAAGGGGGTTTGACTTTTTTATTTTTTAAAATTGCGTCATTGTTTCTTTCCGGGTTTTGAAAAAATGGCAAATGTTTCCTGATTTTTTAACCAATCGTTTATTTTCTGTTTGAATTTTTTTGAAGTAAATTGTAGCAATCCAAAATTTTTTTGAGGTTTTTTATGTGAGCTTTTCGAACTCCAACAACCTTGAAATTAATCAACCTTCCTTTTTTTCTTTTGAACAATGAAAAAAGACAGAAATAATCGTGTCATCCACGTGTATTCTCTCCTTTTTTATTTCCCACAATTTATTCTCTTTCAATTAAGTTTTAAATCGTACGTGTTTTTCTTTCTTCCAAAATCGAACCATTCCTTTCAAATATTTCATGTATTTCTTTTTTTATGAAAAAAGTTGTTTTACGTCTTTCAAAGCAAATAGCTAAATAATCAGCTCATTTTAAGTTTTAACGCTTTTTTGCTTTTTTTTCATCTAAAAAAGGCATCAAATTAGCAGAATAAAAAAAAACAACATCCTTATTTTTTGCAAAACACAAACGAAAAAATGTATAAAAATGAGTTTCGACATTTTTTTTAAATGGCGTGAGATTTATTTGAGACTTAATTGAATGTAGTTGTTTTTGGTCATTAAAAAATAATAAGACAAATGTCAACAGAGTTAATTGATAAGGATTAAAAAAAGTTGTATAAAAAGAAAATCACAAAAGTTCATTTTTGTACCAAATCTTTCCACTTTTTCACGTTCAACAATTGTAACAAATGTTAAAGAATTCCAACACTTTTGACCGCTACACACTCTATTCGTTGGAGTTTAATTTTTACTTTTTGTCATTAAAATATTATTTGCTTTTTAGTTTCATTTGCGCTTTTTTCAATAATTTTCTCTTTTTAAGTTCATTTTCTTACTTTTCAAACTCGGTTCTAAAAAGACATACTTTAGTCGAAAGTCTTTAGAATAGAATTGTCACGAAAAAATAATATTCAACAAATTAGAATCTTCAGCTTTGTTGAATCTAATTTATTCATGACGGAAACTTAATAAAAAAACGTGTTGAAAAAAATTTAAAAACCGCAAACATTTTTTTACGTTTGGCAAATCGCTCCTCTGTTTTACCCTTTTTTTTTAAAATACGTACTCTCTGTTTTTTTCCGTGTTGGCAAAATTTACAAATTCTGGCATTTGCTTTAACATTTTTATCCACAATATTATTACTTTTTCTTATTTTTTAGGCGAATAGCCAACAGCAACACCATTTTCTTTAATAATAAAGTGGAATAGTAATAATGTCGGCAAAAGCTGTAAGTGAATATTCTGGAAAAGAATTACTTTATCGACATCTTTCGGATCTTCAAAGTTTGGATACTCCAAAAGCTTTTGCTTTAACCGAAAAGGATGACTTTGATACAATTGTTGAGAAATCTTCGTGGTTACAAGGAAATGTAAAAGGTGTAATTAAACCTGATCAATTAATTAAACGTCGCGGAAAACATGGTCTTGTAAAAATTGGTACAAGAGATGAACTTCGAAAATGGTTTGAAGAGAAGAAAGGCAGCTATATTCAAGTTTGTTCAAGTTTAATATACTTTTAAAAGTCAAATATGTATTGTTTTAGATTGGAAAAACAAATGGCAGACTTTCAAGCTTTATTATTGAACCATTTTGTGCTCATCAAGATTCTGATGAACTTTATATTGCAATTTATAGTCGTCGACAACAAGATATTATTCTCTTTTATGAACAAGGTGGTGTTGAAGTTGGAGATGTTGATGCAAAAGCTCGACAACTTGAAATCCCTGTAACGCTATCTGATAAAGATATGGGAATCACAGATTCTGAACTTGCAACCTTACTTGGTCCCCTTGAAGCTTCAAAGAAGCCAGTTGTTGGTGAATTTATGCGAAGAATCTATGAAGTTTATAAAGCTAATCATTTTACTTATCTTGAAATTAATCCACTTGGTAAGCTAACATATGTTTTTGACCCTATTGCAAATTTACTATTTTATAGTTGTTGTTAAAAACAAAGTTTATATTCTTGACCTTGCTGCAAAGCTTGATGAAACTGCTCTGTTTCTTTGCTCTGAACAATGGAAAACTCGCGACAATGAACATGTAACATTTCCAGCTCCATTTGGACGGGATTTATCTTCTGAAGAAAAGTATATTGCTGAATTGGATGCAAAAACTGGTGCTTCATTAAAGCTAACAATTTTAAATCGAAAAGGAAGAATTTGGACTATGGTTGCTGGTGGTGGAGCATCTGTTGTTTTTACGTAAATTTAATATTTTTGTTATATCAAAAATACAATTTTTGTTTTAGAGATACTGTATGCGATTTAGGCGGTGCTGGTGAACTTGCAAATTATGGTGAATATTCTGGTGATCCAAGTGAAAGTCAAACATTTGAATATGCAAAAACAATTCTTACAATTATGACTGAAGGCACTCCACATCCTGAAGGAAAAGTTTTGATTATTGGTGGTTCAATTGCAAATTTTACCAATGTTGCCGGAACTTTTAAAGGAATTGTTCGAGCTTTTGAAACTTTAATTGATAAAATTCGTGAACATAAAATTACTGTATATGTTCGACGTGGTGGACCAAATTATCAAGAAGGGCTAAGAAAGATTAAAGAAGCTGGAATTAAACTTGATCTTCCAATTCATGTTTATGGTCCTGATACACATATGACAGCTGTTGTTGGAGCAGCATTAGGAAAAACTCCATTACCTGAATGTACAACCGCACCAAAAACAACTGGACAATTTTTGCTTACACCTGAACGAAATACTGCTGGTAATTAAAAATTTTTTAATTTGTATAAAATAAATTAATTCAATTTTAGGTACTGTAAGAGCACCATCAACTTCATCCCTTTCAGCTCTTGATACTACTGATAAGAAATCAATACTTACAAATGGTGAAATTGGAAGAAAAATTGAAGCAAGACTTCCAAATGGACAACTTGTATCATTATTTGAAAAGAATACAAAAGCAATTGTTTGGGGACAACAGTTAAAAGCAATTCAAGGAATGCTTGATTTTGATTTTGTTTGTGGGCGTGAACAGCCTTCCGTTGTTGCTTCAACATATCCATATACAGGTGATAATAAACAAAAATATTATTTTGGTCAAAAAGAAATTCTTCTTCCTGCTTATCAGTCATTAGAAAATGCATTCAAAAAACATCCTGAAGCAACTGTTATGGTTACGTTTGCATCTCTAAGATCTGTATATGAAACAGTTCTAGAAGCATTAAATTTTCCACAACTTCAAGTTATTGCAATTATTGCTGAAGGTGTACCAGAAAATCAAACAAGAAAACTGATACGTGTTGCAAACGAAAAAGGTATTACAATTATTGGCCCAGCAACTGTTGGTGGAATTAAACCTGGATGCTTTAAAATTGGTAATACTGGTGGAATGATGGATAATATTTTAGCATCAAAATTATATCGTCCTGGAAGGTAGAAAATATAATTTTTTAATGAATTACTGTAACATCTTTTTTTAGTGTTGCATATGTTTCAAGATCAGGTGGAATGTCAAATGAATTAAATAATATTATTGCACATAATACGGATGGAGTATATGAAGGTGTTGCAATTGGTGGTGACAGGTATCCTGGTTCAACATATACAGATCATATTTTTCGATATGAAAATGATGAACGTGTGAAGATGATGGTTTTGTTGGGTGAAGTTGGTGGAGAAGAAGAATATAAAATTGTTACAGCATTAAAAGAAAATAAAATTACAAAGCCCTTAGTTGCATGGTGTATTGGAACTTGTGCAGATTATATTACGTCTGAAGTTCAATTCGGTCATGCTGGTGCATCTGCAAATGCAACATCTGAAACTGCAGCATCAAAAAATTCTGCTTTGAAATCTGCTGGTGCTAATGTTCCTGCTTCATTTGATGATTTTGGAAAAGTTATTCGAACCGTTTATGAAGATCTTGTAACAAAGGGTATAATTATACCAGGAGAAGAACGTCCACCCCCACCTGTTCCAATGGATTATGCATGGGCTCGTGAACTTGGTTTAATTCGAAAACCTGCATCATTTATGACTTCAATTTGTGATGAAAGAGGTGAAGAGCTTATGTATGCAGGAATGCCAATCTCTCGAGTATTAGAAGAAGAAATGGGTGTTGGAGGTGTTCTAAGTTTATTGTGGTTCCAAAAGCGTCTACCATCATATGCAAACAAATTTATTGAAATTTGTTTAATGAGTAAGTAACATTTATTTAAAAAAAAGATATATGTAATAAAAAAGTTGGGAAAGAAAAAGTTTGAAAACCTTTTGAAGTTACCCTCTTTTTTTCCTTTTGTAACGTGGAACATAATGCCAAAAGCTAACTATTGGGATTATGTGATTATGTTTCAATGTTGCTTATAATAATTAATAAATTTGTTTGCAGTAACGGCTGATCATGGGCCTGCTGTCAGTGGTGCACATAATACAATTGTTTGTGCAAGAGCTGGAAAAGATCTTGTATCATCATTGGTTTCTGGTCTTTTAACAATTGTAAGATCCGTTTTTTTTCTTTTTTAATTCAATATATTGTTTTTAGGGACCAAGATTTGGTGGAGCTTTAGATGGTGCAGCACAAATGTTTTCTGATGCTTTTGATAAAGGTATATTTGTAGTGTTACAGTATCCTCGTACTATTTAAATTTTTTTAGGTCTTTCACCAATGCAATTTGTTAATGAACAAAGAAGACTTGGAAAATTTATTCTTGGTATTGGACATCGTGTAAAATCAATTAATAATCCTGATAAGCGAGTTGAAATTCTTAAATCTTTTGCATTGGATAAAACAATTTTCAAACAAGAAACTCCATTACTTGATTATGCGTTAAAAGTTGAACAAATTACAACTTCAAAGAAACCAAATTTAATTTTAAATGTTGATGGAGCAATTGCAACAATCTTTGTTGATATTCTTCGTGAAAGTGGATTATTTACTCCCCAAGAAGCCCGAGAAACAATTGAAATTGGTGCTTTGAATGGCCTCTTTGTACTTGGACGATCAATGGGATTCATTGGACATTATCTTGATCAAAGTCGCCTCAAACAAGGTTTATATCGTCATCCTTGGTATGTTTTGTTGTATAATTTATTCTCATTCATTAATATTTTTAGGGATGATATCACTTATGTACTTCCAGAAGGTGAAGAATTTGGAAGATTCAGTGGATAGAATTTTTTTATTTTCAATGTTTATTACTGTTTATTTTAAAAAAAAGTATTTTTGTGCAATTTCAATGAGTATTAGTTTTTTTTCTTTGTTCAGGTTTATTAGAAACCATATTTATGCGTGCACTTATTTTGTTTACTTTATATTTATTTATTTATATACTGTCTATTTAAATATTTTTAATAAATTTTTTAAACTTTGTACCAATAATTATTTGTTAGAAAATAAATAAAAATGAATTTAGTATTTATCGATGGAATACCGTACTTTTGGCACTGGTTTTACAATAAAAAAATCAAAAAACAATAATTTGGAAAAAGTATAAATTATTTGTCTTAAAATGATTACGGTAATATTAAATGAGAGAGTTTAATGTATCGTGATATTTATCTGAGATAGAGATCTCTTTAAACTCTAACGGTCAAAAGATCCGAAATAAAAATAAGAAAAGAGAAAATAGATGTTTATGTTTTTTTTGGCAATGCGCGAATGAATGCCGCACCCAATGCCACTTACATATTTTCTGATCATCACCGATGCATCATCTTTTTTCCTCTCCCTTTTTTTAGCATTTAAAAATGATTTTAAAAATAGTAATAATTTGTTGTAATTTGTTAAAATTAATGTTATTTTCGATCCCCATCAATTATTTAGTAATTTTTTGCCGTAATTTGTAATTTAAAAAAAAACAATATAAGAATCAATTGCTAAAAGAATATTTCGTGTTTTTTACACCTTTTATAAATAATTTATTGATGTCCCTTCACTTTTTTCAAATATGACTCATCTCTTTCGTTTCTCATTCCATTGTTATTACTAATTGAAATTATATAAATTGTGTGTTAAATTTTAGGTTTTTAAAAGCAGTGAAACTTATTTTTTCATTAATTTAAAAAGAATGTCATCACCATCAAGACAAATTAAATGTGTTGTAGTTGGTGATGGAACGGTTGGAAAGACTTGCATGCTAATATCATATACAACAGATTCATTTCCACGAGAATATGTTCCGACTGTGTAAGTATTTTATTTAAACAAGTTTTCATAAACTTTAGTTTTGTTTTAGTTTTGATAATTATTCTGCACACATGACAGTAAATGGTCAAACAATAAATCTTGGATTATGGGATACTGCTGGGCAAGAAGATTATGATCGACTTCGTCCTCTATCTTATCCATCAACAAATATATTTATTTTATGTTTTAGTGTTACATCTCCTGTATCATTTGATAATATTCAATCAAAATGGATTCCAGAAATTCGTGGATGTTGTGCTGATACTCCTGTTCTACTTGTTGGTAAGCTTTTAATCCACTAAATTTTAACATCTATCATCAATATTTGTTTATAGGAACAAAAACCGATCTACGAACAGATCCTGGTGAACTTAGTAAACTTCAAGCAGAAGGAAAAAATCCAATATCAAAAAGTCAAGGAATTAAATTAGCAAAAAAGATTAAAGCTGTAAAATATATTGAATGTTCTGCACTAACACAGGAAGGCCTTAAAGATGTTTTTACAGAAGCTGTAAAGGCCGTAATTGCTCCAGAAACTGAAAAGGGAAAGAAATCTTGCACAATTTTATAATGGTTTTTTTGCTGCTATTTGTTTAATTTAAAATTTTCTTTATTCTTTAATATTATTATGGTAAATGTCGTTGGTGGTTTGATTAGGGTAAGCTTTGTTCAATGATTATTGGTAGCTGTAATTTATTTATTGTTCCCATGTCAAATTTCCTACAATACCCGTCGCTACTTTGATTCCAGCGCATGCGCGTTTTATGAGCCCTCTTCTCGCGAAAAGATTTGCGACTGAAAAAAATTCTCCCACGAAAATCGCATGCGCTTGGAATCAAAGTATCGCCGCACATTGTACTTACGAAATCTTATTTTTGAGATCTTTTCTCATTGCTAATCGATAAATTACAGTTATCACATTGCAACGAGGATTTTTCCTTTCCTTTTCACAACGTGATTGTCGAAGTTGTTCATTTTTTCACCACCAACCTTTCTTGTTTCTTTTTTATAGATTGTAAATATCTTTTTACAAAACGTCTTTAATATTCAAATAATCATGAAATTGCCTTACTATTATCTTTTTTGCAAAGATGTTTGTTTTTAGATTTTGTTAATATATTTATGATATTGTTTTTTGTATACCATAAAAAAGACTGATCTAATTCCTAATTTTTTTTACTCAAAAAATTTTTTTAAAAACAGCACAGAAAGTTAAAATTTGCATTATTATTAAAATTCTTTAACAAAAATCTTTCGAAAACGCATAAATATATAAAAAATCCATTCAAATGCTTCCATTTGCCGTATATAAATCGTCAACAGCATAACTGCTTTCTTCGACGATTTATTCAAATTTCAACTGATTTGGATTTGTTGCTGTTTTGAATTTGAAAAGAAAAGAAAAAAGATGGCAAAGGCACTTGATGTGGATGGGCTTATTGCAAGATTGCTCAATGTTGGCATGGCTGGTGGTCGATTAACAACACAAGTAAGTTCTTTTTTTTCATTTTCTAGAGGTGGCTTACAACTCCGAATATCGGTGTTCGAACACAAGCATTTTTAACGAAGAACTTAATGATAACCTTTATCTTTTTGTTCGATGTTTGAGATTGCTTACGTTAACATCTTCACTGATACACTTTGCTTCCAGATATATGGACAAAATAACCTCATTTGACTTTTAGGTATCAGATCAAGAACTTTCACAACTTTGCCAAGCTGCAAAAGAAGTTTTTATCTCTCAATCATCTCTAATTGAAGTTGATCCACCTGTTGTTGTATGTGGAGATATCCATGGTCAATATTCTGATCTCCTTCGTGTATTTGATAAAAATGGTTTTCCACCCGAAGCAAATTATCTCTTCCTTGGTGATTATGTTGATCGTGGACGTCAAAATATTGAAACAATTTGCCTCATGTTTTGCTATAAAATTAAATATCCTGAAAATTTCTTTATGCTCCGTGGAAATCATGAATGTCCAGCAATTAATCGGGTCTATGGTTTCTTTGAAGAATGCAATCGTCGCTATAAATCTGTTCGTCTTTGGAATTCTTTTCAAGATACTTTTAATTGGATGCCACTTTGTGGTTTAATTGGTGGCAAAATTCTTTGCATGCATGGTGGACTTTCTCCACAATTAGCTTCAATTGATCAACTTCGATCACTTCCACGTCCACAAGATCCTCCAAATCCATCAATGGGAATGTAAGTTTAAACGCTTTTGTTATGAATATTTACGACTTCTATTGTTTTTTAGCGATCTTCTTTGGGCTGATCCTGATCAATGGGGAAAAGGTTGGCAAGCAAATACTCGTGGTGTCTCATATGTATTTGGTCAAGATGTTGTTGTTGATGCATGCAATAAACTTGAAATTGATCTTGTTGCACGTGCTCATCAAGTTAGCTTTTTTATACTACATGTATCAGTTTTTTGGAAATTGAAGAAAATGGAATTTTGAGCAAAACATACAAGTTTGCTCTTTGAAACCAAAATCCCCCAACATTGTTTCCTTACTTTTATGGGGAGATTTTGGATCTCGAATCGCAAATTTTTTCTAACAATTTCTTTTCCTGATTTAAAAAAACAAACGTGGTATTTTTCTCATCTTTTTTTTAGGTTGTTCAAGATGGCTATGAATTTTTTGCAAATCGTCGTCTTGTAACTATCTTTTCTGCACCTCATTATTGTGGCCAATTTGATAATGCTGCTGCTACAATGGCTGTTGCAGAAGATCTTTCATGTTCATTCTCTGTTTATCGTCCAACTGCAAAGGCTGTTCGTATGGCATTGGCCACAAAAGGCGCTTAGGGATACGCCATACGGCCCCTTTTCTCGACACCACCAACACCCGCTCCTGATCCTGAAAAACCGAATGGTGCTCTTGGAACTTTGTTTCGAAAGTGCCGCGGGGTTTCGGGTGAGGGGCCGTCGAGTGATGCCGGTATGGTTTTGATTTATTTTTTTGTTTTAACATATATTTTGAATCTTTATTTTTTAGGGCGTCTCTCAAAACCAAAAATTGAACCCACTCCACTTGTATCACTGCCATCACCTCTTATTTTTTCTGCACAACAACAACAATTTTCAAAACCATCTCTTTCTTCAAATCGTCAACCTCAACCTCAACGTCAAAATTCGGTTTATCTTTCACCTCAACAACCATCTCGTCAAAATTCTGCTTATCTTCCTGTTCGTAAATAATAATATTTTTTGTGTGTTGTGATTCAATAAAAGTGTGGTTCTTAAAAATTTTTGTTCTATTGTTTGCTTTTTTTGGGAGGGGATGGAAATTGGGATACTGTTGTTTCTTTACAGTCAATCAATTTAGGAACGCGCGCAGTTTTTTTAAAGTTCGTCAAATGTTATAAGTTTGGTAGCATTAGAATCGTCGTAAAAAAATCATTGGAAATAAAAAAAAGAAAACAGCAAAAAAATATTAAAAATAATTTTTAATTAATGGTTAAAAAAACAAAAAAATTAATTTTTTTTAGCCAGGGAACACATTTGTTTGATAGAAATATTTTCGTGTCGCATTCGCAAACTGCTGCAAAAAAAAGTGTCGTTTGGACAAACAACACTTTTTTTTGCAACAAAAAAAATTTGTTTTTCACCAGTTCAAACCCCACAGAAAAAACAAAAATATTTTTATCTCCGATTAAGCTGCATTTTGGAACATATATGCTTTTGACTATGGAGAATCCAAAAATAAAATCAGTTTTTTTTTAAAAAAAAGTTTACGACTGTGGGAGTCGAACCTTTGACCCAAACGACTGAAAACTGTCGCGCAGCGCCTCTGCCACTGCGCCACAGACGCATATTTCTCACCGCTCACTTTCGCTCAATTTTTATTTATCCTATTGGATGCAGAAAAAAATTCTGAATCTGATAGACCTAATTCCAGACCGGAACCTCACGGAGTGTAATACAACCACATCAAACAAACGGAAAAAAATACGGTTTTCTCCTAAATTTTTCATTTTTTTGTAAATAAATAGTATCTAAAAGTTAGATATTCGGAATTTCCGTATTTTTTTACATATATTAGGATAAAAATCGAAATTTAAAAAAAAAGTTTTAATTTCTACAGTATACCTCTCTTTCATTTTCTTTTGGATAAAAAAAAAGAAGGGGAACACTGACGTTGCACACTGCTGCGCGCGTTCCTAGTTTAATAACCAGTCGAAGTTTCTCTACACGAATTTAAAATTAAAGGCGCTCCACTTTCAGTGCGTACGTGCGTATATGCGTACGGTTGCACAAAAGCGGCGCGCCTTACTAAATTTTTTTTCTCGCAAAGTTTGTTATTAGATTTTGTTACATAACATATTTATAATATTGGTTGTTGTATATCATATTATGATTCATATATACAAAAAAAACTAATATAATAAAGTATGTGTACCATAAAAGAAAGTTTGATCTATTTTTTTACTCAAAAAAGGAAAAAAATTAAAAATCAGCATAATAAAAAATTTGCATTGTTATTAAAATTCTTTAACAAAAATCTTTCGAAAACGTATAAATACATAAAAAATCCATTCCAATGCTTCCATTTGCCGTATATAAATCGTCAACAGCATAACTGCTTTCTTCGACGATTTATTCAAATTTCAACTGATTTGGATTTGTTGCTGTTTTGAATTTGAAAAGAAAAAAGAAAGATGGCACCGGCACTTGATGTGGATGGGTTAATTGCAAGATTGCTCAATGTTGGCATGGCTGGTGGTCGATTAACAACACAAGTGAGTTTTTTCTTCTATTTTTTGGGATACTTTTGTTGAAAAATACAACCCCAAACATCGATGTTCCTATTTTACTGGTTTACCTATGTTGAACACCGATGCCTGGGATCGTATACTTCACTAATATGCTTTCGGATATATGGAATTATTAACCTTCTGTTTCTTTTTTAGGTATCAGATCAAGAACTTTCACAACTTTGCCAAGCTGCAAAAGAAGTTTTTATTTCTCAATCATCTCTTACTGAAGTTGAGCCACCTGTTGTTGTATGTGGAGATATCCATGGTCAATATTCTGATCTCCTTCGTATATTCGATAAAAATGGTTTTCCAGCTGAAACAAATTATGTATTCCTTGGTGATTATATTGATCGTGGACGTCAAAATATTGAAACTATTTCCCTCATGTTTTGCTATAAAATTAAGTATCCTGAAAATTTCTTTATGCTTCGTGGAAATCATGAATGTCCAGCAATTAATCGAGCTTATGGTTTCTTTGAAGAATGCAATCGTCGTTATAAATCTGTTCGTCTTTGGAATTCTTTTCAAGATACTTTTAATTGGATGCCACTTTGTGGTTTAATTGGTGGCCGAATTCTTTGCATGCATGGTGGACTTTCTCCACAATTAACTTCACTTGATCAACTTCGATCACTTCCACGTCCACAAGATCCTCCAAATCCATCAATGGGAATGTAAGTTTTATTGTTTTATGAATTTATATAAATTGTTCTTAATATTTTTTAGTGATCTTCTTTGGGCTGATCCTGATCTTTGGGCAAAAGGTTGGCAAGCCAATACTCGTGGTGTCTCATATGTATTTGGTCAAGATGTTGTTGTTGATGCATGCAATAAACTTGAAATTGATCTTGTTGCACGTGCTCATCAAGTTAGCTTTTTTATACTACATGTAAGGATGGACAAGGGCCTGAAATTTTTTTAAAGCCCGGCCCGATGAACCGGGCCGGGCCTTGATTTTCGGACTTTCGAAAAAAACGCACAGGGCGGACCAAGGTAAAATTCTGAAAAAATGGAAAATTTTAAGGGCCGGGCTCGGGCCTGAAATTTGGGCCCTCGTCCATCCTTAACTACATGTATTTTTCTCATAATTATATTTTTAGGTTGTTCAAGATGGCTATGAATTTTTTGCAAATCGTCGTCTTGTAACTATCTTTTCTGCACCTCATTATTGTGGCCAATTTGATAATGCTGCTGCTACAATGGCTGTTGCAGAAGATCTTTCATGTTCATTCTCTGTTTATCGTCCAACTGCAAAGGCTGTTCGTATGGCATTGGCCACAAAAGGCGCTTAGGGATACGCCATACGGCCCCTTTTCTCGACACCACCAACACCCGCTCCTGATCCTGAAAAACCGAATGGTGCTCTTGGAACTTTGTTTCGAAAGTGCCGCGGGGTTTCGGGTGAGGGGCCGTCGAGTGATGCCGGTATGGTTTTGATTTATTTTTTTGTTTTAACATATATTTTGAATCTTTATTTTTTAGGGCGTCTCTCAAAACCAAAAATTGAACCCACTCCACTTGTATCACTGCCATCACCTCTTATTTTTTCTGCACAACAACAACAATTTTCAAAACCATCTCTTTCTTCAAATCGTCAACCTCAACCTCAACGTCAAAATTCGGTTTATCTTTCACCTCAACAACCATCTCGTCAAAATTCTGCTTATCTTCCTGTTCGTAAATAATAATATTTTTTGTGTGTTGTGATTCAATAAAAGTGTGGTTCTTAAAATTTTTTGTTTTTGTTCTATTGTTTGCTTTTTTGGGAGGGGATGGGAATTGGGATACTGTTGTTTGTTTACAATAAAGTCAATCAATTGGAACCGATAATAGCCTTTTGCAATTTTCTCCGTTTTAAAATCATGCTGTTATTTTCTCTTCGAACTTGAAATGGAAAAACAGTTTTTGAAAATTGAAATGTTTGTCAGGTGCCAAATAATTTGAACTTCGATCATTTTTACATTTCTTCGAACTCATTTCTTCACTCAAAGAAATTTTTAATTTTTTAGTTATAAAAATTTAACGTGTACTTTAAAAAATTTATTTGGATGACGAAATGCGTTAAAAAAAATGGGGGTTATAAAAGGTCATCGGAAACTCAAGTTTTATAATTTTGTAGTCGAATTTGTCACTGATAACAGATAATTTGTTCTAAATAAAATTTCATTAATTTGACTATTAATTTCGATATAAAAAAGGACTTCGTTCCATTAAGTTTTAGTTTTAAATTTTTTTGTTACCATAATGTTATTGCGTTTTTGGATATGCAATATTTATCTTCTTTTTTTTCGTAAACGATAGCTATTTACGCTTTTACTTTTCACATAAAATAACAGAATTTCTGTAAAAAGAACATGTTTACTTCGAAAAATAAGTGATTAATACCTTATTTTTTGTTGCTCATTTTTCGAAACATTTGCATTTTTCTCTTTTTTTAAGCTTCGATATTTTCCTTTTTTTTGTTTGTTACACATTTTTGAAAAATTTTGATCGCTGATTGTTTCGATTATTCGATTTTCATGAAAAACACTCTTTTTTTCGGTAAGCATTGGTTTTGATTCTTTTCACAAAGCTTTTTTTTATTTTCTTTTTCGATCACGAACATTGCCTTCTTCTTGTTCGTCCATTCCCACACCCTTTTTCTAACACAGCATCTTTTTTTTTCGGTCCCTTTTATATTTAAACCCATAATAAACAAGTTGTAACAAAAATCAAAAAATACCACAAAAAAGAAAACCTTTAAATTATTTCTTTTTTCTATCTCTTTTATTTTCGATTGACGTCAATCAAAAAAGTGTTTTTTCTTTTTAATTATTTTTATATATGTCTGATTTTGAACGGAAGAACTTTAATCAAATTATAACGGCAGAAATGACTTTTTTTTTTCAGTGATTTTTATATATTTAAACATCACGTTTCCCTTTATATAAATTAATTGTACTTTTTTTACTCCTTTTTTATACTTTTAGCGCTCTCGAAAGTATTTTCTTTTTCCGCATCGAAAATTGAAAGAGTACTTTGAGACCTTGAATTTTTTTAAACCATTAAACTAAAAAAATTGAGAACATAGAAAATTAAATTTCACGTGCCCTTTTTTTAAATGGAATCATTTTTTTGTTCTCCTGATTCGTTTTTGGGAGTTTGTTGGAATTTTAATTTAAAGAAATTTGTTTTTGTTCGAAAAAAAGGCCATTGACGATTGCTTTTTGAGGGGTGTTAAGAAATGTAACAATTTTTTGGACATTTGGACTTTAAATTAATTGTAATTGACTATAAAGTTTTTTCTTTTTTTTCACGTTTTAGAAATCTGTCTTGATCAATGAGAGTTCTTTAAAAAGGGAGCACCGCGAATTATAAGTTTTGAACATCCTGTTTCAGGGATAATGTCTTAAATGGAGTTCCTTTAAGATTGATCACTTTATTCAAATTCCTAAAATTAACGTGTTTAAAACTTTAAAAAAAAGTTTTTGTAAGCTTTAGAACATTTTAATAATAAAAAATTTGGCTTATTTTCGGATATCAGCTTTTCTTTTGATTACTCTTAACCGCATTGCACAGATTACTTTAAACACCCCCATTATAGAACTTTTCTCCGATTTCAAGGTTGTTCGGTTCCATACAATTAAATAGTTGTTTATTTATTTCTTTTTACAAAATTAATTTTTCTGATCGTTGTTAAAAAAACTACGTTTCAGTCTCTTTGTCCTTTTTTTTCTTCATTAATTCAAAGAAGAAAAAACGGTTTCATTTCATTAACAGTATTCATTGATTTACTGTGTTTTTGTCTCCAAATAAAGTCTTTATAATTCAGAAATTTATAATTCGGTTTTTAAAAAATTTTTTTGTGAATTTTTCTTCAAGGCATTTTAAGCCCCATTTATTATTCCATACGTTTTTCAGTAAATTCCATATATTAAATAAAATAAATAAATAAAATGTCCCGACAAATTTTAACTTCAATTATTTATTTATTAATTTTTGACTATTCAATTTCTGTTGAATTTAATGCAAAAACATATCCAAATCCAAAAACTTTTCGAGGCGCAAAAGAATGTAATATGCGGTCAATTTCAAATCTTTGTGATCCGGATCAAGTTTTTGATGAATCTACAAGATATCGGCTAAATTCTGAACTTCAACAAATGACTCGAAGAACTGAAAAGGTTCAAGGTGGATTTTGTGATCGAAAAGGTTTTGAACCATTGCTTTTAATTGCACATGAAGTATGTTTTTTATCTCATATCTAAATTAGTTTAATGCCGCATTTTTTAAGGGAGATCAAGAATTAGCGGATGAGTTAAATCAACAATGGAATCTTGATGGACAATGTAAAAAGAGTGTTATATTCTTTTTGAGTGCATTGGATCATCAATTTTATTATTCAAGTGAACCGGAAACTGGATTTGGTAAGGAAAAAACATTATTTTCATTGGGCTAAAACGCATTAAAAATCAGTAATTGGTAGATTTCGGTAATTGAAAAAAATTTTTGGGGAAACTCATAGATCAGTTTCGAATGAAACAAAAGAAACTTTACTTCCTCATTATTTGTTTTTGCCCCATTAAAAAAGGAGGAATCATTGATGCATAATTAGTCTAGCATTAATTCGATCACTCTAATTTAGGAACCTTTAGTATTTTATTTGACTAAAAGGTTTCGAATGTATTAACCCTAATACCCAAGAATCTATTTATCCGGATAAAAGTAAATCAAAAAAATTGTACAAAAATGTGCTTTGAACGTTCCTCATTTTTTTACCGACAAAACTTTAATTGGTTTTAGCGCGAGTTTTTTTAATGCAATAAAAACCAAATAAATCAAAAGGGTTTCTTTTCTTTTTTTCGTATCAAACATTTCCGTTTCACTATTTTGTCTTTTCAAGATTCCAAGCTTTCTTTTTTTATGGAGTAATGTAATTAATTTTATTCAAGGTCACATGCATTAATACAATGTAATAAACAAAAAAAAACAACAAAAAATCTTTTTAAAATTATTACTGTCATTTATTATAAAAAAAAATTTTTGCAAAAAACAATTAATTTTTTTAAAAAACGAAATTAAGTAAAATTACAATCCTTTTTTTAGATCAAAGTGATTTTTTGGCAATTAAAGCTGGACAAGATAGTTATCTTGCAGAAGGAAATTATACATTTGCATTGGTAAATATTTTTAAACAAATTGGTGGAGCTAAAAATATTCAAGTTACAAGTGAAGACAAAGAAACCGATTATAAACAAAAAGCTAAACCAAATAATAATGCCCTCATTTTTTCACCTTCATATCTTACATTAATTTCATCATTTATTGTGTTGATCTTTGGCTTATTGTGATTTTTTGAAAGTAGTTGGAAAATACAAAATTCATATCTCTCTCTGCCTTCTTTTTTTTTATATTTGCCTCATTTTTAATCTTTATCAATCAAGTTTGTTGTTCAAAAAGTTTTATGTTTTTTCTTAAATTTGTACATTTGTTTTTTTATATCCGGTTCAAGCCATTTTGCTTTCACTTCTTTTTTATGTGTTTACTGTAATTTTTTTTCCAACAATAAAATTATGACAACGGAATTTCCAGGAAATGCTTTACAAAGCTAAAAAAACTCCAAAATAATGTAATAATCAAAAAATCGTTGGTGATGTCCAGTGCTATGACGAATTTTTGAAGTACATTACTATTAAAAACATTTGTACTTTTATCACATGCAGAAAGTTCAAATTTTTTCATTTTTAAATTAAAAGTAGGAATGACAAAATTTTCCCGTAAAATAAAAAATTCCTTTTTAACAAGTCTTTAAAAATGGGCTAAAGTCTTCGGTAATATTTCAGTAATCATTTAAAAAAATTTTGGTTCAGAAAACGCGAACTAAAATTTTTCGTATTTCTAAATCAATATCCATCCTTGGCCATTTGAAATTCAAAAATGTATGGTTCAAAAACCATTGTCGAAGAACAATGGAGAAGCAGAAGGAAAATGCGTTGAAAATTTTTTAATAAATAAAAAATCATCAAACGGCGTGATTTTTAAAACTCCAGAAGAAATTTCTGGAATTTCATTATTTTCGTATTTCTAAATTTCTGCTTTCTTAGAAAGTTGAAAAATTTCAAGGGAAGCAATT
Organism: Panagrolaimus sp. PS1159; assembly: GCA_963922195.1. NCBI lineage: Eukaryota > Metazoa > Nematoda > Chromadorea > Rhabditida > Panagrolaimidae > Panagrolaimus > Panagrolaimus sp. PS1159. The sequence goes on along the minus strand of CAWUHW010000012.1, from coordinate 2,331,838 downwards.
GTCAGAAGTTGTAATAACAATTCAACCGGGATTTAATCAAGAACAAAATCAATCAACTTTAAACGGGGGGCTAATTGGAGGATGGGAGAAAATTCACTTGTTTGTTGCATATTATTCATATTATTTAAATATAGAACGCAAAAAAGGCAATAGTAAATGTTCTGTTATATAATTTTTTAAAATTTGTTTGATTTTTAATTATTTGCGTTATTTAATCCGTAAAACTCAATTTTTTTTGTTCGAACTCGTTTTATGAATTTCGTGGAATTTCATTCTGTTTTTTTAATATTTTTTCTGTAAATTTTTTTTGAATCATAGAAACATTGTCAAAGAAGTTCAAGATTTCAAAAAGCTTTATGAAACTTTTAAAAAAACACACCCGTAAATAAGAAAAAATCAAAAAACAATCTACCAAAAAAATTATAAAAAAGATCACTACAAGCTGTCCTCGACTACCATAATTTGAAATCAACAAAATAATGTTATACTGTAAAATAAAATAATTTATGCTAAACTTGTTTGTTGTAAATTTGATGGAATATTTAAATCAGTGTTTTGTCTTTGTTTCTTTTCCAATTTATGCAATTTTGCAGTTTCTCGAGTAATATTTGTAAATTCTGCTGGTTCATCGGTTGCCATAAAAATGAATATTGTATTTGCCTAAAAAAGTTGACGATAAACTGATAAATAAAATTTGAAAAAACGTGCTGTCATTTTTAAGTATCGTTTTCTTTCACCTAGCATTCAAGTGGTAAGTGCGAGAATATTTCAAAATATGCCAGTTTTTACATTTTTAAAAATAAACTTACAATAATTAATGCAATTGCCAAAACCATAAAAACAGTTCTCCATTGAGATTTATTTGAATCATCACTAACAAAAACTGCAACCAAACCCGGAGCAAGAAAAAGTGTTAAACATTTAATAAATTGAATATTTGAAATTACAAATGCACTATATTGCCTTGAAACAAGTGTTCCACATTTATAAAATCCACCACAATTTGCACCCATAAATGCATGAATTATTGTAAAGATTAAAACAGCAGTTAGGGGATATTCATCTGGAATAAATCCAAGTCCGGCAAACATTATTCCTGGGATAAATAGAGCCAATGAATTAAATGCAATCATTTTTGTTCTTTCATTAAATGTTCTAAAAAGGATTTAATAAATCCTATTTATCTACTGTAAATATCTCTCACTTGATTTTATCACTAAAATATCCGGTACCCAATTTAATTGGGATATGGGATAACGCAGGTAAAGCTCCCAACCATCCAGTTTCTTCAACGCCATAATTTAAAACATTTTTAATATAAGTTGGAGTATAAGTTAATAAAAAAATCCCTGATCCAATATCCGCTAAGGCACAAAACCATACAGAAAGGATTACAGGATTTGTACAAATTTTTTTATATGGAATAAATGAATCCATATTTATATGAGCTTCAGTTTTATTTCGATGAATTTTTTCAAGTTCCGTTGAAGAAACAGATTTATGGGTTGCTGGATGATCAGTATAGAAAAAGACCCAAAGTCCAAAAAGTATCACAGATGCAGCACCATGCGTGTAATATACGGATGGCCAACCAAATTTGGATTCACAAAGCTAAAGAGAAATTAGAAATTAAAGGCTAAAAAGGCAACAAATTTATAATAAAATTTGAAAAGCTGAAAACATTTTTTTTGGAATAATATTATTTTGTACCCATATTTTATCTTAATTTTACCCATAATCTATTTTTCTTTATTTTTATTTATAACAATTAATGAAACTTTTATGTCTGTGATAATTGCTAATTCTATCATTTTGGCTTTTAAAAACAGACAAAAGACAAAAAAAGATTTTTCTTTCGAAGGTATCAACAACATATGGGATAACGCAGGTAAAAGGCTTAGATGCAACAACTATTTCTTCATCAAAAAATCAAATTCTCATTGAAACAAATTACAAAAACAATTGGGGTAAAAATATTTATTCCATTACTAAAGTAAAAATAGCTTATTTTACATTATTTTAAAATAAGAATAAGTTCAATTCCACACTTTTTTACGTCGTTTTGAAGAAAAATAGATCATGGGAAAATTAAGATGAATTATGGGTACAAAATAATATTATTCCATTTTTTTTGTTAAACAAAATTGATATCAATTTTGTTTAACCGTTATGACAAAATGATAGTAATACAAAAATTTGTTTTCCAAAATTTGTGTTACTATTGTTTGTCATAAAAAACTTAAAAAGCTCATTTCTTTTTTATTAGAAAAAGCAGGAAATTTCCTGAGAAATAGAATTTAGCAATTCTTAGGTAAGTGTCAAGTTAGTTGATACCAATTGATTTAAACACTCAAATAACTATAAAATTTGATATTTTTAAAAAACATAATTTATTACTGCTATGACAAAATGATAGTAATAAATGCATTAATTTATAAAAATTCAAATTACTATCATTTAAATTTTTTCTAGCTTTCTCATATTTGCCATGAGAAAGCTAGAAAAAATAGGTAAACTGCCCGAAAAAGGAATGTAACAAGTTTGTGATCATCAAAAAACAAAAATGTTATTTTATGGGGTTTTTGCGACTTTTTTAACTTTTGTATTTTTTTTGTTTTAATTGATATTTTTAAAAAAAAGGTAGTGTCAATGTCCTTTAATCGATTGACGTATAATTAAAAGTGATGAATTTATCCAAGGGAATAATCAAAAAGTGACATTTTCCTAGAATTTTAGTGATCAAAAAAATTTTTTAGACTAGATTTTTGTGGAATTTGCTAGATATATATCGGTTGTTTAATAAAAGTATGCCACTTATTAACTTCTAAAATAGCACACTTACAGCTCCGGCAACTGGATTAGTAATTGATGAAGAAATTGTTGAAAAGCAAGTTAAAATAGAAATAAACATTCCATTTTGTTTTAGGGATGCCCAACGAGCGCATAAAACTCCAATTGCTGCAAAATCGGCAGCATATGCAATTCCTTGTAAAACTCGTAAAGCTAAAAACCATGACAATCCCATTTCTGCACCAGCTGGAATTAGAAGCGTTGAAATTGCAGAAACTAATCCAGCAGTAAAAAAAACATATCTTGCACCAAATTTTGAATATAAAACTGAAAGTGGAAATGTTGCTGCCATACTTCCAATTGCAACAGCCCACATTAACATAGATTTTTCATGTTGTGTATAAGCATATTTTGGATGGCCATGTTGATTTGTTGTAGTTAAATTTTCGGATGCTAATGGAAGATTTACAAATGGATCACTTTCTGCAGCAGGATGAAACATACAAATAAGTGTAAAATTTAAGGCGATCATATTTGAACAAACTGAAGTTAAACATAGGCAACCAAGAATTAAAATAAAATATCGAAAACGATGTGCAAAAACTGATGGCATTTTTGGTTCTTTTTCTTTTTTATTTCCATATATTGGACTTGTTGGTGGAGGATTTGGGGGTGGTGAAGGGCTTGCAACTATATCTTCTTCAAGAGGCAAAGAAAATTTTGGACGATTTTCTTTTTCTGAAGGTAATATTGATGCCATGATTTTTAATATCCTTAAATTTATTTTTATATTAAAATATTTTTGTTGAAATCAGACAAGAATAACCGAACAGGAAATGGATTATTTTGTAAAATTTAGATAAAAGCCGATTAAATTAGTTTATAAAAATGCGATTTGAAACATAAAAAAATATGAAAAATAAACAAAAACACAAAATACTTAAAAATGAAACAAACAAAATATTTTTTATTTTTTTAAAGTACAGAAAAAGGTAGAAAAGGTATATTGGTTGTTTAATAAATAGACAGAAGAAAAAAAACAATCAGTCTGATTGAACTTTCTCCTCTCAAAAAATCTATCTATATTTTTATTTATACTCCCACCAAATAAATTATATGGCTCACTGGAAAGTCCTTTTTTTCGATCGCAATTATCTCTTCTTTTTTTTGTTTTTCCCCTAAACAGAGACATAATCAACCAAAGAGATCAATGAAAAGGTGTAATGGAAAGTTTTAGAATTTTCGAGATTAAAAAGAATAAAAATTGGATAAAATAAATTTATCTTTATCTGGCAAAAAAACAGATAATCAACGAACACATTCATTTGGGATTATTAAAGTGTTGGAGGTTCAATAAATTCTGTTCAAACAAAAAAATAACAAAGTTAAACAAAAACAGAAAAAAATACTTTGATGGATGATAGGCACAAATAAAAATCAAAAGAAAGACAAGTGAAACACGAGCTTCTTAAAGGTCGATCGACTGTCAACCGTGTTTTAATAATCAGCAAAGAATTTATCAATAACTTATTTAAAATTTTTTACCTTGTCTTTAATTTAAAAAAATATCTTATAAGACAAATAGAAAGATTTGGAAGATAAAACTGGGCATTTAATGTTAAAAAATATTTTAATAAAAACTTTTATAAAATAGTTTCTAAAAATAAATAAGCAAAAAATATAAAAAAACTGGATAAAAATTAAAACATCATTAGAGCATAATAAAAACAACGCAGCCTTTGGCGACGATCTTTTTCAAATTTTTAAAAGGTTCTTTTCTGATAAAAAATTTAAAAATATATCATGGAAGAAGGGGTCAATAATCTCGAATTTGTTTAATAAACGAAACACTGACTATATTAAAAATAAAACTTATTTATATATAGTATACAGCATCTTGTACCAAAAAAATAAATAAAAAATTTAAAAAAAATTTTAGTGAACGGAGAAAAAAATAAGCGGAGAAAAAAATAATTATTTTTATCTCCGGAGAAAAAAATAACTTATAATAAATAGTGTGATAACTATTCATTAAAAAATAATAGAGAAAACTAGCACTATGCACGTTTTTTCGTTTTTTTGGAAAATTTCCGCTAATACAGCGTTTCTTATGATAATAATTTTTCATCCCTGCCGCATGCTCCAACAATGAAACATAGATAAATTGAAGAATTTCAATGGATCCGACTGTTTTTTTTTTATTGCTGGATCACTTTGAATAAAAAAAACAAGTGACGGGTTAAAATTCAAGAATTCTTAGACCGTAGTGGCCTCTGGCGGATATTTTGTTTCATTTTTTAAAATTAAAAAATTTTTTTCTGGCTTTTGTGTGTCTGATAAAAACATATTAACAATAAGTTTTTAAAAATTTAACGAAGTTTTTCCCCCAACTTTTCAATCATCCACATTAGAACTTTTCCGAATGCAGATAATGCCGACATCTGGTGTGGCAAAAATGCCTTACAAACTAGTTGTATAAAATTTATCAATTAATCTTTGGTCATAGTAGTTATATTCGACAATAAAGTTTAGTTTTAACAAATCATTAAAAATTTTTCAACATTTACAAAAAATAATTTGGAACATGTGCAGAACAATAAAATGGGTCAAAGAATGAACACTAAAATTGCAAAAATCCAAAAAATCAAAAAAATGTTGAAATTCGGGGGTGCTAGAAAATTAGGATTTGTAATATATTTTGGAATCCCTGAATTCCGGTGGCACCGAAATAAAAAAAATTGTTTTCGTTAAGTTTAGCTTCGTTGTGCAGTAACGGCCAAAATTTTGTCTATTATCAGGATGGGGCACATGTCCCTTGTGCCCCATCCTACTGACGTTCCTTTAAGATTATCTGCCATTGTTTTTGTGTTTCGGTTTAAAATCTCAAACTAACACTCTTATAACAAGTACATGAAAACTGTAAAAGAATTTTTTTTGAAAAAATAAAAGGTAAAAATTTTTTAATGATAATTTGCCAATTTTGAAAACATTTTTGTGTTCCAAACTTTTATCCGTGCTTTTTTTTATTTTTGACGTGCCATATTTGAATATCGTAATTTCAGGTCTTTATAATTTGGGATTAGATTCAAAACTTTTGTCCACCAGTGTAATGTTAAACATAAATACATTAGTCCATTGATGAAAAAAATTATAATTTCTTTTATTTCAAGCTGTCAAAAAAATGTGAATAAAATTATGCTTAAAAAAGACTAAAATCTATTTTTTTTTGAAAGACAAAAATATACAAAATATTTGTTTTAAACAAGAGGTCAAAAAGTTTTTTTTTTCATAAAATTAAGGCTAAATTACAAAAGAAATGTAAAGGCTGAATTTATTTTTATCCATTAATTCGTTGTTGTGCAGTAACGGCCATTTCGGACATGCCATTTTCGATATGTTTTTGTTCTTTATGAAAGACATCAACATAATATTGAATTGTTGACATAAGTCCAATTGGGAATGGAGTTGTACATTCCCAATTTAATTCTTTATTAATTTTTGAAAAATCAATATGATATCGTCGATCATGATATGGCCGATCAGGGATTGCTTTGAACGTTGGTGGAGATGCAGGTCTAAAAATGGAATGTTATGAGAATGATCATCTTTTTTTGAAAAATCAATATCTTCCCAAAAGTCCCGACATGAAAATTATTAAAAAAGTTTTCATGTTGAGACACTTTACGGATAACTGCTTTTTTACTTACCTATTTAATAATGTTTGAACAGTTGAATGAATCATTTTTGTTAAATCAATATTACATTTTTCAAATTGTGTTCCAATATTATATGTTTCACCCGTTCTACCAGTTTCAGTTACACGTCGAATTGCTTCTGCACAATCATCAACAAACATCCAACTTCTTGTATGTAATCCATCTCCCATTAATGGATATGGCTTCTTTTCAATTGCAAGTCTTGTAAATTTTGGTATCAATTTTGAATATGCTTGCCTTGGTCCATATACATTATTCATTCGTACCATTACATACGGTAGCTTGTAAGAATGCTGAAAAACAAATGACACATATGAAAAAAAATTTTCAAGTTTTTTTGTGTTACTATAATTTCGATAGTAACAAAATTTAACATTTTTTCGTTTTTATATCACATTTTTTTGTTTCTTATTGTTAACTTACAAAATAACTTCGTAAAATAAATTCACATGCGGCTTTACTTGCGGCATATGGATTTGTCGGATTTGGAAGACTTTCTTCTGTTTTTGGAGCTTCATTTTCTCCAGAATCTCCATATATTTCATCTGTTGAAATATGAACAAATCTTTTAACAGTTTTTGTTGCATTTACTGCTTCCAATAATGTTGTAGTTGAAATAATATTTTCTTGAATTGTTCCAATTCGATTTTCATATGATTCATCCACGTGTGTAATTGCAGCAAAATGAATTATTGTATCAATCTTTAAATTATTAAAAATTTTTTTAAATTTTTTTAAAAAATGATTTTAAAACCTGATTATCCAAAAGAATTTCTTGAACAAGTTTTTGATTAAGTAAATCACCAAGAATAAATTGATATCTTTCACTTTCTTGAATATTAAATGTGATATTATCCGATGATGCCCCAACTGCCAATTTATCAATGTTTATAATTCTGTAAAAAAAACAATATACTAGTATCGTATATTAAAAAGATAATTTTGGAAGTTTCGAAATTGTAGATTTTTTTAAAATTTTGCTCAAAATTCTAACTAAAGTATTCCAAAAAAAAATTTTGAACTATTGTAGAAATGATAGTAACGAAACTGTAAGATTACTATCATCATCAAAAATTAAATAAAAAATGCCTTACTTTGCTTGTGGCCATTTTGTATAAATATAATTAATAAAATTTGATCCAATAAAACCGCAGCCGCCTGTGATTAAAATATTTTTTGGTTCATGCATAATTTGTAAAATGCACGGCGACATTGACTTTGACAAATTAGGATTGGGCTCCCCTTCCAGCAAGAGTAAAAACTAAAAAAATCAAATATTTTTTCAAAAAAATAAATATTAAAGACAAAGAAAAAACAGAACACGAAATAAAAAACGAATTCAAGAAAAATGTAAAATGTTTAAATATTTTTATACTAAACTTTCTTAACAATTTTTCTTTTGTTAAGAAAGTTTAAAACAAGAATCGTGGAAATCAAAAAGTAATAATAGAATGGGGCAGGGATCAAAAAAAGATTTTGGATTTTATACGTCAAATATATAAGCAGCGTCGGGGAGAGCTATGTTAAAAGTAAAACACGTTTTCATTTTTTTTCCCGAAATGCAGTTTTAAACTTTTTTGGTGCTGACATTCAAGAAGAAGGAACTTTGAAACAGAAGATAAATGAAGATAAAGGGTGGAAAACTGGTAATAAGAAAGTAATAAAAGACAAGATGACTTTGACCCCTGAGGGTATAGGTCGTAGCCGCTTTGCTAAAAAAGTTATTGTTAACAAAAAAGCAATTTACATTTAAGGTTAAAAACTTGATTTTATAACATTTAAGTTTTTACAAATAAAAAACGGCTTAAACTTGCCCTTAGGGTATGTCACAGAAGAAGACAAAAAAGCTTGTCGTCTTGAATTTTTCAATTTTTAACATTTTTAACAAATCACAAAATTTTAAGCATATAAAACTTTATCACTCAAAAAAAATTCTAGCGTCCATCGTCTGATCAAATCCCCCCGCAAAAATCTATATGAAAACCCTTAAGGGCATCCGTAAAATAAAAGTATAAAAAAAAATTTTTAATCGTTCGTTGATTAGAAAATGGTTCTCTCTTGATTCTCTCAATCTTTTTCTAATTCTTTCTCATTTATGGGTCATAAAAATGATTTTGGGGTTGAGAGTAAAAATGATATTGATTCTTTTGCGTAAAAAAAGGATCTTTCTTTTTTTTTATCAAGGATAAAACACAGAATAAAAAAAACGGAGGCAATGGCGAATTCAAGTTTATGATAAAAATCCGTTTCTTTTTTTTATTCTTTTAATAAAAACTTCTGATTAAAAAAGTGGTTGATCGCTAAAAACTCGAATGACTTAATTCTTGCAATTTTGTTTGAGATATTAAAAATTCGTTAAAATTTTAAAATTTTAGAAAAGCTGGAAATTTTTGAATAAGCTATTTCAAAAACGTTCATAGTATAATGTGAAACTTTCTGTTGATTTTAGGGCATGACAGTCTATCGATAAAAATACATTTTTCAAGATAAAAATTTTTTGATTAAAAGATCTTTGAATTTTCGGCGTTAAAAAATGATGTCAATGAAAATTCATATAAAAAATTCGCAGAACTCTTTTTTTCAAAATTTTATAGAATTCTGTGAGACACTTAGCTTCAAATTAGACTTTATGGTAAATTTTCAAAAAAACAGCTTTAACATCACTTATAAAAATGTTAAGAAATATTTTAAACCGCTTAAAGTCTCTTCACAAATTTAGAAATCTCTATTTAACTTAGTTTAATTTTTTATTTAATTTACGTCCAATTTTATTGAAAAATGATAAACCTGATCAAATAAATGCTCATTTTTATATTCAAACATTGGAACAAAAAAGTGAAAACAAAAAAAAAACAGGAAGAAGTCGAACCCCATCAAAAATGCTTTTTGCCACCCTTTTTTTCTTGAAAAAGTAATTAATCAAATTTGTATTGTAATATTATTTGCAATGTAATTTTCAAGTTTAGAATTATAATGATCAGATGCTCAAAAATTAATATTTTTTATGCAATGGTTGCAAAATTACAATACCAGTTTTTTATAAACGTAAAAAAGTTCGTTTACAAAAAAGCAATAATCAAAAAACAAAATTTTCAAAAAAAAAGTATTACTGGAACGAACGTTTTTTGACCTGATCAAAAGAAAAAGAAAAGTTGCAAATATAACAATGTATATTGTTTCTAAAATTTGTTTAATTCTAATGTTTTACGTTTTTTTAAAATATGATGGCACTTCGTTTTTCCAGATTTAATGAAAAAGGGAAAACAATAAGTTTTTTAGGGACACAATTTTGAAATTAAGGTGTAGCTACAGTAATCTGATGCCATTTGAAGACATAAAAAAATATGTATCAGAAGAATTTAATCAATCAAAAAAATTTGCAAACATCATTACCTTGAAAATAAATGTTTCACAAATTTAAAGTTCAGAAATTATTATTTATTGTTGCAACAAATTAACACTTTTAAAAAAACAAAACAATCAAAACAACAAAAAAAAGAAATTTCAACCCGTAAATATTACAATAACTGTTTTAGTGATCACTTGGATATGCGGTTGAAATGCATTGACCTGCAGCACATTGTTGATGATAAGATGTAACAACAACATAATTTCCATCAACATTAAATTTACAAGCATTTCCACCAGAATGTGCCAAAACACATGTTGTCAAAATTGAAAGATCAAAAGCTGGAGAAGTTGAAATAAAGAAGCCACCTGTTTTCTTTAAATATGATTGCCATGTATATTGGAATGTACCAATGAGATCATTTTCATGTGAATAATATCCATGATAATTAATTTGTCCAGCTTTTTCAAGAAGATAATATCGTACCCAATTATGTTGTCCATCAATTTCTTCACCCTTCCATTCACCAGAATATACATGTTCCCAACCAGATGATCCTAGAGGTCCTTTACATCTTGAATATGTGCCAAACCATAGAGGGAATAAAGTATTCTTATAAAAGTCTGCAAAACTTGAACCACCATGTCCAGCAGTTTGAAGATATTTATATGCTTCTTGAAAGACTGAAGTATTTGAAAGTAATTGAAGATATGCATCTAATTGAGCTTTTCGTAAACCAGACATTGCAGCTTCAGCTGTACAAACTTGTGGAACAAAAAGTGAATCATTATAAATTGTAATCAGCTCCTTATAAACTGGACGATTGAATAAATTTTCATTTACTGATTTGAATAATGGATTTGGTGAAGCATCTGATGAACCAGAAACTTTATTTCCCCAATCAAGTACAATGTCTCCAGGTTGTGCCTTATCTTCATCGATTGACCACATTTTATCAACTAATGTTTGAAGATTTGGATCTGTTCCACCGCCTTGTTTTTTTGTTGTTGTTTTACCAGGTGCCCCAGTTGGATATGTAATAGGTGAAGATCCACCACCAATTGATGGAGTTCCACTTGAAATGAATGTATTTCCATTAACAACTACAGTATCAACGGTTAAAGTAACATCATTTCCTTGAAGAGTAAATGCACAAGATCTTGTTGTACCAGATGTTATTGTACCAGCAAGCCCACAAATGGTATAAGCCAAAAATTCAAATTCTGGTGAAGTTCCAACCAAAAAATTTCTTAGCATTGCTTGATTTGTACCCCATGCAAATTGTAAACTAATTTGAACATCTTTTTGTCGATCAAACCATCCATGATAGTTAACAGCTGACGATTTTTCAAGGGTATAAAATTGTACCCAATTATTAAATCCAATAACATTTCCAGCAGCAGTTTCTCCAGCAAAAATTGATTTAAATCCTGATGAGCCTTTAACAGAACCAGAACGAGCAAAAGGTTGAAACCAAAGATTTGTAAGAGCGGTTGTCAAATCCCCAGTAATAAGATTATTTGAGGTAAGAAATGTTGAAGCAGTTTGATATACAGAAGTTGAAGAAATTGAAGTTAAAAATGCAGAAATTGCTGTTTGTTTTGTATTTGTTATTGTTTCATCGGCACCAGAATCAGGAGTGGTATATTGTGACTAAAAAGAAAGAGATAAAAATATATTAAAAATGAAGTAAGCCCGTACCAATAAACTTGTTAAAGCCGTGAATGTTGGTTTACCAATTAATGAACTGCTAACGGATTTAAATAATGGATTTGGAGCATTATCATGTGAAAAATCATGATGGGAAGCTTGATTTTGATAATCTAATGTAATATCTCCAGATTTTGCACCATTTGTATCTGCAGCTGCAAGGGAATTAAGGATTGCTGTAACATCTGCAGCAGCAACGGCACCATTTTCAACGGAGTCAAGTGTTTCATATTCATATTTTGATAAATGTTTAATTACAACAAATCCTATAAAGATAATATTTAATGGATTTAATTAATGTACAAAAGAAAACAAACCATTGCTTAAAGTCCATAAAAATCCACAACAAAGTGCAACAATAACAACAAATTTCATAATTCTGTAATTTCTATTTTCTAAAAACCCAAGTTTTTCTTTTTACAATAGAAATTTTTGTAGACACCTTCTTTTAAAGAAAGGATGTATTAAAAATGGCTAATTTAAATGCAATATCATCATTTTTATATTAAAATTACATGCCTGTTTTAAAGGTTGCCGCCCATGCATGGCCATTTTCCTTATCGATTTGGCGATAATTAAACATAATATATATTTGAATGTGCAGAAGATCCTTTTCTTTTTTTCAGCTTCCTGCGTCAATGAATGAAAAAAATAATGATGTCTTTTGGGCACCTTTTTTCTTCTTTTTGTTGGACGAAAACCAAACAATGTGCTAAATTACTGATAAAGAAAAATGAAGCGGATGTCTTAAAGAGTTTTGGAGAGTCCACGCTGTAGTACAACAATAAAATAAAGCAAAGAATTGATAAAGATCTTTGAAGCCTTTGATCTTTTCCTTTGAAGACAGATTAAAATGTAAAAGAAAAAATCAAATTCAGCAAAATTTTTAAGTTTCTTCAGAAAGAAAGAAAAGAAAGGTCAAAGGATAAATTTTCATTATGAAAAGAATATTTTGTTTTTTAGATGGAAGCAGACCATGTGCGTTCTTTCACAGCCCCAGACTTCTAATCCTGCTTTGAGCAGACTCTGCTCCAAAAGCTGCTTGTTTGCAGAAACTGCGCAGACTCTGCTTTTGCTTGCAGACTTTTTTTCAAAATCTGCTTAAAAGCAGATTGTGCGCAGATTCTGCTTTTGCTTGCAGACTTTTTGCCAAAATCTGCTTGAAAGCAGAAACTGCGCAGAATCTGCTTTCAAAAAGCAGAAAAAAAGTCTTAGAAATTTTTTACGAATTTTAATATTAATATTAAAATATTTTAAATTTATCATTCATAAAAATTATGTATGTTTTTGGGCTACCCAACTTTTTTCTGATAGTTATTCAAAAATTTCTGTTTATATTTGTTCTTTTGAAAGTCATTTTTCAAAGATGCTTTAAGAGGTTAATTATCACTCATTAATAATAATGTAAATTGTTACATATCTTTTACATGCAAGCACTTAAAAGATAAAAAATACGTTTGCCATACACATCTGAATATTTTGCAGTGAAAAAAGTTTTTTGTTTTTGGGTTGGGAAAATCAAGTGTCTTTGTCAACTTGGTCAGAATATCTTTTTTTAAATAAATTTCAAAAAAAACACAAACATAAAAAATTCAAATTTTACACCACGAAACTTGAATGTATAAAAGAAATTTAATGGAAGTTATTAAAATTATATTATTGCGACGCCTAGAACATTGTTTTGCTTGAAGTGGCATACACGTGGCATGAATAAATGTTTTCCATGGCTTGGTCAGACTTATTATTGTTAAGTCTGCATAAAATTATGTACTAAATAAATTCTAAAATCAATAATTTTTTTATGATTTTGATAATCGTACCCGGTTGGGTCGCAAAACAGAAATAAAAAAGAAGAAAAAAACTTTTCTACCGTACTCCCCCATTTCTTACCACAGAAAAGTATAAAAAATAAAGAAATTAAATTTTTTTATCTCACCCGGATTCAGAATCCGAGATTCTAAAGCCAAAAAAATTTTTGAATCCTCGCCACATACTTCATCGTGTTCCCCATACTCGATTACCCCAGATCCATTTTTTAAAATTCGTTCAACAAAAAAATCATATTTTGAGGATTCTGAATCCGAGATTCTGAAGCCAGAAAAATTTTTGAATTTTCGCCATATACTTCATCGTGATCTCCATACTCGATTACCCCAGATCCATTTTTTAAAATTCGTTCAACAAAAAAATCATATTTTGAGGATTCTGAATCCGAGATTCTGAAGCCAGAAAAATTTTTGAATTTTCGCCATATACTTCATCGTGATCTCCATACTCGATTACTCCAGATCCATTTTTTAAAAATCGTTCAACAAAAAAAATGGTATTTTCGGATTCAGAATTATCACTTTATTGATGTCGAACACAAACTTAAGCGTGTTTTTCAACACAGTTTTCAGCGCGCGCGTAGCTTAGGGGTAGCGTTTAAGATTAAGAGACAATAGGGAAATTCAGTGCAATAGGTAGGTTCGATTCTTAATACTAATATTTCAGCATTTCAGGTACAACAAATGGAAGAAAAGAAAAGAAATGAATCAAAGTCTCAATTTATTTTACTTTTTTTAAAAAAATTTATGTTTTTTCATCAGAATCCCGTCGATTCTGAATCTTTTACAAAAATAACACAAAAAAAGAATCCCTGCTTGCTTTTGCAGAGTCTGCTTTTCAAAAAAAAGAAAAGAAAAAAAAGTTTCTGCTTTTAAATGCAGTTTCTGCGCAGGTTTAAAGCAGACTCTGCGCAAAGTCTGCCCAATTCCTGCATAATGCATGCTTTTTTTCCTGCTTTTTTTCTGCGCAGAGTCTGCTTTTCGATGCAGAATAGGATGGGGCTTGCTTTTTTTTCTTCCTGCTGATTCACTTTCTGTTTTTGTGGCTGTTTTTTTGATGTGTTTTTGCTTGCAATCAATAAAATTGAAATAGAAAAAAAAGCATTTGTGGTGTATTACATATACAACAGAAAGAGAGAGACATTTATTTGGTTTTTGATGCCGAAAAACAGCGATCGTCGTCCTTCATCGTTGCCGTCGAACGACAAATTTTTAATCCTGCGCAAATCTTCAACGGTCTTGGCACTCTCAAAAACTTTACAAAAAAAGAGCGGAAAATTTTTTTCAGCGGCTACTAAAAAAGAGGGAATTCGTTTGTATACATTTTCTATTCCATTCTTTCTTCATAATATCCTCTTTCATATATTAGCTGTGGATTTAAAGCTATAGCTTAAATTTATCTCATTTTTATTGCCTTTCTTTTTCCCAGACACGTGTTTAGCAAACAAAAACATTTAAAGTCCCATCCATTTTTTAAATTTCAGCTCTAATTTTCTTTTTTCACCCTTTACTTTTTTTATTTTTTCTCAAAAAATTATTGTATTAATCATCGAACTTCGGGGTAAAAAAAAATGTAGAATATTTAGTGTTACGCTTCTTTTGAAATTTTTAACATTAAGTAAGCAACAAAAACAACAAAAAAAAGAAATTTTTCGATCTATGATGTTTATTGTTTTTGTTTGTTGTTTTAGAAAAAAAAGCGCTGGCCGAGTTTTTGGTTTAGAAAAAAAATGGCACCAAATAACCAATGCTTAGTTTTGTTCGTTAAAGTCGTGTCAATGTTCTCTCCAAAAAAACATTCATTTCTTGTCTCATTTTCTTATCTTTCCTTTTTTCCCATTGTGTCCAAGTTCTTTTCGAACTTTCTTCTTCGTTTCTGTGCCGTGCTTTTTCAAAATTGAATATACCCTGTTCGATTTTTTTTTCTGTTGTTATTCATCGCTTCTGCGTCATTTTTATATTTTTTTTCTTTTTTTTCTTAATTTTATATATTTTTTGTAGCAATATGGCTCACGCTGTTAGCGGAGATTCTGCATCTGTATTACTAAATGCAGCAAATCAAAAAGAAGATGAACAATTAATATTAAGCAATGAAAGCGAAACTAAGGTAACTTTATTCATTTTTTGTAAACACATTAATCTTATATTTTTTTAGGTTATTGATCCTTCTGCTGCTAAGCATGCTTTATCGAATATGAATGAAAATGAACCAGATCAAGCTCGCATGGTTTTAAAGTATGTTTGTACCTTTTAAAATATGCATTTACAGTTTTA
Organism: Panagrolaimus sp. PS1159; assembly: GCA_963922195.1. Taxonomy (NCBI): domain Eukaryota; kingdom Metazoa; phylum Nematoda; class Chromadorea; order Rhabditida; family Panagrolaimidae; genus Panagrolaimus; species Panagrolaimus sp. PS1159. The sequence continues at coordinate 2,316,173 of CAWUHW010000012.1, read as the reverse complement.
ATTACAGAGTATATCCTCGAAGATGGCTTGTTTTATTGGTTGTTGCATTATTAAACAATTCAAATACAATGTCATGGATCGCATTTGCGCCAATCGCAAATCATGTTGATGCTTTCTATCATCAAGCTGTTTGTTTTTGTACTTCAATTACGTTTGTTTAGTTTTTATTTTAGAGTGCAACAAATTGGTTCTCAATGATTTATATGATTTGTACAATCCCTGTTGGAATTATTGCAATGTGGGCTGGAAGATTCCTTGGACTTCGGTGGGCTATTTTAATTGCAGCATGGGCAAATGGAATTGGTGGTTTAATTCGTCTAGGAAGGTTTGGTTACTGTATTTTTTTAAATCTTATTTATATGATGTTTTTTTAGTACATGGATTGATCCTGCTTATAGTTTCCCAGTTGGTATTACTGGTCAAGCAATTGTTTGTTCTTGTACTTCAATTACATTTGTTTAGTTTTTATTTTAGAGTGCAATTGCCTATCCATTTATTATGTTTTTGCCAACAAAAGTTGCTGCAGCATGGTTTCCTGATAATCAAAGAGCAATTGCAACAACCGTAGGAATTATGTCAAATCCTCTTGGAGTATTAATGGCAAACCTTATTAGTCCTCAAATTTGTGGTTCATCTGCAGATGTTTTATATGTTAATTTTATGACTGCTATTCCATCTGTTATTGCATGTATTATCGCTACACTTGCCATTACACGTTCAGAACCTAAACATCCACCTACAATTAGTGCTGGTCAAAAACAAATGGATTTCTTCCCTGGTAAATTTAATAATAATAATACTTTTTTAAGCTGTAGTTTTTAGGAGTCAAATCATGCTTTACAAATAAAGAATATCTCATCTTATTTTTGGTTATGGGAGGTGGAATTGGTAATATGCTTTTACTTTTAAAACTCTATTCAGTAAACATGTTTTAAGGTTTATTCAATTGTCTTTATACTGTAATGCAACAACTTCTTTGCCCATATGGATATTCAAATTCATTTAGTGGTTATTGTGCTGCTTTAATGATTATCGGAGGTGTACTTGGAGCAACTGGAGCTGGTATTTTTGTTGATAGAACTAAAAAATTCCAAGAAACTTTAAAAGTTTCAATGGGGATTGCCGTTCTTTTTGGTGTCATCTTCCTTCAGGTTTGTATTGTTACCGTAACTTCTATAATAATTCGTAATATTTTATTTTAGTTGGTTCAACACCCTAGTTTAAAACCATTTATTTTGGGTTGCTGTTTCTTATTTGGTGTCATGGGACTTGCAACTTATCCAGTTGGATTAGAACTTTCAGCTGAATGTGCTTTCCCTGTATCTGAAACTACTTCAACTGGTCTAATTGTTTTATCTGGTCAAGTTCAATCAGTTATTTATGTTGCTGTAATGTCAATGCTTGCAAAACCTTTAGTTGGTGATGCTGCATTCCATCAAGTTTGTAAACTTCCTGGTGATGAAGGTGCAAGTGAACCAAAAAGTTGGTATATGTCTAATATTGTAAGTTATTTAAATATATTTTTTCTGTAAATATTTAATTGAATTTTTTTAGGTTATGTCAATTGTTGCTGCTGTACTCTTCTTTATTTTGGTAATCTTTTTCCATCCACGTTATCGTCGAATGGAAGCTGAAAAAGCACATGGAATTGTTCCAAGTGAAACTCTTGAAGCAACTGCAGATGCCAGAGAACTCGAAACTCTTGTTAAAGCATAATAATAATATTATTTTCTTCCTTTTTTTGCTTTGCACGTGCGCTTTAAAGACAATTTTTTTCAAATGATCTGCACGATGAAAAACTGCCAATATTTTATTTTCTCCTCATTTTTTTATATTTTTCAACAGAGAGCCAAAAGCATTCTTTTTTCGCCCGAAAAAAATCATGCTAAGGCCATCTGGTTTCTTTTTCTTTTGCAGTTTTTAAACATTTTTTTAACCCCAAAAAAGTTAACAATTGTCTATAACCTTTTTGTTTTTTTTATTTTGCTTCATTTTTTATGTATCAGGAATCTCCTTTTGAGCTTTTTATTGTATCTATATTCTATTTTTCTTATTATTAATAATTGTTTTCATATATTATTTTTGTATGTTTATATATGAATTTTTTGTTTCTTTTTTTTATGTCATGGATTAAGATGAATAAAAAATATTTGATGAAGATTCATGAGCTTTCAAGAGTTTTTTTCTTTTGTTTTTGTTTGAAGGTTCTTTTTCTAAAAAGGCGGCAAAAAAGATGCGCGAAAAATACCACAAAGAATTTTTCTGCGGGTGGCAGACGGTTTTAGCATTTGATTGATGTGGCGTTGTTTTTGAGTAAAAGAGTTTTTTTGGAAGACTTTCTTGATGACAACTTTTGATGGTGAAAAAGGCTTTACCAGCAGTTTTGGAAATTGAAAGAAAAATATTTTCTTTTTATGTCGGTTAGAATTTTTTTTTGGATTCTATGAAAAAATATATTATTACCTAAAAAAGAGAAAAATTGAATTTTTTTAAACTTGAAACTTCCTTTTTTGACTTTTTTCGACGTGATATGCGGTAGTTGTTGTTTCAAATAATAATAAATAGTTGGCAGTTATTACATTTTTTTAATTCTAAAATCTATTACATCATTATCGAAAATTTAAGTCTTTGTTTTTTGAAATGAAAAAAATTAAAGTTTTAGATAATATCTGGAGATTACTGCAATGGATATTATCCATTGCAGTAATCTCTATTTTTAAATTTTTAAAATGTTTCTGAAGAAAGCTTTTTTAAAAAAGTCGGTTTAAGATTTTTAATTGAATAATTCTCGTTTAAAAAATATCACTGGCAAAAAAATATATGTCCGTTCTAAAATCTTTAAAGTTTAAACAATAATTCCTCAAAAAACTGCTCAAAAAATATTTCTTGAAAAACAAATTCTTCGATAATTTCAGAGCCGCTAAAAACAGTGATTCCGTTTTTAGCTTAATTCAAAAACAAATGTAGCATTGAAAAATTTTTTCTGATTTACAACCATAAATTTTGTTGATGACCCTTTTTTCAAAATATAATAAATGTTCTTTTTTTTGTTTTTGACCATTTTAATCCTCCCTCATTTATTTTTGTTATTTTCCTTATTGTTTTTAGAGGAGTAAAAATTTAAAGAAAGCTATCATTTAGTCATTACTTTTTTTTGCCTTTCCTTTTTATGAGTTTTGCTTTTGCTTAAAATTATAATATTTTTTTTCTCAGGAATGTTTTAAAAGCAACATTTAAAATGTAATAAAAATAAAGAATTTAGAGGGAAATAAAATAAACTATTAAAAAGAAAGTTTTTGACAAATGACCGCTTTTTGATGAGAGCGAATTTTTTTTGCTGGTTTTAATTAACTTTTTTTGAATAAAATTTGTCGAAAAAGATGAAATCATTGAAAAGGAATTTTGAGCAAAAAATATTGGAATTTTTGTTAACTGAAGATCAAAAGTTGAAAGAGTCTTTAAGCGTTTTCTATCAATCAACACTTTTATGTATCATTGAAGTTCCGCTTTTTTTGCAATTCTTTGGAGTAAAAATTAGATTGATAAAAGATTATATGTGTTAGAATAATTGATTCACTTCTTTTTTTTGCAACTTTAAATAAAGTGCTGAAGAGGCAGGAAAAAGTATTAACAATTTAATAGCCCTTTTTTTCATTGCTATAAATTTAGGAAAAGACTTGAGATACTGTAAAAAGTTTTCATTGTTCGTTATAGAATGTGAGAGGTTCTATATATTTTTCATTTTAACGCTTTTTCCCAAAATGGCATGAATCTGATAAGGATATTTGTTTATTGTTATTTTGTCTGATTGTCAGGTTTATGCCATTTCAAAAAAATTTCAAAATAAAAAAATATGTTTGGTCTCTCTTCTTAAATTTTAAAATTTTTAGTCAAATTTGGAAACCAATCAGGAGATTTTCTTTTTACATTTTTAGTGTAGAAACGTGAATTCCTGTGAATTGTATAACTTTTTTTCAAAATTTTCTTGAAAGCTTAAAAAGTTTACTGTATTTCATCTATTTACATCAACATTAATAAGTTAATTTTTTTTCCCACAAACAGAAAAAAAGCTTGTTTGAACATGGTTTTTTTTGCAGTTTACCTTTCATTTTATTAAAAAAAAATGTCGTTTTTTTGTCTTTGTTTTGAGATCTTGCAATCTCTTTTCTTTTTTGTTTCAAACATAATTTCTTTTTCTTCGTTGTCTCCAAATTGCAATTGATATCTCTCAAAAAAATCAAATGAAAAAAAAGAAGGCAGCAGTTGCGTCCGTAAAGTAAAGTAAAGCAACAAAAACAAAACAACTTGTTAGCTTACAAATCTCTCTCAATCTCTGTTCTAACTTAAAAAATTTTTTATATCCACAAAGTTCTCTCTTTCTCTCAAACGAAAATAAAAATTTTTGGGACTTTTTTTTATATTTCGATGACGGAGGGGATTGGATTGGAAGATGAAGAAAAAAGTCTCGATCAAAATCAAATTATTCTTTCTTTCATTTTTTTGCATTACAAATTGAAGGATCAATTTTTTTGATGGATTTGTTTTTAAAAAAGTTTAAATTTATATTTTTTTTTTCAAAAAATGATAGTAACGTGTTTTTGAGGAAAACAGCAAAATGTTACTGTATTTTACGGAGTTACTTCAAAAAAGGAAAAAAAGAATTCCTTTCATTTTTCGCGCATTCAATTAATATTTTTTGGCATGTTTTTATTGTGACGTTATTGCTACTAATTTTTTTTATTGTTCAAAAACATTTGAAATCAATGCCATTAGAAAAAAAAGATCGTCTTTTGTTTCAACTTTTTTTCTAAAAAAATTGAAAACATTTTTTTGTTTCAAATCTTTAAAAAAACTCAACTCTTATTTTTTCTTTTATTTTCCTTTTGGCCATTTTAAAAAAGGGCAAAAAAAGATGAACAAAAACGAAAATATGAAAAATTACATTTAAAAGTAAGCAATAAATCACTGTCCTTTTTTTAGAAGGAAGGAGGGAGGGAGAATCTTCTTCTTTTTCTATCTTCTTCCATTTTAGGAAAGAATACTATCAAAAAAAAGTGAGGGAAAAAATAGTCATCTTAAATTTTAAGCATTGCAGTCTTTTTTAAACTCTAACATTCCTTTCTTCTTTGTTTTGGAACAGTTATAAATATTCTAAAAAAAAATGCCAAAAGGCGCATCTTTTTTTTGGTGCCTCTTCGTTCTTGTTTATTTATTTGTTGCGCAAAAATGCATGTGTGTTCCATGATTTTTTTGATATAGACTCTTTTTAAAACAGGAAATGAGAAAAAAATAACTGCTTTTTAAATGATTCTTTCTTTCGACATTTTTTTCTTTGATGCAGTTTATTTCATTTTTTTATTGGATGTGTCCGAAGCGGCAAACATGATTTTTAACTCTTTTTTTATTGCTCATTCATTTCATTTATGGTAATGTCTTTTAATGAGACATTTTTATGATGTGAAAAAAAGCAAACTAATTTTTTATTATTTATCGAAGAATATTATGTTTTTATAGATTACTGTAAAAATACAAAATTCTTAACCTCAACGAAAAAAATTCTTTTTATTATGAAGCAGAGATACTGTAATCATAGAGAAAAAAGTATACCTAAAAATGGGTACACATTTGCCACTCATATTTGACTTCAAATTCCTTTCACTAAAATTTAACCTATAATTTTATTTAAAAAATTTTTTAAGATGCTTTTCCTCAATTAAATATATATCCCCCCACACTTTTGACAGCCCATATGTCATTTTATTGTTTTTTCCTCAAATATGAAAATTACCGGAAGTATACATATATATCCACAAATAATAAAATAAAAAAGAATATCCATAAGTGCATTTTTATTTATTTATTCCTTATGCGCTAAATAGATTATTATTAGCTTTTTTTTTGATTGAGGTTAACAAATTTGTACTTTTATTATTTTTGCTGCTGCTTTAAAAAGTTTAACTATGAAGACATTTTTTTACGTATTACAAAAATGTTGTACAGTTGTAATGTAATTTAAGACCGGCATCCTTTTTATTTATATAAAAAGATGTGGCAGTGTCAGTCAGGCTGAAACATTAAATGTCAAGTGGGAAGAAAGAAAGTTTTTTTAGCCTAGGTTGTAATGATCTAAAAATTGGTAACAGAGAAAATGTACAAATTTCGTTGATTTTTTGAAAAAATGTTTCTGTTCAAAAAGTACAGTAATACAAAACTTCGAATTCATTTTAAGTCTCCACAATTTTTTTCTAATGTCCTAAATTAGTGTAACTGGATAAAAATTTTAGTGACTATTTTCCCTTGTTTTCTACCAAAATAATTTTTACAGAATTCTCATATTTTCTTGTAATCTTTTCTCTCTAATATCAAAAAGATTTGAATTGGCGCACACTTTTTCTTATTGTTTTTATTTTTTCATTTATGTTTTTTTCAATGCCTTTTGTCAGCTAACAAAAAAAACATAAGCAGAAAAAAAGAGCTGATTCAGAAAGGGCCAACTTCCGCTTTATTATTATTATTCTTATTCGTTTTTAATTAAAAGAAAAAACTTTTATGTTTTTTACACTCCTTTTTTCTGTTGCAATTATTACAGTTTCCTGATAATCACCCTTTTTTCATGGATCAACAAGTTTTTCTTTAAAGGTTAAAAAATTAAATCCTCCGACAAAAATCCGTTGTTTTAGACCTGCGAGAAGATTTACCTCCCTTGAATATATGTATAAATCTTGATCAAACAAGACAAAAAAGATCTCTAACCACATTTATTTTTTCGAATAAACTTTTTTTTGTCTTTCATATTCATTCTGCTGTCCCTCTTTTTTTGGTTAAAGGTTCACTCATTTTTTTTGATTTCCTTTTTTTGGGGGGTTCAATTTTGGCGGGAAGAAAGTCGTTCAAAACCAATGAAAAAATGCAAGCAACAAAAAAGAAGAACAACGCATATTTTTTTTGATTTTATTTTTTGGAACAAAGAACTCTTTTAAAACTTTAAAAATTTTTATCGTTTTAATTTTCCATGAAAGCGGTAGCAATGAACATTGTTAAATTTATTCAAATATTTTTTATGTCTGATTTTTTTTCAAAAAGTTGCTGAAGCTTGTAGATTTTAATTAAACAAATTTGAAACATATTTTTACAACTTTTCTATTTTTGCTTGAAAAAAGCCAATAATATTAACCGTCAATTGAATCATAGATTTTTTCTATAAAAAAATGTAAATGATTCTGTTAGTTTTTTTGTTGCTGTTTATTTTTAAGAAACTTTGACTAAACACTGCCTTTCTGCTTTTTTTGCCATTTTAAATGTCAAAAAAAAATGTTCACTTTTTTTATTGCTTTTAAAGAAAATTGATTGATTGAAAAAAAGGTGAAAATTAGTTTTAGCTTCTGTGTTATCATTTTAAATTCAGATTTAAGCTTCTTTCACGACTTTGATGTTGATTTTTTTAAAGCGTGTAAAATTCATCACTTTTTTCTTCACTTATCAGTAATCACTTTTTTTTCTTTTCCTGCTAAAATACAACTTTGATTAAAAAAGCACCATATTATTTTAGGCTTGTTTTCTCTTTTTTTTAGACCCAATCAAAATAAACAGTTAAAAAGTTTTTCCTCCATTTTTTATTTTCTTTTGCCCACACACGCTGTTGTTTCTTGCGCGTGTAATAAAATTTTTTCCTCTATTGCCTATCTTTTTCCCCTTCATTTTTTGGATCTTGTTTTAAAGAAAAAATGCAGTCGACTGTCGGCAAAAAAAAGTTTTGGAAGAAGAAAAAAGTAAAAAGTGATAGACCATCACTTATAGGCATGAAAAAATCATTATAGAGAGATGGAACGCGTCGATAAGCTTTTTTTTGTCAGCAGTAAAAGCAGCAGCAGAAATAAGAAAACGAAAAAAAAAATTGAACCAAGGAATAGAAGAAATATGACTGCCTAAAACATATTTAATACTTTTTCCGATTTTTTTTTGTTTTTTTTTGTTAAATTTTATAAAGCGTGGAAACATTAAAATAATATTGTTTTTAAAGGGATCTTGATTTTTCCAGATAAACGAAGTAAAAGATTTTTGATTTTCGTGCTTAAATCTAATGTGATAAAAAAAGAAGTTGTTCGTAAAAATAAATCTTAAGTTTAAATGTGTTTAAAATTTTTAACACCAGGAACTTTTTTTGGCACAAATTTTTTTAATATGGTTTTTCTGGTAGTTTTTGATGTTATTTTTTTGTTAAACTCACTTTTAATGCGATATTATTTTTAAACTGTGTAATTTGTTGATTTTAGATTACTGTAATTTTTCAAAATTTGTTGTCTTGAATTTTTTTATTAATTTTTTCGCGTAACTTTTGTATTTATTTTTTTATTGCTGTTACACTTTTTTCTAAATTCTTCTTTTTCAGGTCTTTCAATTCTTGGCATTCATTTTTGCCCCTTAATATTTCACTTTCAAAGATATGAATCCTCCACAAAATCCACCATATTCTCCAACTTCAAATTCACAAGCTTCAACGTCTCTGCCTCGTCCGTTATCACAACAACAACAAAATCATAATCGACAACAATTTAATCATTCTCAACAATATTTTAATAATCACCGAAATCCTCAATCTATTAATAACAATAATAATGGAATGCAAAATGGATTACGGCAATCTTCAACTTCATTAAATACTTCAATGCAAAAAATGGCTTTAACTTCTGCAGCTTCACAACAATGTCCACCGCCATCTTCTCGATATTCAACAGCGCATACATGGCAGCAATCACATTTTGATTCTGGCTTTCATTCTCAAACTCCATCTGCTGCACCATCAATGATGTCATTTGCTGATTCAGAAATGTCATTGTCATCTGTAATGACAATGGATGTTCCACAAACACAAATCTCTGAACAAAATCGTCGAAGAATTGAAAGAGTTCGAACATTTTTTACTGGTTCAGATCCTGTTAAATCAAAGGAAGCTTTACCAGAATTAATTCAATTGTTAAATGATCAAGATGAAGATGTTGTACTAACTTCAATTGAAATGTTAAAAAGAATATATCGATCTGATAATTTTCGACCTCCAGATGTTCCTGCAATTGCAAATGGTGATAATAATATTGTTTTTGCTGTTAAAAATGCAATGATGAAACATCGTAATCATAAAGTATGTTTTTTGAAGATTTTATTTTAATTTTAAAAACATTTTTTAGTATATTGTTCATTATTCTCTTTGCATATTCTTTTATACTTCTGAAAATGAACTTGTTAAATTGATGAATGAACACAAGGAAGATATATTGGATACTGCAATAAGTACATTAAATCAAACCGAAATAAATTCATACAAATATGCGCTGCTTCTCGTTCATACACTTGTAAAGCTAAAAGAAATTGGACAAACAATTATAAAATATGTTCGTGAACATCAAGCTTTAACGTATATTGCTCCATGGTTGTCTGATCCAAGGCTTCCAGAAAAATTGATTTCTATTACCGTTGATACAATTTATTGCATTTGTAATAAAGATGAAGAACAAAGAGTAAGCATTTAAGTTTTTTTAAGGTTTTACAAATTTTTTTGTAGAGCTTTTTTGTTGTTACTCATGATGGAATAAATAAATTGGTAAAAATTTTATACGAAAAAAGTTATCCACCAATGGTTGAAAATATTATTAAATTGTTACATTCAATTGCAATCGCCGATAAAGATGAGCCAAATTATTCAAAGCGAATCGTAGATGCTGGAATATATCGGGCAATTTCAAAATTCTTAAATTTAGAACTTCCTGTAAATTATTTATATCAAATTTTAAAACTTGTTAAAGATCTTGGCGATATTCGTGATCATGGTGATATTTCACATCTTTTATATCATTTAATTGATAGAGTTGGTAAGTAACTTTAAATTTATAATTGTTGTTTGTGAATATCCCCTTTTTTAAGATCTTCAAAAATATAGGAATATATTTTCAGAATATCCTGATTTTAAAGTAAAACAATTATCTGTTGAATGTTTGGTGAATTTAATTGCAAATAATGCAAAAAATAAAGAATTTTTAATTTCAAATCGTGCTTTGGATGTTATAATTCGGCTGATTTGTCAAACAGAAGAATATTATGTTGATGAAAATTTGAAGCGACATGTTGAAAAGATTCAAGAATCTGCAATTGGAATACTTTGTCATTTATGTGTTAATCATTCACAAACAGAATATGTTCTGCAAACAATTCCAAAATCTCCACTTCATTTTATTCTTCTTGGAAAGCTAATGCAATCTCGACCCGCAATTTTAAAACAAACTTTAATTGTAAGTTTGTTTAAAAATGTTTAACTTTTTAAAATTATCTTTTTTTCAGCTTCTTTCTCGATTATCAATTTATCAAAGTAATGTTCCAATATTTTTATCAATCCATTTACAATCAAATGGTGAAACACATTGGTATATTCCACAAGTGTGTCGAATTTTAAATGTTGCATATACAAATATTAATGCAACTTTGGAAGATGTAAAAATTTATACGCTTGTAACATGGTCACAAAATGTTTTAACAAAATTTTGTGTTGATCGTTCAACAAGCGATGACATTTTTGCATTTTTACATCAAATGTCGTTTTCAAATATTCAAGATCCCGAAATAATCATTCCATTTTGTATTCTAAAATCAAATATTCCAAATGAACCTTTAAATAATATTTGCAGATTAAAAATGTCTGCATTGGAATTAATTTTGAGTTTATCAAAATCTGTTATGGTAAGTTTTATTAAAAAAAACTTTAATTTGAAAATTATTTTTAGGCATCAAGATATTTTCATTCAAATCAGCGTGCATTTTCTCAATTGCAATTGCTAAAAGATAATCCAGATTTTTCAAATATTATTCAATCAATTTCTAATTGTATTAAAGAAACTCTTCAAACTCCACCAATGATTCCATGTAATTACGGACCACCTCCTCCTGGAGCATATTATCCTCCACTACCACAACAATCAATGCCATATCCACCTCCACCACCATATGGTCAACCAGGTCCATCACAAACTTATCCAGAATCTGATCCATATGGATATCCATCATCACATGCTCCACCAGTTGCTTTAACATCTGCAACAGCAGCATGTTATCCAAATCCTTCATCAATTCCACCACCAGCATATGCTCCAATGAGTGTTGAAGGTGGACCTCGACATGAAGATCTCGCATATCCTGTTGATGAATATGGTGCTTCATATCCACCTCAATCAATTTCAACTGTACCAATGGACTCAACAGCTGATTATGGTTCAATGGCACCTCAAACAAGTCCATATCAATTAAATCATGACTCAATGCATTGGAAGTAAAAATATTTTTTTATGTACTATATCTTTCTCTATCATTTTTTAATATTTTTATTAACGACTGTTATTTCTTTTTATTGTTTATGTTCTTTTTTGTATCGTTATTATTATTTGCTCAATTTTAATTTGTTTCATTGTTTTTTGTTTTTAATATGTTAATTGCATTTTTTGAAAAATAGAAGTTTTAAAATTTTTGAAACAAACAAAATTCAAAACAATAAAGTCTTTTTGTATTAAGTATTTTCTGCATGTCCAACATCAATTTAAAAAAATTCGCGGTGATTCTAAAGCTGGATACTGTAGTTTTTTAAATTGCATTTAATGACAAAAATGCTTAAAGTTTTTGGACGAAATGTTTAAAGTACAGTATTTTTTCCTGTCTTTCTTAGCTTAAAAATAAAAAAGATTAACATTATTTCAAGCTTCAAAAAATATTTTAAGTCAGTATATATTTTTAGTTTTCAAAGATTTAAATATACAAAAACAATTACAAAATTTAATATTCAATAAAAAAACACAGTAATTTGGTAATTAATAAATAATAGTTAAAACAATTTCTTTGGCATTTTATTGATATAAAATAATTGTATTATAAAATATGATTTGATTTTAAAATCCAAAATAATGCACCCGGGTTTTTGTAAATCGCATTTCCATCATATAAAAATATTGTGTGTGTGTTTGAAAAAATGGGGTTAAATGTCATCATCAATAATGACGTAAATTGAAAATCCAATGCCAACCGCTAATACAATGGCACAAAATATTCCTAATCCAATAAGAAATTCTAAAAAAAAACAAAAAAAAATTGATAATTATTAATTGTTTTTGAGTTTAAATTTGTTGTAACCTTTAATTAAAGTTAATATTAAAATGTGTCTACAATTTTTAAGCGCAAAGTTTAAGTGTTTGCTACAATATACGGTAAATGAGAAAAAACTGAAATATTTTAGGGAGCTCTCTAGTTTTTTAACAAAGTGCGTTAGAATCTTGCTACAAAAATTCAATCACGTACAATCCATTACAATGGAATTCAAAAAAAATTGCCCAAGATTCATGGGCCAAGAAAGTTGAAAAAAGAGTTGAAAAAAGTTGGATGAATTGAAGCCATTTTGTCAGAAAAAGAGTGGAAGATATAGTGCTCCGTAAGTGTATCATAACAACCGCAAAATTTATAAATTGAACTTCTTTTTTTTCTTTTGGGCAATTTTTTTCGAATTCCATGGATTGTAAAAATTTCAGGCATGCCAAAATTATCTTACAAGAATTTTGCCAATTCTTGTAAAATAATTTTCAAGAATTTCTTCAACCTTTTTAAAAATTTATTTCTATTTTTGAACATTTTGGTTTTCCAATACTTTCAGACAGCTGCTCCAATATTCTTAATCTAACCTTTAAAAAAGTCATGTAAAACTTGTTTTACAACATTCATTTGTTTTAAAGAAAATTTTGTAGCTTAAAAATCTTATAAGCCCTAGAGAATTGGAAGATGACTTTAATGTTGTTAAAAAAATATGTAACGCATTTTTCAAACTCTAAATGTCTGTTCTTTTATGGCACAATCTTTTGACATAACCGTAATAAATGTTAAATATTGAACATTTGAAAAAAAAATCAAAAATAAAAACATACTTCGATTTAGGACTTCTGTATGGAAGCACACACATTTATTCATTCTTGACGACGGCATTTTGAAAAAAGATGTTTAACAACGAAATTGACTAAAATTTAAATGTCACAAAAAAATTTTTTATTTATCAAAACAAAAATTTAAAAACGGCAGGTGAAAATGAAATCTGCCTTGATTTTTTTCTCACGAAAACGTCCAAAAGCCAAAAAATTGAGGGAAAAAATAATAGTAATAATTTTGTTTAAAATAAAATTAACAGAAAGCCTAAAAACCTCCTACGAACGAGAAGGCGGTTATATTAAATTTTTTACTTTTTTCATCAAAAAATTGAAGTTAAAGTTTTTACAGCTTTCATAAAAGAGATATGAAAGACATAAATACAAAAACCGGTAAAAACATTTAAAAAAAATTGAATTTGAATTTAGAAATTGTGTTTTTGAAAAGTAAAAAAACAAACGGAAGTTTTCGTATATTTACAAAAGTAATAAAAAGGTGAAACAACAAAATTCATCCATAAAAAATACTCGGGTTCTAAAAATTAAAAAAAGTATTTTTGAAGGTGCATGGCCGTAGACAAGATTCTGTTTTGAGAAGGGCATTTTTAACTCGCAAGGGGCATTCCTTTGATCTTTTTCTGCCAACGGCAAAAGATCAAAAGGTTTTAGCAATTTTGGGCAACGGCTGCGAATGTTCCTTCCTAAATACGAGCTTGAAAAGGCATGAAATTTCAAAGATGGATTTTGAGAATTTTTATAATTAATTTTTTTACCGAACATTTTTTTCATGCTCTGAATCTAAACTTTCAATTCCAAAGTATCCATGTGATTCATATTGAAATAGTCTAAACACATATTTATAAAAAAAGAGTTTTGATTCAAAGAAAATTCAAGTTATAAAAGGTGACTCAGAAAATTTGTTTCATCTCTTTTTTTGGTTACATTTCTAATATTCAGATTCAATTTTTTTAATGAAGCGCGTGAAATTTTATTAATTCAGATTTTTTTAAAAACCAAAATTGTTACATTAATAAACTATAATTTTTTAAATTAAGGTTTAATTATTTGTTTAAAAAAGTTTATCTTAAATAAGATAAATTTTTTAGTAACACTAAAAAAAGATTACTGTAGCAGGAAAAAAAGAGAAACTTTGAAAACATTTTAAAATTGCTTAAAATCCAAAGAATAAAAAAAGGAAATTTTGAAAAGCCAAAAACAAATATTATTAACCTCTCTTTTTATTTGCGGTTGCCGTTTTTCTTTACTTGCTTTTACGCAAAATGAGAGTTCCGTTGCCATATCAACTCTTCCTGTGCTAATTTTCTTGAGAAAAAAAGATATCCTGAAAAAAAAGAAAGGAAAAAAGGCATTAATATGGGAAATTATTATAAGTATTAGCTTAAGAAAATAGTACATCAAACAAATAAACAAAGAAAAGTAATTTATTTTTGGAATTCAAGGGTAAAAAGAATTTGTAAAAAAAAAGAAAGATGACGACATATCTTGAAAATTAAACACAAATTTAGGTAATAAGATTTCAAAATTTTTTGTAGCAGAAGAGGTTTTTTTTTTAGTATGCACCGCATTATAAGTTTTCATAAAAACTATTGGACAGTTGAAAGATACATAAAAACTCTACTGTCAAATTTTAGCATAGTTTGTACCAGCTTTGAAGATGTTGTCATAATAACCGGTGACAATGAATACAAATATTCGTAACAAAAAAGTTAAAAATATTCGTATTTTTCGTCTACAGTATCCTTTACATTTTAAAAAATAACTTTCATTTTTATATTCATTTGGTGAATCAAGTTTCTTGGAATTGTTTATATTAAAACCTTTTTTAAAAGTAATATAAACAATTGTGGTTGAATTCTGCAATTAAAAAATGGTTTATTTTTCATAAAAAATCGTGTGTTCGAAATCCTAGAAAAAAATTCAAGAATTTTTATAAATTTAATTTAATATATTCGTGCCAAGAATTTTTATATTTGTTGAAAAAAACTTTTTTTATAAAAAAGTTACAATAATTTTTCCCTATCAAACTTTAACTTAGAACAGATTTATTTGCTTCTTTTTTCAATTTGATTGTTAAAACATGGCATCTACAAGTGCCTTGGAGGTTAAGCAAGAATTAAAGGATGAAATTGCTGAAATATTACAAGGTCTTTCATTGAATCCTTCTTCTGCTCCAAAAGATATGGATGAAAAAAATGGTGATGATGATTCTGTTGCATATGGATCTTCAAGATTTGATGAAATGGGAAATTTTAAATTTGGTAATAAAGCTCCAAAATACATTGGGAAATGTTTTATCTGCCTTGGTGAAGTTACTCAACATAATATTGCTGTAAGGTTTTAATTTCTATCTTATCTTATTTGTGTTTAAATTTTTATGTTTTAGCAACTAAAAGAAATTAATAAGCAAGTTCTTCCCGTTGTTTACAATGAACGCTTTTATAATGAAGTTATGAATGCAGGAGAATTTGCAAAGCTTGCATATTTCAATGATTCTGTTGTTGGAGCTGTTTGTTGCCGCCCTGAAGTTAAAGAGAATCGTAAACGTTTGTATATCATGATGGTGCTTAGATTCAAATATTAGCACATTTTTAACGTTATTTTTTTAGATTGGAACATTAGCACCTTATCGTCGATCAAGCATTGGAACAATGCTTATTTCTCATGTTCTTGCTTTATGTGAAAAGGATACAAATATTGAAAGCGTTTATCTTCATGTTCAAGTTTGTTTATTTAAAAGTAAAAACAAAGTTGTATTAAAAAAAACATTTTTAGTCAAGTAATAAAGCTGCAATGGAATTTTACAAGAAATTTGGATTTGAAGTTGTTGATCATGTCAAAAATTATTACAAACGTATTGAACCCAATGATGCATATTTGCTCGAAAAAGCTGTTAACAATGGTGTATTAAGTGCAAAGAAAGAAAATACTAGCAGTTGCGTAGATTTTGAATAATATCAAAGGTTATATTTTGATAAGAAATTTGTTGTTTAATGTTATTATTTCTTATAATTGGATAAACTTATTATCTTAAGAATACAATGCAACAATTACAACATGAGAATTATTTAATTTTTGCATTTGTGAAATTCCAATTTTTTTTAGTCTTGCACATTCAAAGTTATGCTTCGGCCAATCTTTCATTTCGGCATTCCATTCTCGAACAATTTCATGTGGTTCAAAATCTCTTTTACCAATCCAAATATTACTTGAAACATATTTTTTTGGACGTAATTTTCCTTCTAACGCAATTTGAGTTGCTTGATCTTTTGCTTCTTTAACTAAAAAATGGTCTTTGATAAGTTTTGGTACACCATTTCTTATTCGGATATCATTAATATGGTCGTATAAAACGTTTAACAGATTTGTTGAAAGGCTTAAATTTGATCGCATTGAATCTGATCGAATTAATCGAGCTTCTCGAACAACTGCCGTATCCCAGTTATCGTAATAATCTGCACGATCACCAAATCGTCGAAATTCTAAAATTGAGTATTAATGATATAAAAAAACTTATGGATAAAAACTTACCAACAATCTCTGTTGCCGATTCACATTCAGATGGAACATATTTTTTTGGGCTTAAAGAAACAGGGGGTCGAGAAGGAATTGGAGTTGTCGGACGAAAATTAATTTCATCCATTGCAATATTATCAAAGTGAACAGTTCTCTGCAAGAAAATTTATTTTTACAGTAATCTTACAAATCGGATAATTACTCGAACCCCTATTTACCCCTCACTACAGCATTCCCCTTACCGTTTTTGTTTCTGACAATAGCCTTCCAGTTGGAGTTCGACGTTGAACTTTTTCAACTACAATAGTTTTTCTTCTCCTCATTTTTTAAGCTTTGATGAAATTGTAATATTTAAAAAAATTTGTTTCAAAGGAACGCAAATAATTTTCGAAGAAAAAAAATATAAAATTGGATGTTTGCATTTCTTTTTTCACCGATTATTGCTTTCATCAAAAAAAGTTGGAATTCTTTTGAAAAAAGAAGAAGCAAAAAATGGATGTGTGTTTTTATGAATCATTTTTTATATTGCCATAAATTTTTATTACATTTGTCAAAAAAAATTTAGAGTTGAATTTTTTTAATGAAAAATTTGTAGCACATGTAAGTTTTAAAAACATTTTGTTATAAACTACAATATATTACCATAAAAATGATTAGTGCAAGAACACACAGTTTAATTGATGTCCATAATATTTAATACACCAACTAAAATAACAATTTCATAAAACTTAAAAGCATCGATCAACATTATCAGCGGTTTAAATAAATTTGTACTTTGTACTTTTATTTAAATATTTTCCACATTGCATTTTATGAGTCTGTTTGAAAAAGAAGCTAACAACGTTGCTTCTCCACAATTTTTTCCCGCTAGATTTAGCTAATGTTTATTTTTAAAAATTTTAACGTTGTCAAAAAACGTAAAAATGAAATTAACATGTCTTTTATATTACCATTGAATTTTTAAAACTCCAACCAGTTTATTTAAGACGTATCGGCAGATAAGCTTCTCGATACTCATCTGGTTGATTTCGCTTTGTTTAAATTTATTTTCGTTTAACTTTGTTTTTTATATTTTCAATTTTTCAATAGTCTGATTATTTCTTTCTTGTTCTGCACACGTGCCATAAGAAAAAGTTTAAAAGTTTCGCGGCTCTGTTTTTACCAAAGGATTTTTCTTGAATTTTTTTATATGAAAAATCTAAAAATGTTTCTTCGTAATTTTTTTTCAAGCTGTATTGATTTTCTTCTATTTATGTTATGTTTAAAAATCATCACATTCTTTTTATCTTTTTATTTTTGATAAAAACGCTCTGCATCTTTTACCGTTTCTAAGAATAGGGATACTCAGCAAGCATGGCTCCGTCTGCAGCGTCTTCTTTTAAGCATCCAGATTGATTGCTCATAAATAACAAATGATCTCGACTAAATCATTCACCATTTTCAAATGGTTGGCTTATGCCGCGGTCTTTTTTTTCCTTTTTCCTTTTTGTTTTCTTTGATACTGAAACCGAACCGAAATAAAAGGTAAAAATAAAATGCATTTTTTGGCCATATATATTAGGTCAATATGTAAATTTTGTTTCACATTTGTTCTTCCTTTTTGCATTTATAAAAGCCATTTTTAAAAAAGTTAATAATTTGGAAATTTTTGTTTGAGATGTCAACAAAAAGTGATAAATATTCATTTACTGAACAAATCTTTACCACCTCTAAATATCAATATTATAACTTGAATTTAAATCAAAGCGAAAAATGTGCCACATTAATTCCTGTTCATTTTAATAGCAAACCAAACAATTATAAATATTATGGTTTAAAAAATTACTGCTGCAATTCAAAAATAAAATAAAATCAAGAAACATTAATTTTATGTTGAGATTTTTTGTAAAAAAAGGTTACGGTAGTATCTGTTGCTCAATGGAAATGGAAAAGTTGATTTGTTTACTTCTTTGATCAAAATACTATAACAAAAAAGTTAATATTTAAAGTTTTTTTACGTGGAACTGCAGCAAAAGATTTTATAATATCTGATAATTATGAAGAAAAAGAAAAATCACAATCGTGGAATGAATCTTCTAAAGTTTCTGCTTTTACAACTCTTAATGAAGATAGTGATAATTTAAAAAAACGTTGGAATAATGAAAGTACTTTTAATACCACCAATAAAAGCACCCTTTCTCTTCATATTGCAGCATATGAAAATTCAAATGAAGCTGTTGCATCAGATTTATTTGATGATAAAACTATTGGAGGATTAAAAAAAGGAAAATTTGGATCAATTAAAAAACGATGCTCTACTGATAGTTTAAAATCTCGAGTAATACAAAAAACAAAAAAATTGTAATTCATCTAATTTTTACAGCATCCATTTGAATTTCCAAGACAACAAACTGAAGATCATGGAAATAAACCAGAAGTTATACAATTTAAAGCATCTCAACAATTAATTGGTTCAAATCAACCGTCATCCGCAGTTAGTTTTTTGTTAAATAAATATAAACTAATGAGAAAATGGGGCAATGAGCAATATCATTTCTCCTTTCTCCTTTCTCCTTTACCCTTTCTATTTTTCCCTTGCAACCCTCGACCCTCAAGAGAGGAATCATCTCTCGCTCCACATCATATGCCCTCTTATATTGGTCTGCATTGTTACATGTTTATCGATTTCCTAGTATCCATAAGGTTACCGTATTTGAATTCTTTTACATTTTTCTTATAAATTTGGCTTAATTTTTTTCACTGCGTTATCGTTTCTTTTTCATTGCCGAACTTTGAAGAAAAAAATTTTTTATAGAAAGAAATGAGTGATATTCCTGAACCTGCTTTGGATTGTCCATATGAATTAACAAATGAAACGACTGTATTTCAAGGAAAATGGTTGATTACCAAACAAGTAGATTTTAAACTTCGCGGTACTCAAAATACTGGAATATGGCAAAGCGCTCATCGCCCATCGAGAGGAAATACACTGAATGCTGATGGAGTAGATATTATTGCAACGCTTAAAAAAGATGGAAAGAAATATTTTATTCTTATTAAACAATATAGAATTCCAATTCGTCGGTGGATTTTAGAATTTCCTGCTGGTATGTTTATTTACGATATCTTAGGATTACTGTAGTGTTACTTGATTAACAAAAACGACTCAAGCGTTTTCAATACTTTTAACAAGAATGTTCTCTGAATACAGTAATCATTTTTTAGGCTTGGTTGATGCATCTGATAAATCAATTGAAGAAACAGGTGTTCGAGAATTAAAAGAGGAAACCGGTTATACAGTTACTCGAGTAATTCGATATACAACTAAAGGACAATTTTTGAATCCTGGATTCTCCTCTGATTCATCTGCTTTCTTATTAGTTGAAGTTGATGGAAATGATCCAATAAATCAAAATCCAAAACAAGTACTTGATACTGATGAAAATATTGAAGTTGTTCTTGTTGAATGTGATAAATTGCTTGAATATCTTGATAATGTAACAAAAGATGGACAAGTTGAAGTAACTTCACATTTATATTCATTTGCACTTGCTCGCCTTTTCTAATTTATTGTGTGATTTGTTTTAATGTGTCTTATTTATTGTATTTTATGTTGGTGCAAAAATCTAAATAAAAACGAACTGTGATAAGCCTTTATAAAGTTACTCGCAAGATTTCTAGTACACAAACGCTATGTTTGTAATTTTCAAAACTATTGGAACAGATCAGCTGTTACAGATGTCGAAATATTGCCAATTCAAATGATTTGAAAAAAAAACAATTCATTTAAATAGCGACTAGTCGTCATCCGACGCTTAATACACTTTGCCAAAGTATAAAAAATGGCCATTCACATCGAACTCAGCTGAAGAAAAGCGTTCACTTTTTTGGACCGAGTCAAAAAAAGTCAGACAAAAAAAAGATAACAGAAAAAATGAGAGCGCAGAGTTTCGAAAGTTTTAAAGTTAGATCTGACAAAAATAATAATGCTAATTCAGTAATTCAATTTTTTTTCACATACATTTGCATATACATTTTTGATAAATGGAAAAACTACATTCAATATCTTTTTCACTCAATTACAACAACGACGACTGCAACAACTTGAAAAATGCTTTCTTCAATTAATTCCAAAATTCTTTCAACTTCAACACTTCAAAAACTTCATCTTTTGCGTACTATAAATAAATTTGCAGCAGCTCAACCTACTCCTCAATATAAACCACTTCCATGCTCTGGAGATTTTAATCTTGATTTTCGAAAGGATAGAAAAGTTATTGAAGATGGATATAAACTTGAAGGAATGGATTTACAGCTTCGCCTTGAACTTTTGGATGAAAATGATTATGAATTTATGACACAATATGTTACAGAACATTTCGTTAAAAATTCAAATATAGTTAAACATTTGAGTAAGTTTTATTATTTTTGGAGCTTTAAATTTTGTTACATTTGTTTTTTAGATATAAAAGGTGAAGAATGGATTGAACTTATTCATCCATTAGTTGTACAATGGATTAGTTGCAAAAATTCTGTTCTTGCTAAAAAAGATGGCGATAAAATTATTGGTGCTGGATTTGGTAGTACACATGATCGTCAAGAATTTAATGATCTTTATCGTGGTCAACTTTTTCATGATAATCCAAAATTTGTTATTAAAAAAGATTATGGTGAAGGTATGTGTTTTCTTGGGGAGATTATGTACATATATACTTGTAAAATTTATGCATGTATTTCGTGTTGATCTAAGATGAGTTTGTTTACAAGTAATATGTATATTATTTGTAAAACTTCCACATTCATCTTTACCAACAACTTCTTGAATTTATCTTGTTTATTTTAAGATATCCGAAATGGTCCATTCAAAAATCTCAATCTTAATCGTGTTGCTGTACTTTTGGAAGAACTTGGATGGCAAACTGGAAAATTTTTACCAAAAGATACACAAAAACTGGGAATTCATGAACTATTCAGTACACAACCACCGTATATGCGGTTAATTGTTTTGTCTTTTTACACTTTTTTTATTCCATTCTTTTTTTAGTTCTGGACTTGCAGCAAAAATTGCTAATACTATTCAAAAGATTTTTATTGAACAAGGATGTACACAAGAAGCTGGATATTGTGTTGCAACGGGAACATGGAAAATGAGTTTAAGAGTAAGTTAATTATATATTGGAATAATAAAAGATTTGGGTGTTTTAGTATGGGCATCGTACAATTTATTCATTACCATATGATCAATACTTGGAAGATGGTAAACCTGTTTTTGAAAATCTTTATGATGGAGCAACTGCTGCAAATACAACTCTTTTTGATTATAAAAGAGATAAATTTGGTCGCAGAGGTTAAGAAATTGATACTGATTGAATTAGGGATATTATATTAGAATAATGTATTGTCTTTTGTATTTGTAATTAATAAATTTAACAAGGCAACAAATTTTTTTGTTTGTTTGTAGATAGAGCTAATTTTTTTAAAACTTTCGCTTATTCATCATATATTTTTTCTTATTATTAAACACAAAAAAACATTGTGAGCTAAATATCGAAATTAATGGAACTGTAATACTCGGTGATTGCATAGTTATTATGAAATCCATGTTGGAAGAAGTTCAAAAAATGAAAAGTATTAAAGCAACATCCAAAATTTGAGGGCAATCACCTAATTTCACACTTTAAAAAAAAATTTCAAAAAATGTCATTAAATTCCAATACAAAAAAGTCACAAAATATATCAAAGAAGAAATTTATTAAAAGAATTTTTTAAAGGTATTAAAACCTGATAAACTAGCACTGATATATAAAAACAATTAAAACATGAATAATATTAATACAGGAACAAAAAAAATTGTTAATCATCAGTTTTACACAAATGCCAATCTTTCTTATTTTTCACCAATAGTAATCTGTTCACGAGGTGGCCATTTAAGTTCACGAAAACTTTTATTGTTATCCAATGTAGCGACCTAAAAAAAGGAGTATTTAACTTTGATCCAAATAATAAAAGTTTAAACTTACATCTTTTTTTGGAACATCTGAGGTTAAAAGTCGATAAGTTTTCATATTAAAGCCAAGAGATTCAGAATATACAACCAACCATTTAACTAGGATTGTGCACCGTTTTTTCAAAGTTGTGCAATAAACATAATTTTGGTACCAAAAAATGCAGAATAATAATATTAATACGAATTGGTAAAAAAAATTATTAGGTTAAATGCTGATAAAAAAGATATTTGATAAATAAATGATGAAAATACCGTAATTTTCATCGTCTAAATTTTTTACTCATCGAGACTCATCTTAGTTATTATGCCTATCAGATGCAGAATTTTTTTCTCATTCTAATGGTATAAAACAAAATCACGAGAAATCACGAGAAAAATAGTTATAGGGAATAAACAAAAACACACATTTTGCTTGTGAACGTATCTACATTTAACAGGTTCATCCATACGAAATCTTCGAATATGTTGATCACCAGTAGGAAAGCGTAAACGAATTGTAATAATATCTTTATCAGTTGAAGCAGGCTCAGAAGGTAAAGATGCTTTTAATTTTCCTTGCAATGCTAAAGTTTCATTTTCTTCACGTTCTTGAGCTTCTAAAGCTTCACGCTCTTGCCGAATTGCCCGTTCATGTTCTTCTCGCTTTGCTTTATCCATAGCTTTAGATTCTTCCAATTTTTTCTTCTCATCTTCATCCCTCTTTTGAATTCTACAGGATTGAATAAGTCCAAAATGGCTTTTATATTGTGCGAGGGTTTTTCGAGTTGCAAAACGTGCAATGGTGTGCCAATCCTCCACCCAAACTCGAACGAAAGCTCATTTTTTAAGCGAACCTAAAAAATAAAATCATAAAACATTTGATAAAGCTTTAATTTCAAAAATAATGTTAAAGAAATTAAAAAAAACAAATAGCAAGAGTTTTACACGATGATGACACGCAAGGTAAAAATATAGGCAGAAGAAATTCTTAAACAAAAAAGCAACAAATAGTAGAACATAGAACAATGACCGCCTGGTTAACATATATGCCGAAGTAATGAGAATGTTTAAAGGAGGCGGACGTTTTGATACAGTTTCGTAATCTTAGATTTTCGTGATTTTCAGGCAAACTGTGAGTCTCGAAACGAAAATGCATCTTTTTTGATAAAAACAATGTAACAAAGGGTCATTTTCGTTTCAAGACTCCCAGTTTGCCAGAAAATCACGAAAATCTAAGATTTCGAAACTGTATCAAAACGTCCGCCCCCTTTAAAGATAGAACTAATATATAAAAAGTAATTCTTTTTAAATAAACAAAAAAAGAAGCAATAACAACTCATAATCTCGGCAATACGGGGTGATTCGATTCGATTAAAGTTTCGTTTACGTACACAATAAAAAGAACCTTTCATCATATTCATAAATTCAAAGACTGTTGAAAGTCTCTTTACGTATTTTTGCTCTTCAAATTTGCTACTGCTGATGGAAAAAGAAACAAATAAAAAATTTATAAAAAACTAAAAAAAAGCTGTCAGAGATTTGTGAAAAAAAAAGTACACTGATTTTTTTCGCCAAGAAAATTTTAAAACAAAAGAAATCGCGCGTTGGCGTAAACTGTCGAGAAGAAAAACAAATTTTTTGCAGCGATGTTCTTTTTTCCCCTTTTCTTAAAAAAAATTTTGTGCTTTTTTGCAGCTTCTAAAAACACGGAAAGTTTATGTACTAAATTTTTTTGAAAGAATAACAAAAAAATACAGAAGTATTATTTATCAGTGTTTTGTATTGCATGAAAAAATCAAAAAAAAATACTACACGTTTTTTTTACTTATTTCCAAAAATTGATGAATTTGCGATATCAAGGAATAACGAACTCACTTATGAAACATGGGCTATATTCCAGGTGATAATGAAAAAATAAGCACGCAAAATATCTTTAAATTATGGTTGAAAGATAGAATTAAAAGATTTTTCACTTTTGTGTTTTTTGACAGACTTGGTGAATGTGGTACGCATCAAAAAAGAACAAATCCGAAATTCAATATCTATATGATCTTGGCAAACATGAATCATATTGAGATGCACCACCATAATTTGGGTAAACAGCAGTGCCATAACTTCAAGAAAATTTAAGGGGACGAGAGTCCTTATAACATTTCAAAAAATCCCAATTTTTCTAGTATGACTTTAAGTTTAAGGTGAAAGTTTATGCCTTTAAGAAAGTGCCACGGCGTCACCTCGTTAAGTTGTAGGATTGGTAGAGAGAAAAGAAGAGAACACTTTCACAACTTTTAAAAAAAGCTGCTCTGTTTTTTCACAAACAAATTTTTTTTTAGAAAATATCCAGTATTGGTTTATTACAAGAATTCACATAAAACACAAGTATAACAATGCAATACAGTAAAAGAATTCAAAATGTAAAAAAAATTGTCGTGGTATGGAACATTTATGGTGGAATGGGGAATTTAATGAAGCACACGGGCTTCCCCTAGGTTAATGTATAATTCACATTTATTCTTTCAAAAATCTCTGTTAAGATTTGGCAAGCTTCTTGGTATTTTTTCTTTAGGTGTCCAAAGGCTTATTATTTCATATATTTCTGTGGCAAAAATTGCATTGTATTCTTCATTTTTAAAACGAATATATGCTTCTGAATTGTTGTCCAAATTTTTCTAAAACAATAATCATTAAAAATAATTTATTGAGTTTAAAGAATTATTACTTCAAGAAATTTACAAATTAAATTTGTTTCAATTATATCATCAATTTTGTGCCAACAAATATGATTAATTTTAACTTGGTGTTCGTGTTTTAAAAGTTTTTTCATTGTGTTTTTGGTAACCGTGAAGTGGAACAAACTGAAAAAAAAATTAAGAATATCTAAGAATTCTGTAAACCACAAAGGAGAAAAACTGTGAAGGAAACTATGAAGTTATCTTGTTAAATATTTCTGATGCTTTAAAACAAGGCTGTCTGGGATCATGGATCCAGAGTTCCGGAATCTCGGATCGGACAAAAAAACCAATCCCTTTTAGCCAAGCAATTTCGAAAAAAGCTTACTTTATCAATGTTGCTTTTGGAACAAGGCAAAAAATATCTTCTGGTGGAATTAAAACGCTTTTTGGAAAATTAATTTTTCCGCCATAAAGAACCAAACTTTCAATATTTCCTGATTTCGTTAAAAATTTTAGCTCATTAATTGTAATATTGCAACATATTATCAATATAATGATATCACATCTGACAATTTTCGTAATCAATTTTGTTAAATTCATACCGTCACCTAAATCTTCCAAGTAAATATCTTTTGATAACCACAAATTTTTATAGTCCACATTTAAAATTGGATCATTTAAAGGAATGCCAGCGTTATATTGAACTATCTCTCTTTCTGTTAGAAATCTATTAGTTGCAAAAAAATCGAAAATTGCATACGGCATTTTTGCATAAAAATATTTACAACATTTGTGAAGTTTTTTTAATATTTCTCCGTTTACATTATCCATTGTATATTTTAATATCGGATTTGGAAAAGAAAATGTTTGAATAACATAAAAATTTGGCATTTTTACTAAATACAAGCGTAATAATGAAGGATATAAAAATGTAAGAATAACATTATAATTTTTTTTGTCAAAGATGAATAATAAATTTTGCCTCAAAAATCAATCGAGGTACAAACAAGTGATAGAGATTTATTTTTACACATTGAGGGTGATGAGAAAATAAATGCCAAATACACCTAAAAGAAAAGCCTTGGGAGGTAAATTTTTGAGAACTTTATGGCATTTTTGGTTTTTCAAAAATCCAAGCAATAGCCAAAAAAGAAGCTCTGTTGTTAACAATGCGAAAAAAATTTTGCGGAAAAAAATAAAATAAAATTTGGAACTTTCTTTGAATTAATTTTTTTTATAACCAGTTTTGTGCTTTCGAATTTGAAATGACTCCGGCAATGACTCCGTCTCCGTCTCCGGAGTTGGAGTCACTGGAGTCGACTCCGAAGTCATTTTTGTAAGGTTGAAAAAAAATTTCCAAAAAATTACAAGAATTTTTTATGAGTAATTTGGAAGCCCATATACGTTTTGAGTGTTAGTTTAAACATAGCAATGTTAGAAAAGCTTGATACATATTAAGTTAAATAACAAAATTAGAAAAATTAAATTTTAAAATTAAAATTTTCTTTTTCTTAACGTAAAATCTGAACGTAGTCGCAACAACACTGTTTATAATTGCGAAAAATGGATTTCTGGAAAATATTGCTTTTATTTTAACAAAAAATTTATACAAATACAAATTATATTTTTAAAAATAAAAAGTAAAACAAATCACAAAAAATCATGGAACTTTTTGAATCAATACTTTCGCGTTTTCATATGAAATTGAATAAAAATTTGTATTGTGAAAGGCTTTAAAAGCTAAATAATCACTTTTACGTCCATAAAATTTATAATTTCCAAAAATTGGATCGATATCTTCTGCTGGCTTTTCAAAAGGTAAAGTTTTCCGATTTACAACTTTAAAAAATTCGTTAATGTTTTTGCATTTTGAAATATTTTTTTGCGCACCAAGTTTTACCTTGAAACCAATTTTCAACAAATATAGTTTTACTCAAAAGTTCTGGATTCCAATGTGCATAAAGAAATTTTTCAAATTCCTGTATATTAAAAATATAACAATTATTGCTGCTTCTGGAATCTCACAGTTTTTTTTGTGGGTTATAACCACATAAAATTTGTTTTATTATTTTTTTACCAAAAAACAGTATTAAAAAAACTTTTATACAAACTAAAATGCATTTTATTTTTCTGCTCTAACAACAATTTCTTGTGCCGTTGAAAGAATTAACCGCCCATCTCGGGACCACATTTTTCCATGAATAAGTGCCCTTCCCCCAGCGGCAACAGTTGATTCTGTTTCATAAAGCAACCAATCATTATCAATTCGAAAATCTGGATGATGAATCCACATGCTATGATCTAATGAAGCAGCCATTCCAAGTCGAAAACCATTTCCAGCATGTGCAACAATTGGTGTTCCAACTGGTGCAACATCTGAAATGAAAGCAGCAACACAATGATGCAAATGTTTATCATCCCCAATTGTTGTATGGGATCGAACCCATAATGCAAATTTTAGAGGTTTATCCAAAGGAGCTTGAAGATATTTTCGTGGTGTTATAAATTTAACTTTAAAAATATTTGGTAAATCTAAAACTTTTCGATATGCATCTACTGCTAATAAACCTTCGGGGGATACAGTTTCAGGATAATCCAACAATCTAAAAATGAATAAAATGTAGTTACCTTACAGTTTTTCTTTAAAAAAATGTTTATAAGTTGTAGAACATAGGGTTTCGAAATATCTAAAAAAATATTTGTGGATTCAAGTAATATGTTTTATGGTTTTAAAAAAATTTCTCCACGCTTATATAAAGAAAAATCTTTTCATAACAGTTTTTCTTTGTGGTGAAACTGATCAACTGAAAAAGAGCAACTGAAAATTCAAAAACGAGCATCTCTGACACACAAAATATAACGATCTTTGCAACTATTTATTTTAATATTATTTTTGCTTGCATATTTTATTCCATGTTTTTTGTGGTTTCATTTTATAGACCAAAAATTAAAGAGTCATAAACTTATTAAATAAACTGTAATTCGTTTGAATCTTTTGTAATCTCATACTTATAAAATAAATTTTTATGTCCCAAAAGTGTATCTTTAATATATGTAAAAACAGCATTTTTTGACCTTTTAAGTGACTAATATTTATTGATTTTTTGGAGCAGCTTTTCGTAAAAAAAACATGTTGCTTTTTCGTGGAGCCCAATTCTTTAGCTGTCGATATTTTGTATTTTTAATGGTTTATCAGTGCCACAACTTCAAAAAAATTAAAGGGGTATCCGGGGCTTTATGGGGGTGTCTTTCCTTAAAAGTTTGGACACTCCCACAAGTTGCGGGCATGTGGTTTATAAAAATCACTTTTTAAATTTCATTTTAGAGTCTAAATCTTTTCTTATCGACTTAAAATCTCAAAACAAAACGGTTTTTTTTTACAAATTTTCGCGGTTTTTGTAATTTGAAAATGTAAAATGCGTTTATTTTTTTTATTAAAAAACTTTCTATTGTAATTTTTTAATATAAAATTATATTTTAGATGCCCAAAAAAAGAAATGTATCAACTAAAATTGTAAAAGTTAAAAGATTTCGAATTGCTTTTCCTACAAAAGAACAATGTTTTCAAGACGATAATGATGATATCATTGAATTGGAAAAAGAAAAATCTTTAACCCCACAAGTAAATACAATTTTTTCATTGAACTTTTAATTTGGCCCACAGAAAAAATCATTTTTCCCAAAAATTACAATGGCTAAATTGAAATGTTTTTTTATAAACCCAAACCAACATAAAATGCTTTTATTTTAGAATGGAAAACATTTGTGGGAAAACGACATCGAAAATGGAGTATTAAAAGAATTTGAAAGAGAACGGGAAATAGAAGATGGTTTAGCTGTAATTCAATGCGAATATAGTATAAATGCAGAATTGGTCGAATTTGGTGGCAAAAAGTTTGTAAATTTTCCATTTTGTTTTTTAAAAAAGTTTTAAATTAATTTCTAACATTTTTTAAAACACAACTAACAAATTGTAAGCTATACAATAATCCTCAAACTAGTATAAACATTTATTTTCTTGTCTGTAAAGTTAGTTTCTTTTTCAAAAAAAATTAGGATTATGTCAGAAGAACTGAAGACGCACTCTGGCTGCAGGCAAAAAAATCCAAAAGACTGCGGCACATAAAAAAAATAAATTTAGCCCAAATTTTTGTTTTTGCCCAAAAAAAAATTTTATACTTAGTTACAGTATACCAAAGGTAATGTGGGAAAAATTTTCAAAAAAAGCTTTAATCTAAGATTAAAAAAATTAACTTTATTGAGCCCTACTCGCTTACCTTTTAAAAAAATCTGTTGCATCTTCGCATTCATTTGGGGGAGCTAATTCTGGAATTGGTTCTTGGTGTTTAATAGAATCAGGTTCAGAAATATGAAACGAAATAATCATTGTAAAAATAATTGTTCCATTTTGTAAAGCTTTAACCAAACGAGAACAAAAAGATTTTCCATCTCGAATTCTTGTAACATCATAAATTATTGGGCGGGAAATATCTCCAGGGGCAATAAATTGGCAATGTAAAGAATGTGGATGAAATTCTGAGGAAATTGTATTATTTGCAGCCATTAAAGCTTGGCCAACAACTTGCCCACCATACACTCGACGACCATCTTTTCGTCCGGGTAATAAATGGGTTGATCTAAAAAGAGAGAAGAAGGCATATTTTTGAAAAAGTTGAAAATTTAAAAAAAAATTTTACTTTTGAACGCTTAAAGGGAAGCGGGCAGTTTGGCATATATTTTATTTAAACGTTTTTTTGAAATGGCATGAACCTGATAATCAGGGTCTTTTCCTATTATTCCTTTTGCCTGATTATCAGGCTCATACCATTTCGAAAAAAGAACGTTAAAAATAAAAAACGTATCAAATTTTTAATATTTAATATTCCGCTTTTTTCAAAACGAAATCAAAGAAAAAAATTACCTGTAAATATTTACATCAATTTCTTCTAAATTTAAAAATGTTTTAAGAAGTTCATCCAATTCTTCAACTTCTTTTGACATATTGTAACTGCTTAAATTTAAACAATATTTTTCTTTTCTCAATAACTTTTAACAAGTGACTAAACTACGAAATAAAAAGTTTATAACATAAAAAAAAGTGGACGCAAGCAATCAACTGCCACAAGGTTGTTGCAAACATTTTTGACTAGAGTACACTAAAGTAAAATAAAACAATAAAATTTTCAATCAATAAAAAACATGTTTATTTTTAATTTGATAATTTATTTATCATTCAAAACAAATAAAAATTTGAGCAACTAAATTTTATAAACAAATTCATTTACAAGGTAATATTTAAGGCGATGGTCCACTAATTCCACGTACTTTTCGATATCCGGTTAATACTCTTGGATAAACTTTTTCATTCATAAATTTTTCACCATACAAGGCATAGAAACTAAAAATAAGGAATAATGTAATTTTAAAAATTTATAGATTAGTAAACTTACACTCCAAATAAAGCTCCACCAAGATGTGCTGCATGATCAAAAATTCGGAATCTTAACAATAAACCAGCAAGATCAAAAAGTACTAAACCAATTACGGCACTTTGCGCAGGAAAAGTCCACATGGGCAAAAATACAATATTTAAACGAGCATCAGGAATTTTCATACATACATAACATAGAGCACCAAGAATTGCACCACTCTTAAATGACAAGATTACTGTAGGATATCAAATTAAAAGGAAAAACTTACAGCACCAAGAGCACGAATTGGTGATCGAATAACAGCTTTATGTGCGACACTTGCTAAAGATGATACAACACCAGCAGTAAGATAAAAAGCAGTAAACTAAAAATTAAAACACTATTTATATAAAAAGTTAATTATAGCTTACTTGTTCAGCGCCCAAAAATTTGTTAATTGAAAGTGGTACAAAATTGTAGAGAACATACATATTTAATGCCAAATGTAAAAAGCTATAATGTGAAAAAACACTCAATAACATTGGAGAACAAAGACTTTCTAAAAACAAATTTCAGAGTAATATTAAAAAGTTTAATAAAAAAAAGGTTTACTTGAAGCATAAGAATTGGTAAAAAATTGCCACATAATTCTTTCCATTGCTGGTACTTTCCATAATAAAAATACTAGGGTATTTAAGCCAACAATTGCAAGAGCCAATTTTTGACCATCCGATAATTTAATTTGATTTTGTGCTTGATTTGCAAAAAATGCATCAGAAAAATCATGAAATAGATTTCGAACATTAAATCGATTTCTTTCATATTCAACAATAATTGCTGCTGTAAAAAGTGAAGATCCAATCTAAAATGGAAAAAATAATAATGATATTACATCACCAATCATGATGCAAGACCATTAAAAAAGCGCTTACCACTGCAGTAAATCCAAGAGCTTTCCATAAATCTTTTATTGGTCTTACAGGAACTGAATCGGGTCTAAGCGTTGGATGTTGAGCATTAATTGATTGTTGCTTTTGTTGTTCTCGAATTGGATTAGAATTGCGTAATCTTTCACGTATTTCATCTCGTGTAAATCTTGAATTAAATTTTGTACCAAAAGTTAACAATCTTGTACCAATCACTTTAAAAGTACTTTTTGCATATACAAATCTAAACATTTGATATCCCTTTCAAACTTTAAAGATTTGATAAATCAGCTATAAAAATATTTTGTTGAATCAAAAAATTTGTTTTTTTTACTTTTTTTAAAAATAAATAAATTTAGTCTTAACACGAATTTGAAAATGGTGGGAAAAAACTTTAAAGAAGCAAGCGCGTCTTCTGCAACTTCTTCGTTGAATGCCGGATATTTGTATTGATTAAATATATCCATTTTTTAAAAATCATTGCTTTTATCTTATCATTAATTTTCTTATCATTTTTAGCACAATGTTTTATGCCCAGTTTGTTTTATCAAAGAAAGGCCCATTGGCAAAAATTTGGCTTGCAGGTAAGATTTTCCTCAAAAGCTTGATTTTGTAAATCTAAAATTTAAAAAAACCCCCCATTTCATTCTTTTAAACACTTTAAAAATTAAATTTACAGCACATTGGGAGAAGAAATTATCAAAAGCTCAAATTTTTGAAACAAATGTCGCTGAAGCAGTTGATGAAATTATGCGTCCAAAAGTTAGTAGATATAAAATGTTTTGTTGAAGTGCATTAATTTACTTAACTAAAATTTAAGGTTAGAATGGCCCTTCGTACAACCGGGCATTTACTTCTTGGTATTGTAAGAATTTATTCAAGACGAGCAAATTATTTATTAGAAGATTGTGAAAATGCTTCATTAAAGATAAATTTAAATTTTAGTACTACTGGTACTAAAAGTAAAGGAGCTATTAGAGATGCCGATGATCAAGATTTACCAGAGGTGAGAATTTAAGCATCTGAATTAATTGTTGCTCATTAACACCAATCTCTTCAATTTGCATATTTTTGCTTAAGTGACCAAAAAATGCACTTGTCGTAATTTAAATCCCCCATACAAAACTTTAAAATATTTTATTTATCCTAATTTATTGCATTTGAAGAAGTTGAAAAATTCGTACACGTCTCTATCCAAATTTCTAGGTTTTGGGTGATTTTGATGCAACTCTTCCGGATAATTTTGAACTCCCTGCTACCCCTGTCCCCGTAAATCAAAGCAGAATTGAAGATATTACACTTCGAGAAGATCGAATTGATGCTGCAGATAATTTTGATATGGATAATGATCTTGGAGTAAGAGATTAAATATATCCAAAAGAATTCCTGACAATTCCATTTTAGATGGGAGATTTTGATGGAGCACAATTTGATGACTTTGATGATAATATGGCAGAACAAGCTCGTCATGCAGTACGAGAATTTTCACAATCTCGAGCATCAATGGAACGAACTGACGTTACAAAGACTTCATTAGTTTCTGATAAAGCTGGTGGAAGTACTGAAGGTGCTGCAAGAGATGACTTTATGGATCATGATTTTGATAATGATTTTGGAAATTTTGGTGATG
This sequence comes from Panagrolaimus sp. PS1159, assembly GCA_963922195.1. Lineage (NCBI taxonomy): Eukaryota > Metazoa > Nematoda > Chromadorea > Rhabditida > Panagrolaimidae > Panagrolaimus > Panagrolaimus sp. PS1159. The sequence goes on along the minus strand of CAWUHW010000012.1, from coordinate 2,283,094 downwards.
CAAATGATTTAGATCAAGATTTATATGGTGATAATAATATTGGACTATTTGATAAACAACCTGATATTAATAATGGTTTGTTTATATTACATACTTTAGTTATTACTGTACCCTTTTATATTAGGTGCATCAGATAGTTTTCAACTTGAACCCCTTGAAGTTGCATCTGTTACAACAGAACGTGCACCACGAACTCGAAAACGTAGAAAGTTATTAGTTGATGAAATAAAAAATATATCTGGTGATGAAATGAAAGCAAATATGGCAACATATGGTGATATCCTTCAACAACCAGATTTAGCACCACCAACAAAAAAGCTTATGCATTTACGTGAACATGGTGTTACAGAAAAACTTTTTTCACAACCTGGTTGTCAAGCTCTTACAAATCCTGATATTATTCGAGTATATATTTAAAGCTATTTTGAGAGTAATTTTTTAAAAAATTTTTGTTTTAAGATTTATCAATCACATCTTATCCCACATGCTAAAGTTCTTCCCGATACTCAAGACACTGTTGAAGATATTCGTGAAAGTCTTGGAATGTACGATATTGAACATGATTTTGATCATGGAAACGTAGGTTTTAAAACTTTTGCAATAATAGTAAAAAATATGAACTTATTTGTTTTAAGCTTTATCATTTCGATAATATTTCAAAATTGGATTTTTATCTAATAATTATAAAAAAAATTTTTTAAACCGAATACTGTAAACGAAATTAGGAAATTTTTCTTAAGCTTTTTAATTTAAAAAAATTCCAAATATAAACAATTTGCTTTTTATCCGTTTTTTAAAATTAAAATTCATATTTTTATAAAATTTTTTTTTCATTTTTTTCTAACTTTATCCGCAGATGGTTTTTAAAACCCTTTAAAAATTTTTTTAAAATTTAATTTATTTATTATAATAGAAAGATTTTTTTTGATAATTATAACTCGGCTACTTTTTTCTTTATGACATTGACTAACTACCGTTCAGGAAATGAAATAAAAAAAACTATAAAGTCGGCAATTTACCATTCCATAAATCCTTTAAAAAATAATATTTATTTTATTTGCCGTAATTGGCTATAAATTTTTTTGTGCCATTTCTTTTTTGGTCATTTGTCAATAATTTATATTCTTTCATTCTAATTTGATCTTCTTTTTTTCCGAAGAAGAAGTTATTTGACTTTTTTTTTTCAGCGTTCATCCATTTTTGAAATTTACCTTTTTTCCATCTTTTATTTTTTTAAAGGAGCACTTTGAGTCAAGGCCATTTTTGGAAGAAAATCTCTCAGGAACGACCAAAAAAAGGTTGCATCAATTTAGCACTTTTTTTTCGCGGATTAACTTTCTTTTTGGTTTTTGAAAGTCAAGTAAAAATATTTTTAAACACAAACTTTTTCATTTTTGAGAAAAGTGATGAAAAAATGACCTTCAAAAGAGCTTTATGAGGGGAAAAAAGAAATAGAAGAAATTTTTTAAGATTCAAATATATATTGAGACAATAAAAATTCAGTAAAACTAAAATGCTGATAAAAATCAGATACATTATTAAATTAAAAATTTTATTAAAATCATTTCAACCATGAAAACAATTTTTTTTAGTTTGATGATATTTTTGAATTACATTCTGATCGTCAGCCAAGTCCACTACTTGCACCAGTTTTTGAAGCCATTGAAGAAGTTGATGAAAATGTTCAACCTGATCAAGGTGATTTAACAAATGTCTCAGAAAAGCGAACACGTAAATCTCGACAAGAGGTAAACAAACAAAAAAATATTTTTACAAAATTTAAAGCTTTTTTTTATTATAGAAAGAAAAGCCGCAACCTGAAGAATCTGGAGATGAAGAAGAAGATGAACAAAGATATTCAAAAAGAACTCGAGGAGTTGCAACTGCAATTGCATCCAAATTGAAGCAATATGAATCTGTAAGACAAATTTTTTTTGGGGATGATAAAATGAAGTAATGATTATTATTTTAGATTACTTTGAATGATTTACTTTCCAAGCGATCAACTCGTAAAACTGCAGCACAAAATTTTTATGCTTTATTAGAACTTGCAAAATGGCAAGCAATTGAAGTTTCACAAGAAGAACCATATGGAGAAATTACAATTATGGAAGGGCCAGAAATGGAAGCCGTTCTTGCCGGATAAATCAAATCCAAACAATGAGATTTTTTGTAATCTTAATTTTGTAAATATGTCTCTATTTTGCATATGTGAAAAAATTTATTAAAATGTCAAATCTGGAAAATCGTCCAAAAAAAGTTTTACAACTTTGTTTTTGATTTTTCACATTTAAATATATTTTTTTTCCACAAATGTTATATTTTATTTACATGTTAAAACCATATTTTGTTGTCTTTTTAAATCCTGCCTTTGTCTTCTTTTGTATTTTTTTTTGCCAAAAATGTCTTTTTTGATTTATGAATCCTTTTTTTGTAAAAATCTTTTTTAAAACTTGAAACTTTCTTTGATCTTTAATTTTTTTTTCTAACCTCACTTTTTTTAAAAAGTAAAAGAATTTTCTTTTTTTTTTCACTCACTCTCAATTTATCTATCGTTATTTTTTCTGTATTCTTCTACAAAAAGAAGGGTTGGAAAAACAAACGATAGAATTGAGGAAAAAGAATTGAAAACTCATTACGATCCCGTCTTTCCCCTCCCCTCCTTAAAAGGAAAAAAAAGACAAGACCCATGATTTTTTTTGAAGTAAGAAAAAGAAAAACCACTCAAAAGGTCATATCTTCTTCATTCTTCTTTAATAGCGTGGATTCAAGTTTTTTTTCCTTTCCCACAAGACACTGCCTTCTTTTTGCTATTTTTGCCGCTTCAAAAATATTACTTTTTTCAAAAAACTTAAAATTTTTTTAAGTTTCATTTTTCCTTTTTTTTGTATTCATTTTTTTTGAAAGTGTTACCTTTTTTTTAAATTTTTTAGTTTCAAGTTTACTTATAAGCCAATTTAACCGATTCTTTATTACTCTTTTTTTAAAAATCTGTTTTAAAACTACTTTCTTTTTTAATTTTACAAAAAAAAAATAATTGCTGCTTACTTTTTTGTTTATATTATTTTTATTATTTTTAAAGCAATTGAATTCGCACCGTTGATTTTAATTGCATTTCTTCCTTCTTCTTTTTTTATTAGAATATTATTTTATTTGTCTATCTTTCTTAGAATCTTCTTCCTCCCTGTTTTGATTATCAAATATTTTTGGCAGGCTTTTTTTTATAGCCATTAAAATAACACACAACCGTATTCCCTTTTTTGTTCGTTTGTTTTTTACTCATTTATTTTTATTGTTTTCTTATTATTACTATTTTTATTAAAAATAATAAAATCACTGTATTTTTTTTACGTTGTTTGATGAGTGTATGAAAAAAAGAATAAAATATAAAAAGTTTGAAAAAATCAGGAAAGACTGTTTTTTGAAAGCGGTTGTAAAAAACGTTCAGTTTATTACTAAAGTTTTTGAAGAAGCATTTTTGAAGAAAGAGAAAAGAAAGAAAGCTATAAAAGAAAAGATTACAGTATTTTATGAGAAAAAAAAGTATTGCAGCTAAAAAATTTTTTAAACCCTTTTTTTATTGAAAAACACTTTCTGGAAAACATTACGGTACAAACATTTAATCATAAATTCACGAATTTACTGTAATCGCTACAGTAGTATCAATTTTTAGATAATTTATTTTTTTTTTCTTCCAAAAAAACATTGTTTACAGACTCTTTTTGTGTAACCAAACAAAAGAAACCCTGAAAAAACGTTTCATTTTCTGCTGCTTCAACTTTCTCATTAGCATAATTACAAAAATACCAACTTTCTTTGTTTCTCTCTGTCTCTAAAATCCATTTTGCAAACAAATCTTACACATTTTTTTTCGATTAAAATTATTCATTGATATTTTCTCTCAATAAATGCCATTAAAATAAATAAATAAACGACAACAGTAAAAAATACAAAATTATGCAAATGAACTTTCCCCTTCCGTTTTTTGTGATTTAAAAAAATTAATTCAAGAAATTTAAAAATCGAAAAATGGTGAGGAAATAAAAAATGTTGTTTCTACGATTTTTAACCTTTCAATTTCCCGTTGTTTTATTTCAATGGCATTTTTTACATGAAAATGTTTTTCTTTGTCTCGTTGGCACACTTTCTTTTATGCAAATAAGAAAGCAGTGACTGAAAAAATTTAAATAAATATAAAACAAAAGAACACAAAATATTTTGATTTATATTTTTTTTTGTTCTCTCAATTTTTTCTGTTATTAAAATTTAATAAATTTTTCAAAAATCAAAAAATTTTGAAATGCAATGATTTACAATTGCCTGGCACTAAAAAAATGCCATCTTGTCGATTACGATTTTTCTTTTGTTTTTGAAATATTTTTTTATTTTGCAAAATTTTTAATCATCATTAGAAAACAACAAAAAAGTGTTTGTTGCATTTTGCGCGATTGCCATAAAAATAATTTTTTCGGATATTTGTCACTTTTTTTTGACATTTACGTTTTTTTGTCTAGTTTTGTCTTTCCCTTCCTTTTTTCGTTTTTTTCCCCGATGATCATCACATATCCTTCCAATTTCCATATTCGTTCATCTCCTTTTCTTCTTCTTCTTCTGATTTACTGTGAAATCTTCTTTCTTTTTTAAATCCACTTTTTATATTTTTGGTTTATTCTTTATTGCCCGAAAAAAAATATTAAAATCAAATGTCAAGTGATTGACGATAAAAGAAAGTGATTTATTTCTTAAAGTTAAAATCTTTTTTTGGAAGGATTTTGGGAAAAAGTTAAAAGCTGTAAAATTTGGAAAAAAAAGTGATTAGGCAAAAACCTTTCAGAAAGCAAAATAGAAATGCGTTAAAAATTTGAGCTTACTTTGATTTTCTAAATATTTAAAATTCGGGGATGATTTTTAAGGTTAGATTTAAGAATTTTGATTTGGAAAACTTTAAGAAATTAAACGTTTTTATCGAAGTTTACATTAAAATTTTAATGATACCATGATTCAGGGTCAACCAAAATCTGAAAGTTGTTCTAAACTTTTTTTGAAGAATCAAAAACTGATTTGCTAAAAAAATAAAAATGTGTGATTTAAGTTTGATATTTTACATTCAACTTGTTTTTTCCTTTTACTTTTTTCAAGTGACATAAAACTTGTAATTCAAAAAACCCTTCAAAAGGTATCAACATTCTTTTTCGTTTCAAAAAAAGAGCCATGTTTATTTTTTAACCAAAAAAGGCAGGCAATCGATTAACAAACTACCGTCTAACAAAAAATGGTTTTAATCACCTTTTTTTTTTCTCCCTTCAACATTAAAAAAAAGCTTTGATGATTCATTGAAAGAAATATACGTTTAAAGAAAAAAGAATCTCCCTGCCCTAACAAGCTCCTTTCAAGAAAAATAATAGGAAAGAATTATGCTTGCTTTAGGCTACAATTTTTTTATTTTTCTCGATTACCGTAATTTCTTTCCATTTTTTTATAAATGTCATTAAAATGAAGGAAAGATGACGTTTTCTTTAAACTCCTACTTTTTTTTCAGAAAATTAATTTTGGCAAAAATTTGCTTTGCTTTTCATGTTATTTAAATTTTTATTATTACTTTTTTTACCTAAAAAAACGTTGATTACGTCTTTTTTCACCTTTGATGTTTTTTGCCTAACTTTTTACTTCCATTCCAGGAAAAAATAGATATTCATCGGTAATCCCTTTTTTCTTGTTACTGCTCTTCTTCGAATAACCTCTGTCATTTACTTTATAGACCTATCAGAGAAAGAAATATTCAAATTAAAAAGAATTATATATCCCCCGTATTCTTTTCTTTTCTTCGAACATCTGATTTGCTTCTGTTAAAAATATACATACATAAATTTTACACTTGTTTTTCTTCAGCTTTTTTTAAGGAAGTGCCTTTCGAAAATCCTTACACTTAAGTGTCTAAAGTATCTACTTTCCTACAAAAAATTTCTTTGTTTTTGGTCCAAAAAAATATGTTCTGCTTCTTTCTTAAATCCGGTCAAGTGTCGTTTTAGCACTTGATCAATTCGCTTTAACAAAAAAACCTTTCCAAAATAAAATGTAGCACATTAATGGATTTTGAAGAGATATATGGCAGCCTCAGCGAAGGCAGTGGCATTTTTTTTATTTTTAAATTTTTGAGTATTTAAGTGATGATTCACAAATTATTATTATCGACTGAAGAAGTGTTACGGTGGCACACAAAAAAAAGAAGAAAAAGAGTGCCCCGAAAAAGATATAACATTTTTTTAGAAGACATCCATCAAAAAGAAAGGAGAAGAAGGTTGCCATGCATTACTGCCGCTGCCACTATTACCGTTGCCGTCGGGCATCATCATCATCGTCTTCATCGTCGGAAGTTTTATTTTTTTCTCTCTACTCTTTCTTCGCTTGAATGCTTTATTATTTGTGTTACTTCTTTCTTTTTCCCGGTCTTTTCATTATCGCTTTTGAAGCGAAGAATATGAAAAAAAAAGAGGGTTCCTTAAATTTTTTTTTTCCTTTTTAAGTATGCCATCATTAACAACGATTATTTCATTTTTGTTGCTTTATAAAAAAGAAGCGGTAAAAAATAAAAAGCATTTGATAGAAGCAACCAAAAAAAACATTTTTTTTTGTTTCTTGGACTCTGATAGAGAAGCATTGATAGAAAAAAAAAGAATTCGATAGAGCGCAACCAGGAATGGGCAAGGAAAAATATGAATAGAAAATAGAACAAAAAGCCTCCACAAAAAAAAAGAGCGGCTTTTATGTAAAAAATTATTCTTTTTTTTTGAAAAGAAACAATACAGTGTAATGATGGTATATATAAAGGAAAAAGCAGGCAAAAAAACATAAAAGAAAAACATCGTCCCCCCCAAAAAAAGAGAATATAACATGCAATAGAGGGGGGAATGAATAGAATTTTGAGAGAAATGCTTTCAGTTTCCACCACCAAAAAGCCGTTATTGGTGGGGGATTTAGGGCTTTAGAAATATAGTTTTAAAAAGTTGTAATAGTTTTAACGTGAAATTTAAAGATTGTGAAACAGCGCTTGCAGCAGCATCCCCGTTAGCTTGATCTAAGCTTCTTTTCGTTGTTCATGGGATTTCGTTGCAAGACAACCCCTTTCGTTGAAAATCATCTTATTTTTATTTTTACTTCCCAGTTCAAAAACTCAAATACAAAAATAAGCTTTTTTCAACTTTTTTCGTTGTCCATCATCGTCATCCAATATTTTTTTGACTTTATAAAAACTTTCTTTTTCGTAGTCACGCAACCAACCTTATACGACATTTTATTTTATTTTTCAATTTTTTTGATCCCTCGCGTTTTTTATATCCTGCATTTGCCTCTGACATCCATATTTTTTATATTCCCTCAAAAAATGAAATTCCATGAAACAAAGAAAATGAAAATGCGACAGGAAAAATACCTGGCGACATTTGTACACCTGCAAAAGAATATAAAAAAAATTAGATAAGAGAATTCATTTGCTTTAAAACAAATTAAAAAAACTAAATTGGAATTGTTTTAGTTTTTACGTATTTTAAACTCTGAGAAAATTCTCACTTTTCTTTTTTGCTTTCATGGGAGTTTGTTACTTTTATTTAAAAAATTTTTATTTTTTTAAGAACAAAAATTGAATTGTAAAAAATGGGTATCGTTTTAATCTTTGTATTAAAACTTTTTATAAAAGGTCAAAGTCAGTGTTGGCGGTCGCCCGACAACTTTCGGTCTTCGGTCCGGTCCGGTCTGGACCGGACCGAAACTTTTCCGGTCCACGGTCCCGGTCGACCGGACCGGACCGAAAATTTTTCGGTCTTTGGTCCTCCGGTCCGACATTTTTTCCTTGATTTTGATTTTTTAGACCTTTTTTGTTAAAAATATCTGGGTTTTTTTATCATAATTTCTTCATTGGACTAAAAGTTTAACGGTTTTTACGTGAAAACATGGAAAAAAAAATGAAAAAATTACGGACCGGACCGAAAATTTTTAGCTTCGGTCCGGTCCGATCTGAACCGGACCGAAACTTTTCCGGTCCACGGTCCCGGTCGACCGAAAAACCGGACCGGACCGGACCGAAAGACCGGACCGAAGACCGAAAGACCGCCAACACTGGTCAAAGTGGCATTTTTGTTTTGGTTAGTTGGGTTTTAAACAAAACATATAAACTTTTTTTTAAAAATATAAAAAAGAGAGTGTAAAATGGTTTAAGAATACTATTATCAATCTTTAGCCTTTTATTAATTAACATAAAGTTGGGGCAAAAAATTGTAGGCTAATTTCTCAAATGCTAAAACAAAAACTTAAAAAACGCCTAATTTAAAAATTTCTAAAAAAAACTTAGCGCATTTTTGAAACTTTTGTGATTCAAATTTGTTTAGAAAGTTTCGATACCTTTTTTTATTGAAGTTCTTAGAAAGTTGATAAAAAGATTAGTGCAAAAAATTTATACTTTAATGTTTGCTTAAATTTTTTTTGGAAATTTCTTTATAATCGGTGTTAAACAAAAAATACATTGTTGAAATAAACATTTGATTTGAATGAAATCTATTTTAGAATTTTTTTTTCGCTAAAAATAATGTTAAGAAAATTAAGCTAATTTTTCCCGCTTTTCTTCACTTTTTGAAAATGTCAACTACAGTAAATTATTTCTGGCTTTTTTTAAAATTTTTGAAAAAATTTTGTATTTTAATATTTAAAAATAAAATTTAACAAAAAATATTACCATAAAAACTTTTTTTTCTCTCCACATGCTTGCTGCTGCTGCTGTTTCACAATTTTAAGCTAATATTTATTATTATTTTCAAGTGACTTTTTCTCGAGTTTTTTCTGCTTCTTTTGTAGTTTTTCGTGACAGACTTCTCTATTTATTTTTTTTTTATTTTCTATCAGCCCAACCTTTTGAACATCAAAAAACGACCAAAATTATTATTTCAGTTTCAGGGATCATTTTTCTCCTTCTCCTTTTTTAATAGATTTTTTTCCAAAAAAAGAGAAAAAATTAACAATGTTGACACTTCTAAGAGGTGAGTAAATTCTGTCAATCTCTCCAAAAGGAGTTAATGTTTTTGATGTCGTCCTTTTAAGAGTTCATATATTTTATTTTTTTTGCGCAATATAGGTATTTTAAGTCTTCAATGATGTTTTTATTATTTATTTTGCCAAATATGTGTGTTAATCCGTTTTGCTGCTTCTTCTTTTAATTTTTTTATCTTCTTCACTTTTTTTATTTGATGTTTAGTAGTTATTGGTTTTGTTTTAACCCCTTTTTTGGGTACATTTTTTAAACATAATATTATTTTTGCTTTAAAGATGGCTAAAAATCTGATGGTTATTTAGTAGCTCCATATTGGCATCCATTTTTGGCATTTTCTCATATACATATATTTGCTGCTACTTGGCCCATATTTAATAAACATGTCATAATCTCGTTAGTCTTATTACCAGTCAGTGAAATATATATCCCATCTGAGGACCTCTTTTTTTAACCGAAAAATGTTTCTTATTATATTTTATTCCAAAAATGAATATCCAAAAGCGTGGGAGCGCTGCTATTTTTTTTGCGCACGCGTGATTCTTTTTTGCTTTCTTTCTTTTTTTTGCAAATTGTAATGGATTACTTTTTTCTTCTTTAATTCTGTCTCTCTCTCATTTTTTTTGGCAAATTTTGCTATAATAAACTTTTTAATAATGTTTCTCTGTCATTCAAAATTCTTCGTTTTTTAAAAGCGAAAAGTTAACCTTTTGGAAAAAACTTTGAAAATTGATTGAATTTATTTTTTTGATTTCTTTGTTAAACAAAAATTTTGCGCGAAATCAAATATATCCCTAAAAGGAGAATTTTGTCTGTTTTCAATTTTGTTGTTGATGAAAAATAACAATAGAGACTCGACTTTTTGCTTTCTGATGTAACGTTTTTTTTAAATATTTACACAGACTCTGCTGCTTCAACTTCAACTCTATACCTTCTTCTCCAATATCAATTTTTTTTGTTTTGTAAAAATCTCAAAAATGTTTGATGTTAGTTTCTGTTTCATAGTGCAAATTTTTCTACGCTTGTTTGTGGATTTTAAAAAAGAAAGAAAGAAGATTTGCAACAGGAAAGCATTGTTTAAAAAAAATTGTATGTATCTATATTGCGCAAGCATATTAAATATTAAAAAAAAATTTCGCGATCGTCGACCCGAAACTGTTAATCGCATTCTTCCCCTTCTTTTTTTCTGCTGCTGCCAAATTTTGGACAATACAATATATAGAAAGGCAGAGAGAGAGACTGGGGATTCCTTAAGCCAAGGTGTAGTAACAAAACATTCAGCAAGCAGAAGATCCATCTATCTATCTATGATATTGCGCAAGAAGTATTATAGTTTTTTCCACGCATATAAATTTTTTTTTATTTCTCGAGAACAAATGTAAAAAATATGCGATTATGGTTTTTCTTCTTCACTGACGCAGCAAGCAACAGAGAGAGAGAGGGGAGTCTCGATAACAAAAAATTGAAAAGGATTACGGTCGTTTGACAACTTTTTTTTCGCGCTTTTTTTTCTTACATATTTTTTTTTAAGCAAAGCAAGCAGCAACAAGCAAAAAAGCATCATCATCGGCGTCGTCGTCGTCGGAGAAAACCAAACGAAAAAATATAATAAGATTGCAAGCAAAAGTGGAAAAAGCAAAAGAAAAAACAGCAACTCATTTTTGACTCTTGAGGACTTTTGCTTACGAAAAAAAGCAAGCATTCAACATTCTTCGTTTTTTTTTGTTTTACGGTAGTTTTTCTTTTCTTTCTTAAGTTTTGACTTTGACGTGATTTTTTTCTGTTTTAATATTTTTGTATGAAAAAAAATGTTCTGATTAATTTTTTTAAAAAAAAGAGTGTGTATTTTAATTAATCACTTTTGTGTCCTCCCTCTCATCTTTCTTTTTTCTAGGGATTTATTTTTTATATCCACGTAAAGCAAAAAAAGTTTCACGGCCTTGCGTGTTTTAAATATTTTTTTAACACTTTTAAGGGAAACTAAGAAAAAGGCTTTAACTGCGTCAATCCTTCCACAATAACTTTAATTGTTGTTTCCTTGCCTTTCGTTTTTTTTGTATCCAAACTTTCAAAGTAGTCTTTCTTTTTTTTCTGCAGAATATAAACTTTAGCAAAAAAGTTTATTTAATTTATAAAGGGGTCATGAGAAAGACAGGTCAAATTAGACAAAGACAAAAAGGTGGGTAAAAAAATGCTTATTAAAAACTTTTCCATTGTTAAAACAAATTCTAATAAGAAATTAGTACACCTTTTTTCTCCGCTTTTGGTATTATTTGCGAAATTCAAACATGTAAAACTTCAAATTTTGACTAATCCATTTTCTACTTTATTGTATCAAAAGCCTGATTTGCTCAATTGTATTTTCAAATTTTTGAGGCTTTAAACATCTAAAAATAAGCACCCCTCTGATTTTCTTAGATTTCCGTCAAAAATTGGTTCAAAAAATTAATCGATTAAAAACGCTGATTTAAAGCTTAAATCCATTATTTTAAAATTTAAGGCAATTTGCCCAACGCTCTCTTTATCCAATTTTTATATTAAAGTTCAAATAATTCCAACATTTGTTTATATAATATTTTTTATATAAAAACTGCTGTACAAATATCCGTTATATCTCTTTAATTCTTTGACTTAAAAAACATAAACCCTTTTTTGTTTTCCAAAATTTAATAAAAAAGCAACATTCAAAACATAACTCAAAAAATTCATTTATGGCAATACCCTTTTTTTCAAAAATGATAACCATGACTGCCTTAACGGTTTTTTATCTTAACACATTTTGATCATTTTATCCCTTTTCTTAAAGAGGGACCTCCTTCTGTGTCAATCAAAAACCTCTCAAAACCTTAATCAAATAACAATAGATAAAAGAAATTTAAAACCGAAATTAATGTTGCAAAGAAAAAAACATTATTTTCTCATACCCTCCCTTTCCTTAAATGTTGCCCCCCTTCTGTGTACCTTAAAGGTATCGGAAATAAAAAAGGCCTCAAAAAATAATATGGACATTAGTGTGCAACGATGAGAAAATTGCCTGTAAAGAAAATTTAAATATATTCTGCTCCCGAAATATCTTTAGGCTAATTTTTAAAAAAAATGGACAAAAATCCCAAAAAAAAGGGTTATCCAACATTTCTAATTTTTTTTTGATTGGTTAAAAAATATTTTTTTTCCTCCCTTTTTTTGCTGTGTTGAATTCTCTCTCTTTTTTTTCGAAAATCTGTTTGACTCCGCCCTTGATCGTGGTTTTCTTCTCTTTTTCGGCGGTGATGCTGACTGCCACACCCATTTTTTTTCTCTCTTCTAAGCTTCGTGTATTTTTCGAAAAAAAGGGGGTGCTGCTTCAGAAGAAGAAGAAGAGTTTTCATTGGCTCTTAAAGAAGCGAGAGACGCACAAACCTACTACCTCCTTTTTTTCCTCCCTTCTGCTTTTTCTTTTCATTCTTTTTTTTCAAAAGAATTTTTGAAAAGGAAAAAATCTTTTTCCACCACATCTATATTTTTTTTCTATGTGTCCTACGGATACACTGCGCGAATTTCAAGAGTCTTGAATTGAAAAGTTTTTTTTTCTGCCCATTTTCCTTCTTTCATTTTTTTGAATTCAGATTCCTTCTTTTCATTATTATTTTTTTTTGTATTCAATTGTTGCATCTTTGTTGTTGTTTTTTTTTTGTTTCCTGTCCCCCCTTTTTTGTTGCTTTCAATGGCGGACGCGCAAATAATGAGAATTTTAAAAAATGATGAATGAATAAAGGAGGGTTCATTGATTCAACCACCAACAAAAACGGCCCTCTTCCATTGTTAAGAAAACAATTGACCGCCGGGGACGCTTTTATCCGTGCGCAACAATAGATTTTTTTTGTTAACAGAATACAAAAAAAACATAAAGGGTCCTTTTTTGTTCATTTTTTTTGTTCCCTTGTAACCCCCCATTCATTTATCTCTTCCCCCCTTTTACTTCATTCACATTCAATCATTCATACATATTTTTTTGAATTGCCTTCAGTTATTTTTAAAAAAAAACTTCTGAATGTTAAATTTGAATTCTTTTATGTTGTTGTTATTGTCGCTATTAATGGATATTATTTTATTTCAAAATATTACCATTTTATTCCCTTATAGATGATGACAATGATGGAATCAGATCTCAAACATCCAAATTTAATGCCACTTATGCAAGATCAATATCCAATGTTATATGGATTTCCACCACTTCCACAACAGCAACAACAACAACCCCAACAACAACATCATCAACCACATACCCCACATAATAATGGTGTACCTGGGGATGAAAGTTTGAATGGTTCAGCAGATTCACCTGGCTCCTCTTCAACTGGTTCACATCATGGTGGAATAATAAATGGTCTTGGAGGATATGGTACTCCTGGACTTTCATGTGGTGGTGGAAAAGATAATAAAAAGATTCGAAATGATGATCGAGTTAAGCGTCCAATGAATGCATTTATGGTATGGTCTCGAGGGCAACGACGTCGAATGGCACAAGAAAATCCAAAACTTCATAATTCTGAAATCAGTCGACAATTGGGACAAGAATGGAAGCTACTTGGTGAAAATGAAAAGCGTCCATTTATTGATGAAGCAAAACGCCTTCGAGCTGATCATATGAAAAATCATCCAGATTATAAATATCGTCCAAGACGAAAATCAAAGCCTTCACCAGCTGGCGGAAAAAAACCTGGGCAATCTGGGATGAATGCTTCAGCCGCAGCAGTTGCACAATTTGATGCTTTAAAATGTCCTCAGGTAAAAATTTTTTAATCCAAAAAATTACTGGAGTTTGGCAATAATATTTTGAAAACAGCTTAAACTTTTAAATCTTTTCTTTTCTCTTCCAAAATCAATGCCTATATTTTAGGTATATCCCTCTATGGCACCATGGAATCAACCCGTTGCATCAAATGCCACAAATGGATATTTTGATCATTATAATCAAATGTATAATGATAGTTTTATGATGAATTATTTAAATCAAGCTCAACAACACCAGCAACGGCAACAACAGCAACAATATCCACAACAAACAAATTCTCCAAATTTATATCATCAACAAGCTGCTGCCGCTGCTGCAGCTGCCCAACAACAACAGCAACAACAGCAACAACAACAACAACAACAACAACATCATTTACAACAACAGCAACATAATGATTCCCAGCAACAACAACATTATACCCAACTTGGAATTAAATCAGAATTATCTGATAATAATACAGCAACGACAGCTTCAGCCGCATCAATAATGGATATTGCAAATGATGCATTTCGAAATATGTATGATCATGAAAAGCATAATCCATTAGTTGCTGCAATGTCAATGGGATATCCATATTCGGCTGCAGCAGCATTAGATTCACAACAACTTGCTGCAATGGGACTTTCGGGTTTACCTCCACCTTCTGCACAGCAATAGGTCTCTTTTATGTTGTCTTTTTGCCTTTAATATTTTTTATAACATTTTGTTTTTATTATTATTTTTTGCCATTTAATGTTCTCGCATCCCATTTTTGGAAGCTTTAATAATTGTCTTTTTAAACTTTATCAAAAATTGCACGAAAGTGCAATCATTCAACGACCTTTTTTTTCTAAAATTTTTTTTATCCCAGTGTTTTCCTCTTTCTATTCCCCCTTTCACCCCTTTTTAAATATTGTATATGGCTAAGGAATTTTTTATGTAAACCAAAAAACTCCAAAATTCTCTATGCTCAAAGATTTTAAAAAGTTTTTTATGGAGTTTCGATTTTTTTCGATTGAATATCTTTCTGCGCATTTCTCTCTCTCTTTTTTTGTTTAAAACCATAATTTTATTTTTTTTTTAAATGTTTTTAGGTAAAACAAAGTTTTAAAATATTTTCAATAATTTTTACTGTCTTTTTTAATTTCTACTTTATATTGTATCACAGGATTTTTTTGTTTTTTATTGGTTTTTATTTTTTTTGAAAAGAAGATGATTTTATGATTTATTACTATAAACTGAAAAAATAATTTTTTTTGATTTATCCCAAATCGCATATTTAAATGCGGAAAAAATATTATTATACATTATTATTCAGGAAGTTAAGTTTAATAATAATAATAATGTGGAAAAGAGAGCATAACGAAAAACGAGGAGAAGAGGACGGATACGGTAGATCCGCTTAGTGCCCGGATTCCAAAGGTCAATTGACTTTGTCGCACGACAAAAAAAATAGAAGAGAGAAGAGAGAGTCAATTTGAAAAACAAATTGCGCGAGTTAAAAAAAATAATGGAAAAAATAGTAGTAGTAGTCGAGAGGCGTCAATCAAGCGCAACACACACATACTCTCACACACACACTTGAAAATTACAGTATCTCTTTTTTTGCTTTTTTCAGTGTTCATGTGAAAAAAAATTGTTATGCTTAAAGCTCTGTTTTTTTTATCAAAGTGGTAAAGACGACTTTTTTTAGCTTAAAGCTAAAGCTTCTGTGGCTGTTGTTGATGTTGCTACTTTTTCTCTCTCTGCTATATGATGAGATCTATATTCATTTTTAAGTATACGATCCTTAGAAAAAAAATATGGAGTCAAAGCTACTGCCGCCGCCCTCTTCTGTGTCTTTATTTTTCAACAAGTGTATGCCTCCTTGTTTTTTCCTCTTTTTTTTTTGCCAAAGATGAAAAGGCAGTGGAGGAAGAAAGAAAAAGAATCTTAAGGTTCCGTCTTCTCCGGCAAAAATAAAAAGAAGAAGGAAATCATTAAATAATAGTAGAGTTTTTAACACAGGAAACGGGAAATCTCGGTTAATTTAGCTTCTATTGTGTGAATATTTTTTTCCCGACACTTTCATCAAAAAAAAATATAGTGTGATTTTTTAAAGCTATGTTTCTTGTAAAAGTTACTGCAATTGCTTTCCTTCTTCTTCTTTTTTGTTTGTTTCGGTAAAGTTTAAACGTGAAAAACATAAGTTAAAAACATAACAAATTTTTTTTATGTATTTTAATATTTTTGCGCAAAAACTTAACTCTTTTATTTTTTTCAATAAAAATGTTTTACATCGTTTTCTCAAATAACGTAAAAATATAAAGAATAAACATAAAAAAAATTTGGCGAGAACGGCTTAACGCCTCTTCATATTTATTTCTTTTTTTGATTTTTATATACTGTGAAGTTGTTCAAATTCGATTTTCGAGAAAAAAAAGAAAAGACACACGAGAGTGATGGTGGCAAAAAGGAGAGAAAGAAAGATGTAAGTAAACTTTTCTCTCTTTCACTTTGACTTTCTTAAAAACTGTAAACACGATTTCATTGACGATATTGGTAGTATTGGGTACATAGGTAGCAGCAACAGCGTCGTCGTCGACGATATCGAAAAAAAGAAATGAGATACTTTGTGTGAATAAATAAAAACTCGATGAAAAATTATGTTGTACTCCCAAAGCCAATGAGGAAGTTTTTGACGTTGTTTAAAAAAAGTTTTGTATTTACAATATTTTTTGTCTTCAAGGTAAAAAATCAAGGGAAATGTAAACTTTTTTTTCTCAAACTGATATACCGTCTCCTTTCTCAATGTTGTTGATTGATGGTAAACAGAAGCAAGCATGTGTGCATCTTCTTCTTTGCTTTCACCTTTCTTTAAAAAAAACTAGCCGATCCATCATCTTCCCCTTCTTTTTTCCATGATTAAACAAACTTTTAAAAAAATATATATACAAAACTGGACATTACTCATTTCTATGGTAGCTTAAATCAATAAAATATACGCTTATTAAAAGTTTATTTTTCAAATATTTCAATTTCTTTCGCATTTTTAAAAGCAAACTTTTCAAACAAATTTTGATACAATTTTGACGTAAATTTTTCTGTGGTTTGCTTTTTACAGAAAAGAAATACAAAAGAATTAATGCTTTCTTTCTTTTTTTACCACCATACAAATTTTTATTTTTATTGAAAAAAGCATGTAAACAGTTTTTTTTCTGTCCGATCAAAGAAAAGCCATTACAACGTTTTTTAAAAAAAGCAATAATTTTAATTTATTATTATTTGTCAATGATCGATGAAAAGAAAAGCCATATGACTGATTTTGATTTTAAAAATTTTTACGACTGTAAAGAAGCATGTGTTTTATTAGCTTTAAAGGGAAAAAAATGGAAAATGAAAAAACCTTTAAGGGTTTGATTTAAAAATTTAAATACAAAAAATTTAAAAAAATGTGTTTTTTTGAAAAAAATTGTTTCAACACGTAACCATTTTTCGACATTTAAAGTTACTACCATTTTTGTTATCGTTTCAATATAAAAAATTACAGTACCATTTTTGACTTTTAAATCCTCTTTCGCTCTTACTCAAGTTCAAAGCTAATTATATCTTCTTTTTTTCTAAATATCCGATTTATTCTGGTCAATCTGTTTTAACACGCTTTCAATCTGTCTTTTTTATTTTAAATACTTTATAATTTTTTTTCAAAAAATTGTTTTTATCCGATTTTAACCATGCATAAACATAAAAGCAAACATGCCGAAAAAAGAAAACGGAACAATTAGTGGTGTCTCTCTCTCTCTCTGTGGATGTTGCTTTGGATGGTGTGAAACAAGTGGTTGTTAGTTACTTTCTTTCATTCTTTTCAAAAGATCGGGGGAGTTTTTTTTCTTCTGTTTTTCCTGGGACTCTGTAATCTTCTGCGGCAAAAATGAAGAAAAGTAGAAGGAAGAAAAAGAAAATGGAGAAATTGGGGAACCCCAGGAGTCCATTCAATTCAATTGTATTTTAAGCTTTTGTTGCATACAATAAAAAAAGAAAATAATAATAAGTGTTGGACTTCTAATCTTAACGGATTGACCATTTAAATGACCAAAGAAAAAAAAGAGAGCATCTTTGCCTTTTTTTGTGGATACCTTTTTTCATTCAATGGAATTTGACGTAATAAATTTTGTGATGGACACATAAAAAAAAGAATGCAAAGAGAATTCTTTGAAAAGGTAAACTTTACAAGATGAGTCAAAAGTTAAGCAAAAGTCAATGATCCAATGAAATTCGGAAGTAAAAAAAGGCTCCTGAGTCACTCAAAAAACATTACGAAAAAAATTTAAATCTTTGAAAATCTGTAATAGTGATCTTTTAAAGCTTTACTATAACTGGCAAAAAGCAAAAATGCATGAAATCAAATTTCTTACAATCCGTACTGAACATTCAGATTACAGTAATCCACTTAAAGTAAATCCCTCATCATTTGATTACTATCGTAACCATACCTGGAGAGGGGGGTCAGATTTTTTGATCCGAGGTCCGGTCCCCCTCGTCATGCTGGGCGAATTTTGAGAGCTCGACTTTGGTATATGTTAAAAATTTTTCGGCGGCCCGTAGGGCCGCCGAATTTCCCTTAAATCGTAAGGGTCCCCCCTTTGCGTATATCTTCGGTTTAAATTTTTTCATTTTTTCACCCCCTTAGTTTAGTTTTTTTTAAACATCGATTTTTTTTCACCCCCCATTTTGTCTTTTTTATTTTTTTAAGAGGCTGTTTCTATATTATCTTCGACGGCTGTATATTTTCTTGACAGTTCTGCAAGGCTTGACAATAGTGTTCCAATGTATTTGGATGATCCCATTGAATCGGTGGATGATGAACAATTTACATTTTCTGACCACAACCGTCGTACCTCTTGGCCATCGTTGAAAAGTTATCGTCAAAAATATCTTGATGGACTGATCAAAAGCTTGGACAAATATTATGTTGATGGAAATTTGGAAGACTTTGAAATCCTAAATCCCACAACCATCACTGTCGATTTGGAAAGAAGTAAAATTAATTTCCCCGCAAATGCAAATGATAAGCATAAGCAGCTGGCCGAGCGATTGAAAATCAATTCCCCCAACCTTGGAGTTCAACTTCATAATTTATTTGAAAGCGTAGTTGTTGAAGTTGGTTATGAAAATTTTAAAGAGTGGACCAAACTTCCAGCTGAAGTTTTTTTCAACAAAATCTTGCAAAAAGAAGCTGCAAGCGTACTTATTGAAATAAGCCCAGAATTGCTACAATACATCTCAAGTGCTTTAACCGTTCCTGTCGGAAGCAGTGATGCAGAGCGCAGTTTCTCCATACTCTTCCATTCTTTGGATAAAAGAAGAACCTGTATGGCGGTTGAAACTATTGACGCTCTTCTTACTATCAGAATTAATGGCCCGCCATTAAAACATTTTGATTGTCAAAAGTATTTAATTGATTGGAAAGCAAAAGGACATTTAGAAAGTGATGCTCAAATTCCTCGTGGACCTGATAATCCGAGATATGGAGCTGAAGACGAGGAAGATGATCCTATCCATGCAAGATTGGTTTATAATGAATACATGAAAGAAATGTGGGAAAAAAGAGATACCATTTTCATTAAAAACCCTGTTGAAACTTAATTTCTGTAATAATTTTTTTTCACTTATATTTTTACTCTTTTTTATATATTAAAGATTGTAGTCAATAAAATTGAGTAGTCAACAGAAAAAAATTTTGTTACTTATATGAATTCTTGCTTCTTTTTTAGTTTTATGTTTAAAAATTTTTTAAAAAAATTTAGCGGAAGAAAATCAACTTTTTTTCTCATGCGTTTGAAAAATTTTGCAACTTTTATGTTCAATGATTTTAATAAGTTATAATGTTAAAGTGTTTTAAGCATGCATTTAAATATGGAAATTTTAGTATAAAGAGTAAAAATCAAATATTTGTCAAGTTTATCTAAGAATTTTGAATACTTTATGTGCTAAAATTTTCATCCAAAATTTTGAATTTTTAACGTACTCCCCCCTTTGCCCGTTTTTTTTCCGACCGGCTTCGCCGGTCGGTTGGTCGGTGGGGTCAGATTTCTGACCCCCTCTTCCGGTATGATCGTAACAATTTTTCTTACTTCAAAAAAAGATCTGCTTTGCAAAACTGATACTTTTGTTTTTCACATTTTTTAACATAAATCAAAAACAAAAAATTTATGGTCATTGCAAAAGAAAGGTGTTATTGTTGTTTGTTGACATTTTGCGCACCTCTTTTTTTGGCACCCGGCAGAGAATTTTTATATTATAAATAAAAAAGTAATGAAATGATTGATGACGGGACTTTTGCATCGAGAAATGCAACGACAACAGAAGAATAAAAAATGGAATAAATCTTTGATGATTTCTCAGACAGTAACTAAAAGTAGAGAAAAAAGCGGATGATAAGCATGGGACAAGTTTTTATCTTAGAGGGATGTTTCTCATTCTCTCTCGGTAAATAACAATGTTGAGGTTGAAATATTTTTCTGTTAGTATTCAAATGAACTTCAAAAATCCGTTGGATGTAAGGTTCATTCATGCAAAAAAAAGAAAAGAAATTCTTAAAAACTCATATTTTTAAATGTTTAAAATTTTATGTTTTAATTTGATAGTAATCGATTTTGCTTAATTTCTTTGACTTTGTGTTACTGTCATCAATCATTTCATGCGTTTATTATCCAAATTTCAAATTTTTGCTTGTTTTTTTTCTTCATTGATTTTTTACAACAAATTAATTTTTACTTCTTTTCTTTAAAATTACGGAAGCATAAAATACAATGTTAATCCTTGAAAAAAAAAGACAATGCTGCTTCATTCCCTTCTTTTTTTCAGTTGTGTTTCTGTGAAGCTTAAAAAAAAGATGGTTGTCTGTCATTTATTATTACACTTTAAAAACACAAAACAAAACACAGGTAAATAACAAATTTCTAAAACAAGCATCAAATATATATAACTAAAAACAAATCTTCTCTCAAAATTATTGCGGTATCCATGACAAAACAAAACTAAATGTTATTTTTAAAGCCTTGTTTTTGAAAATCCATGTTCAAAAAAGAAGGGAGATATATGATTTTTGATTAAAAGAGGATTTGACAAATATATTCTACCTTAATTGCGCATGGAAAAAAAATATTACGTAAGAAAAAATAGCCTTTGAAAAAAGAAATTGTTATTACTCTTTTCTTGTTTAAAATTTTTCTTTGAAAAATTGTTCACTTTTTTTTTCTTCTTCCGACTACCGTAATCTTTTTTTCTCGAAAAAAAGGAAAAACGAAAAAAGCAGCAAAGTGATTGGTAATTGTTGGTAGAAATAGTGGCAAAAGTAGTAAGAAGTCCAAGAAATGCCACAACAAAAAAATATAATAGGGACATCGTCACCCCACCGTCCATCCCATAAAAAAAGACATCCCACCTGAGTGAGTGTGCCAAAGATGACAAATTATGCTTTCTTTTTTTTCCTGTCACAGTAAGGGGCCCAATTTTTTTTGTTCCCGAAAAAAAATGCCAAGACTCTCGTTCGAGAAACAAAAATTATAATAATTTTATTCACTCATGTATAAAAAAATATGAGGGACGATACACTTTTTTTTTCTCGTCTTCTAGTTTTAAGTGTGAAATAACCATGTTTCAAAAGTTTTGAAAGAAAATGAATCTGTGAAAAAAAGCAACAGAATAAAAAAAGGATTATCGCAACAGGGGTTTTGAAAGAAGAAGATTTATTTATCCTTCGAAAAAGAAACTTCCCTGTACAGCTTAATTAGCTTATCCCCAATTTTGATTTCTTTCCTTTCGACAGTATTATTAAATATCAAACAGTGTAATTTTTTTTAGCAAAAATTAAAAAGGGTCACAACAATGTAAAACTCAGAAGAAAAAGAAATTTCAAAAGTGCGCTGCATCAGCAAAATTTCGCTTCAAAATAACTATTCAGCTACTTTAAGAGTTTTTTTCAAACACAAACTCATTAGATTTTCAAAAATGAAGGAAATATTGACAACAGCAAAAGCTACGGTAACAAATGGTATATCATTAATTTACAAAAGCCGTATATAGTATATCAAAAATTTGTTTTATCAGAGGAAACGGTCGAAACGCCTCTAAAGGTAAGTATAATACAAACTTTTACAGATTTTCAACATTCTTTTTATTATTTATTTTATCAAATTACTGATATCAATTAAAATTAAAAAGCGAGCTCCATACAAAAATGATTAAAAAAAGTTTAAAGCTAATCACTTTCAATCTTTCTGAATCACATTAACATGTTTTTTTTCAGATCAAGCAAGTAAAAAGCAAAAAAACAAAACATCAATTAGTATAAGCAAAAAGGAAGTCAAAAAAGGTCACGAATGTTTTGTTTTCATATTTTTTCCTAGCTTTTTTTATATTCAAATATTTTTGTCTCCATGTGAAAATACAGCCGATCCGACAACGACGACAATTTGTCTCAGTTGTTGTTGCCGGTCATTTACAGGTCATCGTGTTATTTTCCCGAACGATGTCACAAATATAAAAAAAGCAAAGGTGAAAAGAAACATTTCTTTTATTGTATTGTCTCAAATTGCAGAGACATCCTCCGACATAGAGTAATTAGCAATCTTCTGCATTTCATCCTTATAATATTTATATTCGCCCTTTTTCTGTTTCTAACAAAAGAAAATATGCGCATTGAAACATATTGTCAACGAGAGTCATCACATTCATAAATGAGAATCAAAAAACATACACCTTGCGTATACGGTAGTCAAAAAGCACTGCCAAGTCTCGATTACTTCCGGTAAAGCATGAAATTCAAAACCCTTGACCCGAATTAACAAACTTTCTAATAGCTTAAAAAATATAATAAAATTTGCATTTATTCACAAAAAAATGAATAATAATAATATAAAACAGATAAAACTTTGTTAAAAGACCAACAATAAAGAAATAAAATTTAAATTTTGTTGAAATGCCAACAATACAAGAATAATTTAAACCTTGTTAAAGGCAACAACATCAACTGATTGAACAAGATCTTCAAACTCACAGATTGATTCTTCAAGAGCATCAGTTGAAACTTTATCATCTTCAACAACACAGCAAATCTAAAAAATAAAGTAATATTAAATGTGATATTCTCATGATAAGATTTTATTGATACAGTAATATCAGTTACAAAACCAAAAAAACAACTTTTAGTTGGATTTCATCAAATACTTGTTTCCTCATGTGTTTTTTTCAAAAGATTTTTATCAGTTCAAACTTACTTGAAGCTTATTAAGGCCAAATGCAACTGGTACTTTCTTGGCAGTTCCCCAAACTAATCCATCCATTTTAATACCACGAACAGCCTTTTCAATATCATCGATATCAATGGTATCATCCCATGGCTTAACATCGTAAATAATATTTGATTTGGCAATTGGACCAGGTTTCTTTGATTTTTTTGCAGCATAATCAGCTAAGCGTTTTTCAGTAAGCTTTTTCTTTTCTTCATCATCTTCTTCTTCAGAATCGAAAAGATCAAAGTCTTCATCAGCTTCCTCTTTTTGTGGAGCGGCTTCTTTCTTTTGTGGTTCAGCAGCTTTTTGTTGTCCACATGATTGAGAAATATTGCAATTCTGTAATTTTTTTTCAAAAATATTATAAAAATTTTTATGACATAATCTTTAAACAAAAAAAAGTTACATTAAAAAAAAGACACATTGTGTAATTGGCGGCATGTTATAAATTATGACATGAAAGAAGATACCCGAAAATTGTAAAGAGCAGCGCGACAAATAAGATAAAACCCGGAAATAACAAAAGACAATACAAACAAAAAGCGCCTAGGTAAGGACAAAAGGCAATGAACGCTCTTCAAAAAGTCGTGTAAGATCTGCACGAAATTCTTCTTGAAAGGCATTACATTTCTTTTTACCAACAGCTAAAACAAGGGGCTGCCAAACAAGTCTAAAAATTCGATTTGGTAAATGTCTTATTGGGCAAATACATGCCAGATCAAGAATTTCATAACAAGTGACAATAGAAGATGATAAAAGAGAAAAGATGACATCAAAAAAAATAGGAACATCTTCAACAGATCGAGTAAAAATGATAGAAACATCATGATTAAAAAGTGGACGAAAGAGATGATATATATTTTGATGTCCCCGAGAAGGCAAACTACGGTAAGAGCAAAATGCAGGATTTGGTAGAATTATCATTTTCAATGGTTGGTTTTCATTATGGAAATAATCATCACGATTAAAATAACCTGCAGAAAAATAATCATTGAAAAGTGAAGGGAAAAATTCATCAATTCTGGTAATCATCAATTCATTTTCAGCAAGCAGATAAGCGATATCCCAGCTATCTTTGTTATGTTTTGGTGGATAAACAGAATATTCACGACCTCTTGAAACACGGCAAAATTCTAAGCCAGTTTGTTTTCCAAGCAAAGAAAGGTGAAATTTGGTAGAAGTACCGTCCAAAAACCATTTAATGCATCCAAAAATTTCACTCATCAACATTTTGCTCTTTCTCAAATTTGTTTTTCCACCTTGATGAGGAAAATTCATAATTACATCCGAATATTTCCCTTTCCATTCTTTTGAAAGTTTCCTGGCATCTACACTAAATATAACTTCAACATTTGAAATCTTCTTTAACTCTTGAACATGTAATACACCAGATGGATAATTTGCATAGAAACTTTCTTCGTCTTCTAACACTGTAGCAGTAAGATATATATTTGAAAGACGCCTTGCTAATGAAAGAGAAAATGATAAATTGCCGTCTCCTAATACAAGGATTTTATTTTGAAGATGCAAAAAACAATGAAGAGCTGACGGCACCGTCTAGATAAACCAATTACACAAAAACAATTAAAAAATTTAATTAAATATTGGCAAAAAACACTTACCTTAAGGACCATCTGGCGAAGTTCATCAAGTTCTTTACGAATAGAAGCATTATCTTGTTTCAATTCTTGAACTTCTTGACGAAGGGATGAAATTTCACCAGATTCAGATTTGTATGATGTACGGCTATTACGTCCACCGCGAGCTTGATTTACAGTCTGTTTAGCATCATTGATAGCTTGTCGAACTTTATCAGCTCCTTTGTTGCCATCTGAAAATTAAAGAATTTGTTGATTTTTTGGTTAAATTTTTTTTCAAACTTACGACTATTTTGACGACTACGTCCACCTTGTCCTCCTTGATTTCCATGACTATTTTGACGGCTACGACCGCCTTTGTTGGCTTGCTTTCCTTGGCCACCTTGATTAGATTGTCCGCTTGTTTCTGGCTTAATATCAGAAAGAACACGTTGATCACGATAATAAAGTTGATCAGCTGCTTCAATAACAGGACGAAGGCTCAAAGTTGAGGTAACTTCAGATAAAAGAGTTTCAACAGACATTTTTGGCACAGTTGAGTCTATAAAAGTGGAATATTATTACATATAAAATAAAAAAGCTGTTGATAAAATCGTGAACTTTAGTTAAAGAAAAAAAAAGTTGTGTAAAAAAATAAAACTTGCTGGGTAAAAAGAGAGATGCTAAAATTCGTGCCAAGACAAATGTTATGTTAGGCTACTCCTACCAGACGGTTTTAAAATCCGTCTGATAGGAATGAAAAGTTCTTGATGACGCAAAAACCCTCCACAAAAAGAAATCAATTATTGCAGAGATAAGGGCTTGCTTCGTTGTAACATTTTTGATTTCAGAAAAAGATATTTTGTAGAATTTTCAGGTAATAATGCGTTTTAAACGGCAGTTATAAATAAAAACAGTCGACGGTACCAAGCTTCACACCCAGACTCCGATTTATGCAAAATGCACGGCATGCCTAGGGCGTGCATTTTCTTCATGCAAAACGTTTTGCATGACCATTTTTTAGGCGAAAAAATGGTTTTGCAGAAAGTGCGCATGAGCTGCTATATTGCACAAAATGCGCATGAAGTGCAAAATTGCAGCTCATGCGCACTTTCTGCAAAACCATTTTTTCGCCTAAAAAACGGTCATGCAAAACGTTTTGCATGACGAAAAGTGCGCCGTGCGCATGACCTTTTTTTTGCATAAATCGGAGTCTGGGCAAGTACTCAAATGAGACTACTCGCGCTTTTTTTGCTAGCAAGAACAATTTTTAAAAAAATTACCGTATTCCTAATTTTAAAAACTGCCAAAATTACTTAATATTAATGTATTTGCTTAAATTTTTTAGCTAAAAAAATTTATCATACACAAAAAAACTAAAAGAAACTTGCGAGAGAATTAAATATTTTGTTGGATTTGTTCAATCCAATGTTGAGATGATTCATGACGGCACCTTCTTTCGGGGGAAAGTTTGAGATCAATGGCACATCTGAAAGCTTTAAAACTTTTTATCTATATTCTTAAGATCCATATAAATAGGATCACCAAAACGGATTTTTTAATTAAGTGAATGGCGGATTAGGTAAAGAAGCAATAGTAATATTTATTGTTCCATTTTGTATTTGATGTATAAATTTTCATGTCCTTTAATTCAAATCAAATTTCAAAATATAATAATTTTATTTTTCACTATTTTATACAGTATACCATCTAACAAATATTTCAATAAACCTCGTATAAATTTTTACATATTTTCTAAATATTTTATTGTTTGTACGATATTCATTGCTTGTAAAAGTAATGGCCGATCAATCATTGAACCTTTAAAAGTAAATGCACCTTTTCCACTTTTTTCATGTTTAACAAATTCATCAATAAGTTCTTTTGCCCATTGTACTTTTTCAGGTGGTGGTAAAAATGATTCTTGAATAATTGGAATTTGTGAGGGATGAATTGACTGTTTTCCATCAAAACCCCAAGATTTTCCTAAAAATTTAAATTTTTAAAAAAATTTTTAAATAGTGAACAAACCTTCTAATGATTGTTTCTTTAATCCATCAAGATCTTTAATATCAATATAAACAGAATCAATAGCTTGTAAATTGAAGGCTTTGCAACATGTTACAAATCTTTGTCGAGCAAATAGAGTTTCAGTTCCTTCATTTGAGCGAGTTGCACCTTAAAAAATTAATTTGAATCAAAGTATTACAGTAATTTTTGCGTACCAATATTTGCACAAAAGTCATCACTTCCAAATACAACAGCATCAAGTTTAAAAAATCCAGCATTTTTATTCATATTTAATGTAGTTGAAAGAATTCGAGGCATATCTAATAAAGCTTGAGCATATTCAATCCATATAACTAATCTTGTGCCCTAAAATCTGTAATTAAAAGCATTAAATGGTTGAAAAAACCTACTGAATTTTGAATTCTTTCTGCACCATATGTTGATCGGAATGCATCCCAAATTGCAGCCAAATCTTCTGGTGAATCAACTTTTGGAATCATAAAAGCTTGTGGAAGTTGTTTAGCTTTTGAAAGTTCTTTTAAATCATCAATCAATAATCCAGAAGAAACAGAATTAATTCGAACTCCAAGTTCAAAGCATTGATGTTCACCTTTTGTTGAAAGATTATCAAGATAATTTGCAATATTTTGGCGAGCTGTAGCTTTTGATGTTAAAGCAACTCCATCTTCAAGTTCAAGAACTAAACTATCAACTTTAATATTTGGAACTTTTGATAACATTTTTTCATTGCTTCCAGGAACATATAGCAAAGCACGACGAGGAATATATCCTTTTCTATCAATTTTCATAACATTTGTAGAAAAAGTTCGAGAAATAATATTTTGAAGCATCTGCAGAAAGCGATATTACAGTAGTCTAACTTTAGTAATCGATAAAAAAGAGTAACAAAAACTCGGTGTTCAAAACAATGAAAAGAAATAAATATGTACAATAAATTTATTAATTTAAACGAGATCATTTTAATTTACAAACATACACAATATATTACAACAATTAACAACTAATGTTCTTTAAAATGTGTTACAACAACATCACTCAATAAATAAATCATTACTAAAACCAATAAAATCCATAATGGAATAAAAATATATAATGTTTCAATTTCGATTCCACGCAGTTTTAAACATAATAATATTTCAAACACTGTTTTTGATGCTATCATACCTGAAAACTATTTTCTTTAAAAAATCAAAAATATTAAAAACAAACTTACTTCCCAAATACAAAGATTTAATTCCGGATAATGGCCGCAAAATCGGGCCATTCCTTAGAAACATATCCAAATGTGAAAGATATTTAATAAAAATTATTGCTCCAGCAATAACATCAAATAAAAATGGAACAATAAATATTGCTATTGCTTCATTACCTAATCCGCCATCCTTAACAAATTATTGAGTTTTTTTGTTAAAAATTGGATTAAAAAAACTTACTAAATATATTACTAATAACACTAAAGATGTTAACATACAAAACCATACATATGTTATTCGATGTGCTAATCTCATATCTTTAGATTAATGGAAAGAGGGAATGATGGGATTAATAGTTTTTGATGGTAATAAATATAATTTATTACAGTATTTATTTGGTAAAATACCGTATCACTACAATTTCTGAGATCAAAAATATATGGAAAAATTGTTGTTGAATAATATTTTTGGCAAAATGAACATGTTTGCCAACGAAATTTTTACAACTTTACCAAAAAAAGCATTACGTTTTTTAAATTACAGTATTATACCGCTAAAAGCTGTAAAAAATAATAATGTCATAATCAAATATTAATTAAACTTCTATAGTTTTTAAAATATCTCTTCTTCTTAATCTATTAGTTTATTATCTTTTAGCCAGAATGGATGAACTTTTGGAAGGTGCAGATGAAATTAAAGTCGTGTATAAAAAATTTTGGAATCAAGCACAATCAAATCAAAAGGAAAACCCATCAAGAATAAATTCTGATGCTTTAATTGATGATTTCTTGAATAACCCTGATTCAGTTAAGCTTTCTGAAAGTGTTTTGAATGCATTAAATATCGGAGAGTTCGTTTTATTTACTTATTTATATTCCTCCTAATGCTCTTCCTTTTTTTAGAAAACCTTTTGAATTTCCACCAAAAGAAAAAGTTCATGAAACAATCAAAAAAGAAGCTGATAAACTTATTCGTGTTGGATTAGTTGATCTTTCACAAGATCCTGAACTTTTAAAAATTGTTGATGGATTTACAGATGCAAAATCTTCATTTCAGTTTACAGAAGAAGAAATTAAAAAGCTCAATTATATTCAAGGTGAAATTAATTTTGGTTTAAAAGCTGAAATGGCAAAAACTGATCCATCAATTATGACAAAAAGTGATGAAGAAATTCAAATTATTGAACCAAAGAATGAAGAAAGTATTGCAAAAAATAAAGCAATTGTTGATAAATTTTTTTGTGAAATTCAAAAAGCTGGTGGTGATGCAGAAGATAATGTTTTTGATTTGAGAGATACTTTTGTGTAAGATTTTTGTAATAAAAAATGATGTTTAATAATGTATAATTTTAGGCCAGCTTATAAACCTGAAATTGATCCATTTTCATTTTTGCCAGGACTTGTACAACAAAATATTTTTACAATTAATAAAATTCCTATTTTAAATGATAATGGTGAAGTTATTGGAATGAAAGAATTTTGGGGTCGACCAATTGATGCAACAGCAGTTGCAAATTCAATGAAGTATGGAGCCGCTGATACTTCGGTAATGCATCAAATGAAAGGCAATGGTTTAGAAGTTCAACTTAATATTGGTAAATTTTATAAGTGCCTTTAAAGTTTTACATAAGCTTTTTTTAGAAAAGGATAGTAGTAATGAAGAATCGGCACAACAACCTCTTCCAACTGAAGATGATTATGAAGAAGCTAAATATGTTGATACAAAAGTCATTTTAAAACTTGGAAATACATCATCTGGCAAATGGCCTCAAATTATTGAAACTGTACCAGAAGTTGAAATTATTGAAGCAGTTCCAGAACCGACTCCAGCTCCAATATATCATGATGATATATTTAAAATGATGGAATACATTAATAATCCTGTACCGCTGCCTTCCAAACCTGATACAACTAATAATTCAGAAGATATTTCAATGTTTAAAAAAAAGAAGAAAACCAAAAAGCCTATGAATCCAGATGAAGTAATTCCAGCTGAAGCATTAGAAAAAACCAAAATGTTAGAAACTGAAAAAGAAGTAAAGAAAAAAGGATTAAACCCAAAAATGGGTGATGCATTTGAGTATGCTGAAATGCTTGATGTTCAAAGTAATGTCTCTGAATATCATAAAATGAAAAATAATCTTGCAAGAACTGTAAGCTACAAATTATATCAATTTTTGTTACAGTACCCTTTTTTAGTATCCATTTGAATTGGATCCTTTTCAACAGCAAGCAATTGTTGCAATGGAAAATGGTCATAGCGTTTTTGTTGCTGCTCATACATCTGCTGGTAAAACTGTTGTAGCTGAATATGCCATTGCTTTATCCCGTAAACATCGTTCAAGGTAAACACAATGT
Source organism: Panagrolaimus sp. PS1159 (assembly GCA_963922195.1). Taxonomy (NCBI): domain Eukaryota; kingdom Metazoa; phylum Nematoda; class Chromadorea; order Rhabditida; family Panagrolaimidae; genus Panagrolaimus; species Panagrolaimus sp. PS1159. The sequence continues at coordinate 2,252,871 of CAWUHW010000012.1, read as the reverse complement.
CAAAAAACAATTTGCATCATTTTTATATATTTTTTTCAGAGTTGTTTATACATCTCCAATTAAAGCATTATCAAATCAAAAATTTCGAGATTTTCGTAATCAATTTGAAGATGTTGGACTTGTTACGGGTGATATTCAATTAAATTCTGATGCATCATGTTTGATTATGACAACAGAAATTCTTAAATCAATGCTTTATAATGGTCGTGTTTCACCAGATGAATTGGAATGGGTTATCTTTGATGAAGTTCATTATATAAATGATACCGATCGTGGACATGTTTGGGAAGAAGTTTTAATTATGCTTCCACATCAGGTTAATATTGTTATGTTAAGTGCAACAGTACCAAATTGTCTTGAATTTGCTGATTGGGTTGGGTAAGAATTTTCTAACTGGGATATGTAACACTCCCTTTTTTAGACGTATTAAAAATAGAAAAATTTTTGTCGTTCAAACTCTTTATCGTCCTGTTCCTCTTGCACATCATTTATACTCTGGAAAAGATAAAAAATCTCAAAATAATTTTTTTGAAATCATGGGAAGAAATGGTGAATTTAATCTTATTAATTACAAAAAAGCTAAAGAAGCACAACTTGCACAATGGACACAAAAGAAAGGTGCTGGTGGACCTATTCAAAATACAAATAAAACATACTTTTCAAAAGCTGTTGATCGATGCCATTATCAAACTTTAATTGCATTTTTAAAAGAAAAATCTTTGCTTCCTGCTGTAGCATTTATTTTTTCGAGGAATCGTTGTAATCAATATGCTGAAATGTTATATACCCTTGATTTAACAACAAATGATGAAAAAGCTGCAGTTCGAAAACTTTTTACAAAATATTTGGATTCTTTTAAAGGCTCTGATCGAAATCTTCCACAAGTTTTACAGATGCAACAACTTTGTTATCGTGGATTTGCAATTCATCATTCAGGAATTTTACCAATTTTGAAAGAACTTGTTGAAATTCTTTTTCAACTTGGTTTTGTCAAATTCCTTTTTGCAACTGAAACATTTGCAATGGGTGTTAATGTAAGAAAGATTTTTTTATTTAATTCTGAATTCATAGTTCCTTTTTAGATGCCTGCTCGAACAGTAGTTTTTGATTCAATTGATAAATTTGATGGTTCAACTCGCCGAACACTTAACTGTACAGAATATATTCAAATGGCGGGTCGAGCTGGTCGTCGAGGAATTGATGATACGGGTCTTGTAATTATTTTATCAAAGGGTAGTGAACCACATGATCATAGTACGTTATTGGGAATGTTACGGGTAAACTATTTTTCAAAAAACGGTTCTAAAAATATACTGTAATAGTTTTTTTTAGGGTAAAGCAATTTCATTGGAATCCAAATTTCGTATTACTTATAATATGCTTTTGAATATTATTCGAGCAGAACAATTGAATATTGAAGATATGCTTCAACGATCATATGTTGAAAGAGTTTCACTTCGTGCATTAGAATCAAGAAAAGAAAAGATAACAGAAACAAGAAAAAAAATTAATGCTCTTCCAACTTTAATATGTTCAGATTGTACAGAAGTTGAAAGTGGTGCATCAATTGATACTTATTATGAATCATTAATGAATTATATTGATGAAAGGCAAAATTTAATTTGCAAGCTTATTACATCATTTGGTGCTGCACAACATATTCAGCCTGGTCGATTCCTTTTTATTTCTTATCCACAAAAGAATATTCCTTGTATGCTTGTTTGTGTTTATAGCTTTATTAATACAAAAGAAAACAAAGAATTGAATGTTATTGCATTGGAAACTCCATCAGGAAATTTTGAAGGATATGAAAAGTTATCTGACGAAAGTAAACTTAAAGCGAAACAAGATCTACTTTTTGAATATTCTGTTAAATATGGACTTGAAACACTTATTGATAATGGACAAGCTTATGATAAATTGGAATTAATCAAAAATATTCCATTCAATAATATTATTGCAATTTGTAAAAAGAAGGCAAAAAATTTTAATGATAAAGAACTTGCAGATTATTTTCAACAAAAAGCTTCAACAAAGTTTGTTTTTAAAACTGCAAGTTTAAATTATTAAAGTTCTTTTTATAGTACTCGCCGGCAATCTCCAAGTCGACAAGTTTCAAATTTAATGACAGAAATGGATATGCTTATGAAAGCAAATTGTCAAGGAATTGATGATAATTTTTTGTATAAAATTGGTGAAGATTTATCATCAAAGGATCTTGAAATTTATGATAAACTTTCACAATTTGTTGAACTTCGAAAAAGTTTATTGAATGAAAATAAATTTTTATGTCGACATTGCCTTGATTTTGATGCACATGTAAGCTAACATCTCTTTTGTTTATTGTAATCAATAAGACCTTTTCAGATTCATATGGTTCGTGAACGTAAACTTCTTGAAAAAGAATTTAATGACCTTAAATATCAAACAAGTACCGATGCCTTAGCCCTTACAGATGATTATACAAATTGCCTTAAAGTTCTTAAAGAATTGGGTTTAATTGATAAAGATAATATTATTACTATTAAAGGAAGAGTGGCAGCTCAAATTAATGAAGATGTAATATTTTTTTCTATCTTTTACAGTTTTTAAAGCAAAAATTTTAGACTTTACTTTTAACTGAATTAATTTTTGAAAATAAGCTTCAAAGTCGGGGATGTTCTGAAATTGCTGCTCTACTTTGTCCATTAACAGCTCAACATTATTCTGCTAAAGAAAAAACAAATGAACGAGATTGCCGAATTTTAACAGCGGTTGCAAATATTGATGTTATTAATACTGTAAGTGTTTTTTAAAAAACAGAAAAAATTTTAAAACATTTATCCAAATTTTTTTTGAGCTTTTAATTTAAAATTTTCAATTGTTCAAAAAAAAATTCGAATTCTATCCTTTTGGCATGCATGCATGCATTATATCGTGGAACACCATATGGTGTTCCATGATATAAATTCGGAAAAAATGACCTAAATATTTTTTTTTCAATTAGTTTTTTTTCACCTTATTTTTTAGCTTAAAACAGAAATTGCAAATATGGCAAATAAAATTGATGCTATTGAAAGAAAATGCAATGTTGTAAGTATCTTTAAACAGTCCCATTTTTTCTCAACATTTATTACTTTTTAGGTTAATGCAAGACGAGAAGAAGTTACGTTTGGTTTGATGGAAGCAGTATATCAATGGGCTGAAGGAATGTCATTTGAACAAATTACACATTTAACTGATGCACATGAAGGAATTATTGTTCGATGCATTCAAAGACTTGATGAAGTTTTAAAAGATATTCGAAATGCTGGCCGTATTATTGGTGATAATACTTTGGTTCAAAAAATGATTGATACTTCTGCTGCAATACGCCGTGATATTGTATTTGCTGCTAGTCTTTATACAACTGAGGATTAATTATTTATTTGATTGATTGTTGTTTTTTTATTTAATAAATTAATTGATATTCTATTTGTGTGTCTGCCAAACATTTAAAAAGCTTTTTTTTATACTAATTTATATCAACTTTGTAAGCAGGGATAACTTTTAAACATAAATTTATACAAAATATTTTTAAATTTAAAACAATCTTTCTTTTTAAAAATTTATTTATTTGTTGATGGATTAATTACCGTATATTCGCAGTGTGCTTGATTAGGTGATGAATGTTTGGGGGATGAAGCTGCAGCAGTAGAAAATGATGGAGCAATCATTATTCCAATTGGTGGTGTACCAGAATTTGAACCACCAGAAATTGAAGTTTGAGTTGAAATTGGAAGTGGTGGAGCAAATGATTGAACCAATGGAAGTGAGGAAGCTGGTGGAGCCGGATGTGAAAGTGGACCAGCAGATGAAGTCGATATTACGGCATATTCAAGTCCACCTTGATTTACTGTTGTACCAGTTACATATGCCCGTTTAGGTGTTATTAAATCTTCCATATCTTCATCATCATCATCATAAAATGATGAAGGATTATGTTCCATATCCCCAAATTCTTCAGTATCTGATCCTTTTTCAGGTATCTTTTTAAGCTTTGTTGAACGACTTGTTTTTCCTGGTGGTGGCATTAAAACATAATCTGAATCAATTGATGAAGATGTAGTATCAGGAGCTGATCCACGTCGATTTGTAGATGATGACTGTTTTGAAATTGAAGATGAAGATGTGGATGATGACATTGAAAATTCATCATATCCACCTCGAGGGGATGGAGATGGTTCAACTTTTATTGCAGCTAATTTTTCAGCAATTAAATTTGAACTTGCAACTGCATTTTCTGCAGCACTTCGAATATTTGGAGCATGAACCCCAATAGAAGAATTTCGTGATCTTGCCAATGGAGAATCAATTGAAGCCATTGAACCTTTATTTGAACCATCACTAAAATCAATAACAGCATGATCATCATTTTCAACAAATTTTGGTTGTCGTTGTCGTCGAAGTGCTGCTAATGCTGATGAAGTACCAAATGAATTTGTTCGATTTCGAATATCCTGAGATTCTGTAACTTTTCGATATGTTCCACGACTCCATGTTTTTGAACCAGCTGAATGTGCCCGTTTTCGAATATCTTCAATTCTAAATTCTTCTGATGTTGGATTCAACGTTGTTAAATCAGATAAATCTCTTGCAATTGGCATTGTTGTTAGCGGGGGTTTTGAACCCAATGAATATGTTCGTTGACTATGTCCATGTGGATCATCTCCAAAATCTGAAGTTGATTCACGTTTTGCCCGTTTTGCTGCAGATGAATAGCATGATTCATTTGAATCTGAGATATCCGAAACATATGATCGAGCTTCTTTCATCGGAAATCTTAAAGGTTCATCAGGAATTTTAAATCCATTATTCATCATTAAATAATCTGATCCTTCATTGATTGGACGATCAGCTGTTAATTTTGCAGTTACCGCAGAAGCCATATTATTTGTTGATTCAGAACCAGACATAACAGAAACTTCTAAAAAATAAATAGAATTAAAAAACTTGGTTACAGTAACCTTCAAAGCTTCATTCAAAGTTATTTTCAAAAGTTACATTAATGTAGTGTACTTACGTCGAATTGGATATGCTTGTGCGGCACTAGCTTTCCTTGAATCAACAACTGCATCATAGCTCATATAATCTTCTGCAATTGTATTATAACAATTTCTTGGTGATAAAGTTCGAGGTGGTGGCATTTCTTGTTGATGTTCGGATTTTGATGATGACTGTGGTGGTGGTTGTACATATGCATTTACAGACATTTGATCATGGGCATCTTTATTATATTCTGGATTTGATGTAAATATTCCTGCTGTTGAAGTTGAAGATGAACCAGAATTATAATGAAATTTATTTCCAATTTTAAATGCCATATCCGCAAATGGAACCTTTTTCTTTGGGGTTGTAACTTTAGAAGATTCACCTCGAGTTGAATTAAGTTGTGGGGAGGTTATATTAAGTCTAAAAAGGGATACTTTAGCATTTAAAGGAAAATGTTAAAAAATTGAGATTTTTTTGTTCAGGTGTTTAATTTAGGCAAAAAATAAAATCTTACGGTGGAACAACAATTGGCTCTGGAAGAGGTGCTGGAAGCTTTTTCTCCGGAAGGGCTTCAACAATTTGTACCAGCTGTTGGGGTTGCTGCTGTTCTTCTTCAACGCCTTCTTCCAATCCCTTCTTTGATGCTTCTTTACTTTTATTTTCACGTGCTCTTTGCCGCAATAATGTACTTTTCAGCGTTCGAGATGAAAGTCCACCACTAAAAAATAATTTATTTTTAAATTAATTTTTTCAAAAAATAATTGTACAACTAACACAGATAAAACAATTCCTTGTTGTCGACGCTTTTCAGCATCTCTTTGATTAATTTTAGAAATTTTATCATGTAATTGTGTTGCCGATGCTCCACCCTCCGTTGCCATCCATAATTCACCTTGTCCAATTTCAGAACATCTTCCAACTCGAATAAAAAAATATCTTTCTTGTTTACCATAATTTGAGATAACATTTATCTATAAGAATATATTAAATTTTAATATTGTAATTTTTTTTTGTATTTTGGGATTCGTATTACTTAATTTTCACTGAAAAACGGGTGTTGAAAAAATAATAGGCAAATTATTTGCCGCAAATAAGATGTTTTTGTGTAAAAAAAATTTTTGTAATTAAATTTTTAATAACCTTTTTTTGCATTTCCAAATATATTATTTTGGACAACAAAAAATAGCTAACATATTTGTCTTTTTTTTTCTCCAAAAAATAATACGGTAGTCTCCTTTTTGCAGAAAAATTGTTGTTTTTCTTTTTAAAAACGTTTAAAAACGCTTTTACGAAACCAAACTGTCTTTTTCGAAAAAAGAAAGAAACGCTTAAATGTCAGACAGCAGCCTTCTTTTGAACAACAATAATTCAAATTTGCCTTTTTTCGACAAAAAAAGAAACATTTTTTGTTTTTAAGTTTCGAAAGAAAAGATTGTAAAAACTGCTTTCAGATCGGAAAAAAATGAATGATTTTTGATCAGCTTATATCAAAAATCATTCATTTTTTTAGGGTATTGTAGGATTTAAAAAGCATTGAAAAAAATTTGCCTCTAATTTTGTAAAATTTTTTATCCTCAATTTACATAACTCTAATATATTTCTTACCGGTAATTCTGTATAAGCTTCTTTATCAAATGGTTGATCTGGATCTGATGAAGGATGAACACCCATTTTAAATAATAAAAAACATGTCGCTGAAATGCATAACCTTTTACGGCCTTGAATTTCTGCTAATTTTTCTGCTAAATCATCTATCTTTTCATCTTTTGCATAATCTTTTCGTAGTTTTGGCCTTTTTATCTAAAATTTAATATTTAAAAAAAACATCAAAATTGCCCTATTTTTATTTTAAAGCATACAATATTAATATCCCATGCAGCTTCAAAAAATTCTTCACGAAAAACTGGTCGCAAAACTTTTAAACTTCGAGCTTCACGAATTCTTTCCATTAAAAGTTCAAACCAATCATTTAAAGTTGATTCTGTGTCATTTGGTAAAATAAAGTATGTCATTTCAGATGACATTAAACTAATGCAATCACTTTTTATTTGATTTGGTTCATTCTGGAATTTTTAAAGAGGGGATTAGTTGTGGAGATCATGTAGTAAAGTATTGTCTAAATTTGTGTAAAAAGTGTCTGATGCTTTTCTATAGTATGCATACATGTATTGATTTGGAGTAAAAATTGCGGAGAAAATTGCACTTTAACTTTTTTTATTTTCAGTTTTTTCGAAATTTTTGCTTTTTATCACTTTTTGCTTCAATAAATCAAAACATGAAGAATAAGTATTATATGGATTGTTTATTTCCTTTTAATCTTTAATGACATCATCGACTTCAAAATTACTCAATAACTTTTTGTTTTGAAAACTATTTTTGATTAATTAAGAAAGTTCTATAGCTTTTAAACTTAAAGTTTAATAATTTTGCAATAAATTTCTTTGAAACATTTTTTTCGCATTGCTCAATTTAAAAAAAACGAAGAAAAAGCTTATAAAAAAGCCAAAGAACGAAAATTTAAAACAAAGACTAAAAGTCAATTTTCGAAAGTTGCATTTAAATTTCTTTTTTATTTATGGAAATGTAAAAACAGCTGCCATGAAACTTTGTACTTTTATTTTTTAGAAAAGGAAGTAATTTGAATATTAAATTAAAAAGTAAAACAAAATGTTGCTTTTTGAACTCGAAAAATCCGGTTCATTGCTAATTTTACCATTTTAGATTTATATAATCCGTATTCATAACTACAAATTTTATATCTAATGTAAAATTTCTAACCTGTAGGGATATATTAAATAAATCACCCAATTCAATTAAGTGTTTTGGTGATTTTCCATTTTTCCAATCTTTAAGACTTTTATGTAGCTCCAATGAAGATGGTTTAAGAATTATTTGAAGTTGTTTTGCACGGCCTTTTCTCTGCAAAAAAATTAATATAAACAACTTTCGTAAATTTCTATTTTTTTTTGAAAAACAGCTGTAAACAAAACTTACTTCTGTGGTTGGATAAACGGAAACCGTTCCATTTGATAATCGAATTGGTTGATCACCCATAATATCTAATATATAATATAACAGAAATATATATGAAAAATATAAAAATTTTTATTGACGTTTTGTTGCACGCATCTTAAAAATAACTGACTTTGTTTTTTTAGTTTTTGAAATAATTCACGCAAGAAAAAAGAAATATTAATAAATAAAATTGAGACTTTTTTGAGTATATTAAAAATATCACTCCTTTTCTGTGTTGCCAATTTTAGAAAAAAAAAGAAAGAAGAAAAAGGTAGTGGTACACCAAATTTTTTCCTTTTTCTTAAGTCTACGTTTGACGCTGCTGCAACAGCAAAAAAATATAATCTTCTCGTTTGAAGCCGCAATAGTTTTTGAGAGGTCTCTCTTCTTTTTTTCTGCTAAAAACTAATGGCAAAAAAGGGGAAGAAAAATGAAAGGGGGGATGAAAGTGAAAAGCTTTTTTTTTTGCTGTTTTAGCAAAAAAAATTGAAACCGAAACACGAGACAAAAGAGCGATTGGGCGTTTTGCCAAAGTGTTCTTCTTTTCGTTTCAAGAATTTTTGATACCCTCTCCCCTCATTTACCATTAAATTAAATTAAAAAATACTGTTGGATTTAAACCTATTAAAAAAATTAAAAAAACGATTTAAAAATTTAAAAAAAACCTTTTGAAAAAAAAATGAAGAAAAATGTTTGCGGAATAGAATTTCACGAAAAAGTTGTAAATAAAAAAATATGGGCCATATGATCTTTCAAAAAAAGGAACAAAAGAATCTCAGAGGTGTGTTGTTTTTGTTGTTTCAAAATCGAACAACAAATAAACAAAATGAGTTCAAAATGAAAAAATGAAAACAAGAGATTCAAATGATGAATAAAAAAAACACCAGATGTTTTTTAATTTTATGATATCATTTTTAATATTTTGACAATTTACCAATTACCGTAACCCTTCTTATGATCCACAAAATAGTTTATATTATCATCTCTTTTACCATTTGTTAACAAATCAATAACTTTGCAAAAACCGTGTTAAATTAACTGTAACATAAAATGTTTTAAAGTTTTAGATTACTGTAAAAAAGCAGAATGTATGTTTCAAATTTTACAACATGAAAAATATTAGACAAAAATATACAGTGCCTTCCATAGTTAATCATTTTTCATTTTTGAAAAATATTGATTCATGTTTTTTCTATCTTTTTCTGCCTGTTGTTTCAGCGAAAAAGGGTTTGTGCAAAAATGTTTATCACAAAATTTTTTATTATTAAAAAAAAACAGAAGCAATGATGAGTCAGTTTTTTTTCGAATAAAACCTAAATTGCTTCCATCTTGTTTTCTCTTCCTTTTTTAAGCTATTACAGTTTGCTTATTTAACAAAGAGCAAAAAATGAAAAATAGAAAATAATTGTTAATGTTATCAGTTCGAACTACAAACATTTTTTTATACATAAAAATGTTAAATTCTAATCCGACTTTCAATATTCCCATACGTTGCAAAAAAAAGGCAGAAATCAATAATTATACAAAATTTTAATCTCCAATATTTTTTTTATCCCCCTGCTGGTATTTTTTATTGTTAATTAAAAACAAGTCATAATCAAAATTTACGGAAATATATAAAAGTAATAAAAAAAACTAATAAAAAGAAATAATTTTCCGGAAAAAAGCATAAGTTTTTTTCTTTTTTGTTGAGGCAGTTGAGTGTCAAGCTTCGATTGATAAGAACAGAAAAAAACGCTTTCCATCATTTTTTTCTATTCAATGATTAAAAGAAGCTGACAAGCAAAAAAAACTTTTTTGTTGTTTTAAAATAGAAAAAAATATGTTAAATGGGATTGCAGAAATGAAAAGGATATGGATTTATTGTGTTTTAATAGGTTTGTTTTGAAATTGCTTTTATTTTGTTTTTTTTTTGCTTGATTTTTACAAACGCATGGAAGACAAAAAAATTAAATTTTGGAATACTTTTTTTCGTTGAAAATTCTGATTCAACGTTTATATTAGGGGGGAGGATTCATTTGAAAGATCAAAAAGTTTTTTTGCTAATACAGAGTGTCCCGGCGAAAATGGACGTTTTCATCATGACAAATTTTTCTTTTTAAAGATAACCAAAAACGGTCTTTGCAATTGTACTCATCTTGGTTTAGGATTTTTTTAAACTCATAAAAATTTTCAAAAAAAATTTGGGGTTTGAACATGGTCGCCCCTTTGAAAAAAATTGAGATTTTGATAGTAACATTTAAATTTTCAAAAAATTTTTTACAGTTACTATCACTTTTATTTATTAGAGCGGTTTTTCAAAAAACCGCTCCAATAACTGACGGTTTTTTGTGATAGTAATAAAAACGATAGCAAAATATTTTTGTTATTATCCCTGTGACAGTAACATTAAAAAACGAAAATGAAAAATTTGGAATTATTATTACTAAAAAACCGCTGCAGTAACTGACGGTTTTTTGTGATAGTAATGAAAAAAAAGATAGCAAAAATTTTCAGCTGCTATCATTGCTGAAAAATTTGCATATCAGATATCTGGAAAATTTTCACGCCATAAAAAATCCTATGATTTATCAAACACAACTGTGAAAACCGTTTCCGGTTATCTACAAAAAGAAAAATTTGTCGGCCAAATGAAAACATCCAATTTCGCTGGGACACACTGTATAAAAGTTTTTTTTGCAAACGATTTTTGTAAAGCTTCAAAGAAGAATATTCAATTTTTTTCGAGTTCTTTGCTTTTATTTAAAATTAATTACGGAAAAAAGAGCAAAACTTTTGCTCTATAATTTTCATGTTTGTCGTCTACTTTTTTTCCTATCAAAAATTTTAAAGCTTTAAAGCCAAATTTTTTTATTCTTTTTTAATCATCATTCTCCAAATGTTTAGCACTATTAAATGTTAATTATGTAAAAACTGCATCAAGTACATCCGCAGAATGGGATGTTTATGCGCCAAATCATAAAGACATATGTATTCGAATGGAAGCAACCATCGGTTTAACGCTTTCTTATTTAGCTGGTAATGAAGAAAGCTCAGTAATTATATATTTTACTTTATAAACAAAAAAAGCTGTTACAATTTTAGAAAAAAGTACAAGTAAATGTTCCATCTGGATTAAGTGTAAATAATGAATTAAGTTCGTGTAATACAACAGTTTATTTTAATGAAACTTCTGTGCCATCGCAGGTTTTACACCTTGATTTTCCACATGTAAGTTTTATTATTATTAAAAACGATTTAAAAAAAATTTCGAAAATTTAATTTCCTTTTTCTTTCAAATTATATTTTATTTTTATTAAACAATAGCAGTTATTGTAAATTGCTAGACACAACTTTCTTTTTATTCAAACTTTTTAATTAATTTTCAAACATTCTTTATACATTTAAAGCGTCTTTACTAATTTTTAATTGTTTTATTAGTAAATTGTTGTTGATTTTAAAACATCATAACGTTTTTGCTACAATATTGAAAAAATTGCAAATTAAAGTTCTGACGTAAATTTTTTATCAAATTTCTTACCAAAGAATTATTTTTATCAAAATTCTTACGTTTTTTAATACTATTTTCAAAATGCTCAAACATGAGACTTGATGTCATTTTTACATTTTCAAACACGTATAAAGTTTTTCATTGTTAGATTAGTTCCGTAATGTTTAACAAACTTGACTGAAATTTTTTATTTAAATTGACGTATAAGTTTTTTACCAAAAAATTTGAAAAAACTTTGACGTACTAAAATTCTTTTTTTAAGGATCCAGCATGGAGCGGATGGTGGATAGAATTTTTATTTACAACAGATTCTGATCAATTTCATGCAGGAAAAACAGAATTTGCACTTTATGGTGTAAAAGTTTCTGCAAATTATACTTCTCAAGATAAATTATTTGTTGGACATAAAGGTTTTTTTTCGTATAATGTATTAGAAAGTCTACGATATAAATCTTTTTAGATTCTAATTATACCTATGATCAATCATTTATTCATGACAGTGATACACCATCAGATATTGCAGCAGATATTTTTGCAAATAAACATTACAGTTATTTTTGTTCAAGTTCTGTTGAATATCCAATAAATACTGATGAAGGTCATGGACTTAAAGCATGGTAAGTGTTTTTGTTTAGTGATAATTTTAATTTAAATTTTAAAAAAAAAGTCAAAATTGAAAATACCAAGATTAAAACGTTCCTAATATTGCTGTTTTTCAAATTTCGATTTGGATGTTAGGTTATTGCTAATATGACGAATAGTATTGTTAAAAAATCATCTTTAACACTTTCAAAACCCTTCAATAACCCCGTTTCACAATTCCAGGATAACACTGAAAAAAATCCGTGTCCAAGCATATGCACCAAATGGAAATACAAAATATGGTGATCGAGAAATTTGTCCACAAGATCAAACAAGTGGCGATTTAATTCCGGTAATTGTTGGAGGAGTTTTATCTGGACTTGTTGTTATTACACTTATTATATATCTTGTTTATCGAGCTCGACAACCTCCATCCGTTTTATATCTCACAAATCCGCATTCACATTTTGAAGATATTGGAATTAAACAAAATCATGGATCCATTGAAGATGAAGAGGATGAAGAATCAATTAATAATGTTGGAGCTGCAGAATCACAGCGAAGAATTGCCCGACATTTACAAGTACAAGAACATTCAAATTTAGGATTTGAAGAATAAAATTTTAGTTCGAACATATTTTAAAAAATTGATACAAATTAAATTGCTACAAAATAACACTTTTTTTTTAATATTTTAAATTGACGAGCATTATGTTTCAGCTCCCATTTATTGTATCAGATTTTTGAAAAACGTAGTTTTAAAAATAACTATTTTTCTGTAAATATCCGTAAAAGCTGAATGTTAACCATTAAAAAATTTAACGGTATTCTTTTGGTAAATTTTTATTTGCTGTATTTTAAAGCATGGTGACAGGCAAGGCGCTGAAAAATATGTACAAAAAAACCTGAATGTTTTTGTAATTCAATAAATCACGTTATATCTGGTTTTTGGTGACATCATAATTACGTCTGTTTTAAAATGGTCAGAAAAATTTTTTTTCCGAAACATAAATGTTGAAAAACGACAACATCAACTTCTGTGTTACAAATTCAATCTTTTTAACTTTTTATGCTAAAACTTGTAACCAGTCATAAATTTTAGGAAGGGATTAAGCTTCTGATATTTGATCTCTTGACATAGACAGTTAGCTTCACGGTACTTGTTTGGCTATGACGTAAACTTGACCTCATTCGCAACGTGCGAATGAGGTCAAATGAACGTTTTGTGAGGTCATATTTGTGATAGTATGTGAGCCAAGAATTAGCCAAATCCGTGACAAAATTTTTTTTTCGAAGTTCACAGTTTGGTCGAAAATAAGAAAAAATGGCTTTTAAATGAAGCGCAAATTGTGATGTTAAATTAATTGTTTTTCACACCTTAATTTTTTTCTCTGGAATACCACACAAATGGCACCACTTTTTTTTGCTTCAAGTTTTTTGCAGCTTTTGTTTTCAAAAGAATAAAAGTATATAAACACGAAAAAAAAGTATATCAATATTGGTGTCCAGAATTTTTAGGTTTATTAGAATAAAAATGTTTTTATAGACATGTGGCGCCAGTACCCAGAAATGATAAGAAAAAAAATATCCTACCACTAAAATGTTTTTGCCATCTCTTTTTTCTTTTGTCTTTTCTGGCAGCAATCAAAAAGTTATAGCTTTTTTTATTGCTATTTTTAAATTATTCTTTTTTCGAAAGAATTTATGGAATTGGCGTCAAAAATGGTGATGACGACGATACCTTTATTGTACTCCCGCCGGAAGGAAGGAAAAAACTTTTTTATTACTCCGAAAAAATTAAGTACCTACCTTTTTTTGGTCCTTTAAATTGTCTTTTTTTGCTTTGCTTTTAACTTTTGTATGTTTGCATTTTGACTTTAAAAAATGCATTCGAAAAATTTCCCTTTCATTTTTAGCCATCAACAAAAATCTTTTTGACCATTCTTTTTTCTAAAACTAAAAAAGAGCCTTTTTCTTTTTATTTTGGTTTACTCACATTTTCAATTTGTGAGAGTTGGAAGGGAGCAAAAATCAAAAACAAACATTTATCGCGAAAAAAAAGAGTTTTTGCTTTCCCTATTTTGGAATAAAAAGGACTTTAATTTTTTATTCAAATTTTTATCAAATTTTTCTTTTGCAACTGCAAAACTTTTATATTTTTGGTGTAATAATTAAAAAGTTAGTCTAGTAGTGATCTTTTTTAAAATTTAAATATTTCAATGACACAATTGTTTGTGCTATCCGATTTATCCCTTGCACCCTTTTCAACTTTATTTAACAACTTTTTTGTTTGCAAAAATTAATCCATAAAAGAAACTCCTTTTTTTTCTACGGCTAATCTGTGGGATTTCACATGAACGCTAAAAATTCCTTTATCATTTCATTCTTTTTTGTTTATTTATCATTTTTCTTTCATTGACTGATGCCTAATTCATTCGGCAAAATGAATTTCCAATTGCAGTCTTCCATTTTTCATTGATAAAAAAAGTAAAACATTTTTCCGTAAAAATTTTGCTTTGCATTTTTTGGAAAATTATAGTTTTATAATTTTTTGATTAAACAATAATTTTATCGTTTGCGTTTATAAAACTTTCTGAAAATAGACATGCTTCCATTTTTTCTGATTATTTTCATAGATTGCTAAATCGAGTAACATTGAATTTCGTGGAACTTAAAATGTCCATAAAACTTCTCTGTACTTTTTTTCATAATCTTTTGCGAAAAAAGTATTTTTCCAACTTTTCAGAAAACAAAAACTTGTTAACTTTTATGTCACGTAAAATTTCTTTTATAAACAAGAAAACAGCTAATCCGATTTTTTTCCAAGGCGTCTAAAGCTATATCAATTTTAAATTCACAGATTAGATTACTTTTTTAAAGCTTTAAATGACAGCAACTTTTTTTTCTTTTTGAATCTCCCACATTAAAATTCCCAAATTTTTCCAGAAAAAAACATCCTATAAATTTTTTTTTAAACCTGTCATTCACGTTTGAAAACTACTTTCTTAAAGAAAAAAGTTTTTTAAAAAAGTTGTTTTTAAAAATATTTTTCAAAGAAAAACAGGATTCACTAAAAAACGAAGGCCTTGAAGAAGTTGATCCATGTCACTCTTGAAAGAAACTCTCTCATTTCTTTTTTCTTCTTCAAAGGGAAACCAATGATTCCAATACACAACTTCTTTATTTTTTTTGCAGACGATGGAAAGGGAGTGAGAAGGAGATTAGGCTTGAACAAGATTATTATTATTTATTTATATTCTTTCATTAATCCGATTTTATTCTATCATGTTCAAAATTGATAGGGTTTTTTAAGCTTATGGTACTCCCTTTTATGGTTGTTAGGGTTATCACTTTTTTGTTTCTTCGTTTCTTTCTACGTGGTTTTAAAGCACAGTTGTAGCATTTGGAAAAACGCATGCAAGCAAAATTTGATAGTTTCTTTGATTGTTGATGAAATATTTATAAGGGTCACTTTTTGAAAGGGTTTGGTTGAGCAAAGGGAGAGCCTCACACCCGGATTGGGAGGGGCTCTCCCTTCCAGTAGTTGGTAATTTTATTCTCTTCCAAAGTGCAAATTGTTTAACAGCTTTTTGGTGGTTTTTTTATAATACTGAAATTTTTGCATTGTTTCCTCAAAAAAATTTTTTAAAAAATAGTATCAAAAACTCATTTCCAAAACTAAAACACATTTCCTCTTCCTTTTCTCATTCAATGAAACATTTTTCTAGTGGGTCAAACAAATTCAAAAAAACTTTTTTTCTCTGTATTAAAATTTTTTCTTTTTTGACCAAAAACATCAAAAGATGGATAAATAAATATCCATCTTTTTTCAAATCATTGTCCTTCAATTTTTATTCAATTACATTTTTTGGTTCTTCCGCAAAAATTTTTCTAATTTTTTTTGTTCCAAACAATAACCATCCAAAATAAATGTGCATTTTTTGAAGATGTTACATTGTTGTTTTTTTTCCTCCCCTCTCTTTATTCCCTTATTCTGTCAAGTGAAAAAAAGATCGTGTCAATTAGTGTATGTTCCAAAAATGTATTTCACTTCTCTCTCTTTCTTTGATGAATTGTTTTTTTTAGTTACAGCAAAAAAAGCTAAAAATGCTTATGTCCATTTTTTTTGAAAGTGAATAAACCAGAATAAAAATAGCCTGAAGAAAAAAATCGAGCAGCGACAATTTATATTTTTTCTTTTGTAAAAAAGCAAGCGATAAAACAACACTAAAAAAAGAAAGAGATGTACACTTGATTATCTACTATTTTTTTCTGTGTTGCTATTCTCTTCTTTTTGTTGTTGTACATTTTTTTGGAAAAAGAATTTATAGTTCAAGAAAAAAAGAGGACCTATTTTGAAGCTTACTTTTTTTTTGCTTCAAACATTTCTATCTTTTTTTTTGATTTTATTCCCTTTTTTTTCAAAGGTGTGGCTTTATCAATAATTCCTTTTTCTCTTTTTTTCTTTGGAATATTTTTGATTTCTCCTAACCAAAATAATTTCATTGGAATAATATCTTTTTTTTGTTTTTAACTTTTTTTTTCTTGGATGATTATCAATGAATGAAGGAATTCATTTACTTTTTTTTCGACAGTTTTATTACCCTTTCTTCGATCGACTAAAGGGGTGTAAGTTTCTTTGAAAAAAAGGAAGGAAGGAAATATGATGAAAGAAGGAAAAGCTATAAAAAAATTATTATCTTCTTCCATATTCATTACCAATAAATGATACTTTGATAAAAATCCAATAAAAAAAAAGGAATGAGGAACATTTTGTTCTGACACTTTTTGCACTAAAAATTATTCAATATTCATCAACATTCTTGTGGCAGCATGTACGTAAAAATTCCAAAACTTGATTATAGTTTGCTTTCAAATTTTATTGGTTCTTAATGCGATAATTTACAATATTCTCATTATATAAGTAGCAAGGGGCGTTTCAAAAGGATTCTTCAAATAGTGATTTTAAAAATCGTTTTTAGCCTGAAAATACCCATGTTTTTGTGTAAAAATTTGTTGTCAATATTATTGGTTTTGTATTTCATTTTCGCCTACTTTGAACATTTCCTTCTATTTTTGGTTCAGATTTTACTTTCTTGTAAAAACTAATTGCTTTAATTAATGTTTCCTATCGTCTATTGTTTTTACAATGACATCGTTTTTTTTTGCGTGTTTTCAAATTGAACTTTGAATGTTGTTTTTAGAAAATTTTTGTTTACACTTTATATTTTTTCTCCTGTTACAGGAAATATAGTAACAATGTATTCATATGATCCCCGACAAGATATACCTCCCCCACCAAACAATAATTTGCCGTTTATTCCGGCACCAGATTATTCAAAAACAATTAAACAACATCATCCAACAGCAAATCAACGACCAAGTTTATTACAAAGATCACCAAATTCTACAACAAATGGATCAAATTTAACCATTTTTACAGATTTTAATCAACATGATCATATTGTTGATTTAACAAATGGAAAAATGTTTCAAGCTGAAGATTTAATGTCAAAATCTTCAAAGCCGGCACATTTAAAATTATCTCCTGAAGAAAAGCGAGAACAAACAAAAAATCGTGTTCTTAAAATGCTACAAACTCAAGGAGTTCCTGTTTTTCCTGGTTTAACGCAACCACAGATGAAATCACGTCCAATTCAACACCAACAACAACCACAACATCAACAATATTTTCAACAACAACAACAACCTTTAAATGCTTCAACTCCAACATCACAACCTCCCCCACCTTTGTCGTCAAATTCACATTTTCATCAAGCAGCTCAACCTGCTGCAGTAACAACAGATCCAAACGCAAATATTGGAATTACAAAAGCATATATAAAACATTTGGAAAATCATCGAAAATTTGATACATTACATAGTTTTCAATCATGTGAAAATTGTCCAATTTGTAAGCAGATGATTAGTGAAATTGATATAATTGTTAAACAAAAAAGTCGAACAAATAATGGTCGTCCAACAATGGGAACATCAAATCATTCCCATCAAAGTCTTATAACTTCTGGAAAAGCTTTTGAACCTTTAAGTATTTTGGAAGAGGATGAACCTGATGAATTTGCTGATGATGTCAATAATGGGGTTAATGGAGTTAATGGTGTTAATGGTGTTGCCCCACAAGGATACACATATTTTGGGTAAGTTTATAAACTCTTAAATACATAAAAATGAATCTAAGATTGAAAATTTTAATTTACAAAATTTTTTTTGACATATTTGAAAACGTTTTTGTTGACCAAATAATCATACTCAAAAAGCAATAAAAAATTTTATGGCTTTTTTATGTAAGCAAAAGAATGCTTTAAAAACAAAAATTCCAAAACATTGCAACATTCTTTCTTCTTTCCAAAATACACTTTTTTAAATTAAAATTAATTTCGAAATTCAAAAGTTTCAAATATAAATTTTTTTTCAGTAATGGCAATTATCCATCAACATCCAAAAATGGTTCATTAGAAAGCCGTCGCCGATACAATAATGGCCATAATCGTGAAGCAAGTGTTGGCTCTGAACCAAATGATGATGTTATGACTGCTCGAGCACGGGAAGATTGGCAAGCATCCCATCCAAATGAACTTTCAATCAAATATGGTGAAACATTACGTGTAAGCTAATTTAAAAAAATCCAAAATCATTTTAAATATTTTATGAAACTTTTTAGGTTCTTAAAATGGGTGAATCTCATACATGTGTGAGTAATGCCTTAAATCAAAAGGGATGGGTTCCAAATAAATCAATCTATCATATGCCAAGTGGATCATTTTAAAATATTTTATATATTAGTTTTTGAAAGATTTAAAAAACAGTTTTGCAAACAAGATAAAAAAACGGTAATATTATCCTTCACAAGAACCCCCAATCCAAGATATCATATATCTCTTTCTTTTGTATTCCCCAACAAAAAATAAAATCTTTGCCATAAATAAATTTTTTGAATTATAATTTGTAAAATTTTTGTGTAACGTTTATTAATAAAATGAAAAGAAAAATTATCGTAAAGCAATAAAAGCATAAAAAAGTGAAACAAGAATTTTTAAAAAAAAAGCTTTATTGAAATTAAGCATATGATGTTTTCTTAAATTTTAATGTACATCAGGGATGTGCGGAAGTACTTCCGGGGAACACTTTTCCGCAAATTTTTTCTCACAATACTGAAAAATGAAAAATAAGGATTTTTGAAGAAGAATCAATTCAACGAATGCCGCGTGAACACACTTTTAATTATCAAAAATTTAAATATTCTACAATTTGCATATTCATTTAAAATATACAAATATATTCTTTCCCAATGACTCAACGTTATTTGTTGCACATTTCAAAGTTTGATTGCGGTCATCTTTTTTTTCAACTTTGTTTATATTTTTATATATTATCAATTTTTGTTTAAAAAATGGGATGGCTCTCAAAAATGTTTAGTAGTGGAAGTTCAGAAAAGAAAGCAGCGGATGCGGCACGAAAAAAGGTATCTGGTGAACAAGCACCACCAAATGATGAAGGTGGTTAAAAAGGAGAAGGTAAGCTTAATTTTAGGAAAGAAGATTTATTGTACAAGACATTTTTTAGAAGGACAAGAGCATGGTGTTGCTGGAAAGGGATATGTTGAAACAAAGCAAGGAAAATTTGGTCGTAAAAAAGTTATTGAAACAAATTTGGGTCCTGATGGAAAACCTGTATATACTGGATATCAACTTGAACAAGCAATGCAAAGAATGAAATCTCAAAAAAAGGCACAAGAACAAGCAAAAAAAAGAAGAAAAAGCATATGTTGAATACCGAAAAGCTGAAATTTTACGACAATTTCAACCAAAAGTTGGTACACTTCGATTAGGTGATGAAGTAAGTTTGTTTATAGTTTTAAAGATGATATATAAATTTTTTTTCTTTAGGCATATCCAAAGCGAAGACGTGTTGGAATGGGGTTTGATGAAAGAAAGGCACATTTTCTTGCAATTCGTCCAAAACCAAAATATGCAACATGGATTGGGAGAAAGAAAGGTATCATTGAAGCAAAGTACGTTCAACAACAACGTTTTTGTCTTTACAGAAAAGCTTAATATAACATTTTTTATAGAGCACGACCAAAACCAAATGATGCTGCTGCAACGGTTATCACAGATCATTCAATGTTTCCTGATCATTCGGTTCGGGCTCACACAAAATATAATGATAAAGAAGAACAACCTCATAAGGGAAATGAAATGACAAAAGATAAAACAGAAATTGATAAACCTGGTGGTGAAAAAGTTGAGCGAACTGGAGAAGAAGGAAAAAAGAAGATTGAAACAACGACAAATAAAGATGAAAAAAAAGAAAAAGCTCCAAAACCTGCAAAAAAGGATGAAAAGAAGAAATATCATGTTGTTCAAAATATAAACTTTTTAAGTCCATTAAAACCTGATGGACAACCATTTTGGTGCGGGTATGTATATATATATATTTGAGTGATCACAATAATCTCTTTATACAATGTGCGGCGATACTTTGATTCCAAGCGCATGCGATTTTCGTGGGAGAATTTTTTTCAGTCGCAAATCTTTTCGCGACATATAAAAAGCGCATGCGCTGGAATCAAAGTATCGACGGGTATTGTAACAAGCCATCTTTTTTAGTGATATTGAAGAAGTCAATGATGAAGATTTACCAGTTGATATGGATATCTTGGAAAAAGTTTGTAGTGGAGAAAAAATGCTATGTCAACGTCCATTTAATAAAATTGAATTTTCACCATTTGGTCAAATTGCTGCAATGAAAGCTGGTAAGTAAATTTCTTTTTCGATTTCTTTAATTTTATTTTGATTCTTCAGATGATGTTTTATTTGTTCGTAATACAATGCTTTTTGCAAATACAGTTGAATCTGTTATTAGTTTACAACCAGAAGATGATAAAAAGAAGAAGCTACCTCCTGCATTACCATATAAGCTTAAATGGTCGGATCAAGTTCGTGTAATAATGTTTCATCCTACAGTTCGTACTGCACATAATTTGGAAAAATCTTGGGTAGAACAATTTCATATGGTTACACGAGATAAAAAATAATGCATAAAATTTGTATTTTTGAATTATAAAAAAGTTTTGTTTGTAATACTTTCAATAAATTATCTTCACTTTTATAGGGTTTTAAATATTTTTTTGCAGCTGTTGCATACAGTATAACAATATTGGAAGTGGAAAAAAAAGTGATTTTGTGCTTTTTTCATTTTTGTTGATATTTTTTGTAACATTTGTTTTTTCTTGGAATTTATTAAACTACTTTAAATAAATTATTTTTGTTCAACTGTTTTGGTGATATTTTTTTACAGTTGCAATCGGTAAAACTGTGCGAACAAAAAGTGACATTTAAGCTAACCTTAATGAGTTTAAAACAACAAAAACTTTTTATCCGATTTTGTTGTCAATTATTGTTATTTAATGTCGTAAAATATACTGTAAAGAAAAAACTGAAAATTGCAACTTGAATAAAAAAATGTATGAATTCAGTAATAGAACAATTTTTTAGAAAAAAGACAGCATTTAGTAATTGATAATTTTTAAACAAAAGTTAAACAAATTTGCAAAATTTTATTATCGAAATTTTAATTCAAAAAATCAAATGCTTTTACTAGAGAAAAATTAAGTTTTAAACTTACAGTATATTTTTTGACAACAATGAACAGTAACTGACGAAAAACATCGAAGAAAAAGTTTTTATCATTTTAAACTTACTCCCTTATTTTGCTTGTTTAAAATTTTTGTATTTAACATTTCGTATCACTTTTGTTTATTTTAACTAAAAGTTTTAAACTTTATTTCTACATACATACATATATATATTAATATATAATCAAATTAACTACGATATAATTCTTTCTTAAATAATAATAATACGGTAAAAAATAGCAAAATACATTGGAAAATTATAAAAAATTCTATTAATTGAAAAACTATTATTGGCAGGCAAGATTTTTTTTAAAAAAAATAGTAATAAATTTTTGAAATTGCAATGGATTAATAAAAAAGGGCAGTGTTTTGATACAAAAGAAATCATTGCAAGTTTCATTTTGGCAGTTTTTTAAAAAATGTTTTTTCGGCAAAATAAAAAATGTTTGGCAGTTTAAAAAAAACAGAATATAAATGAGAGTAATAAAAAATTCGGCAGTGTTGAATTTGTTTTTTAAAATTGGTTGGTAAAAAATTTAAAAAAGTACGAAAAGAATATTAAGAGATCTATACATGAGTATACAACAAAAAATAATCGGGCAGTTTTTGAAGAAGGATATATTGAAACCGGATATATAAAAAGTAGTAGGCTAATAATAGGCAAATAATCTTCTAAATTTCATCATCGGAGGGATTTTCGGATTGATTTATTTCTTTTTAGGTCGTTTAACATCTAATTTGGTTCGAAGGATGCTAAAAATGGGGGAGAATTAGAAAGATGGATTTGGAAGTAAAGTAACGGATTTTATATATCGTTGTAGATAAAAATTTTAAACTTACTGATTAATTGAACTTCTTGATGGAACATTTTCACGTTGACAAATTCCATCTAAGATAAGCTGTTCACGAATTTCTGATTGTCGAGTCATTCCAAGTCGATAACGATAATCTCGAATTGCTGCAACTAGCGGAGATTCAACTCGAGATTCTTTTGCATCTTTTGGACGTACAGAACCAGTTGTTCGAAAACGATTTAGAATTTTTGATACACAACTATGTGTAACACATAACTTTTTACTAATATCACAAATTTTCCATCCATTTTGATATAATCCAACAATCTTTTCCCGATCTGCCATTGATAATGGCAATCCTGGAGAATATGTTCGACCAAGTTGATTTGTGCCTAAAAATGTTTTTGTTTTTTTATTAATCAATGTTTCAAAAATGATTTACCTGAACTTCGTCCATTAATAGTATTGGCAAACCGGGTTGCCATTTTAATTCGACCAGCAACTTTTTCAACTTTTTCATCAATATCAGAATAATTTTCATTTGATGAAATATTTGAACCATTAGATTTTTGATCAACTCCAATAATCATTTGGGAATGATGAAGATTCCATCCACCATCAGATGGGGACCCCGTTGAAATAGATGATGAACCACATCCCCCAACTGATGAAGCTGAAGATGAAGGAGCAGGACTTTCGCCATCAGACATAAGTGTGTCATCGTTTAATAAAGTATATGAATATAAGGTTGTTGGGGTTGTTGTATACATGGTTGTTATTGAGGATGAATGGTTATGATTTCCAATAAATTCACCAAGATATGAAATTGATGGAAGTTGTTGTTGTTGTTGTTGGTGTTCGGGTTGAAGGGGTTCAAGCTTTGGGACAACTTGAACAACAACATCTTGTTCTTCAGGTGGTGAAGTTATTGTAGGACCCTTAAAAATATGCATTTTATTTTTTGATTTCATCATTCTGATCTTTTGTTTCAATATTTTTATGCAACACCTCTAAACTAAACTCATTTCAACATCCTCAAACTTTGATCGAACAACCTCTAAATTTCTAAAGTGTTTTACACTAATAATATTATATCAAAAACAATACTATTAATCTATCAAAAAATAACTTGCAAAAATTATTTGACAACAACTTTTTCCATAAAAAACCGCTTTTTTTAAACTATGTTTTGTTCAGTCAAAAACAAGCGTATCAAAAAAAAGTTTTTTTCTTGCAACATAAAAAATATGTTCAGTGATCTGTTAAGATATAATGTACTCCAAAATAATAAAAAAAAGTTTTGTAGTGCATCAAATTCAGTTCAATGGTTAAAAAATCAAGGCCATAAAATGAAGCTTTAAAAAATTGAACCGAAAACAAAGTGCACAAAAATATGTTTTTGATTGTTTTGGAATTTTTGAAAAAACAGAAAAGAATTTTTAAAATCAAAGTGCAAAAGTCTTAAAAATGTTATAGGATTAGGTACTCGATGGTTTGTTTAAAAATAACTTTAATAGAATCCAAAATTTTCTGCTAATTAAGTCATCACTATTGTTTTAAGTTTTTGGTAGTTAAAAAATTGTCTTCAAGATTTAAGGTTTATAGTATCCTCAATAAACTTTCTCAAAAATACTAGAAAATTCCTGAAGGTTCATAGATTCTACACAAAAAACTTTTTCAGACACAAAAATGTTGACCATTAGCGGTGTCCTTGAAATTTTGGGCTTCTTCTTTTTCTTTTGGTTAAAATAATCTTTGCCTTCTATTTTAAAGACAAAAGACATTATTTATAAAGAAGTATTATTTTCTCTCGAAAAAAACAACAATCAAAAAACCCTCCATCTCCCTGCAATAATCTGTGGCAGGCGAAACAATAACGCCATCATTGGACCAAAGATTCAAAAAATTCTCTCCTTTTTCAAACTTCTTACAATTTTTACGTGTTTCTGTGCTTTTTAATTTTTTTTAAACTTGATAATAGAGAAGAAGAAAAAATAAATCATTGATAACTTCCGTCGCCGAAAGGGAAACGAAAAAAATCGGGAGAGAAAGAAAAGAACGCATCCACTAATGTTTTTTCTTCTCTCCCCTTTAATGAATACAGAAGGCTTCAGACATGACTGACAAGGTTGCCATTCATTTAGTTTTTTTTTTTCAATTGGCATTTTTTTGTTGTTTACGTGCATTTAAAATATAAAAAAAATCGTCTGATTGAGAAAAAAAGAAACCGGAGAAAAAACGGAAGTTTAATTTTTTTTGTCACCGATATTACATAAATCACAAAAGATATAAACCTTAAAAGTTTAAATAAAATCGAAAAAAGCAAAAGCCTACAAATAACAAAATTAAGCAGTAATGCCCTATTTTAAAAGTTGAAATATAAAACAATTTTTTGCAGATTTTTTTAAAGAATAAAAACGAACGAACTGATATATATTTAAATCCAACTTCTATACTCCCTCATTTTTGATATCCATGCCTTCACTTCCTCTTAACAATATATCTACATTATACCCTAAGTCGCCTAAAGTATGCAAGTTCAAATTTTTTAAAAACTCAAAGTACAAGACCAATAGTTCTTTTTTTGCAAAAAAAAGTTTTTTTTGGAACTTTTTTTTACCGCAAAACTTCCTTGTTTACAGTTTTTTCTGTTGTAAAAAAACGTTCACAAACTCTAAAAAGTTTCTCGCTGAATTACTTGGAAAATCCCTATTAGAAAAGAAATGTTAAAAAAATTTGTTGTTTTTTTTAAAAAAAGTATTCATTTAAAACTTCCTTGTTTAAAAACTTGTCTTTTATTTTAAACTTCTTTTTTTTGAAACAAAAATGTTTGATTGTGAAAAACAAAGCAAAGGTCGCCGTCAAAAAAAAGTTTTTTTTATGCATGTGAAACTCCCAAAAAAAGAAGCAAGAAAGTTAATAAAAAAAAGAGAAGAATGATATTTATGTTTTTTTTGTAGTAAAGAAAAGGAAGAAAGAAAAGGGAAAAGGGTTTAAATTTATTAGTTAATGCCTTTTTTATGTGTTTGTTTGGAAGTTGAAAAGAAGAAAGAAAGAAATACGTACACAGTTTTAAACTAAAGGCGGTAATCGAATTATAGGAAGTTATTATTATTGTTTTCGAAAAGGAATGATAATAATTTTAATTAAAGCTTTTTTTGTGTGATAATAATAATTAAATTTTTATCATTAACAATCACTTTTTCCAAAGTGGTATTCTATAAAGATTTGTTATTGTCAACAATAAAATCATCACATATTTCCTTGTTAAACGAGTCTCAAACAAACGAACAAAAAAACAACTTTACTACGCTACTTTTAATCCTATCAGCTGATTAACCTGATCAATCAATTAATAGATTTGAACGGGATAAATCAGATATCCGTATATCAAAGATATGATTCAAAAGAATTTTTCAAGAAGAAGATATTTAAAAAAAACAAACCTTTAACCATGCATAAAAATCACGTTCCAAAGTTTCTGGTGTCGAAAGGTCAATGATATATTGTTGCTGATGTTCTTGTTTAGTTGAGAATTCATTGCCAATTTCGCACATCCTTTAAAAAAATTCAAATATCACTGATAATAATGGAAACAAAATATTTTCGACGAAAAAATTTTTCCGAACGTTCAAAAATATTTTTTTGACATTGAAAAAATAAAAAACGAAAGCAAAAAAGAACACGTAAAAGTCACAAAAAACAAGTTAGAGCCCTGCTAAAATTCATGTTTTTTTGGAAAACAAATGCGAAAAAAAAGGAAGAAGGAAGAGAAAAATAAGGCAATATATAAGGTCCTAAGGACATGAAAAAAATGAAAGCCATGAAAGGTAAAAAAAAGAAATTGAAAGGAGGAAAGATGAAAAAAAGAGAAAGGCAGGCGACAGGTTTGAAGTTGATTAACGTTAACAACAAAAGATGGAAGGAAAAGAAAAGAAAGATGATCACTTTTAATTTTTTTGCATTCATTTTATTTTGAAAAGCGGTAAGACAAAAAAAAATGAGAGAGATGGAGAAGGAAGGAAGTTGGGGCAGACGTTTTTTTTTCTTCTTAATCAAAAAATCTGCAACAATTTTTAGAAAGTTGTCTCTGAAAATTAATGAAAGCAATGAAAACGTCAGGGTCATGAATTTAGAAATTCTTTAAAAAAAGTTGATAAAGTCTGATGGGTTAAAAACGGTGATAAAGTTTATCAAAAGTTAAAAGTCGTAAAAATTTCTAAGAAAAAAAGTGATAAAAATTTAGTTTAAAACTCAGTCAAAACACAGTTGTTTAACAGAATCAGAGATCCATTGGTGTTCTTTGTACCAATCAAGTTTGGAGGTATTGGACAAAATTTTATTTGGCCGAAGTAATTTTTCTAAAACAAAAATTGGCACATAATTTTAAATCAATTATTTTGGTCTATCAATGGTAAGCTCTATCAGTGATAAGCAAAGATAAGATGAACTCTAAAATCTCAACGTTCAAAAAAGTCTTGAAAAAAATTTTAAAATTAGCAAAAGGTAATTTTTTCTCCCGACACGAAAAATAACTACCATAGCCAACTTTAAAATAACAATTTTAACGACCGTAGCTAAAAAACATTTAACAAAAACAAAAAATGTTAATACTACTATTTTTCATTTTCTTCAGCAGTAATAAAAAAACGCCACAAGAAAAAAAGTTAAAGAAAAAAATGTGTCTCTATTAAAGAAAAATGAAAGAAGTTAGTTGTTTGGGTTGATCGTCAACAGTTTGACGAGAAAAAAAATATATAAAAAAGATGAAACGGGTTTCACTCATTTAAAAAAGAAAGAAAAAAATTTATTTTGCGAGGGAAAAAAACGTTTAAGAAAAAAATAGAAGATGACAGTTTTTATGCATAAAAAACATTTAAAAAGAGGAATTTTTTTCTGATTCTGGAAATGATAATAAATAAAAAAAGAGAGAAATGAAGCGTAATTTTTTTCTTTGTTTTTAATATCGTAAAAAAAATTATTAGCAAATTTTATTTTGCAACATCGTTTTTTGTATTTTTACAAAAAAAACGATAGTAACAAAAATCAAACCAAACTTTTATTAAAAGTGTTACTATCATTTGAAACCGATGGTAGATAGTAACAGTTTTTAGCAGAGATTTAAATAAAACCTTTACTATTGTTTTTAACACATAAATCGCAAAATAGTCCCGATACCAACGATGGCAAATGTCTTTGAATGGCCAAAATGCAGTTAGTTAGTAAAAGTTACCTGAAAGAAAGTCCAACCCCCCTTATTTCTTTCTTATCCAAAAACCTGTTATTACTCCCTTTCTTTTACTGATCAACGAGATAGTAACCGCAAAAAAATTAATTTTTTTTGTTGCATAATAAATTTGAAAATTTTATTTTGTTTTTGCTTTTTATGCTGACTACATCATATTCTTGCATTTCATAGTCTATTTTTGGTAAACAAAAAATAATTTTTAACGCCTTTTAAAATTTTTGTGATAAAATGGAAAGTAAAACCTGATCAAACTATTTTCCAAAATGTATAAATGAAATTGAAATTAAAATCAAACATCGGTTACTTCTACTTTTTTTAATTACCGTAACCGGTTACTTCGGGAGCATTCCCGAATAAGGAAATTAAAAATGAAAAACAGAGCAATTTATAAGCTGTAAAAAATCGAAAGTAAGGGCTTCTGAAGTTGAAACTTTGATGGCTAAATTTATTTTCTTAGAAAATAACTGTGATACTTAAATTTTTTGGTGTAAAAAAAAGAAATCACAAATTTCATGCTTTTAAAGATTCCAAAAATCAGTTTTATGTTATTTATCTACGGCCTTGAACAATAAAAATAAAAAGAAACAAGCGTAAAAAATCATAGATTATTTTTAGTTACTTTTTTTCTCTCTTTTTTAAAAACTTTCACTCATTTTTTTTGTGATGTTATTTTTCTTAGAAGTAAGGAATTTGTAAAAAGTTTGAATCATGACGTGATTCAATCATTTTTTTTTCGATGAGTACTTTTATTTGGCCAAAAATAATACTAAACATTGAGTTTTTTTTTCAACTCAAAAATGATTCAACCTTGAATTACAACAACTTCAACTTCAAAGAATGATTCAATTTTGTTTTTGTGATTTCATTTTTTTTTCATTAACTTTTAGTGTTAACCTTCTGGCTCTCTCTCTCTCACGCCCTTCCCGGTTTTTTTTGATAAATTTGAAAAGAGTCTTGTAGTGATGGAAGCAAAGTCACAAAAAAGTGGCTCAATTTTGTATTTTGCAAAAAAAACTTTTTTTAGAAACTTTGTTTTCTGAGAAATTAAAACTACCCATCAAATTCAAGTTTTTTTTCAAGGCAACTTAACTTTCTTGAATTATTTCCTATTTATTTATATTTATTTCCCGCCTACGTAAGCAACATTTTTTTCTTCTTAATTTTTTTTTAATTTGGTGATAGTAATCAGATTTAAGCGAAATTTTTGAAGATTCGATTACTATCATTAAAAAATTTGCGAAAATTGATTAAAAATTTAGTTTTGAAGCGATTTTAAGCGGTTTAAAGAATTTAAAAACCCATGTATCTTTTTATAAGTTCTTAAATTTAAAAAACGCAAACTTAATTTTTAACCAACCGTAATCAAAGTTTTTGCAGAAAAAAAGAAACAAAAACAAAACATCAAAAAACTAATAAAAACTAAAAAAAAACTAATCAAAAAAACTAAAAAAACTAATAATAAAACAAATAATTATTGGCCATTTATTAATATTATTTTTTTACGCTGATTAAATAAAGACAGCTCTAAAAAATAAGAATGAAGCTCATATTGTGTCAAATCAAGTCAATTGTTGTCGACATTTCTCTTTCTCTCCCTTTTTTTTAACCTTTCTTCTTTGATGAAAAAAAAGTTAAAGGTAGTTAATAAAAAAAAGAGAAAAGGTGTAGTCTTTTACAACAACTCTACCCCCAATATATTTTAACAGGGACAAAACCGGTTCAGGTAAAAAAAGAATAAAGAAGGAAGAAAAATATTTTGAAAGCAAAGAAAAAAAATGGTCTTATATTGGCAGAAAAAAAATAAATTAAAGGGCATATTTAATTAGTTTAAACCAAAAAAATGAGACTTTTTTTATTATTTCAAAAGATTAAACAGGAAAATAATATGGTATACGGTAGATTGAAGTTTGTAGTAATATAGCAACGTTCAAATGAAATTAGTAGCAAGTTATTGGGTTTTGTTAAAAAGTAATGTTGTTATGAATCATAAAAAAAACTAGTACTTGAAAGTTCAGCAAATAATGACAAAAAATGAGTTAAGCGAAAAGTATACTGTAGCCGGTAGAGAAAATGTGAAAAAAAGCGATAGACTTAAAAAAAGATTATAATCACGTTATCAATCGTAATCAATGATAAGAAATTCTATTAAACAAAGATTTTGAAAATTGTTTGCAAAAACCTGATAATTAAAAAAAAGAATTTACACTTAAAAATGCCATTGGAATTTTTATTCTAAATTTTGTAAACAAGACGATAAATTTGAAAAAAAAAATAAAACAATATATTGACTTCTAAAATTTCGATGTTATTTTTGCAATCAAAATATATTTGTTTGTCCCGCAAAACTCGTAAACTACGGTAATGAAAAAATTTAGTGACGTCAAAAATATCAAAAATAAAGAAACAATGAAGAAAAAAGGAAAAAAGAAAAGAAGAAAAACTACTGTAAAAACGAAAAATTGAAAGAGATATTTTTTTGTTAGATTTGTTACTATCTTATTGATAGTAATTCCAAAAGGTAAAGGATTGTTTAAAATGTTTACTACCAAAGTTAAAATAACCTTCAATATTTTTTATCATTGAAATCAAAAGAATCGCACAAAAGATAGAAAAAGTCACGAAAGCTAGAAAAGGAAGTAATTTGTTTTATCAAATAAAAAGCGATTGGAGAAAAAATGTGTTCGGGGTGTTCGTTTTAATGGGTTGAATGTCATTCAATGGTGGTAAAGAAAAAACGGGGAGGGAAAGATTTGTAAAAGTAAAAGTATTAAAACTGGTCGGGGTTAAAACAAAGATTTTTCTAAACATTAAAAAGGGAAAGTGATTAAAATAAATTGCTTTGACACGGATGTTTAACAATCAAAGAAAGTAAAAACGAAAAAAAAAGGAGGGAAGGATCAAGTACATCCATGTGAAAGTTAATCTTTTGAGATTAAAAAATTTTTGTAGAAACTCATTAACTTTCGATATATCCCACAAAAATAGAAAGAAAACATATTTTTAAATGATCAGAAAAAAATGAAATCCAAAAAAGAAAGAAATCGGTTTAAAACGTGATTTCTCAATTTCTTTTTTTTGAAAGCTGATGTCAGCCATTCAGAGTAAATATAGAAAAAAGAAGTTTTAGCCGTTTTTTGCGTGCAGAGTTTTTTAAAGACACAAATGGAAAAAAGAAACGAACAAAACAGGGAGTAATAAAAAAAGATAACTGTGAAAAGAAGGAGATTTTTCAAAGACAATAAAAAAGTAACTTTATTGACGGATTTTGTTAGAATCAAATAAATGAAGTGCCTTGAGGTATATATTATCCATTACAAAAAAAGCATAAAAAATGTATAACATTAAAAAATGTTTAAATGCAGTTTTAAATGAGGTGGTCTCTGATATAAAATATTTTACTTTTAAAAGTCCATTGTTTTTGTAAATACTATTCGTAATTGCTTAAATGGCTTATAAGCAATTACAAATAATGCTAAAAGTTTGTTTTTATTGAGATTAAAACATTCTAATAATGATTATTGTATAAAAAATGGCAAAAAAAAACACAGATAAATTTTTTAAGGACAAAATTTTGAAATTTTTTTAACAAAATCTTTCTTAGACTAATTTAGCACTGAGAACAAAAAAAATGATATCAAATCGTCCTGATCATGGACATAAGTTAAACTAAAGTACTTAATAAAAGCCATAAACTATGATTGATTAGATTTTTATCAAAGCTAAAGTCCCACAACACCAGCAGCATCATGTTTGTTTCTGATCTATAATAGAAATTTCATTTTGATACAATGAAAAATTTTAATA
This sequence comes from Panagrolaimus sp. PS1159, assembly GCA_963922195.1. Lineage (NCBI taxonomy): Eukaryota > Metazoa > Nematoda > Chromadorea > Rhabditida > Panagrolaimidae > Panagrolaimus > Panagrolaimus sp. PS1159. The sequence goes on along the minus strand of CAWUHW010000012.1, from coordinate 2,221,270 downwards.
ACAGTTTTTAAAATTTTTTGGCCAACTAGAATCTTTCTTAAAGCCTTCCTTCTTCTTTCCTTTTAAGTGACAGGACATCAAAGAAGAAGAAAAGAAGAAGAAACTACTTTTTTATTATTATTATTATTTCTTCAAACAATTGTCATCATCTTCTTTTTTCCCTCATTTTTTCAAAAAAAAAATATATCTTCTTCTTTTATATTTTTTAATTCTTACGCTTTTATGCTTATAAATGGATTTTTGAGGATCTTCAAAAAAATGAAAAGATAAAAGAGGGAAAAAGAAAAGAAGACAACGTTGAAATTTTTTTGTAGAAGAAAAACAGTTATGATGGAAGGGGAATAAAAAAAGAAGAAAAAATCATAACGCCTTTTTTATAGATATTCCATTCAATTTCATCCAGAAAAACAACAATTTTTTCCTTCTCCGATTCTTTTTACGTTTGCTTCTCTCAAAAAAGCATAGGGCCCATCTTTAGCTCCTTTTTTTAAGGAGGAAAAACGAGTATTAGAAAATTATTTTTTTTGGAAACAGAAAAAAGAAAAGACAAGATAAATCTCAAGATGAAAAAAAGAATTAAAATTGAATGTAATCAAAAAATTTTGATTATTGTCCACAATAAAAAAAGAAATAAATTCAGATTCGTTGAAAAAAATGAATCCAAAATGGTTATTAAAATTTTGTTTAAACAATTCAATAGAAAAAAAAAGTGATTGCTTTTTTTAAAGTGAAAAAATTACAGTAATCGAATTACAGCTAACTCAAATCCGCTTTTTTTAAAAGATAAAACAAGATTTCTTTCACATTAAAGGGGGATGAAAGAAAAAATATTAAGCTTTTTAACGGATTTTCTTAGATGTTTTTTAATTTCTTTATCACATTAGAAACATTGACGAAATTCAAATAATTTATAGAACGCAAATTTTTTTTGTTTTTTAAAGGAATTTAATATAATTTGCGAAAATAATAAAAAAAACTATCAAAAATTATTAAAATGGATTACTATCATTTTTGATAGTAACTCGTTTTTAGTGAAAACAATCAAATTAAACTTACTATACTTTGAATTTTGTACTACAAAAACATGGTAAAAAATGAAAACAAAAGTGTAAAAACGATCATTGATAAATAAGATATTTTAAAGATAGTCTGAGAAATTTAACAAAAAAGGGTATTTTTTAACCTTTGTTTTTCAAAACAAAACTGAACAATTTTTTAATAGTAAACAAAAATCGTAGAAAAATGTTGCAACTTTCGAAAATAACCTTTTTTTACATTAAAAAACAGGGGTTAAATTTATTAATATTTTTGTTATTTCATCAGATCACTCTTTTTAATGTTCTTTATTTTGTTAATTTTCTTTCAAGTTTGTGGAAATAAAAATTTTTTGATAATTGCTTCAGGGCATTTGTCGTCCATTGACATGAGAGGTTGACAAGTAATTACAGGAATATTACGGTAGAATTTGAAAAAAACAGTTTTATTGAAAGTCTTAGAAATTAAAGAAACAATAAAATTTTTCAATCACTTGAAGGAGGCTAATTTTTTAAAATGCAAATTATTTTTTTCATTTGAATTCAAAATCAATTTTAAGTTTAAAAAAATTGAACCACAAAAAAATTAACAAAATTAGATTTCATGTTTTTCAGATATAAAAAATAAAAAAATTATCATTTTTTCTGATTTTCAAGTTCAAAATGTAAAAGAGCATCGCCATTCTTGAAATTTATAGAGAACACTTTTTGTGTTTTGTAATTTATACTAAATTCATATTTAAAACTTTGCTCAATTTTTTCATACAAGAAAAATTTTAATCGTTGTACTTTTTTTAAAAAAATTTAAACAATAAAATTTTTGTAGTCTCCTCCGTTTTTTATTCGTTTCTCTTTTCATTCCTTTTCTTTTTATGGTTAATGAATTGTAAAAATAACTAAATAAGTTTTTTTCATTGGAGAAATAAAAAAATATATATAAAGATTTATCCAGAAAAAAATAGAGAGAACTCTCAACGTGAAAAGATAGATGCATGAAAAGAAGTGACTACTAGTTTATTATTGTTCAGAAAAAAAGGGAGGTCTCCATTTTTAAGAAAAGCAAAGAAAAGAAACTTCTTCTTCTTTGAAGACGATGATTGTCAAATATGTTGATTTTGATTGCTGCTGAAAGGGAAGAAAGGAATTCGTCATTTTGCACTTATATACATCTTTTTTTGAATATTCACTTAAGGAAATCTATGAAAATTGGAAATTTCAGAGTCCCTAAAATTATACCAACATCTTTTTAAAATGTCTTAAAAATGAATAATTAAGTACCAGACGACAACAAAAGAAAGAATGAAATAAGCAAGTTTTATGAATCATTGTTGAAAAATATTTTTACCTCAAAAAAATTTTTCGAAATATTGCCTTGTCTAAAATATTGCTAAAAGTTTAAGTGTTATTATTGCTGATTATAAGGCATCAAAAATTTCTTATCCCCTAAGGCTATAGAGGAGCATAAAAAATAAAAAAAGAACTCGAAGAAACGTTTGTTTTACGATCACTTATTTCTTCCATGAATCTTTTTTTAATCGACAGAAAAAACAAAAAAGAGCTTAATTTTTTATAACTAGTTTAAACTTTATTTTAAGGAAAGACAAGTTCAAGTTGGAAAAAAAGTGAACTGTCAATCAAATGAACTGTAAAAAAATAGATACATTCGGTCAAGTGCATACAAAAATAAATGTTCTTTGAAAGATAAAAACAAATATAAAAATGAGCGGTTAAATTTAGAGTAGTTTAAAAATAAAAATAATAAACAAATAAATAAAAATCGTTTTTTGATTTTTTTGATATTTAAGGTTTTTCGAAGGGATTTTGCTTTTGACAAAAGAAGGTGTTTTAAAAGGGGTTTGTGAAAGAATAAAAAATGTTTTTGGAAGGCATGAAAACTATGGCACTTTTAGCAATTGATTTTATTTTGATTAATCTTTTTTCCTTTAAAAACTTTTTTAGTTTTAGTTTATGCTTTTAAAAAAATTTGAATATTTTTTGGATAAGTAAAAATTAATTATATGCATTTACTTTGAACAAAACATATTCTTTCAAATCTCGTTTAAAGTTATCACAAATTGATTAATGAAAGCTATCCAATATTTTGATATATCCAATTTATCAAATATCAAATGACAACTTTCAGAAGTTCACAAAAAAAAGAATTCATTGAAAAATTGATAAATTTTCTTATCACTTTTTTTGCTGATTTTCGCAGACATATAAAAAAAGATTAAAAAAACAAAACTTTTAATAAGGAAGAGGAAATATTTCTTTTTTAAAAAAAATAAATTAAAAACAGGTTCAAATAATTATTGAAATAGAGAAAAAGAAATGATAGACAATTAAAAAAAAGGGGTAAAAATGAAAGAGAGAAAAAAATAAGACTCTTTCGATCACGTTTATTTATGAAAAAAATGAAATTTTGTAACTTTTTTGTAATAAAAATGTCTCAAAAAAAATATGTATAATTATTATTTTTTTCTTTTGCATAAATAAAAATGGAAAAAGGTAATTTCGAAAAAAACCCAACATGCTTGACATTGTTTTATGTTTTTATTGTTATTGGGTATATTATAGATGATATATGAGAGCCGTAAAAAATGTATGAATGAATAATGGTGCGATTTTTAATCTTTTTAAACGGAAACAAGATTTCTGTTTTTTAAAGAACGAAACACAAAACAGAGCTTCGAAAGAGTTTGGTTTTAAGAAGTGACTAATTTGTTTTTTTAAAACTTTTAAAAAATTTATTTCGAATGTCCGTGATTCAGGGCGATAAAGATTAAAACACTTTGAAAAGCCCGGTTCCTATTTTTCTTTATACATAAAAGTTGTTTTTTTTGCTTCAATTTATAATGTTACAGCTTTCTTTTAAAAAACGTGTGTTTTTAAGCTTTATTTTATACCAATAAAAAATAGTACAAATAGCTTTTTTTCAAAAATATTATACCTCTTTCTTTCATCTCCCGTTTTCCCGGATAAGTATAAATCCATGAATGATGAAAAAATTATTATAAATCAATCTGATGCGTCTTTTCTTTTTACGGCAGCTATTTTTTTCACATTCATTTTTTCATAAAATTCACATCGTAAAAAAGGGAAGTAAGAAAGAATGAAAGAGAAAGCAGTTAAATAAAAAAAAACGTTTATCTTTTTTTTAATTCCGTAATTTTGTTTTATTGTTGAAAAGTAAAATGACCAATGACGGATTAAGGTCGAATTTTTCATAAAAATAGTGTTGAATTCGAGCATTTTCTTAGACACATATATATCTTGAGGGGGGAAAAGTTGTTGTGCTTTTTGAATTTTCAATGGAATCGAATTAATTGCACTTTTGGAGAGAAAAAAAAGTTTGTAACAGGTAAAACGAAAGGTTAGTATTTGTGCTACCAAAGCCATTTTTAATCGACTTTAAAAAATTTTAAAAAAATATTCGCATCATTTTTTTTAAAACATTTTTATTCTATTAAAATTATTAAAAAACTTTTTTTTCAATTAATGCAAAAACAGAAGTGAGCAAAAAAATAATCGGAAAATACTAAAAAAACTCAAATGCTAACGAAAATGCAAAAACAAAATATCTTTTCTTCAGAGATCATTTTTACTCAAATATAACATTTTAAACATATTCTTTTTTGATATTTATTGAACGGGGTAATCGAAATGATGAATTTAGACGAACTCGAGTTGTTGCAACAAAAGCTTTTTGTGATTCAAAAATTCGTCGAGAAACTTCTGCACAAATTACGACGTCCAAAGTTGTAAAGATTGTACCATATGGGCCAATATATTGATTTGGATTTATATTAAAAAACTAAAAGTATGTTTTTCAGAGGCGAGATAAAATTTTTTAAATTGCTTACAGTTTTTGAACAAAATGCAGCAAAATGTGGTAGGAAATCAAATAGGAATGCAACGGTAATCGTCCAAAGAACTAATTTATTCTAAAAACATTTAAGATAAAATTTGAGTATATAATTATGTAAAGAAAATGAAAAACAACATGTTTGATGCAAAAAAATATACTGCATAAATTAAAACTACATCAAATTTTTTTGATCAATTATTTTAATGCAGTAGTTTGAAAAAATTGTGTTTCAGTGATCATTGCTTCTTTCGAAAAAAGAATTGATGCATATCCATCAAAAAAAATTCCAAGTTTTTGGACGAATTTTTTATACTTCAAAAAAATCACAATTTCTTCCAAAAAAATTTCCGAGCTAGTTTTAAAAAAAGGTTTTTTGATAATACTGGTGATTTGAATGTTTGCAGCGATAAAAATAAAACAAAAAGTTTCAGAGATGTTAATTTCGATATATTTTGTTGAGAATTTCGCGCCGTAATTTCAAAAGTGTAAAAAAACTTACATTTCGACTACTTCGAACAAAATGTCCATTTACTTGACTTTGTTTTGATTTTTGATAAAATATAAAAAATAAAATTGATCCAAGAATACAATTTAGTAATGCAACAACATATCGAACATAAATATACAAAGATTTATGATCATATAATTCTTTATGATGCTCTGTCATCATACAACCAAATGCATAACATTTTGTTCTTTCAATTGTTGGAATTTCACTTAAAATATTTACAAATAAATATAATAAAATTAATCCAAAAATAAAAATAATTTCAATCATTGCAAAAATTTTTCGTTTAATTTCATTAAAATCATATGGAAAAAGAAGGAGAAGGCAACGCTCAATTCCAAGAAATAACACAGAAGTTGATAAAGTTCCCATTGATAAAAAACATGGGGCACCAAGCCACCAAAATAATTTTGCATTATAATCTGCTTCAGTTGGTTGCCAAAAAATGATATTATATGAAAGCATTATAAATGCGGTTGAAGCAAAAATTGTTGCAAGAATAATATAAATTAAAAAAGAAAATGATAAACGAATTGTTTGAGTTTTTTTCAAAATTCCATATAAAATTGAACCAAATATTAAAATTGTATAAAATTGTAAAATTAAACATGTAATATATTCTCCAAGAATTATATATGACATTATTTTTGCAAAATACATTTTTCTTGGATGGAGGGGGAAAGGGGTTAACAGAAACGAAGTTATAACTATTATAGCTAAACAGTTAACCTTAAAGCCGTTTTATGAGAATCTAAAAAATGTATTTGTTTTTATACGTGTATTTTTGCAATGAAGAAACCTTACTTAAAAATGAAATCAAAAAAAAAACAAAACCCCGAAAAAAAATATTTTTGAGAAAACGAAAGAAAAATCTCGAAGAATTTATTATCACACAAAAAAATCTATTTAGTATTTTTGTTGCTGGAAAAAAAACAGGAAACAATATATCTTTGACCACAAACGAAAGGATAGAAGCATTTATTTTCGCGTTTTTGTAACATTATTTTTTCAGACAATAAAAACAAAAATATGCAGTAAAATGATTGCTTAACAATGTTCTGTGCTGATGATCATTCTCTGTCTTTCTTCACCCACTTCATTTTGCTTTTGGTTTCGAAAAGCAATCCAAGACTCAGACAGACATTTTTCTAAATATTTCTTAATTGATAAAAATATTTTTTGTTGATTGTTTGTATTTGTAAATGTAAATGTAAACCACAGACACAAATAATCAACAAAATTAATTTTTAAATTAGCAAAGAAATTTACAACAATCATGTAAAGTAATTTATGAGATAAATTAAGTTTTGAAAAAGAGCATTATTTTTTAACAATCAATTTTGAAAACTTTTATTTATGTAACCAAAATTTTATCGAAAATATGCCATTTTTCGTTTTCACCAATGATCCATAACTTTTTGCTCTTGTTTCTTTCTTTTTATTTTTTTGTTGTAAAAAGTTGGAAAGGTGAACGGAGAAAAAAATAAGCGGAGAAAAATATAACTTATAAGTTATAACGAAAAGTGTGATAACTATTCATTTTTATATTATTAATTTTTTGGAATGTGTGATAATCCCAAAAATGAAAAATTGGGTTATATTAATAAGTGTAAAAGTTAATGTGGCTGATGGCAGTTCGTTTATCACGCAGGATAGTACTGTAGATAATCGTGATAGTGTTCAAACTGATGGTCGAATTGTTATCCATGGTTCTCGTTCGACATTAGAAATGCTACAAATATTGAAGGTGATGGTTCTTTTTCTCGTGCTCCAGCAGATTTTGCGCAATTTTATTCAATACATGCAAATGTTGGACAATCTTACAAAGCTTCTCTTCTCTTCCATCTGAACATCCTGGTATTTGGAGATATTTCGAAGTTATGAAAGAAGAATTTATTTTAAGCATTCAAAATATAAAAAAATTTCTGTTGATTTACAACAATATCAACACGATTTTATGGCTGGAAATACTGCATTAATCCGATTCCATACTCAATGTGAAAATTAAATTAAATTTTGGGGGAAATAAAATTTTTTGTAAAATTATTTTTTTGTATAAAGTTATTTCTTTATCCGCTTATTTTTTTCTCCGTTATTTTTTTCTCCTAATACCGTTGGAAAAATATTTTTGTGCAAGAAAAGAAACAAGAATCGGTGTTGCAAATAATTTTACAAATGCATATTGGATTTAAGCCAAAAGAACAAGGATCATTGTGTTTTGTGCATTTTTAGTTCATTGAACAAAAAAAGACAAATAAATGACAATAAATATTGTAGAAAATTATGATGCCAACTTTTAATCGCCGAGAAACAGGCAAATGTATAATCTAAAAGTGTTTGCATTTTTGATGACTTAATCATCTCTTTTTATCATTATTAAGGTGAATATTATTGAGAGGTCAGTGATTTGTTTAAAGTTTGCACCACCAACAATTTTCACAGGTGGATTTAAATTATGTTTTTTTTGGTTTATTGCCACTGAAATACCCTTTTTGTAAGGACTAAATAATAATAGTAAAATTTTTTGTAAAAAAAGTAAAACATTCAGACATAAAAAAACATTTACATTATGGCTGGTTTATTGCGATAAAAAAAATGCTGTTTTTTTTCTGCTTTGTATATTTATTATTATTTAGTCATCTTTTTGAGAGCTAAATCAATGTAAATTAATAAATATTCAAATTGAAAATTTTTATTGAGATTTTAAAATTACTGTATAAAAATAAGTATAAGAAAAACAAATAAGTGTGTATGAATTTTTTTGTTACAAGTAAAAGCAAATAAGTAAAAGATGAACCATCATTGTTTCTTTTGTGAATCTATTGACGACGATTCTGTTGAGCGTCGTGAACAATTTCATCAGGGAATTTATCAATAAACGAGCGACTATCAGCACAAAAATTGATAATCCTAAAAAACGGTATTTTTTTTATTAGATTTACCATAGTTTTAAATTAATACTTTTGCCATGTTGAATTAGTTTTTAAGCATGCTTCATTTCCAACAATAATTAATAAATGTTTTGCCCGGGTAATTGCAGTATTAATTCGTAAATTATCCGTCACAAATCGAAGATCTCCACTTGTTCGAACTGTTGAAATTATTATTACTCGGCGTTCAGAACCTTGAAATCTTTCAACAGTTTCAACGGTAACATCTGGATTATTTTTAAGACGGGAACGAATTTTTTCTGCTTGAAATTTATATGGGGCAATTATACCAATATCTTTTTCTTTAATTTTTTGTTGAAGGCAAAGTTTTACATATTTTACAACGACATCAACTTCAGCTAAATTTCGTCGAGATTTTGTTGTTGTTGTTTCTTCAATTCCAGATTTTACAGAATGAAAAAGAATTGGAAAATCTCCAACACAAAGAAATGGTAATGTGCATAATGAATCATGTCCTGGAGGATTTGTTGGTATAAGAGCATTTTCATAAAATAATGATGAAGAAAGGCTAACAATTTGATGATGAGAGCGATGGTTATCAGTTAAGAGAACAAGATTTCTGCTATAATAAATTTTTAAGAATAACCAGAAGAGTTTTTCATGATTTTCAGGCAAACCGAGAGTCTTGAAACGAAAATTCATTTTTTTGATAAGAAAAATTTAAAAAATATTTCAAAACTGGATCAAAACGTCCGCCTCCTTTAAAAAGATAAAAACTTACGGATCATCTTTAAAAGTCATTCTTTTAAATTGCTGTGGCCTTGTATCTTTTTTTGTTAAACGCATTATAAGTGAAGATTTATAACCAAAATAATCACAACTTAATACCGGAACATGTGTCACAGGACCAAGTTGTTTTGGATCTCCAGCTAAAATCAATCTTGTATCCGCTGTTCCTAAATGTCCAAGAGCAAGCCAAATTTCCATTTCTGATGCCTGAGCTGCCTAAAATTAGTTTTCTAAAGAAAAAAAATTTTAAAATCAGTAACAAACTTCATCAACAAAAATATGACTGAAATGTCCTGGTGATAAATATCTTGATAATTTTGGAGTTGAACCCAATGTACAAATAATTATATTGAATTTTTTAATTGCATCTCCAGATGGAACATCATAAACTGGACGAATTGCATCATTATTTTTATCACATAATACTGTAGTTCGAGTGATGCAATCAAGTTTATGATTTCGGCTAAATGCATCTCGGGAATTGGACATTAAACGAAAAACTTCATTTGAATCAATAAAATGTCGTTCAATAATTGCTTCAGCTACTGCATCGGCAGCCATATTTGATGGTGTACAAATGAGAATTTTTCGAGATGAACCAAACCATCGTTGATAGCTGAATATAGAGGGTGGTTCAAGAAGTTGTCGAATTGCTTCAACAATTGTATAACTTTTGCCTAAAATTAAAATTTCAACATTACTTTTAAAGGAGGCGGATGTTTTGATACAGTTTCATAAGAAAAAAAAATTTCAGAATCTCTCTTTTTTTCCCGCTCTTGGATATTATTGATTCAGGCAAACACCTGAAACGAAAACGTTTCTCCTTTGTTAAAAAATATAAACAGGGGACGCGGCTGTTTCGTTTCAAGAGTGACCCTGATCACGAATATCGATGGTTTGGAAAAAAAAGAAAGATTCTGAAATTTTTTTTCTTATGAAAATGGATTAAAACATCCGCCTCCTTTAATACGTTTATCAAATATGTATTTACCACTCCCAGGTGGACCATATAAAATGAAAGTGGTATTGACAGAACGGGTCATTGCATAGATTGCTTCTTTTTGTTTTTTATTAAAAGGTTTTCTACAATCTCGAAATAGTGATTCTATTTCAGAAGTCATTTGGCTTCGATAATTATTGATATCTGCATCAATTAAATTCTGTTGATATGATCGTGGAGATGGATATGATGGAAAAAGTTTTGCCGCAAGTTTTTGATCTTTGATAATCCTTTTGATTCCCATCATTACGGAATTTGTTGCATCAATATTTGGAGTAACAAAAATTGAAAATGTTTCATTCCCATTTAAGCCATTAAATTGTTTCTCTTCTTTTGCATTCAAAACTGCAACCAAAGTTGTTGGGCCTTGATTTTGTGACGGCGGAATTACAAAAGCGATTCTAATTTTATACATTTTTGGATTTTCAACAACTTCTAAAACATCCATATCTCGAAAAAGAAGTATTTGAAGCATTGGAACAATTTTTTCTTCCAGATTTACATCTTTTTGAAAGGGAACTTTAACGAGCATAATATTTTTCTTTTTTTTACCATTTTTTTGTTGTGGAATATCGGAAATTGTTCTTTTGTTTTCATTCAAAAGTTTTCGAAACTCTTTGCTTTCTTCATCTTCAAATGAAATTGTTGCTTTTTGAGCTATAGGTACATCAGCTTCAAGCTAAAAAAAGGTTCCTTCAAACAAATGTTTTCTTTTCGAAAACATTTGTTTGTTGAACCTGAAAATCAGGCAGAAAAGCATTGTCGATAAAAAAACAAGTTGAAGCGTTGCCTGATTTTCAGGTGCAGTAACACTTGTTGAATGCTCTCCAAAAATGGACTTACAAAATCTTGAACAAGTTGAAGATAATTGTAAATCTCAAATTTTTTTCCTGCTTCTTTGGGACTAAAAGTCCATCTAATACATTTTGATAAAAGTGGTTGATAAAATTCTGCTTTTTTCATAACTTTTTCAGTAACAGCTTTATTATCCGTATTTCTAAGGTGATTTAAAAGTTCTTCATAAATTTCTGGTAGAACTTTGTCGGGTCTTCTTCTGATTCCACTATAATCATACAGGGAATTTCCAATAATAAAATTATCCAAATTTGGATCAATAAAATATCCATCTTGAAGGTGAAGTTGATATCTAAAGAATTTTTAAAGTGATGAATATTACACAAGAATTAAAAAGCTTACGATGCATAATAATCATCAATTGACAAAGTTTCAGGAGGTAACACAAAAGTTGGCTCTTTCGCAGGAACTTCTTCTTCAACTGGTTCTTCATCCCAACCACCTTGTGGAAAAACTTGTTCATACTCTTGTGGTGGCGGAATATTATCTTCAGATGAACCAAAAATGGCATTAAAAATACTTGTAAAAAACGACATCATTAAATGTCGAACGAAAATGGAAAAATTACCTTAAAAATTAGAGTATTTTATACAGAAAAATTTCAACACATTTTTTATCAGTTATAAGCTTAAAATAAACAAAAACCAACGTGAGTCAGATTTAAAAAGTTGTATTTTTCAATCTGACTCCATTTGCTTTTCGCTCAAGCACGATTTTATTGATAAAAAAAAGAAAGCAATCAGGCGAGAAAAAAGGAATCGTTCAAAGATAAACTTTTTTTGCAAAAAAATAAAGAACTTTTAAAGCAACGTCAGCGTTAGTCCAACATGAAAAAAATAGTTCAAAGAGGGAAAACACTAAAGAAAAAGGAATGCTTGTGTCCTTCCATTTTTCACGCGTTTAAAAAAAGTCCCTTTCATTTTGTTGTTGTTGTTGCAAAAAATAAAAGAAAAAAGATGCAAAAAAGTCAGAAGTGTCAGAGAAAAAAAAAGGATGCAAAAACTGAAGGAAATGAACAAAGGAAAAATATAAACTGTGTGATGGCCGATAACATGAGGGGAAAAAAATTCATTGGGTGATGGTGTGCAATACAAAATAAAAAAGTTTGAAATCATTTTTTTTTATTGTTAGGGCCAAAAGAGTTTTTAATCGTCTTGATATATAACTCTGAACAAAAGGCTTCAAATAGCTGTTAATGGTTTTACATATTCTTTCTATATTTTCCTCCGTAGTTTCTTGTAGCTGATTTTCTTTTTTCACATCACGCATTACGCATAAAAAGAAAAAAAGTCTATGAAAAGCTTTCAAAGGCTTTCAGACGATTTTCAATAATAAATGGCAAATAAAATATTCAAAAATAATTTATTGAAAACTGAAAAAAAATGGTAACACTTTATTTGAAAAAATGAATGCAGCCTTTTTTTCCAAGTATGCAATTAAGAAATTTTCTTAATGGTATATATTTTTAGATTTACTATTGGCATAACAAAAATATAAACCTATTAATCGATATAGAAAAATTGACCTATGTAAGAAAAAAGTTAATACTTTGGCACTATGACGAAAAAAAAAACATCAGTTCGAGTGAAAAATTTTACATTCTTTTTACCTTTGTTTTGTTTTGTATTATACTATATTTTTTTTCTCCGTTATCATATCAGGAATTATATAAATCTTATCTTATTATCAGTATTTTTAGGCTACAGTAAACAAAAAAATTTTAACGGATTCTATATTTCTAATAAATGAATTTACGTTTATTGTAATCTACAAAACAAGACCCCCTTATTAATTTTTTAACATTTAAATTAAAAATACATAAATCAACGACAAAAACAAAGACACTTTTTTAAATGAAAAATTAATACAGTATTTTACTATAAAATACTTTGAAAAAAATATACATTTTAATCTCATTTTTTTCTTAAATATACAATTTTAACAATAAAATTTAAACAAAAAATAAACTAATTTTTTCTTTTGTCTATTTGACAAAAATTTTTATATGTACAATTCTACAATATATTTTCTCAAGTGTGTCACACTGAAGCAGCCATAAGTGATCCGGTTCTTTTGTAGCTATAAGAATAAAAAACTCTTCGAGACATTTCTGCACAAAGTGTAACATCCAATGTGGTTGCAATAATTCCATATGGTCCAATATAGTGATTTGGATTTATTCCAAAAAACTAAAAAGAAGGAAGAGTTTGCAGGCTCAGAAAAAAATTGTTGTAAAAGCTTACTGTATTTGAACAAAAGGCAGCAAAATGTGGCATAAAATCAAAAACCAAAGCTGCAGTAATTGTCCAAAGGACTAATTTATTCTAAAAAATTATATTGGAATTATTAAATGTTTGTTTAAAACAACATTTTTATAGCAGAACCTGAAAATCAGGCATTTGATGAAAAGTATTGTTTTTACATCTCAGAAAGAAGCAACAAAAATTCCTATTTCAAATTGCCTGATTTCCACGTTCTCTCAAAAAAAATTTTTTTTAGGTTTTTTTAAGAGAACTTTGGAAAAATTTTTGGCTGAAAAATATTTTCAAAATCTTAAACTTACATTTTTGCTGAATCTATATTTTCTTAAATCTTTAACTTTAGAACCTTTTGAACGATTATAAAATATTAAAAATAGCATAGTTCCAACAAAACTATTTAATAAAGCAACAACATATCGAACATAGACATAACTTGACATTGAATGTTTAACCATCATACATCCAAATGTATAACAATTTGTTGTTTCTGTATTTGGCATCTCTTTTGCAACATTTAAAGTTATATATGAAGTTGCCAAAGCTGTTAAAACAATAATTTCAATCATATGAAATAGTTTTCGCATTTGTTGTGTAAATTCATGTGGAAATAAAAGTATTAAACATCTTTCAATTCCAAGAAAAAGTACCGATGTTGAAATTGTACCCATTGAAACAAAACATGGTGAACCAATTGTCCAAAAAATTTTTACATTATAATCTGCTTCAGTTGGTTGCCAAAAAATGATATTATATGAAAGCATTATAAATGCGGTTGAAGCAAAAATTGTTGCAAGAATAATATAAATTAAAAAAGAAAATGATAAACGAATTGTTTGAGTTTTTTTCAAAATTCCATATAAAATTGAACCAAATATTAAAATTGTATAAAATTGTAAAATTAAACATGTAATATATTCTCCAAGAATTATATATGACATTATTTTTGTTAGATACATTTTTCTTGGAGGATGTAATTCTCTTCAACAAAAAAGTACTATAATTTCCGTAGATAGGTATACTGTACTTTGTATTTAAAAAGATTGAACACAGAGAAGTGTAGCCAGAGACAATTTTGAATTCTTTAATGAAAAATCTAGAAAAAATTTTTGTATTTATATGTCCGGAAAGAAAATGAAAATTACATGTTAACAATTATAAAAACACGCAAAAATAAAAAAAATTTCGCAAAAAAAATTTTAAATAACAATTTTTTTCCATAAAATCGTAGTTTACTGAATAATAATTATTGATATTCAACTAACCTGTAATGTCTTGGGAATTTTTTTATGGTAAAAATAAAGTTCATTTTCTTATGAAAAACCTAGTAATCATGCAAACTTTGTTTTTTTTCTTTGTCTATATAAATTCAAAATGTTTAACATTTTAAAAACAGCAAAAAACAAGGAGCATTTTCACACGCTATTTATGGTGGTTGGCGGCTACGGCGGTGTTTTAATTCGAAATAACAAGTTTTTCCAATTTTACAGTGGTGTTTGAATTTAAAGAAGAAATATATTGCAAAAAAATAGAATCGGATTTCTAATGTCTGGCAGAGAGCAGTGATACAAGTAAGAGAAAAATATTTTAAAATCCGATCAAAAAACTAAAAAAAATTTTTATCAAGCATTTGTAGGCTTTTTAGAGACATAAAAATAGCAAAATTTATTTTTGATAAAAATTCAAAGATAACAAGATTTTTTTTGTATTCGAAGGGAACATAAACATTTTAAGATCCATTTGGTGAAATGCCAATATGGACTTGAACTCTGAATTCTTATTTTAATTAATCTGTTTGAAATTAGAGTTAATGAGATAAAAAATAATAAAATTAATTAATCAGATTTTCTAAGAAGAAAAAACAAGTCATCAAAAAAATGAAAGATACAGTATTTCTGCTTTCAATGATAATTTGAAAAGCAATGAAAAAAATTTATTTCCTTTCAAAACTTTTTTCTAATTTTTTTATTAAGTGTCATACATCGTTATTATTATTCAAAAACATAAGTATAAACAAAAGGTTATACCTTTTTTTCTTTTTATCTTTAATCCCCTTGAGAGAGGTGACTGTTGTTGAAAAAGTCTATGATGCATAATAAAAGCGCGAGAAAAAATTTTATTTTCCAATGGCACACTTTTTGCCTTTTGCATTTATCTTTTTTTTCAAGTATTAAAACCCGTTCTTAAAATTAATAACCAGAATGTTCGAAAAAAAGATAATGTAAAACATTTAATTTTAATATTAAATCAAAAAATCAAAAATCTTTCTAAGGAGATTAATATTTTGCAGAGATTTTGATTAGGGTTATGGTAATTGAAAAAATGTGTAAAATTGATGTCAACAAAAAATTATTGCACATCAAAGATTTTTAACAGATATATAATTTAAAGACGTAATTTTGAAAGGCTAAAAATATAGGCTGTGAGAAAAGACCGAGAAACAAATGTCTCGAAAAAACCGTTTAGCGTCAAAAATCTGTTCTGTTATTTTTAAAAAGGTTAAAAATTCAAAAGTACTGTAGAATCAAAAAATCAAATAAAAGTTCGCAAAACTAGAATAACAAAATTTGGAACGATTTTCCAAAGTAGTTTCAAAATTGTCTACAAATATTTATTTTTTTGATTAAAAATAGAAATAAAATTTCTTTCCCATTCTTTCCTTTTTTCCAAATATTTATTTACTCAAACCAAAAAAAAAAGAAGATATGCCAAAAAGCAAAAAAGCGATGACTCCTCTTTTTTTGAAGCCCACCCCCAAAATTAATACTCATTGTTTTTTGGCTTGTTGACAGCTTCCATCCTTCATTTAACCTTCAGAAGAAAAAAATCGTCTGTCAAACAAAAGAAAAACAAAGAAAATTAAAAAAAAAAAAGATGAAGGCTGATAGAATAAAAAAATAAATAAAATTAAGAACAAAAAAATAATAATGCCATCATATTATTATTTTTTCTAAGTAATTATTTTGACGCCTTTTTTTTATAATTTTTTTTATTCAAAAAACACAAAGTATAAATGTGTGACACATTTATACTTTGTGTTAAAAATTTAATAACAAAAAATTTTTTACTCAAATTTTTTTTTTTAAAAAGAAGCAAAGAAAAAAATAATGTGGGCATAATTAAAAGAAGAAGCAGCTCAAATGTATCCCTTTTAAAGCTTCAGACAATGAATTTACATTTTAAAAAAAACAAAAAAAACAATGGAGATGGAGGATATAATGAAGAGTAATAGTAAAATGTAGCAAAAATGAGAGGTTTCAGTGTAATTTAACAGTGACAAAATTTCATTTAAAAAACAACAAAAAAAGGAAAAAAGCCATTTTTTGGATTTTGGAATTTGCCTTGAAACATCAGGCAAATAAGAAAATAAGAAAATAATAGTATTTTCTTTGTTTTTGATTTTTTGGGGGTTAAACAATGCTGCAAAAACATTTTGTTAAAACACTTTTTTTTAAACAAGATTTTTTTAAGGAAACAAATAAGATTTGTGATTTTTTGTTTTGCGATACAACATTTCATTTTTAAAGGAGGCGGATGTTTTGATACAGTTTCGTAATCTTAGATTTTCGTGATTTTCAGGCAAAGTGAGAGTCTCGCAACGAAAATGCATCTTTTTTGATAAAACCATGTAAAAAAGGGTCATTTTCGTTTCAAGACTCTCAGTTTGCCTGAAAATCACGAAAATTTAAGATTACGAAACTGCATCAAAACGTCCGCCTCCTTTAAGAAAGAAAAAAAAGATATTTCCAAAATATCTTTGATAAAACATTTTTCTATGGTGCCTGATTTTTAACATCAAAGCACAAGATCAACTATTTTTTGTTGCTGTGATACAAAAAAGTTTTTGTAGTTGAAAAACAAGAAAATTTTTGTAGGCCTCCTACATGTTTGAGAAAAAGAAAAATTAATCGCTTTATCTTTTCTGTCACAAAAACATCTTTCAAAGTTGTTAATTTAAAAAACATAAAAAACATATGATAAATATAAATGCAACCTTAGCAATGCTTTTTTTTAAACAATAGCTTTTATTTGGGCTTTGGTATTTTTAAATGTATTATTCCTTTTTTTGCAAAAATTTTTAAAAAACAAAGTCATTAAAACATTACTGTAAAGGTTTAAAAATTGCCTGTCATTTTTTAAAAAGCTGATGTTTGGGTGCCATTTTTAAATATTTTTGTACAAATGACAAATAAAAGGATTAAAAGCGTATAAAAATCCAAAAACCATTTTTGTAATATTTTTTTAATTTTAGGTAATGGTTTCTAGTTCCATGATGTAACCCTTTGTTTTCTCGTTTTTTTGTTATTTTCCTACCTACAAAAAGTTTTGTAGGTTGGAAATAAAATTTTTTATAAAAAAATCGCCAAATGTTACGCAGAAAATAACCTTTTTTGAAATAAATCAAATACAAAAATATTTGAGTAGTTTGAAAAAAATTTATACATTGCGTAAGCTAATATATCTTTGCTTTTTAGTTGGCGTCAAATAAAAAAAAGCACAGATAATTTACCATTTGTTAAATTTATTTTTGCACGCTGTTTACAATTTGCTTTTCATACAAATGCCTGTTTTTGAATTTAAATTAGTTAAAAATGTATCCATTTACAAAATGCTATTGTGATAATTTGACGAAGGAGATGCCGAATTTGCAAATTCTTCTTTGACATTATTGACATAATCCCATCACCAAAGAGGCTACAAACGTGTTTTTGTTTTTTTACTAAAAAAGCAAAAACGTCTGAACCCCCAAAACACAAATTCATAGCATTTCAAAAAACATCTCAATTTTAATGTCCCGTCGATTGTCTAAAAAAAGCTTTCAAAAACAATGGTTTAATTTTAAAAAAACATTTTTGAAAAAACATACACAGAAAATAAGAATAATTAAAATCTACAGTAGAAAAAAAAACATTTTACATAAAAGCCACATATACAAGGTCATAAAGTTTAAATACAACTAATCATTTTTTTGGCACGGTTCATTCACTTTTCTTTTTTGTTCATTGAGAATCTTGTTTCTTGGTTAAATTTGAAGCAATTTTATCCATAAATTCTTCAGTACTAAGATAATCATTGCGTTTAACTCCAGATGCACCTTTAATGCAGATAGCCAAATCTTTTGTCATTGAACCAGCTTCAATAGTTTCAATACAAACAGCTTCAAGATTTTCAGCAAACTTTTTGAGTTGATCATTGTTATCCAATTTTGCACGATGTTCAAGACCACGAGTCCAGGCAAAGATTGATGCAATTGGATTTGTTGAAGTTTCTTGACCTTTTTGATGTTGACGATAATGGCGAGTTACGGTACCATGTGCAGCTTCAGCTTCAACAGTTTTTCCATCAGGACAAATAAGAACAGATGTCATAAGGCCAAGTGATCCATAACCTCTGAAATTAATTTGTAAGTCAGTTTACACAAATGTACAAAGTAATAAAACTTACTGTGCAACACTATCAGATTGTACATCACCATCATAATTCTTACATGCCCATACAAATCCACCTTCAGATTTCATAGCTTGTGCAACCATATCATCAATGAGACGATGTTCATACCAAATTCCTTTAGCTTCATATTTGCTTCTGTATTCCTTTTCATAAATTTCTTGGAAGATATCTTTGAAGCGGCCATCATATTTCTTTAAAATTGTATTCTTTGTGCTTTAAAAACATTATATCCAACATTAAACTCAGAAAACAAAAGACATACCTAAGATAAAGAGGATAATTTCGTTCTAAAGCATAAACAAATGATGAATGAGCAAAATCTTTTATTGATTCATCAGTATTGTACATTCCAATGGCAACTCCAGGGCCTTTAAAATCAAAAACTTCATGGCTAATTTTTTCTCCACCACTTTTAGGAACAAATCGCATCTCAAGTTTACCAGCACCAGGTACAACAAAATCTGTTGCTCTAAAAAAATTAAATATTAAGAATGTAATTAGTAACAAAAGATCAACTTTAACTAACCGATATTGATCTCCATAAGCATGACGACCAATAATAATTGGTTTTGACCATGTATTTACAAGTCTTGGAACATTCTTGCAGATAATTGGTTCACGGAATACTGTACCACCAAGAATATTACGGATCTAAAACAAATAATAATATTAAATTTTTCCTAGAAATTTATATAAGGTCGTGCGCAGCAATGTGCGACGCTAGTGTTCCCCTTCATTTTTTTTCTGTCAAAAGAAAATGAAAGAAAGGTATACTGTAGAAATTTCTTTTTTTCTTTCCATCAATATTTTTACTGCGCGTCTAATGGTACCAAATTTATTGCATTTAGAGAACTTTGAAAAAACTGCGCACATCCTTAAATTTATAATAGAACTTACTGTTCCATTTGGAGATTTCCACATTTTTTTAAGCTTAAATTCTTCAACGCGGGCTTCATCAGGTGTAATTGTTGCACATTTAATCGCAACATTGTATTTCTTTGTTGCTTCTGCTGCATCAATTGTAACTTGATCATTTGTTTCATCACCTAAAAATGTATAAGGTTCATTGTTTTCTCGCTTTTGAAAAAAAAACTTACGATGTGGAAGGCCAAGATCATAGTATTTAATATCAATATCAAGATATGGTTTAATAAGCTTTTCCTTGATATCATTCCATATAATACGTGTCATCTCATCACCATCCATATCAACAACAGGATTCTTAACTTTAATCTTTTGGCGATTCAATGATGCCGTTGTTGAAAGGCATCTTGCAGCTGAAGCAGACATTTGAGATGGAAGAATAAAAAGTTGAGCAGAGGATTTAAGCATGATTGATTGATATCCTAAAAATGAAAGAGTTTAAAGGCATTTACAAATAAAATCAAATGCACGATTATTAAAAAAGTATCACGGTTATTAAAAGAAAGAAAAGCCCACGAGCGAGTATTTAAAGCTACCAAGGTAAAAAGAGACACGATTTTTTAAATTGACCAGCCAACGAAACATGGTCATCACAGTTGTAAACTAAGAATCAAAACACATTCAATGAAAAATAAAATAAACGAGTGGAGAAAAAAAACAATGATGATTCACTTTTGCCAAAAATAAGAAAACCAATGTTAAAAAAGCTCTCTGTCTTTCGCGCGGGAGAGAGAGAAAGCTATTTGATTATTTTGGAAAAAAGAAAGACTCTTCCAGTTGCAATTGCTCGAAAATAATTTTTCCCGCTTTTGAAAAAAATTGAAAAAAAAACCTAAAAATTTTTCTTTCTCATCGGTTGGAGTCCAACAATTTCTTATTTCCTTTTTAAATTATACTTTCTCCGATTACCTAATAAAAACACAAAAATATTTGTATAAAAAAATTTTCCAACTTTTTTAATCTATTTTTTACAATCACAAGGAAAAATGCGTCATTAAAAATTAAAAAATGATTGATTAAATCAAAATTTGAAGTCATTAACTTTTTTTTCTACTACCCCCTTATCTCTCATGAATCCTCCAAAATAGTTATGACTTTAAATATGAATGAACGCCTTTTTTGCAGTTTTTATCAATGTGAAAAAAACGTGGAATGGAAAAAAATTGAAGCCAAGGTCAACACAAAAATTTAATCAACCAAGAGACAAAGTTATGACCTTAAAATTGATAACTATTATATTTTGGCTGTTACCCAAACTTTTATAGCAAGAAAATAACGCATGAAAACTCAATATGAAAACTTTAAAGTTATCATTGATTCTCGTTGCTGCTAACCTTTTACATCAATCAAAAAAACTGAAACATTTCAGTCTCATTTAAAAATATTTTTTTTCAAGCACCTCCTCGTTAAAGCTTCATTGACGTTGTATTTTTTTCTAAAATCAAAGAAGAAAAAAGGGAAAAGAAACAGTTGCAACATTTGATGCAGAAAAACTAAAACACAAAACCTTCCATCCCACTTTCTTATTTTTTGCCGCTGTTAAAAAAAAATTGCGTTCAACTATGTTTGCTTGTGCTTGCTTTTTTTTGCTGCTAAACATTTCTTGAATGAGAGAAAAGCATAAAGAGAGGAGAATATTATGAGGAGGCCCACGTGGTTAAAACAGCTGCAAAGCATCTCAAAAAAAATCGTGCAAATATCTTTCTATCTTTGATTTGACCTTTGCTCCAAAACTCTAAGCATTTTTTTGCTTATAACTTTTTAAACTTAAAGTAAATATAATATTTTGTTAAAAAATCAAACATTTTAAACTTGAAAAAAGGTCTAAAGGCAAGTTTAAAGAAATGAAGTCAGAAATGCTAAACGGAAATTGAAAAAATAAGGATTTCTACATTAATAATTTTCAAATAATTTTATTAAATATTTGATTCAAAATGAAAAACTTGTTTTTGTGGCACCAAAAACTATTATTAGTGCAACTTTTTTCATTAAAGTGTAAGACCTTTACAACCGACATAACAAATTTAAAACTGTATCTACATAATCGAAAGATGTAGTAAAAAAAGCTGGAAACCGTAAATGCAAGAAAAATGAACCAGAATACTGAAAAAAAAAACAGTTAATAGGATGACAAGTAAAGAAAAAATAAAGACGGATATGAACATCGTTGAAACTGAATAAGTAGAAAGCTATCCATGTTCTAAGGCAAAAGCTTTAAACCTCAACATAACGATAAATCTTTTTTTTTAAAAACAGAAGCAAAAAAAGAGAGAAATTATATATTTCGAAGTACCTCTCTTAAAAATTTATCGATAAATATTTGTTAAATCTGTGTTGAAAAACTCTAATTTGGTAATGTAATAACATATCTACCGTATTATGTCAAAGCTTTAAAAAATTAAACAATTTCATAATTTTTTTTGAAAAAACAAAGCTTTTGCCAAAAAAGAACAAAGCAAAAAAAGCTTTTTTTGTGTGTGTTTGAATTTGATTGGCTCAAAACGCCAACGTGTCAAAGTTTGTCGTTGTTTTTTTTGTGCATATTTTTTTTTAAAAATGTAAAAGCAACGTTTATAAAAATTTTAAATTTTAAAACTTTATTTAAATTTCACTGATGTCATCGATGCAAATTCAAATGATTAAAAGACTTTTCCAGAAACAATTTTATAAAAATTTTGCCTGAATTGATAAGCATTTGTTTTTCTTTTTAAGAGTTTTTTTCTCTATGTAATGAAAAACGCACGTCAGCTTTAGTCGTCGTCGTCGTCGTCAATTGAAAAAACTTTTTAACTTTTCTTGTTTTGTTTGAACACAGTTGTTGTTGTTTCGTGAACTTTTTTAATACTTTTTAAACGTTTGCTTTAATTAACGGCCTTCAATTTTTCAGCAAATGCGGGAGGTAATTTCTAGAATAGCATCTTTCTATTTTATTGGATTGTATATTAATATTGGTAAGTTTATTTTTATATATTATTAAATTGTTAATACCGTCTAATGTATTTATTTTTTAGTGATAGCTGATACAGCAAAAGAAGTGGAAAAGCATCTTGAACTTGGAAAACAGTATTTAGCAAAAGGACAATTTCCTGAAGCTTTACAACAATATCATGCTGCAATTGAATTGGATCCAACAAATTATCAAACATATTATCGACGTGCAACGGTTTTATTAGCAAGTGGAAAAGTTAAAGCTGCTTTACCAGATTTGGATAAAGTTGTTGAATTAAAACCTGATTTTACTGCTGTTAGTTTTGTATTTTTATTTGCATATTTTACATTGTTTATTTATTGCAGGCTCTAATTCAACGTGGAAATCTTCTTATTAAACAAGGAAAATTTGATGAAGCTGCCGCAGATTTTAAAAAAGTGCTTAAAACAGATTCAAACAATTCTGAAGTTAAAGAAAAGCTAACTCTTATTGAACAATTACGAGAATGGGCAAAACAAGCTGATTATTATTTTGAAAATGATGATTTTCATAATGCTGAAGCTTTATTGGATAAAGTTCTTGAACAATGTTTATGGGATCCTGATCTTCATCGTCGAAGAGCAAAATGTCGTCAAGCTCGTGGTGATATTCAAAATGCAATTGCAGATATTCGTGCAATTTCTAAACTTGTTCCTGATTCAACTGAAGCGTATTTAGAAATTTCAAGAATGTATTACGGTGTTGGTGATATTCAGAATTCACTTGGGTTTGTTTCTATCTTTGAAGGTATACTGTATTATGGTTATTTTCAGCCAAGTTCGAGAGTGTTTAAAACTCAATCCTGACCACAAAGAATGCTTCCCATTTTATAAAAAAGCAAAGAAATTACAAAAAATGCGTGAATCTTTGGAAGAATTTGTTGCAAAAGAAAAATGGACAGAATGTTTAGAAAAAGGTCAACAAATTTTGAAGTTTGAAAAAGATGTTGATAATGTTCAGTTGGATGTTTTCCGTCATACTTGTAAATGCAATTTACATGCTGGTCATGTTGCTGAAGCAATTAATGAATGTACAGAAGTTCTTAAATATGGTGACGAAAATGATCTTGATGTTTTGTGTGATCGAGCTGAAGCTTATATTGTTAGTGAACAATTTGATAAAGGTATGTTTTGTTTAGTTTTTTGGCAATCGGTAATATTTAATTTTAGCTGTTGATGATTTCCAAAAAGCTGCAACTGCTCATGATGGTAATAGAAGAGCAAAAGAAGGCCTTCAAAGAGCTCAAAAATTGTTGAAGCAATCAAAGAAACGTGATTATTATAAAATTTTGGGAGTTAGAAGGTAAGCGTCGATAAAGTATTTTGAAATACAGTAATCAGTATTGAATTTAGAAATGCAAATAAGCAACAAATTAATAAAGCTTATCGTAAACTTGCTCAACAATGGCATCCTGATAACTTTAGAGGTAAACTTTCTCATAATTTTTATAGATTTCATTATGAAAGTTCAAATTTTAGATGATGAAGAAAAGAAAAGAGCTCAAGAAAAGTTTATTGATATTGCAGCAGCAAAAGATGTTCTCACTGATCCAGAAAAGCGACAAGTTTGTTTATTTTAATCCTTCGAAATAATAAAAGTTTTCTATTTTCAGAGATTCGATCAAGGTGATGATCCATTAGATCCTGAAAATCAAGGTGGTGGTGGCGGACATGGTTTCCATCAAGGCTTTAATCCATTTGAGCATGGCTTTCCATTTGGTGGTGGTGATGGAGCACATTCTTTCAAATTTAATTTTTAGCTTCTTTAATTTTTCACACAAATGTCTATCTCGTCTTTATTTTTTAACTCTTTGGCCACGGGTGTGCCGTTTATTATATTCTATGCTTCAAAAGAAAAAAAAGATCAAAGAAAATGAAATCACTTATTCTCTTTTCAAGTCTTTTATGTATCAGTTCCAAAGCTTTTTGTAATATTATTAATTGTTTTAAGTGCCTGATTTTTTTATTCGTTTGTTAGTGCATTATTTATTATTTTATGTTGATTGTTTTATATTTACGAAAGAAAGATATTAATTTATTGAATGAATACTTGAATGTTTTACTTTTTTGTTTTTGGCATTTTTTAAAGGTTAAATAAACCTTTTTAATACATTTTATTTTTTGCATTTAAGCTTATCTAATACTGTAGTCGGTTTTAGTTTTACTGGAAATACAAAAAAATGGCAGAACGAAGCGAAACAGAACTTGGAGCTAAAATTGATCGATGCTTTGCTGATTCTTTACTCAAAATTGCTGGTGGAGTTGCAATTGGCGTTGTTACATCTGTTGCAATATTCAAAGGTCGAACATTTCCAATATGGTTAGGAACAGGAATTGGTATGAACTTTAATTTATTTATAAAACAATTCAATTATTAATTTTTTAGGTATCGGACAAGGATGGTCAAATTGTCGACATGATCTTCAAAACCCTTATTTACTTCATGGAAAAAAGATTAAAGCAGGATTAGAAGGTGGTAAACCCGCATATACAATTCAAGTAGTTGATCCTTCGCAAAAGAATACTCAATAAAAAATATGAAATAATAGAATCCTCATGTATTAGTTTTGATTTTGATAGTTTGTGTGTATTAAAAATGATAATAAATTGGAAAAAGTACAGTATTTTTGTAAAATTGATTTTCGAAATTTTGCGAAACTTGCAGTGTATTTGTGCACAAGTTTGTGTGGAATTTTTTAGAGATTTGAAACTGATATTTTTTAAAAAAAAATTTTATTATTTTTGTTTTCGAAATTTAATTCGTTTCTCAACTTTGTTTCACCCATAATCTGTATTTTTTGCTTCGTTTACATTTGTGGCCAAAAAAGTTTGAAAGTTTCATTGAAACATGAAAAAAAAAAGTCTTCAACGATCAAATCTTTTTTGCAAAAGGTCAAAAACTAGTTGCGAGTATAGACTGCCATAAAAAAATTACAAACACACACTGTTTATTGTTCATGTTTTTTTTCTATTTTGTGCTGTTATCGGACCTTTATCGTTTTTCCCTTTTTTATATTACAACGTAAAAAGGCCGAAAGAATTTGATTATTATTTCTTCTTTCGATTTTATTGTTTGCCTTGTCTTTTTTTCTTTTTCTGATAACGGATTTGTAATATATTTTTGCTGATTACAGTTTCTTTTTCAGGATCCATAAAATATGTCTTTTGTTCCAGTTCTTCCTGATAGCGATTTTCCAATTGAAAATTTGCCATACGGAGTTTTTTCAACAACCAATAATGTAAGTTAAAATTTTTATATTTTATTTAATTACGGTTGTTTTGAATTCATTTTTATCACAAATCATGATATCAAATTTTTAGCCCAAAAAACGTATTGGTGTTGCAATTGGTGATTTTATACTTGATTTATCAACTGTTAAACAATATTTTACTGGTCCACATTTGGGAAAAAAGCAAGATGTTTTTGCTCGTGAAACTTTGAATGAATTTATGGGTCTTTCACGTGAAGCATGGAAAGAAGCTCGAGAAGTTATCCAAAAATTATTAGCTGCTGATAATCCAGAATTACGTGATAATGCAGAATTGAGAAAGACAGCTCTTGTTTCAAAAGGTGATGCAACAATGCATTTACCAGCAGAAATTGGTAAACAATTTTTTTGGAAGATTCTAAGTTATGTTGTGGTTTAGGAGATTATACTGATTTCTATTCATCAATTCATCATGCTACAAATGTTGGAGTTATGTTTCGTGGAAAAGATAATGCTTTAATGCCAAATTGGTAAACTTTTGGGACATTGATCATACACCATAACTTTTATATTTTAGGAAATGGCTTCCTGTTGGTTATCATGGTCGTGCTTCAAGTATTGTCGTTTCTGGTACACCAATTCGTCGTCCATGGGGTCAAACAATGGCTGATAATGCCTCTGAACCAACTTTCAATCCATCTCGTTTACTTGATTTTGAACTTGAAATGGCATTCTTTGTTGGTGGATCTTCAACAAAACTTGGTGAACCAATTCCAATTGAAGAAGCTGATCAACATATTTTTGGAATGGTTTTAATGAATGATTGGAGTGCTCGAGGTACTACATATATCTTTGTTGAATATTGATAAATATATATTTTTTCATTTTTAGATATTCAAAAATGGGAATATGTACCATTGGGGCCATTCTTAGGAAAATCTTTTGGTACAACAATTTCACCATGGATTGTTACAATGGAAGCTTTGAAACCATTTATTGTACAAAATCCAGAACAAGATCCTGCACCTTTGCCATATCTTCGACATTCTGATCACTATACATTTGATATTAATCTTGCTGTTACAATTAAACGTAAGTTGATACACATTCTTTCATACCTAAAATCTTCTCTTTCAGCTGATGGTGGAGAAGAACACGAAGTCTGTAAAACAAATTTCTGTCATCTCTATTGGACTTTAAAACAACAATTAGCTCATCATTCTGTTAATGGTTGTAATATGCGACCTGGAGATCTTCTTGGTAGTGGAACAGTTTCTGGACCCAATGAAGGTGAATACGGTTCAATGTTAGAACTTTCATGGAAAGGCACAAAAGACGTTAAACTTGGACCAACACAAACACGAAAATTTATTCAAGATCAAGATGAAGTTAATCTTGTTGGATTTTGTGAAAAGGATGGAAAACGAATTGGATTTGGACCATGTAAAGGCAAAGTATTGCCCGCATTACAAAAGAATTAAAAAAAGGGTGTTTTTGAAAGTTATTTACGTTGTTAATTTTTAAAGCATATAGTATTTTGTGAATTTTTAATAAATAAATTAATCGTGAAGTTGGAAAAGTTGCTGTAGCAAAAAATAGGGAATATAAAACCGTCAAAATTTTTGTTTCGAAAAATTTTTTTTTAGCAAATTTTCTGGGGAACATTCTGCAACCAAAAGTGTTCCCTCTAAAAAATGATCAAACTTTTTTTTCTTCTCTATCATTGATACTGTGTCAATCTTAAACTTTTATTAAATCTGTCTTCTTTATTACTATTTTTTACACTTTTCTCTTCAAAATGGCATCTTCCTCATCATCGTCTTCGACATCAACAAAACCAATACATGGTTTTCGTTTTGCTGAATTGAATTTAAGGCATATGGGAAATAAAAAGAATACAATTGATTTAGTGAATCGAGCAATTCGAATGGGATATGATGCTGTTGCAATTAATATTGATGTTGGTGATCCGTTTGTTGATAAAATTCAACAAACTCTTGAAGTATGTTTTTGTTATCTAATCTCTGAGAAATGAATACTTAATGTTTTAGGATGAAGATGAAGTTGTACCAAAAAAGAAAAAGAAACAACAAAGAAAAGTTCAGAATGTAGAAGAACTTGCTATTTTCCCAATGCCATTTAAAGTTGATATTTCTGATTTAAATCCAATTGATTTGAAACGGCTACAATCTGAAGGAAAAGTTTTTAGGCAGTTTAGGTAATGATTTTATGTGCATGTTTTTGGGCGTTTTAACATTTTACCCTTTTTAGCAGAGTAACTTTAACCCTTTCTGATTCAACAGCTGTATACAAAATGATGACACATCCAAAGATAAAACTTTTTGATCTTGTTGCAATTCGAATTCCTGATGCTGAATTTCTTACAACTTTGGCACGAAAGGGGGATGTCGTTGATATTGTTACATTTGATCCATGTGATACACAAAGACAATCATGGATGTGTGCTTCAAAACAAATTCAAGCGGTTGCTGCAGAGGGCATTGCATTTGAACTTACATACGGTAATGCCTTGAATGATTCAGCTAATAGAAGAGCGGTACGTGATTCATTTTTTTCTGAATTGTTTAACAACTGCGATTTTAGTTTTTTGCAAATAGTCGAATATTAATGGAAAATACTCAAAAAGGAAGGAATGTATTTTTATCAAGTGGTGCATCAGAGATTATTCAAATTCGTGGACCTTATGATGTTGCAAATATGTCATGTTTAATTGGATTAGATTCATATAAAGGAATTCATCTTGTTAGTAATACTCCAAAGAATATTCTTTTAAGAAGTCAAGCTCGAAATTATACAATAAAAGGTGCCGTCAATATTGCTGATCTTGAACGTGTTCCACATCGTGATAAAATTCCAATTGATGCTTTAAAAGAGCTGTTGAAAGTGGAGGAATTTCAAAAGCAAGCTGAACAAGAAAATTATGGAGAAAAAGTTAAGGAAGAAATTGAAGAAGTTAAAATGGAAGTTGAATAATTTGTTGTTGTTCTGTTTAAATTTGTTGAGTTTTGAATTTTTTTGTTAAAATAAATAATTTTACGTTTATTACTATTTTAATTTGCAAAAAAGGTAGCAAACCTAAACTTTAGCTTTCAAAGAAATTTAAACTTGAAATGTATTACGGTATCAATGCTGCAGTTGCGGTAATGTTGAAACTTGATTCTCTATTTTATCGTTTGTATTACAATGTTCGAAAAATTCTACCATTGAGAAAGAGTCCTTTACCATCACCAATTATTTGGCGTAAGTTTTTGCATTTAAATTTTTTTTGCTGTATTAATACCAATTTTTTAGATAAATCAAAAATGGCTCCACCATCTGATTCTTTTTGTAATGATTTGAAACCCAAAGAAAAAAAGAAATTGGATAAACTTTTACAGGAAACAGAAGTAAGTTTTTTTTAAAATAAAAGTATACTGTAATAATAACTGCGGTTTTTAGTTGCTTTCAAAAGTGCATTTGAAATTTCCAAATTCTTTAACTGATGAACATTGGAAAAAATTGTTGCAAATTAAAAGTCGAAAAGAAAGATTAAATTTTTTCAAATTTTTACATGGAAAAGAAAAGGAAGCTGAAAAAGATGTTATTCGAAAGATAAACAAAAAAGAATCGAAACCTGAAAGATTGCCGTCTTCAATGGATCCAATGTTTTTTAGTCCGTCTTTTGATAAAATGGGTATGTGTTTTTTTTAAAGGAGAAAGATATTTTGATACATTTTTCAAGATATCTTTCTCCTTAAAATGTAATTATATCAAATTATTCATACAGTATTCCATATTTAGAACGATGGGAAGATCAAGTTGAAGATATGAAATTATTTCGATCTGTTGTATTGAAAGAAACACCACAAATTGCAGTTGATTGTCGATATATTCCATATTTATCTGAAAGAGCTCAAAATCTAACATCCATTCAACTTGGATATATGATATCTGCAAACCGAAGATCTCCAAATCCTTGGCCGCTTCATTTTATTAATTTTGATTTAAATAAAAATATTTTTAAAGAATGTAAACGAAAGTAAGAATACTTTATTGATTTGTAATTAATAATAGTAAGAATTTTTTTAGGCATTTGGGAGTTTTGGATAATGATAGAAAATTATCAGCATTTATTTCGGATAAAAATTATACAGAAATATTTGATCGAAAAAAATTAATTTATTTAAGTCCAGATGCTGATGAACCATTGAAAAGTATTGAATCTGATAAAATATATATTATTGGTGGAATTGTTGATCGAGTTGCAGAAAAAAATATTCCAAGATATGCTTCACTTGAAATGTCAATAATTGATAGAATTCAATCATATCGTCTTCCAATAAATGAAAATGTAAATTGGCAAGCTGGTACGCAATTTTTAACGCTTGTTACTGTAATGAAAATTTTACAAAAATCTTTTGAAAATAATGGTAATTGGAAAGAAACAATGGAAAAGTAAGGGATTTTGGATTATTTTTTGTATCAAAATTGAAAAAAAGTTCTCTGTAAATTTCGATTTTGATTTCGTGTTTTTATCGAAATTTATCGGAGAAATCTTTTTCATTGATTGTATAAAATTGTAATCAATTTTTAGGCTAATCCCTGTTCGACATGTTAAACCATTGGATGGAAGAACATCTTTGCCCAAACAGAGACAACAAATTCATAATCATTATGATATGGAAGTGATAAGAATATTGGAAGAACATTTAGGGAAAGAACATGATCGAAGAATTAATAAATAAAGCTGATTAGGTTTCTTGTATTTATTGTTGTTGATTTTTTTGTTTAAAAATAAATAGGAATAATAAAATTTTGTTTTTACGAAATCTTTCGTAAATTTTAAAATAAATTTGAAAAATAATTATGTGTAATTTTTAGGCAATATTTAAGTATTCATTTTTTGCGTAGCTGTTTTTGATAATCCGAATCCGAATTAACGATCTTTTTGGGTTTCAAAAATGCGTTTTTTACAAAATCTGAATCTCTGGGAAATTGGACCTGCTTCACGAGAAAAAAAATTGTGTTTGCGTTGCTTAAAATTTTTAAAGGAGGCGGATGCTTTGATACAGTTTCGTAATCTTAGATTTTCGTGATTTTCAGGCAAACTGAGAGTCTCGAAACGAAAATGCATCTTTTTTGATAAAAACAATTTAAAAAAGGGTCATTTTCTTTTCAAGGCTCTCAGTTTGCCTGAAAATCACGAAAATCTAAGATTACGAAACTATATCAAAACATCCGCCTCCTTTAAGTTAAAAAAACATTTTACTCCTTTTTCAAACCGGTTATTTTTTTGTATCACAATTATGATTCAAAAGATGAAAGATTAATTTTTTCTGCAATGATATTTTTTTTCTGCGGCGATTTTTGATAAAATTTTTGTAGTTTCAAATAATTTTATTTTTGGTCACAAAAAAAGTAGTATAAAAACAGGGTTCATTTTTATTTGGTTTTCATAATTTTTGCACATTTGGACCGGTTTATACTTTGATTTTATATTAAATTATATTCTAATAAAAATGGGACGATTTGATGGAAAATCAATAATTGTTACAGGATCTTCATCTGGTATTGGACAATCTGCTTTAATTGCATTTGCAAAGGAAGGTGCTTCAGTTGTTGTACATGGAACAAATGCACAAAGAATTGAAAAAACTGAACATCTTTTAAAAGAAGCCTCAATAAATGAAGATCGAATTTTGGTTGTTGAAGGTGCGATCGAAAAAGAAGAAACCCTACAAAATTTAATTTCCAAAACATTAGAAAAATTTGGAAAAATTGATGTTTTGGTAAATAATGCCGGGATTTCAAATGCATCAGGATGTGATCCAACTTCAATTGAAAATTTTGATCAAGTTATGGCTGTTAATCTTAGAGCGTTGGTTTTTATCACAAAATCACTACAGTAAAAAGAAAAGTTTAAAATTTTAGGCCATTTCGATTAATTGAACTTTCACTTCCACATTTAAAAAAAACAAAAGGAAATATTATAAATGTTTCCAGTGTTGCGGCTTTTATGACACCTGTAAGGGCTTTTTTTCTTTCGACAAGAAAAATTTTTTTTGCCTGATTTTCGAAGTTAAGCATAAAAAATTTCTTGCGGTTTTGAGTTTGACAAGGATCTGACGAAATACCAATTTATTTTTAGATGAATAATCCAATAATGACAGTTTATTGTGCAAGTAAAGCCGCTCTTGATCGAATGGCCCAAGTACAAGCCCTTCAATTTGCACCTTTTGGAATTCGTGTTAAGTTAGAAAAAACAATAATTTTATTGAGCATATTTAAATTTTTTTTATAGTAATATTAATCCTGGTCCATTTACAACCAATATTGGTGCACGAAATAATCTGCAAATGGATCCTGCTCATCGAGAAATTGGGGTAATAACTTTTTTTAACACATTTTAAAGTCATTAAGTTTTTTAAGGAAAAAATTGTTCAAAAAACAACACCACTTGGTCGAATGGGTGATCCAAAAGAATTGAATGAAATCTTTTTACTTTTAGCTGATTCTGATAAAGGATCATTTATTACAGGTGCATGTTGGGTTATTGATGGCGGAATGTCCGTTTACGCCACAAATCCAGTAGATTTGAAATTTTAAATGGATAGCTTTTTTTGTAATGGTAATGGTACTTTTTGGTCCGCCTTTTTTTATTCCTCAAATATATGTAAAAATAATTTTTTTAATAAGTTTATTGTATGAACATAAATCTTGTAATCAGTTTTTTAAAATTTTGCATTTTAAGCATTTTACAACATGTTGTAAAAAACATTTTATTAAAATTGTCATAATGAAGAAAAGAAATTTTTCACAAAAGACAATTTAAATTCACGTTGAAAATGGCACCAGAATTTAATTAAGTGGGACCTTTCACAATGCCTTTTTCACACACTTTTTTAACCTAACAATCAAAAAAGTTGAAAGAATATTTCTAAAACAAATATCAATGATAAAAACCGTAAAAATTTAAGGAAGAAAAATTCGAATAATACTATTACAAAAATTTAAAAAAAATTTAACTGTCAAAATTTAATTAAATTAACAGATGCTCCGGATGATGTTTTAAACGAAATTTTTTTCTAAGGCATAATTTTTATTTTATCATATCGGCCTTATCTAAAACCTAAAAAAGTGACTTATAATCTCTTAACAAAATCACAATCCTTAAAGGATGTTTTAAACCTCATTTTTCCACATCAAATTTGTGTTACAAAGAAAAAACATCTGACATCAATTTTCTATCAATTTACTTCCTTTATTTTGTGGTCTCTTATTTACCCTGTATTATTCTACTTTTTCTGCCATAGACTGTCACAGGGCATAAAAAAATCTTATCATTCTTTATTTTCCCTCCCCTTAGCTTCTGCTCCTCTCTCTCTCTTCTTATCTCTTTATAGTTAGGTCAAAAAATTTAACATCACCAAAAATCAAGAGAAAAACATTTTTCTTCTTTGTTAAATTCAATTTTTGTTGTTTCATCTTTTACTTTTTTACAACAAAAACAAAAAAAATATGAATAAAAATATATTTGGGAATTCTGATGTAAGTATCTTTCCTTGATTAACTCTGATAAATCCTTTTTTTAAGAATCCGCGACAAATTCCAACACCAAAAAATGATTTATTATTTAAAATTTTGGTTATTGGTGATGTAAGTACAGGAAAATCATCAGTTATTCGACGATATGTTCATAATATTTTTGAAAGTCATTATAAAGCTACAGTAAGATTTTTATTTACGGGATAAAGGTATAAAAAATTTTTTAGATCGGTGTTGATTTTGCAACAAAAATTGTACAATGGAATGATAATCGATTAATTAGATTACAATTTTGGGATATATCAGGTAAAACAAAAATTTTTTTCCTTTTTGAGATAAGCAATGACAGACTGTTACCAGCTTTCATTAGAAAAAATTACTGTAAATAAACAACTTTGAAATTCTTGTTTAGAACTTTTTTATTTCAACTTTTTTTTTCGAAATCGTATGAACCTGGAAATCATGCAAAAGAACAATAGAAAGATATTCTGATATTCAGATTCATGCCATTTTGGAAAAAACGTTAAAATGAAAAATTTATCAAACCATTCTCGCCCTTTAATTTTTTATTTTTTACAGGTCAGGATCGTTTTGGAAATATGACTCGAGTATATTACAAAGATGCACATGGCGCAATTATTGTTGCAGATTGTTCCCGTCGTGCAACATTAGAAGGTGCACTTCGATGGAAGAATGATTTAGATAATAAAGTTTGTCTTGCAAATGGTCGGCCCGTTCCTGCTATACTTCTTTCAAATAAAGTAAAACAAACATCAATTTAAAGTGCTAAAAACAAAATATAAAAATTTAATTTTTAGTGTGATCTTGAAAGTCATATTACCGATGAAGAGCTCGCAGATACGGTACAAAAGAATGGCTTTAAAGGATATTTTAAAGTTTCAGCAAAAAATGATATTCAAATTGAAGAAAGTATTCATTTTCTTGCTGAACAGGTATAATATTTATGAACACTATTTTACTTATAAATCGATAAAAAACAGGGTAAAATCAGGCATTTATTTTGCTTTCAAATTTTTTTCGGCTTACTGTACCTTCAAAAAAGTGACAAAAACCGCTACAAAAATTTTGATTTTCATGTTCATTCATAAAAAAAATTTAGTTGGGGTTCCACCAATCAAATTTGGTTGATTTAAAACTTTTGTGGCATTTAAAAATTTCATTTTTTATTGCAGTAATCTCTATTATTTTTTATAGGTAATAAGAACAGAAGATGATGGACAATATGGAGCTCCAATATATCTTCGAGATGCTGAAACTCGTCGATTATCAGCTGCTGCAATGACGCCCGAAGATCGACGTTCAAGAAAAAAGGGATTTAATTGTTGCTAAAAATTTCTTTTTTTTCCATTTAATTGTTTCCCAGAAAAAAATTGTATGTTTTTAGTGTACAGAACAGTAGACGAAATAAAAAATCACAAAAATTTTTTTTTACTAAAATTGCTATTAAAATGAATTCTTTTCCAATTTTTAAAGGCATTTTGCAACCTTTTCTAAAAATTTTTGCAAAATTGTGAAACTTAATCATCTGTAAAAAAATTTATTTGTTACTGTAGTTTTAACTGTTTGATATAAGTTTTTAC
Organism: Panagrolaimus sp. PS1159; assembly: GCA_963922195.1. NCBI lineage: Eukaryota > Metazoa > Nematoda > Chromadorea > Rhabditida > Panagrolaimidae > Panagrolaimus > Panagrolaimus sp. PS1159. The sequence continues at coordinate 2,186,370 of CAWUHW010000012.1, read as the reverse complement.
GGAAACTTTTTTAATACAGCATTTTGTTAAAAAAAATCCTTTCCATCTGATTAAATATATCACATTTAATCAATATTCATAGTTTTTTCAATTTTTTTACTTGATTATTTTAAATTTTGAAATACTAGAAAACATCACCATCTTAGGTTAGGAAACTTTAAGCATAATTTATGATTGCATCATCCACATCTTTGTGTTACTGTAGTTTATTTATTTTTTATTTTTCAAAAAAATATTACATAAATTAAATTACAAAACAAATCCCAATAAAAATATAAGTTTGAAGGATACGGTATATGAATTTGATAAAAGATAGTTGATATTATATTTGATACAAAAAAAAAGATAAATAAAGCAAAAAAGAACACAAGGATTGATAATCACCGGTTTTATGGCATAAAATTCAGAAAAATAATAAAGGGCCATAAATCCCTAATATCGAAAAAAAGAGTTATAGCCATTTGGAAAAATTTTTGTTTAAATAAGTAGAAAAAAAGGTTATTTACAGATTAAAATAATTAAAAGTTTCAGAATTTTAATTATTAAAACTGTTTTTAATTAAAAAACGAGAGATGACAAAAAAAAAAGGAAGGATCTCGAATTTTTTAGAATGCCCAGAAATTAAAAATAAATAAAATAAAAAATTTTTATTTCATTGTAACATCTTGAGAATTCATTCGAGCATGGAAGCTTTCAGTTTCTTCAAAGATTAGCTCTTTTAATTTTTCTTTTGGTAAATCATCCAATTCCATTTCATATGTGAATGGCTCTTCACAAATTGGTTCATCAAGTGGATCATAATATTGTTCTAAATATGGATGGGAAAGTGCTTCTTCAATTGTAATTCGAGAATTTGGATTAAATGTTAGCATCCGTTCCAAGAGATCTAAAGCTCGAGGATCTGCACCAGGATATAACCGAGTCCATTGTTGTTTTTGTTGAGGTGGAAGTGAAAGAAGATATGAACGAGCTTTTTCATTTAAAATACATTGCATATCTTGTTGTGATGGGGAACCAATAACTGCAAGGATAAGATTAAGTTGATCCAAATAATGCTTTCCAGGAAATAGAGGTTTATTATTTAACATTTCTGCAAAGATACATCCAACTGACCAAACATCAATGGATTTTGTATATCCTTTTGAATTTAGCATAATCTCTGGAGCACGATACCATCGAGTTGCAACATATTCAGTTAAAAATCCTTAAAAAAGAACTTTTTATTTATTTTTTAAGCCCACAATAAACAAACCTGTATGATCATGTTCAGGATCTGAAACACGTGCAAGACCAAAATCACAAATTTTTAAATCACATGTTGTATTCAATAATAAATTACTCGGTTTTAAATCTCGATGTAAAACATTTGCAGAATGAATATATTTAAGTCCTCGAAGAATTTGATACAAAAAATAGCAAGCATGATCATTTGAAAGCTTTTGAGTTTTTAAAAGCTTATATAAATCTGTTTCCATCATACATTGAACAATATAAATATCTTTCATTTGATCAACAGATGGGGCACGAATAATTTCTTGAATATTTATTATATTTTCATGTTTAAATCTTGTAAGAATTTTTATTTCACGTAGTGTTCGCTGACAAAAAGTTTGATGTTCAAATGGTGAAATTTTTTTAATTGCAACTCTTTCTCGTTTTATTGTATCCATTGCAGATACAACCATCCCGTATGCGCCTTCACCGATATATGTAAGTCCAACATATCTTGGTGCAACATCAAAAAGTTGTCCATGTACTTCTTCAATACCATTTCGAAAAGCTTGTTGTTCCATGATGCTGTGTGATTGACTAATCGATGAATTACATATAAATTATAATTAACCCTAAAAGCTAGCAAATTTTACGATTTCTTAGTTTTTTAGTTATTAATTAACTCCAAAAAAGCAAAAATACACGTATAAAAAAGATTACAAATTTTAAAAACAATTGTAAAAAAACGAGAGAAAAGTTTAACATTCAAAAGTCGAACAAAACATTTGTGTTTGTTGTTGCTTTTAAAAATAGCGCATATTTTTACATGTTAGTCGTTTGGCCAAAAAAAGAAGGAAAAGAAAAAAAATTGGCTAAAAAAATCTGTTGCTGCTTTCACAAATAAAAAATCAATTAACATTAAAACTACCCTCTAAATTATAAAGTAAACATTTATTTTACTTGGATAACTTTTTTATGCAGCAACACAACGGAAAAATAAATGTGTACAAATTCATATAGATTACTGTACATTACTCAATGCCATGGCATTTAATAAACTGCAATCAACAAAAACTCTACACTCTAAAAGTTTTTTTTTGTTGTCAAAAACACTAACAAGACCAGAAAAATGCGTTACGGTACGTTTTAAAAAGGTTAAAGAAACATTTGTAAATTTTTTTGATGGAATTTTTAAAAAGTTTTATCAAATCGGGGAAATGTCTTTGCAAGATTAATTAACAATTACGGTATTTTCTTCGCTACGAAAAATATTTTGAAATCGTTTACAACTTTTCAAAGAATTACGTAATAGTCACTTTTTGCCTGTGTTGACTGTCAGCAAAAAAAGGGTTTGCCGTTCATTTTTTGTTGCTTTAATTTTTGCAACTTGCACTTTTTTTGAATTGGGAGAGAAAAACTTTTTGATTACTTTGAATGTTTCTGATATTAAAATGAGAAGTTATTTAAATTTATTACCAGTGTTTTTTTGCGAAAAACTGATGTGAATTCTACAATTTTTTTCGAGCGAGCATTGTTTTGTTTATTCGTAAACTTTTGTTAAATTGAATTCGCAAGCTGCTACAAATCCCACAACGAAGAGATCAGTGTTAAAAAGAACGGAGAGAAAAAAAATTTGAAGAAGCAAAAATTTAAAAAACTTTTTTTGCTTCGTTGTTGTTAGGCTAGGCTGCGTTTTTGTTTCACCCGTCTCTCTTTTATCCTAATTTTTCCCCTTTTTTCTTTTCATTGATTATTATTTATTAAATCGTGTTCCTTTTAAGTGTTTGAAGCGGTTATTAACATTTCAACAACACTTTTTTTAGTAATTATCAAAATGGAAGTCGAATATCGCGACAAATCAAATATCTTCTATCCTGCAATTGTTACACAAATTAAATTTGGTGACAAAAAGATATTTTTAAAATCTAAAGAAGATGCCTTTCCAGAAGGATGGTATTCTTTTGAAGATTGCCGATATGTTCGTATGGTTGATTCTAAACGTGTTATTGGTGTTGGTGATACAATTGATGCACTAATTAAACAACCATCTGAGAAAAAAGCTTATCAACGTGCAAAAGTCCGTGAAATTAAGGTTTGTTAAAATGTTTATCGCTAGTATAAAGTTTAATAGGCCTTTAACTTTAGGGTAATTTTGCTGTTGTTGAAAGTGCTGAAGGTCCTGCAATATCTAATGTTGTTAGCCTTGATGAATGCCGCTTTGCTGATCAAGTTGAACAGCTTACTGAAGCAGCTTTGAAGAAGACGACTTTACCATTGCCAGAAGAATTATCAAATTATGCATCAGCTGTATGTCAAACAATTACTGATAATATTCCAAACACCTTTGCACAATATAATGAAAGCCAAAAGGATATTGATATTTATGTTTGTTTTATCCTAGTAATTTTCTTTCTAATATCAATCTTTTAGGCATTGGATTCAAAAACTATTCGACGTATAACTGTTGCTAGTGATATGCTTTTATCTCAAGCTAAGCAAAAAGTTTCTCTTATTCAAAAGAAAGAAGAAGTCACAAAGAAGTTTGAACAGTCATCTGCATCTACTCAAGCTGTTATTGAATTTTCGGTTGCTCGAGATCTTATGGGTATAGTTGCTTCATCTTCTTGTCTTCTTATATTTTTATAACATTATTACATTTAGGACTTGCAATTGGTACTGAAGGTTCAAATATCAGAGCTGCTCGTGAAGTTGATGGTATTACATCAATCATAATCGATGAATCAAGAGAAACTGAAAGTCATTGCTTCTTCAAGGTTTGTCACTTTTTTCTTCTTTTTTTGTACATAACTAATAGCATCATGGTTTAGGTTTTTGCTGATAATTATGATGCTGCTGAAAGTGCTAGAGCTCTATTGGAATATTTAACAGAAAGCGTTAAAGTTCCTACAGATATGGTTGGAAAAATTATTGGCAAAAGTGGCAAAACTATTCAAGATATTGTTGATAAAGCTGGTGTCATAAGAGTTACAATTGGAGAAACGCCTACTGAAGAAGTAAGTTGACCAAAATTTTGCATTGATAGTAAAACTTATTTGAACGTTTTTAGGATAATTCTGTTGATTTTTTCTTTACTGGTACAAAGGAATCCATTTCACTTGCAGAAATGCTTATTGATATTCACATTAAACATGTAAAAGAAATGGAATCAATCCGTGAATCAATTGATGAAACTCAAAGACGCCTTTACCCTAATTCTGATAATTCTGGATTTTATAATCGTGGTTTTTCTCGTGGTCGTGGTAATATGTCCGGTAGCTTCAATCCTCGTCCAAATCGTTTCCGTGATAATCGTCGTGAACAACTTAATGGTGATGAACCTGCAAGAATCCCACGTGAAAGTAATCATTCTACAAGTGCTGACGATAGTGACATTCATATTGAACGAAAAACTAATGGCTTTGCTCGTGGTGGTCGAGGTGGAGGAACTGAACGTTATCGTGGAGGACGAAATAATCGTGGTTTTGCTCAAAATGGTCGTGGAAGAGGTCGTGGTGGTAGAAACGAAAATGTTGAAGCATAAGCTTCGTTCAATATTTTTTCTTCTTATTGTTACGAAAAATGGTTCTACTTGATTTTGTTTTTTTTTTGCGTGATCTACTTGCCAGTCTATTCGTCCAAATGCTTGTTACTTTTTTTGTAAAAGAAACTCGTCTTTTTTTATTATAAATCTTTAATAATTTTATCCCTCGTTCTCCCATTTATTACAGTATCTCTGTTTTCGTTTTGTTTTAAATTTATTTGTCCCAATGATCTGAAATATATTTTTATATAAACAGCGATTTGTTTTTTTTATTATTTACTGTTTATTTTGTAACAATTTTCAATGAAAATTTCTGCAATAAAAAAAAATTGTTGTTTATCAAATTTAAATATATTTTAACTTGATTACAATAAGATTAGAAAGGGGAGCATGTAATGGTTCATTTAATAGTTGCTATAAATCAAGCTGGCTTTTAAGAGAAATGTAGATTTTAAAAATCTGATGCTTTTTTTGTTGACAGTTGCTGTTTTGGACATTGTTTACCCAAATGCCAAAAAATGTTTTTTGTTTTTCAGAGTTCAAAAAAATTGTTTACAAATTGAAGCGATTTGTTTATAACTTCTATTGTTTAATCTCCTTTTTTGTGCTTTAAAGTTTAAACCAAAAAAATGCGAATATTTGAATGGTTTACAAAATCAATGAAAGATGTAATTGACTATTACGAAGAAGATGTATACGAACCATTAGCTGAATTTTTTGAGTTTGTTTTTTGTTTATGTTTATTTGCTTCAAAAAATAATGTTTTAGAAAGCATGAAATTTATAATGTTCTTGTAATTGGACTTATTTTTACAATTATTTATTTACCATGTTTGCTAATTTCGAATGGAACTGAACCTTGGCATATCTCTGAAGCAAATTCAACAAAACGACATTTGACACAATTAGATTTAATTGAATATTTTCCTACAAATCATAAACTTCGTTCAGTATTTAATTTGCTCAATAATCGTATTGAATTTCCACCACCAACTCCATTGGCAATTGTGTTAGCTGGTTCAAATGTTGCAAAAGAAGAGCTAAAATTTAAAGAAATTTCAACGAAACATTTTTGGATGGAAAATATTACAATTCTTGCCAATCGTAGCATCTCTGAAGCAAAGTTATTTAGCCAAATTAGTGAAGAATTGGAGAAATTCGATGGAAAAGCATTCGTTTTTATTGAAGAAATTGATAAACTTCCTGGACGAAGTCCTTTAGTGCTTCAAAGTTTATCAGATGTTGATGCTTCTAAATATAAAGAAACTGTATACATTTTAACTGTGGTCGATGATGTAATTGATAAATCTATGGATGAAAAAGAATGTACTGAAATGATTACAAGGTGTGTTTTTACTTTTTAAGGGTTCAACAATGCTTGTTATGTATCACTTTTCAGGAAACTTGAAAAAGCATGGAGTGCTTCTCTTCACATTGATCAAATAAATCCAATTATTTCTCGAATTACTGGGATTACGATATGCCTATGATAGCCTTTATGAATAATGTACAATTTACCACTACTTACCTCTGTAATTACCGGTATTTTTCTGTTTTAATAGTTTTTGATTAGTGTAAAATGTATAGTTTAAATTTCTGTTTAATATTTTTATAAATTTACTGTAAAGTTATTTTTTATTTGCTGCTGAAAGAAATGGATTTTTACATTATTTAAAAAGAGAATTAATTTACAAAAATTCAAAAACTGAGAAAACGTTTTAGAATTTTTTGCAATATTAATTTCAAAATTTTCAACAAATTGAAATATTTAATAAATCAGAAAACGGACTTTTTATCAAATTTTTTATTCATTAATTTACAGAAATATACATAAGATTTATTTTATTATTTTTTTAACATGTTTTTATTGTTGTTGATTACGATAACATGACGCAACAAGGATATCAATTTCTTCACAAGATGCCGTGGGAAGATATGTTTGGGCAAAAGAACAATTATTATGAACCCATGCTTTAACATCTGAAACGCCATACATATTTGCATATTTTTTTATTTGATCACAATGTTCTGGAGCTAAAATTAGCGGACGATTTTGTGCATCCCTTGGAGCATTGGCAATTTCAGGGGGTAAAGTTGTTTGAATTTGTGCAGCTGGAAAATTGTTCCTTGCTGCAGCAAATGTATGAGCTTTCGGAAGATGAATTTGTTTTAAAGGGGGTCGAGAATGAGATGATGATGATTGTTGTTGTTGAAAAGAAGGTTGTTGAGGGGGTGGTGGTGGAAGGGTAACAACTTGTTGATGTTGATATTGTTGTTGTCGTTGTTGAATTTGTGGATAATCAATGGCTGCTTCTTCTTCACTAATTTTTTCGAAGCCGTTTGGAGACTAAAAAAAATCATGTTTATAAACAATAAACAGCTTTTATATAAAGGCTTTTTTCGCCAAATTTATAAAATGTTTTAAAAATTAAATTAAAAGTTAATTGATTTTAATGGCCATTATATTGAGGCACACAAGAGCTATGCATAATCGAATTTCGATTTCGAAAAGTTCTAAATACCGAAATTGAAATTATTTTGATTTACATACGTAAAAATGATTTCGGTATTTTGATTTTAACCTTTTACATCCAAAAATAAAATCTATGATACTATAGTATTTTTTAATATTGGTAATTAAATCTAGCATTGTGCACGCGCGACTCAAACGCCAGTGTTCCCCTTCATTTTTTTCAGTCAAAAGAAAATGCAAAGAGAAGTATACTGTAGAAATTTAAACTTTTTTTTTAAATTTTGATTTTTATCCTGTTATATGCAAAAAAATACGGAGATTCCAAAAATCCAACTTTTGGATATCATTTTCCTGCAAAAAAATAAAAATTTTAAGAGAAAACCGTATTTTTTTTACGTTTTTTTGAAAATGATGTACTACGGAAGTTCGAAGCGGATTTCAGAACCATGCCTATTCGATACAGAATTTTTTTCTGCATCGAATAGTATTTTTAAAATTATCGCACAACGTAGCACGCCGAAATTTGCGTCTATGGCGCAGTGGGGGAAGCACAGTCTATCAGTCCTTCGGTCACTGGTTCGACTCCAACAATCGTAAACTTTTTTAAAAAAAAAACTGCTTTTATTTTTGGATTCTCCATAGTCGAAAGCATATATGTACCAAAAATAAGCTCAATCGGAGATAAAAAATATTTTTGTGTTTTTGGTGGGGTTTGAACCAGTGAAAAAGAAATTTTTTTTTGCTGCAAAAAAAGTGTTGTTTGCGAACGCGACACGAAAATTTGTATAAAGAAAATGTGTTCCCCGACTGAAAAAAAATTTTTTTTCTATTTTTTAACAGTAATATTAAGCAGTAATATTACTTTTTTTTACTTATTTCTTTTTTTATTTCCAATGATTTTTTTACGGCGATTCTAATGCTACCAAACTTATAACATTTGGCGAACATTGAAAAAACCCTGCACATTGCTAATTAAATCTCTTTTCTTTTTTGTAAAAAAATAAAATTTTGATTTCGGTCATAAAAACTATTTAGATTTTTCGAAATTTCGATATTTAGATTTCTGTTTTACGGATTTCGATTTCGCAGAACATCTCACATGTCTCAATTTAAAAGCTTACTTGTAAAAATGAGCTTTGTTGCAGCTGCTGTTGCTGAGGTTGTTGTTGTTGCTGTTGATATTGTTGTGGTTGATATTGCTGCTGCTGGTGCTGTTGAAATCGTAATGAATTTTTTGAAGCTGGAATTGCTGCAACTGAAATTGCTGGTGATTCTGTTGCAGTAATTACCATATCCTTTCTTTCTTCATCAGCTTCAATAAAGACAAATTTATTTTTATTCATTTTATTTTCATCGTTTTGGGATAATCGTTGTGCAATTATTTCATCATCGTCACCTTCTTCAATTACAATACATTTATATTTTCGTGGTTTTTTACCCTTTTTACTTGATTCTGGATTTATTAAATCTCGTAGATTTTCAATTTCTTTTACATGTTCAGCTGTTGCCGATGAATCGGATGTTGGGGATGATGCAACAATGGCCACCAAAGTTGAAAGAGCGATAATTATTGTTATCCTCATTGAATCCTTAAAAAAAGGTTAAAGAATTTTACGAAAAATAATGTTACAAATATTTGGAAAGGATTTAAAATTAACACCAATGCCTGAATAAAAACATTTGAATTTAAAAAGCCGCGAAAGATTTTGTAGTAATTAAATATCAAACAAAGTCTTAAAAGTTTTTTTTTCTAATTTTAAACTCTTTAAACAAAAAATTTAGAATCTGCTCCCTGGATATCACCTATCCGAAACAAAAAAAAGCTAAAAAAGAACTTTGATAAAAAATTTTTTCTTTCACTTTTTTTTTGCTTTTAAATTTGACCCAAATCAGTTTTGAAAAGAGAAACACGCCTTTTAACTATTTTACCACATTTTTTCTTTATCTTTTTTTAAAAATTTTAACAGGATTTAAAAACAGTGAAAGGAGATTGAAAGAAAAAAACTTGCGTAACAAAAATTTCTCTTTCATCCATTTTTTTAAATTCGAAATAAATTTGATGAAAAAAAATCGGGTCACAAAAAGTGAAAACTTTTTTTACTTTTTTTTTATTATCGGTTGATTGAATAAGAATTAAAAGAAGAAGATTCAGGTGAAAAATGATAGAAAGAAAAATTTGTTGATGCCCCTGGGGGAAAAAAAGGGATTAAAGGGGGATGTTTTATCTTTGTCAAAACCTTTCTGTAGTTGGAAAAAGTGAAGATAAATTCTTTATTAGCTCCCGGCCGGGGCTGGCTTGTTCACGTCAAAGCATGAAAACGAATAATAAAGCATATGAACGATCCATCGCTTTTATACACAAAAACAATGGAAAGAGAAGATAACAAAAACAAGGATGCTTACAATTTAAAAGAATGCTTTTGCTGTACTGCAAACAGCAAAGTTCGCGATTTTAGTCATAAAATTATGATAAATCTCGACAGTCAACTTAATATTAAAGTAATTGCAAAACTTCAATATTTTTCTGACGAATATTCTGGAGCAGTAGGAACAACCGCGGATGGGGGTGTCCATTGTCTTGGAGGGTGAACTTCATGTGTGGTTATTTTTTTTGGCCTAAAACATGCATTTTAATATTTACCAAGTTTGCCTCATAAAAAATACCGTAAAACAAAAAATAGTGCAAAACTTCCAAGTAAAGTAATAATTTCACAAAGCATTGAAATTGTATCCACATTTTTCATTAATGAATTATAACCTTTGTACCAACTAAAAAATTTTATTTTGTTTAATTAATTAATTGCCCCTCCAAAAAAATTTACCTTTGAATTCCATTTACAAAAATCATAATACATTTAATAATAAACATAAAACCAATAAAAAATGGAATAATTACAAGTTTCATTTGTGCTCGTTTTTCGTTATTTAAAACACAGCATAAATAAAATATTACTCCAATCGATAATAAAAATGTAATAATAATTGTAAAAATTACAATTACATTTAAAATTGTTGCAAATAAGCGAAGAATTGGAAAAAACATTCCAATTCCATGTAAACAAAGAAATATCACAAAAACTAATACAGTTAAATTTGAACTTTTTATTGAAGATTTTCCCCATGGTTCTGGTTTAAATGTTACATATATGCAGCAAATGCTCATTGAAGCAAGCAAAAGTTCTTGAGAAATCATTACAAAATAATTGTAATATGAATTTATTTGAATTAAATTTGAAAATTCTCCAAAAAATGTTGGAATAATTAAAAATGGACGAAAAAAATTTGATAAAAAATAGTATCCCAAAAAGATAAAAAACGGCATTCGTAAAATTCGATCTTTATGGGATTTGTACAATAAATAAATCCCAAAATTACTTGTTAAAAAATATGTTAAACAAAGTAAAATTATTAAAACAGAATCAGCAAGCATTTTTTATTGTTTAAAAAAAGAGAGAATTTCAAAATTGTTTTTGGCACTTTTAATAAAAAAAAGCAACGCGTAATGGGAGCTTTACTTTATTAATAATAAAAATATAATATGTGTGTATGTGTTTTTTTTACTTTCTTACTTATTTTTGTTATACCTCTTTTTTTAAATAATATTTTTTTCCTGCGCAGGTCTTCTCATTCACAGCAGGTTCAACTTTTTTTTGTGACCGAATGCCAACGCCATGTTTTTTGATGTTGAACATGTTGGTTTTATACATTAAACACGAATTATTATCAATAAATTTAATCATTGTATGTTTTTTAAATATTAATAAATCGTGAGAAATATATGACAAAACTATTATAAATCACCGTTTGCATTCAAATGCAATAGCGGAGAAATGCTATCGATTTTTCGTTTTTGCTCATTTTGGAGTAATAGTTTATTTTTTACATCAGATTTTTCTGAACATCAGTTAAATTGTTTTAGTATTTAAATCATATTAGTATGGTCCTAAAGATATACGACTATGTGTTTTTGAGAATTATCTTCGATCCGTTCCTGAAATATCGAGTGATTTATGTAAAAAATCACGTTTTTTCACTTTTTCAAAGGGGGGACCAAGGCAAAATCATAAAATTTTCAAAAAAATTTTTTTTCTTAAGCTAGTTGGAATATGTTTATAAACACCTAAAAACATCATTCTGATACTTTATTTTTGGTAAAAAGTTGTTAAAATGTCATACAATTAAACTTACAGTATGCTCCATCTTGAAACATATTTGCTCTACTTTAATAATTTTTATAACAAAAATAAAGTATCAGAATGATGTTTTTAGGTGTTTATAAACATATTCCAACTAGCTTAAGAAAAAAAATTTTTTTTGAAAATTTTATGATTTTGCCTTGGTCCCCCCTTTGAAAAAGTGAAAAAAACGTGATTTTTTACATAAATCACTCGATATTTCAGGAACGGATCGAAGATAATTCTCAAAAACACATAGTCGTATATCTTTAGGACCATACTAATATGATTTAAATACTAAAACAATTTAACTGATGTTCAGAAAAATCTGATGTAAAAAATAAACTATTACTCCAAAATGAGCAAAAACGAAAAATCGATAGCATTTCTCCGCTATTGCATTTGAATGCAAACGGTGATTTATAATAGTTTTGTCATATATTTCTCACGATTTATTAATATTTAAAAAACATACAATGATTAAATTTATTGATAATAATTCGTGTTTAATGTATAAAACCAACATGTTCAACATCAAAAAACATGGCGTTGGCATTCGGTCACAAAAAAAAGTTGAACCTGCTGTGCTCATTTTGTCATAAAAATTGTACACACACACTCACGTCGAATTTGTTTGTTTGCCACAAATTTTTTATATTAAATATATTTTGAAGTATTAAACATTAGAAATTATTCCTCACGTTTTCTGACACTATACCTAAAATTTATCTTTTGCGTAATTAAACATGTCAAACTTAGGTTTATAAATTTAATAAACCTGGATTAAAAAACTCTATTTTTTGTTTAAATAAAATGAAATGGCTGATGTCCATGAAATTTATAAAAAAAGCCTTTTTAAAAAATGAAAACGAGAAAAAAAACTCATTTTAATATATTTATTAATCATTTACAAAAAAAGTATTACCATGTATCAAAATTTAAAAAAAACTTTAAAGTAGAGTTATATAATATAGAAACAAAAGTCAAAAATTAGTTTCTAGCAGTTTAAAAAAACAGAATTCTTTTTGCCAAACAAAAGTTAATTATTACAAAATAGCGCAAATAAAATTCCATAAAAAACAAAAAAGACTGCAGCTATTAAAAGATTTTTTTGACTAGATTCATTTAATAATTAAGAGACAAAACTATATTACGGATTTTAAAAAGACAAAAATCACTGTTAGTTTGAAACATTCAAAAAGGTAACACAAAAGTTAAAAAGCATAAAATTTAAATTTAAAAAACGCTATAGAAAAATTGTAAAAAACAGATTGTAGTTTCAACAAATATTTGTTTAAGTCATTAATGGCCCGACAGGTGGTGTACCATTGTTCTCTGGCATGACTGTAGTTGAAAGTTGAGGCCGGGTTGATTGCTGTGGACTAAAAGAAAGATATACTGTATTTTGACTAATTTTTTTAAAAAGATTTTTTACCGTAATAGGAAATACAGAATACAACTTCCAAGAAGTGTAACAATTTCTGCTGAAACTGTAACTAGACCAATTGAATTGACAAGAACATAAAGGTTTGTATTATTGTAGCTATAGCTAGAGTCATTGTAATATATATATCCTCGATAGCTAAAAAATTTGTTTTATTTAATTAAATTATGACTAAAGGTTGGGGTTAATGAGTAGCAAAACTACAGTCTTTGTGTTATTGGAGAAAATTAGATTCTCTAATTTATTTGTAGTCATTGTTGCCAAGGCAATGCAAAAATTAATTTGGAGATCTTTTTTTGTCCCCAAACAATATTTATCTTTGGAAATTACAGTATACTTACTTATTAGAAACGAGAATAGAAACGCCAAATTGAATGAGATAAATTGCAGCCATAAAGAATGAAATAACAGATAATTTAATTTGTTGTCGTTTTTCAAAATTTCGAATACAACAAATTGCAAGAATTCCAGGAAGTGAAAAAATTGCAGATGCGATATTAGCAACAATAATTGCCATTCCAACTAAAGTTGGTACATTTGTTCGAGGTATAAAGACATATACAGTTAAAGCATAAAGTCCAACAAGAAAGATCATTAAAACCGCCAACATATTTGTGAATGCCAAAGATGCAAAAGCGAATTTTGATTTAAATAATGCAAAGAATCGACTTAAAGACATAAACAAAATGAATGCCGCTTGAATGATATAAACACATTGGGTATAAATAATATACCATTGTGAAAAATCAGAATTATAAACAAAGAAGCTTAAAATCATATACAAAAGTCGAGGATAATTTAAGATATAATAATATCCAAGAAAGACAACAAATGATGATCGATATGTGATAACATTGATATTATTACCCCGAAAGGTAATATAAAGTCCAAGATTTCCAGTTCCAAAAATTATTACACATAAAATTACAGTAAGAATTACTGTTAAATCTATGTACACCATTGTTGTTGCAGGTGCCGTAGAAGTTTCACCTGTGCCTCCAAATGAAAAACTTTTTTATTCACACCTTCACACACAGATAGAAAACTTTTTTTTACTTTAAACTAAATTCAACAAAATTATGAAAAAATTGCTTTCCCTTTTATATTAAAAAAAGTTTTAAAATTGTATGCACTTGGAAAACCATCAGGTTATGTGCCATTATTTAATTTTCACAAAAAAGTTAGAAGAAAGACACACCTGTTTCACATTAACCTTTTTTTGGGAGGGGATAAGAATACGCACAGGGATTTTTTTAATGTGCGCTTTGACGTGAGTCAAAACTTTTTCTTAATTAAGTGTCTTTAAACATTTGCAAACTTATAGAGAATTGCAGGCTAGAAAGGGGTTGGAATAAAATTAAATAAAACAACCAATTATTTATGTTTTTTAGGGAAAAAAGGTTCCCTAAAGAAATATAAAATTTAATGAACCTATTTTTGGTTGACGCAAGAAAGAAAAAGGTCAAATGCGCAAACAAAATAAATTTGACCTGTAATATTTTTTTTATGGGAAATATGTTGCAACCTTATGCGTTTATTAAATTTCGAAATACTTGGAATCTGTGTTAAAAATAAAATTTTTCAAAAAAATAATGTGATTCAAAATGTCAAATCTTTAATGTGCTTACAGTAATATGCTTTGTAGCCAAATACTGATTATTTGTATTTGTGTGAATATTTAAAAAAATAAATTTTCAATTAACAATTAAAAAACTGGAAGCGTTTTCAATTTCCGCAAAATTAGTTCTCTATAGTTCAAATGTTTAAAAAGAAAAAAGAAATGTACTGTAAGTTCTAAAAATCTCAAAAAAACAGTTGCTAAACACCAGATAAAAAGAAAAGCAATTATGTGTAATTTTGTAAAAATAAAACTCAAAATCGGTTAATAAAAAAAGCAGCATTTTTTTGTTATTGAAAAAATGGATGCATTAATGCATAAAAGAATTTTAACAGAAAAATAGACTTTTTATGTTTCCAATTTGCAAAAAAAGCACGGAAATGGTTTTTTTTGCCATGTTATGGCTGACAAAAAGTTTTGATATGGCAAAACAAAAAAATGAATACCTCAAAAAGTTTGTAAAAACAATTTCAACAAGAACTGTTCAAATAATTTTCAAAACACTAGAAAAAAAGATGGAGGAAGTCAAACTTCAAAAAAAACCAAAAATAAAAACTCCCTTTCAGAAATTTGAATACAATTAAAGCATCCATTAAAAAAATGATACAATTTGCCAGAACCTATCCTCCAAAAGAGAACAACTAATTGCCCCAACAAAACTGTTTTTTATGTTCTGTATACTTTTATAGTCAAACAAAATTAATAAAATATATTTATTCCTATACATATACACATTGTTATAAACACACATTTACAGATTAATCAATATACAGAATCATGTCAGATAAGATTAAAACAGCATCAGTATTGATTAATACCTTGACGAGTATCTAAAAAAATAAATATATAAAGATGATGAAATTTTCCCCCTTCCAATCCTCCAAACCCCAGGGACAAAGAGTCAATGCAAAAGTAACAAAGAAGAACTTACAATAATCTGGTGTAAGCTTTCGTGGTGCTGAAACAGTATCCAATTGAATATCATAAAAAGGATTAGTATTTTGATGATATTGATTTTGTTTGCTTCGATAATTTGCTGCTGCTGCTGTTGTTGAAGGTGCAGGAAGAAGTTGATGATTTTGTGATGATTGCATTGAATGAATAGATTCACCACTTGAAGTTGAATGTGTTAAAACTTTATAAGTTTTAAGAAATGGTTGTCCCGTTTGATTTTTATAAATTGTTGATTGTTTTGTTTGAGTTACAGTTCTTTGAGGTGGTGCAGGTGCAGTTGTTGGAAGAACAGATTGATGTCGACGGGTACTACTACCATTTCCACCAGATGGATGTGAAGCACAAACACAGCAAAGAATCATCAATAAAATCAATGTTAAAGCTGTAGCAATAATTAATAAATTTAAACCATTTTCACCAAAATACATGAATGATGATTCTTCAGTTGTTGTTGTAGTTGAAGGTAAAGTTGAAGTTAAAATTGCATTTAAAGTTGCAAGTGCAATTGTCATCTTTCTTCAATTTCTTTAGCAGCCTTCGATGAGTGTCAGTTGTGTGATTGTCGTCAAACAAATTGAATTGAATGAATGAAGATGATTGCAGTTTTTCAATTACAAAAAGTTGAATGAAAGGGTGAAAATGCAAAAATGAAAATTTGCATTTTTACTTTGTGTGAAAATGCAAATCAAATCAGTGTTTTCAAAATTTTTTGTGCCTTTTGAATTTTTGTAGATTAGCTATGAAAAAAAACATTTAAATAGCTACCTCTGACAACTACGAATAATTTTGTTGAAGCGTTTAATTTCTGATTTTTTTTGACAATTGAATGAAATATTTTTTCTATGATTAAAACAAATATTAAATACATAAATCGTTCTGATGTGTTTTAAATTCTACTATGCCACGTTTTTTGCGAAGTTGTAAATTTCAAAATTTCAACAAAAAATGTTGTCATTTTTAAATTAGATTTTTAAACATAAAAAAACGAGATGAAAGCAATACAAATGGAAATGATTTAATACTTTCTGTAAAACTTGACATTTTCTTGTCTAATTTTATTGGGTCTAATTTTTTTACTTTACAAATAAAATTTATTGTTTTACAGTAATGGTGCTAAATCATTTATATTTTCGTGGGGCAATAAAAATTTTTTATGTGCCCTTTTCAGTTATATTCTATTTAATCTTTTTGCCAACTATAAACTTACGGAAAAAACATTGAAAAATTTCGAATTTTTTCTTCTTAGTCTTTTCATACACTTATGACGTTTGGTTCAACTTATAAAATTGTATAACAGCGTCATAAATTTGTGTGAAAAAAAAGAAATGTTTATTTATTTATCTTACTGATTAAAAAATATGACATAATTTTTTTTGTTAATTATAAAAAATAAATTTTAAGCATTAATAAAAGGAGGGCAGTAATAATATGAAGGGGATAAAAATATATGGCAGCTCATTATAAAATTTTAATTGATAAATTGATTATTTGATAAAAGCAAGTTGTTTTTAAATTTAAAAAAAAATATGTTACGACAAAAAAATTTAAACAACAGTTGTAACACTTTGTGTTGAAAATCTTTCTGTAAACGGTTCAGGGGTTCGAGTGGTAGTTGTAACTTTTTCAGTTGTAATAACTTCACGAATTTCTGAATAGCATGAATATCTGGTTGGTTCACCTCGGATAAAACCTAACGGTTCATCATTGATCAAGGGTAAAAGTTCATAAGATTCATCCATTCGTTTTCGATGATAAATACTTTCCTGGTCATCATGAATTATACGGCGTTCAAATCGATGCTCTTCTAAAACAGGGGATTAAGGTTAGTATGAATTGAATGAATTTGGTTAATGCCAAATGGATTTACAAAATCCAAAAAATTTAAAATCAAGTCAAAGTTTGATGTAATTTTTTGATGTTTCCAAATCAGTCATGACTTAACCCCAAACTCTGATATATGAAATCCCCTTGATCTCATTATCATTTTAACTTACCATAGATATTAGTAATATATCGAACTAGACGAATTAAAGTTTCTTCAATATATGTTAGCCCACGAATTCGATCAATTGCATCACATACATCTTTTTTGGTGATTTCTTTTCGTGCCAAAAGTCGTTTATCAACAAATAACCTTTCAGTTAATTCAATTGGAATATCTTTTTTTGATGCAATTATTTGTCGCATTAGCGGATCTCTTCGAATAATTCCTTCTTGAATTAAATAATCAATAACAACTTCATAGGTTTCAATAATTGTTTGATCAGGAGAATATTGAGCAACAAGAATTTCTGCAAGAAAATTTGCAACATCATTTACACAATTATAAAAGACAACTTCAAAAGTTGGTAAAGGTTCAACACGTTGAAGACGGTCAAAGAATTGTGCAGATTCTTGTTGGGAACGATTCCATGCAAAATCATATTCTTCAAATGGAAGGCAAAGTTTTTCAAGTTCAGGTTTTTTTGTTGCACAAACAATTAAATATCGAAATGCTTCATTATCAACGCAATAAACGCTTTCAGGTTTTAGCGAAATTTCAGTTCCATGATTCTTTTTAATTTTTGTAAATAACTCTGTTAAAGTTGTTACAGTATCACCAATCCTGAACATTGTTCCACGAGCATATGTAAAAACAAAAACAATATTATTTAGAGCAGGCTTTGGAAACATTCCAAGTAATTGATATATGGCATTTTCAAAAGATGCTGTAAGCTTTGCTTCATTTGAACGAAGTAAAATTGCAATTGCATGTAATTCAGCTGGATCTTTAAGGGATTTAATTTCTTCCAAAATATGTCGACAATTAAATTCATCTTGTGCTAATCCTCGGGTATCACTAACTCCAGGAGTATCAATAACATTTACAATTGCTCTTTCATCAACATGAAAATTATGTTGTCGTGGACGTTGGGTTGCAGATTCCCCGGGTCGATGGACTTCATTTACATGATTTTCACCATATTCAATTATATGATCAGCATATGAATGATCCTAAAAATGATAGTAATGGGGATCGGGAAAGGTCAAAATTGAAATTTGGAAAAATCATATCAAAATTAAATTTTAAATTATTTTAATTTAAATTTTTTTCAAGAAATCACCAAAAAAACTTCATTTTTTAATTTTTTGTAAAAAATTAATTTCAAAACCTTCAAAAAAACATTCTTAAAAATCACACACATTTTTGAAATTAGAGTCTTTTGTTTTTTTGCTGAAATTTAATTTTGAAATTTAAACATTTTTAAATTTATAGTTTTTAAAACTTGGTTAAATTTCAACAACAAAATTTTCATTAAAAATGTTTATTAAACTTACTTGAATTGTAAACTTTGCAGGGATAACAGAAATTAAATGTCCCTGTTTTGCTTCTTCCAAAGTAGTGTATCTTAAATAATTTGCAAGGGCATTTACCCAAGTTGACTTTCCAACTCCTGTAGGACCAATTAGCAAAACATTAAAAGTTTTCTTTGGAAGTGATGAAATTGGTGGTGGAGGAGGCTGCATTACAGGTCGTTGTAGGGAAACAGGTGTAATTGGACGCTTTGGAATTTCACTTGATGGACGAATTGGCGGTGCCTGATATTTAGAAGGCAAAATTACGCCATCACTTAAGGGACGATCTTGTGGTCGACCAGTTGGAGGAAAATCATATCGACCTGGGCGATAATTGACAAAATCTGGATCAAACGACTGAATCGGGGATGGAGTTTTATGTCGAAGTGGAGTTGGAGATACTCGATTTGTATCTGTTAATCTTGGGGTATGTGGTGGAACTTGTGGCTTTGATTCACGTGGTTCGGGATAAGCTGGTGCTGGTGGAGGTGGATCATATCGATGAACTGGAATTGGAATAATCTTTGGTTTTTCGCGTGGAAGTGTTTGAGGCTTTGATTCTCGGGGAGCTGCTTTAACTGGGATTGCATCAGCTGCTTGTTGAGGAGAAGATGAACGGAAGGTTGGACTTGGAGGTCCAGATGGAACTGTTATTGGACTGTAACGTTTTTCAGGCTCTTGATAATGATGAAGGGTATCCGCGTGAATTGGTAAAGGTGGAAGTTCTTCCTTTCGTTCAAGGGGAATTGAACGAGGTGGTGGCATTATCTAAAATTATCAAATTGTGTTAGAATTTTTGCTCAAATACCTACCTTAACCTCTTCAATTCGAGGTTCTTCTTCAGCCTCTGGATGAACTTTTGTTGTTGAACCATATGGATCAACAAAATCACCAAATCTTGGCTGATATTGTGGTGGTGGACGTTGTGGAATATTTTCTGTAATAAGCTCTGGATCATCATCAAATTCATTTACGGATGGATCTTTTTCAGAATCTTTAATTGAAGGCAGCGGAGTACGATTTCGTCGAGAAGATTTTCGAATATCTTCTTTTCGATCAAATCTTCGTGGATTTTTTTCAACACTATCTTCAATCTCTTGTTGATGAATGACTGTAATTGTCTCAGGCTCATATATTTCCCGCATCTCTTTTCCATGTTCAATTTTAAAGCATCGAATATTTCGTTGAAAAAATTTATGTTCTGAATTAGCTTGACATTCTTGTTTTTGTACAAAACTATTACATCTTGAACAAAGAACAATCAAATTTTCAAAGGCACAATCACATGGCAAATAATTTCGTTTTTCATCAACAATTCCATATTCTTTAATTCGTTTACTTGCAAGTTTTCCAGCTTTAACTTCAACAACATAAATATAATATCCAGCATTTGAGGATGGCATTAAAATATATTCCATATTATGAAATTCTTTTCGTCTTAAAAAGTCATGAAAATATCTCCATGGAGTTCCACCAAAAACTTTTAAAGATAAACCACTTTTATTTGGTTGTGGATCTGCGTGCCATATCTCTCGAACATAAACTAATTGATCATAAATTCGATTTCGAACTTCTTTCGTATATTTTTTTGAACCATGTAAAACTCCCGCAATTTCCATAACCTCTCGAACTGTTCCATTTTCAATTGCATCATATAAATCTTCTTCGGTCCATTCCTTTTTAGCTTTAGGTACAATTTTTTGCTTTTGAAATAAAAGTGTAAAAAATTTAAAGAAATCTTCTCGCTCCCATTCATCCGTTGTCATACAACAGTTTAACGGCATGTTTTTTTTGTTTTTTGGTCTAATTAAAATGTTTTTAGCTTCAAATAAAGGCTCTAAAAACGTCGCTTATATATTTATCGATAAAAAAAGTGGAAAGATAAAAAATGTAAAAAACTTTGGAGAAAAAAAAGTTGTAGATTTTTAACGCGGAAAAAAAAAGAAGAAAAGGTATGACTAAAACTTGGAACAAAAAAAAGGTTGAATCATTCAACAAAAAATATAAGATGAAGAGAAAAGTAAAAGTATATGGGTTTGGCAAGGTTATAAAACTTGTATTAGTGAGGGATGTTTAAAAAGAAAAGATACGGAAAATAGAGGAAAATCGAAGTTTAAGAAAGCAGATTTTTTAGATCCATGGAATTTAAATAGTTTTGACGGCGCAAACAAACATTTATAAAATGTCGAAAAACAAAATAGGAATAAGAATTTTTGGCACAGAAAATTAAATTTTGTCGAAACCGAACATTAATACTGTATATATAATTTTTTCTTTCCAAGACCATCAAGAAAAAAAGAATTTTATTAAAGATTAAAATGGAATTGTACTTGAAACTTCGCTTAAAAGCTACAAATTCTAATTTTACAACACACTTCCCAAAAAAACAAAACTTTCACAAAAAAAACAATACAAAGAACAAAATGTGCAATGAAAAAAACAGTTTAAATTTTAGTTTTTCTTTTTTTATGTTTCAGCTGTAAAAAAATTTTGTTTTTCCATGATTGTATAAAAATGGAAAGAAAAAGGAATAAGGAAATTGATTGCATAAAAGTTGTTAGCCTTCTAAAAAAAGGAGGAAAAGGCGGCTATCACCATTTTTTTCGTTGTTGTCCTCCTCGATTTTGAAGACGATGCTTTTTTTCTTTTGCTTCTTTGTTTACTTTTTTCGTTTACCCTTATTTGGACAAATTTTTAGTGAAATAAAATTTTAAATAAAATAAAAAAAGTTTTTCTTCCATAATATTATTTCCTGTGATTCCAAAAAATGCTTTATTTGTTTGACACACCTTTTTTTCCATAGCTTTTTTGCATTTTCATTGTATCAATCACTTCAAAAATAAATTTTTCTTCTTCAAAGTTTTAATGAAAAACTAAAAAAAATACGTTGCAAAATTTATTGACGCTTTAAAACTTCTGGAAATTAAAATATCTTTAGGTGATACCATCAAAAAAGTATATTTGAGATAAGTACTTGAAACCATCATAAATTATTTACTTTTTTATTCATTAGTTTTTCATAACAAAATGTAAAAACACAAAGATGAAACAAAATTAGGGATGTGTCCCCCTTTGATTTCCTAAGGGGCCCAATGAATTTCAGTTCCCTAATTCCTCTTTAAATTATTTTAAAGGACAGGGGGTTAAAAACGTTTCCAATTTTTTGAAAAATTTTTTTTATTTGAAAAAAAGGTGAAATTTTTCTGTGATGCACAAAAATTTCACTTTTAAAACTTACTAAAAGTATCAAATTTGAAAAAAACAATTTCAGTAACAATCTCCCAAAATTCCCCCTTTTTTAAAAAGGGACTCCTTTTAATCCGTCCTCTTTAATTTTTTTGACCCGTTTCAATCCCCCCCCCCCATCTCTGACTAAAATGCAGAACAGTGTAAAACATTCATAAATATTTAAGCAAATCAGAAATACAACAATATTTCGAAGGAATTTTAGAGGGCTTTACACAACTATGTACAATTTGTTCGGGAATGATGGGATGATAAAAAGGAAATTCAAAACGCCCATCAATTTCCATAAAATCCTAAAATTTTAAGAGAATGAAATGAAATAAAGTGTTTAATGAAATTTTTACCTTTAAAAAAGCTTTAAATTTTGGTTGAGGTTTTTTGTTTGAAAGATCAAACAAACAATAAAAAAATTTGGAAGCGTTAGGCTATTTTGATACTACATTGCAAATTGTAGCATTCGATGAAAAATCAAAACGATAACAATGTAATCTAAAATAATTGTTTTAATTCTATTTAAATTAATTAAATTTAACATACTCCAATTCTTTCGATAAATCTTTTGCGACTAAATTATTATAAACAAAGTCAAAGTCTATCCCATCATTAAATTCTAAATCAAAACGAATATTTGAAAAGGGACATTTTTTAACATCAAAATTAGAAATAGAAGTTTCAAAATTTCCAAACATTATTGTTACTTTTTTTATTTTTTTGTGAGGAATCATCCATTGAAGAGACAGATATTCTTTTAGCAAATTAAATCGAACTTCCGAAAATGTATATGCAATATATCCAATTGAAATATTATCATTTCATGCCATTACTTTTCTCTTTGAAATTGCAAAAAAATATTTTTCATTTTCTTTTTCTACAAAAAAAACCATTTTAAAACAATTGTTTCAAGTTCTTCAATTATGAGATACCATGAAACCCAAGCAACAGACATTTTCGTGACCTTTATTGGCTGACGATCACATTCATTTTTGAGAGCTTTACAACAAAATGATAATTTTAAGGAAGTATACGGATTTGAACGTTGACAAATTTTTGCAAGTAAAATATTTAACGGAGATGAAAATTTTGTTTTTATTGAATAAAAGTTTTGGCATGGAATTGGAAATTGTAAAGGAAAAGAAGAATCATTGAGGGAAATGAAATACTCAAACATATTTTGATTTTGCCATTCTTTTTCAGCAAATGTAAAATCATTTTCAATTTCAAGATATTCATTCATTTCTTCAACCGTCATACCTTTAATTTTACCAAGAATAAAATCAGCCAAAGAATCGAGTAAAATATCGCAATCCAAAATACAAACATCTTTTATAAAATTTGCTAAACTTGTATCATCGGTGAAATTTCTCTTAAAAAGTTCAACTTCAAATTCAATTCTTTTTTCATCTTCATTTTCATTTTCTTCTCGAATTTGAAAAAATTCAATGAACGTTTTTAAAGAAATGGCAGAACAATCTATGCCAATGGGATCCGAAGTTACGGCTGTAAATTCTAAACGGTTTGTAAAAAATTATTTTAAAATTAAATGCAGCAATGACATACCAATAATATTTTTAAGTAAAACAGAAGAATTTACTACTTTTTCATTTACTTTAAAAAATACGTCGTCTGAATTTGACTTAATTAAATATTTTTCAGCACTCATTTTAAAAAAATCTTTTATGCTGAATTATTTATCAATTTTTTGTCCTCTTGTTATCGAATAAATCATTGAAATGAAATTGAAAGTGGCCATCAAAAAATACCTTTGAATGTACATTGCATACGCAGAGGCCTCTGCGTATCTGCAGAGGTAGAAACTGTCATCGGTGATCAAAAAGTGAGGCAAGAGAACGTTCTCATGAGATGATCGAGTGGTTGCGCGCGGTCATCTCATGATAAATAAGACGGTACTTTTCTCGTTTATAAACCAGAACAGTGCGCTAAGGCCAACTATTCTTGTTTATCCCCCCACAAATATATTTTTAAAAATGCTTTTTATTCTTCTGAGTTTACAACTAGGTATTTTTCTTTGACTTCACTCCAAAAGTGAGAGAAATGCAAATTTTTAAAATGAAAATGAAGGGGGGGGGATAAACAAGAACAGTGCGCTATGGCCAACTATTCCTGTTTATCCCCCCACTATTTAAAAACCAAAAAGTGTAAATGATAAAAAAAGGATGAAAAATCACTTTGAAAAAATTTATAAATGGGGGGGGGGGATAAACGAGAATAGTGCCAATAAGACTAACAAATAATAATTTGTATTGCTCTTTGGCATTGCATCAAGAAAAGCTCTCAAAAATAGATTTTTCAATCAAATTTATTTGAACCATTGGCAAAATCATATTTTTTCAAATTGTGCTTTATATTATTTTTATTAATTATGGGTTTTCATCAACCATGAATCAAAAATCACAATTTTTTATTTTGAAATATTTAATACTGTGGTTTCAAGAGTTAGATATACTTTTTTCATACATGTATTTTTATGTGTTTAAAAATCATCATGTCTTTTTTAATGAATAACTTTATTAATTTTCCCTTTTCAAAAATCTGAGAAATATTTGACCTTTAAAGACATTCTTTTTTCATTTACATTTGTTATTTCTTTATTCACAAAAAATGGTGTGACTTCTTTTTTTTTACGGTAGCTCCATAAAAAAATAAAGGTCAAAAATGATGTTTTTTATCGAAAGAATTCTTGTTATTTTTTTCTTTAGTTTTTCGCTTCAAAAAATTTAAAACTGTCAAAAGATTTCTATTCTTAAAAGAACAAAATTTTATAGATTTTTTTTGGCAGTTTTGTGTTTTGTTTCTCCTTTTTTTCGTGAATTAAAAGTTATCTTAATTCATTCCAGAGTTTGAAAAAAAGTTGGAATCCTCTGGAGCATATCAAAAAAAAAAAGAAGTAAAGTATGTTTCATAAAAGTTTGAAACTCCCAGAAAAAAAAGTGACGTTTGTTACTAAATTTTTTTTGTTTTGTTTTTATGCAAAAGAATGTTCTTTTATAAAAATTATTAGACTGGAAAAAGCAAGCAAACAAAAATATATATATTTCTTCCTTGGCAACACAATGTTTTGAGCTTTGAACAAGTTTTTTTTGGAAGAAAATAAAAACGAGGCTGTAAAATGTTTTGTTTATTTCTTCCAAAAAAAGTTATTTTTGAGCTCATTTCGTAATTAATAGTTTTTAAATATTAACTTAAAGGCGCTTTTGAGATACGCATTTCAGTATACATCTAAAGAGAAACCGATCAAATATAAAATATTTTTTATACACAAAATTTTTTTATGAATTATAACTCAAATTTAAGATATAATTTTTGCTTTGCAGTTTTCTTGGAAAGTTTATGTTACAAATTTTTTATTTTAAATTATATGACTACCATTTGAAAAATAGAATAATATTATTTTTACGCTTCTTCCAAGTAACTTATCTACCATATAATTTATGCCTTTTTTATACAGTAAAACTAAAATATATGTTATCATAAAAAAATTTTTAATCCATCAAAGATTATTACTTGCAGTGAATAATAATAATTATAGTCGATGCTTTATACCCAAGAATCACCATCATAGTCTACAATAAATATAGCAATTTATTTTTTGTAAATTTAAAAAATATTGTTTAAAACCCTTTTTTTATTTAAGCTTCGATTATTCATTTTAAGCACATTTCGGGGTTTTCCTTTTTTAGAATTGCTTCATTTTTATTACAAAAAAGATATGATTCTTTTTCAGTCATCTTTTTTAGGGTTTCAATGACTCTCTTTATTTTTATAAAAGAAACAGCAAAAAATGAATAATTGTCAGAATTTTTAATTTATATGATAAATTTGCTTTTTTGCAAATCTTCTTTTTTCGTGAGCTTGTTAAAAAAGATTATTGGATGCAAAAAGAAAATTAAATATTCATCTGTCAATTTATATAATACTTTTTTGTGGAGGAGGAAAAAAAGCTGAAAAAATGTTTTAAGCCGTTTAAAACGGCGCGATTTATTAAAACGAACACTTTTTTTGTTGAACTTTGATTATTTGCTCTTTTTTAAAAACGTATTTATTTAATTACTTTTAGCTAAATCATATAGTTTGATCTTGATCGTTCAAAACGATTAATTAAAAATGTTGAATTAAATAAATTTTTTGTAGACGTCAGTGAAACTCTACGGTTGACTAACAGAGCTTAACTTTCGTAGTTTGTGAATGAAAAAATATTTTATCATTTTTTAAAGCACATGTTTTTTATGTTTTTGCAGAATTCGCTCCATTTAAGGTTTTTTAGAAATTTGTTTAAAAGCGTATAATTTTATATTTTAATCATACGATTAAACTGATTTATGAATTTTAAGTTTTAAAATTTCAAAGCCCAAAAAATGAGATTAAAAACGTTCGTTTCAAAAAAGACGGCTGAAAATTTAAAAAAATACTCCTAAAAGCTTGATATGCTCGGAAATGGTTTTAGGCGTCTTCGCTTGTTTGTTTAAAGAAAAATAAGATTTTTTTTCGAATTCGGAACTTTGGGATTTTTAAGTTTTGGGTTTTTTGTAACTTTTTTTCAATGGTTGAACAAATTTAAACGAAAAACCTAAACGGTATTTCTTTTCAACTTTTTTATTTGAACCAAAACTTTGCGGAGTTAAATTTTTTTAAATCATTGTGATTTATGGTTTATTTTATTAATAATTTTAAGTACATTAGGACTTTCTCATTTTACTTCCTACAATTTCCATTGTTACGCCCGAATTTATGCTGGAATAAAATATGTTTCTTTTATTTTACTTTTTTTTTTTGATTTTAGAAATCTTTGCCGTCATCATCAAAAAATCTAGTTTGACGTTTCATTCATTTTCATTGTTTAATATCAGACGAGAAATTTTTTTTACATTTTTTATGTATATCTCATTAAAATATGACATTATGTCTGATTTATAAATTTTCTTTTAAATTTTTGAAGTAATATTAATATTGTAAAAGTAACGCATAAAACTACAACTGTCTCATTTATTCTTTATAAAAGTTTGAATAGACTTTTAAAAAAATGGGGTTTTTTTTTAATAAAAAGAGACAAATTTTTTGATGGTAAATAGTGATGCGAATTAAGTGTAGTTCTGTTGTTACTATATATGTAAATTTGTAATTATGTGTTATTATTAAAGCTACACTCAGGAAAACACATTTAATAAAATTTCTCTTAAAATTACTGTTAAATCTGAATATATCATAAAAGTTTTTATTGTAACTCTTTTTCTTGAAATTTCAATGAAAAACATAAAAGTCATTCAAAAATGGCTACAATTTCTTTTCAATAATTTGTTTTTTTCACCAAAAAACTGCCTTTGAATCATCTGCTTTGTCATAGGTCTAATCGCTTCAAATATGTTATTATTATTTTTATGTAGTACTTTTTTTTGCTTCATTCACATATTTAGAATTTTGCACGCATAAATGCCCATTTTTGTAGTTTAATCGTCAAAAATTTCAAAAAATTTTTTAAATCTGTTTTTTAAATTTAAATTTAATCCGTTTTTTGAGAGACATTTAAAGATTCCGACAAAAATAAAAAATAATGTTTCATCAAAAAACAAATAAGAAATTTTTGGCATTTTTTATATAAATGCAAAAACGCTTCAATTCTTTTTTGTTGTTTTATAAAAAAGGCATAAATTAAATAATGAATATTTCACTTTCATTTTTACTTTTTTTTCGTGGATACAGCTTGGAAGAAAAATTGCGTAATTTTCCCATGTGATTAAAAAAAATGGAAAAAAATTTTGAGCACCAGTTTTTGGAATGTTCTTTCAAAGAGTCAAAAGCTCAAAAAAAGAAAAAGCTTTGAAATGATACATAATATATGTTTTGTTGCTCTCCAATTAATCCATTTTCAACGAAATAAGAAGCCTCCTAAAAACTTTAAGTTTCGCTCATCCCTTTTTTTGTTATCTCAAAATTCAATTTAAATTTCTAAAAATTGACGTTCATTGTTTTTTTGTAGGATAATTCATTATTGTTTTTACCTTTTTATTCCGCAATAAAAACTGATGTATTTTTGGAAGTTTCATTCATTCTGTCTTTGTGTGTGTTTTTGGACCCTTTTTTTACGATCTGTTCCCCCCACATTGAATTTTTATGGTTCAGTATTTTAATTTTGCCAAAAAAAGAGGGATTTCCAGAACACTTTTTATGACAAATTTGGAACCTTTTTTTTGAGAAAATGTGCCAAAAATTCAAAAAGGGGGGCGTTGGAGAGCTATAACTGCAAATGGAAATTTATTATTTGCTACATTTTTGTCATTCATAGTTTTTTTTTCATTTTGAGTGTTCCGCTTTGGGTAATCTTTTATGTTTATGGCCCTCCCATGAGAGTAATCCATTTCAACTTTGGAAGTTTAAAAAATTTTGTATTTAAACAGAAACACAATAACGAAATAAAGTAAAAAAAATGTTGCAGCGATTCCAGTAGCAACAGCTACAGTATCTTGAAAACCTTTTGTGTCATTTTTTGTGTTATATTTTGTGCTACCTTTGAAGTAAGAGTTCTAATTCTTGTAATTTGTTTCATATTATTTTAACTTTGTACTTGACTAAACTTAAATGCCACATTAAAGATAGACCACCACTAAAATGCCATCATTTAAAACGGTTAAACAAAGAAAAAAAATGTTTACTTCCCTTTTTGTCATATCTTTATGAACGGTATTTATTTGGTTCAGTTGTATAAATGTCAACATCAAATGGTATATAATTTTTTGAAAAATTATAGTTGAGTTGAGAGACCATTTGTTAATACTATTTAATTATGACCGAAACTGTTTCTTTGTAAACAGCTATTTTGATGTTTGGAAACGATGCAATTCATCGTCACTTCGCATAGAAACTAATATAAGACTATAATTTTTTTTCTGCGGTAAAATAAGGTACAGTTTTATTCAGTATTTTAAAAAACGAATGAACAGATTTTGTGTTCTATTCCGCCTTTTAGTTTCAGTTTTATTCAATAGTTTAAAATCTTGAAGATAGTTGGAGTAAAAACTGTAAAAACACAGCCTAAAAAATGCAAGTTTCAGCTAATATAAAAATCCAACCCAATTTGAACTTAAAAGTGAAAACGATCAACTTTTTGCTCTTTTTTGATAAATCAAAGTTTTACTAGCCTCTCAAAAATGTTGGCATTTAGCATTCTAAAAATATCGCAAATCATATTATTTCTGATTTAATTATTTAATTACATTTTGACCTTTCCCTAAATTTTTTATGCAAACATTTGTAAATAACAATATTATAATCTTTTTTGTAAGCAGATTAGAACATTTCATTATTTTTTGGTGATACATTTTGTAAACATTTTTATTATTAGCGCAAAAAATATGGCAATAGCTTAAAGTTTAAAGTACGTGTTTTTTTCTTTTTTTGACCGGAAAAAAGAAAACAAATGTCATTTATAAAAAAAACTGTTGAGAGAAAAGAATATTAGCATTTTAAATATATATCCATCTATAAAAATATATATGACTTCATGAGCATTTTTTTCGTGGGTGACTGACTTGTTTATTAAAAACAAAAAATATGTTTGAACTTGTTGCACTCTTACACCGGAAATGAAATGCCATCATTTTATATATGGAATAGATATGAAAAAAAATATGGTTTAATATAGGATTTTAGAGGCTATTTTTGGATTCAATTTTTTAAAATAACTGATGATGTTGGTGTATTTTGCTAGATTAGATAGGGTATAAAAATGAAATATTTGTGAAAAATTAGAACACTGATTACAATTATTCCTTTGCTTATATATCAAATATAGATTTTGGCGCTTCTTTCAGAACATTTTTAAACTAAGAGTGGCAAAAAAAATTGTGTTCGACTGTAAAATTTAAATAAGATTTTTTCGACATTTTCTTTCACATTTTTTTTCCTTGTTATGTGATCTTTAAAATTTAAAAGTAACTCAGTCATTAATATTTCACAAAAATTTTATGCATGAATGCTAAAAAAATTTTGACTGTACTTTTTTCAGTTGTAGAATTTTTGAATTACTCTTTTAAGCACATTACTTATGTAATTAGAAAACTGATTGACCATAAAAGCAGAAACGGAGATACTCTATTTTTTAGCGATAATTGGAATTAAGTTTTTTTGGGTGTTTTACATTCATAAATTTTTATAGTATTTTTAGAAACTTCTAATTTCATCATACGTCAGATATATTTTTTTATAATCTTTGTTTTAAGCATAAAATTATAAGTTTGCTTTAAAAGTACTGTAACTGAATCACATATAAGACGGTAAAATATAAAAATTTTCATTTTTTTCCATTTACAAGAAATCATCATCATTTTTTGTAAATGAATTCAATAAGCTCGTCTTAGTTGCTCAATAAGACTCAAAAAGTGTGGACTTATTAAGTCAGAAAGACGAGCTTATTGAATTCATTTACAAAAAATGATGATGATTTCTTGTAAATGGAAAAAATTGAAAACTTTTATATTTTATCGTTTTATATGAAATTATAATAAAAATGACGAAATATTTTTTTCGAAAAAATAAACACTGCCAAAAAATGACGCATACTTTTTCCAATTTAAAAATTATCGAAAAATTATTGAATTATTTTAGCTAAACTTTAATAAAATATTAAACTTTTACAAAATTAATTTATATGTTTTGATTAATTAATTTAATTTTTGAGCTATATCGAAAAAACTTTGTAATTTAATTTTTTTTAAAGATTAATAAAATCAAAAAACGAATTGGGCATTTTTAGAATTTTTGATGACAAAATTTTTTGTGGCGTCATAAAGCGCTTTTTAGTTTTTAAAATTAAATTTTAAACATAATTTTTACAAGTATTGTAAATGTATATAAATAGATGAAGGAAAAACGATTTTTTGAAAAATGTAAAATGTTGCGTATTTATTTTTAAGAGAACGTCAGAAGTTTTGTTGATTTTACGTTAAACTGAATAATAATAAAAAAAACTGATAAATAAATAGAGACAAAAGTTTAATTAAACTTTTGTTAAATTTTGTTGATTTAAAAAAAAATTTTTCACCTGTATTTTAGATTTTATTAAAACTTAATGAATTCTAACTGAAATTTTTTTAAACTAGAAAACTTGATTTTAAAATTGATAAAGATTGCGTTAAAAGTCCAAACAAAAAGCCCAAATTTGCATCTGCGAAAAAGTTTCAAAACAGCTGAAATCGCAAAAGTAATATGTTTCACGGAACTGCTGAAATTTAATTTAAAAAGTTTGTTAACCTTTTTTATATTTTTATATTTTTTGAGTTTTTGTTTTTCAAGTTTAATTAAATTTTTTAAAACAATTAGTTTCTTTTTATTATTGTGTAAAATGTTTGTAAGCGAAAAAAGGTGAAACAGTTCCGGGTTTTTTTGTAAGTTTTAGAACAGTTTTGATTGTAACATTTTTACACACATTTCTTTGAATTAAGTGTCCATTAAATGATTATTTCCTTGAGGCTTTAAAAGTTGAATTTTGTAATTTGCATTTCTGAGAATTAGCAAATTATTTTTGTGTTTTGGTATTTTTTCACTTTAAAACGAGTGTTGTAAAATCATGTGATGCAAAAAATAGGTTTAACATTTTTTAAGTTTTTTTTGATTCTTAAAGGGTTTCATTTTGCTCTCTAAAATTACTATCATTAAAACCAATCTTTATTTTTGAAAAATTTTTTAAAGGAGTCCAAATTGAGAAATTGAGCATCTGATTTAGTAGCAAAGCAAAATAAACACTAAAATTTAGTAGAGACCCTTTCACAAAACTATTTCATTAGATTTCGGTTTTTAAAAAAGATTGTGTTATCTTTATGATAAAAAGCTGCACTTTTCGCTTTATAAAAGTACGTAAAATCCCTGGCACTTCTTCATATTTCGTCAATTATGAGTTGTTTTTTCGACCTTAATTTAATTAAGTTAAAATTAAAAATAAAAATAAACAAAGACTCTACGAAATTTTGTTATTCTCTTTTGATTGACGTACGTCTGTCTCTCATTTTTCTTATTAATGCTCAATTTTAAGTTTTTTTATGACTGAATTAACTGTTAAATTTTAACTTAATTAAAATTAATTAAGAAATTAAGAAAATTAAGATGGCTTATTTTTTTTTCATTAATAAACATGTGATGGAATTTTGGGAACTATATAAGCACTAAAATTTTCATTTATTCAGGGCATTTTTTTGTTTTTCATAATGTAGCAAGCGCTTAGTAAGCGCATAAACTTCTACGTGAACGAACAGAAAACGGAAGGAAAAAAATGGTTTCCTTCTTTTGCTTCTTTTTTGATAGTCATAAGATTTATGTGATAAAATTAGTTCTTTTTTCCTAGCTCATGGTTGATTCATTTGGCCTTATTCTTTTGCTCCCTTTCTTTTTTGCTGATATTTTTTAAAGTGGATTTGAAGCAGTTTAGGCAAACTCAAAAAAGTGTTTCCAAAAAACTTCTTTTAAGTTTTTTACATAATATTTTTCCGAATGGTTCCACTTCGAACTTTTTTTGTTTATTCATTGTTTTAAATTGTCACTCATTTTAATTTGTTACCCTCTTTTTGAACTCCTTCAAAAATATAATTCACAAATTTAGCCCAACCAGTTGACTGCCTCTATAAATACTCATCCTCCTACAAAACAATGCCATCAAAAAAGTTCTTTGTAAAAACACTTGTTAAAGGTTGTCTGAGATTCCATTTTAAGGACAAATTTTCTAATATCAACCTTTTGTAAATCTTTAAATTAAAAAATTCCTTACCCCCTGCATTTTACAGACATAGGGGGTGGCGAAAAAAGCTGGGATATTTTAAAAGAGTGAGATTTCCTTATTAACACATAAAAATATAAATCTACGTGGTATTTGGCATTTTTTTCCTAAATTATTTCCGGAATTTAAAAAAACTTTTTAAGGCATATGAAATTTATTCATTTTTGTGTTTTTGATTTCTTTGTGGGAGTTTATAAAAACTTTGTTCGTTAACTGAATTTTTTTTTAGGAAAACCCTTTTCTCTTTTGGTCTTTTAAACTGAAAAAAAAATTTTTCTCAGTGTCACACACTTTTCGATGATTAAATTAGAAACAAAAGTCAACCCCTTAAAAAGCTAAAAATATAAAAAAACACATTAAAATGCGACTGCTTTTTTTCATTCATAAAACTTTTTTTACGCGTTTTTTGTTGTCCGTGTTTTTTTTAATAC
Source organism: Panagrolaimus sp. PS1159 (assembly GCA_963922195.1). NCBI lineage: Eukaryota > Metazoa > Nematoda > Chromadorea > Rhabditida > Panagrolaimidae > Panagrolaimus > Panagrolaimus sp. PS1159. Next base: position 2,153,164 of record CAWUHW010000012.1, on the reverse strand, counting down.
TCGCCTCCTTTTTTTGACACTTTAATTTTTTTTCTTGTTTTTTTAGAAAAAAAGGTCAAAAATATGAATACCAAATTTGGGTGTAAACAACAGCAAATTAATAATTATAACAATAAATCATCAACAGTACCAGCAGAAGAAACAATAACAACAGAATTATCAGACTTAAAATGTCAGAAAATTTGTAGTACATTTCATAAATCTTCATCAGCATCTTCTTCTTCAACCCCTTCTTCATCACCTCGGAAAAGTTATAGTAGAAGAAGAATTTCAAATTCTTCTAAAATAATATTTTTTCTTTATTTAATTTTTATGTTTCTTGGGACAACTCATGCCATTACATTTTTTTATGGAGGTAAGAGATTTTAATTTTGATATTATTATTATTTCAAAAATTCAGTTTTAACATTTTTCTTTAAATGAACTTGACCGTATATTTTTTACGTTTAAAGGTACAAAAAACCTGACAACTTTTTTTTTTCAAAATTCTAAGAACATGTAAAAATTTAATCAAAGCTACATGCATCTGTTTTTACTTACATTAAAAATTTTTGAAATTTTTTAAACACATTTTAGTTTTTTGAAACCGCTTTATACTTTTTGTATACTGTAAAAACAACACCTGTTTTTAATATTACTAATTTTTCTACGAATTTTAAATTTGCCAAAATAGGGGGATTTTTTGAACTTTTCTGTTCTTTTTTTCGTTTTCTAAATTTGGTTGTTTTTATTTTATGAAATAGAGAAAGAGGGGGGAGGGAGAGAGAATACTGTAACCGGAAAAAGTCAAAGAAGGGATGTAGGCGCTGTCAAAAAGAAAAAGTTGTGCTTTGAAATTAAATGACAGAATTATATGTCGACTGTTTTTTATATATTGCTATTTCTTTGTACTTTTATTCAAACATTTAAGTCTTTATTTGCTTAGGAAACTCAAAAAATAATTTTAGTTAGTTAACCATAAAGGCATAAATTAAGCTTTTATATAATATGACGTTTAATTTCATATATATTAACAAAAAGTCATAAGATTATCCCCTTTTTTAACTGAGCACGCTCGGCATTTATGCGTAAGTCAGTGGCAAGCTTAATATACTCTTATTCATTAAAGATCAAGCTTTCTTTTCTTAATACTTCCGTTTTTATACGGAAACTGCAAAAACAAAATTTTAAAAAATTTTTTCCAACTTTCCTAAAATAAATTTATTTTCTAAAAACTTTAATAATTTCATTTTCTTTAGCATCTGGCCCTGAAGGTGATAATGATAAAACTTTAAAGCCATTTGGTGAATTATCATATCATGAAGAAGAAATGCAAGGTCCAATCCCGGATATAACTGACGATGATTTAAGAACAGTTTATTCATTTTGTAAACTTTTACCTCGACTTGAAATGATTGGAAAAGTTCGAAAATCTCGTGTTACCCGTGCAACCTGTGAAAGGCTAATTGTTGTCTTAACTCCAATGTTTAATAAATCATCAAGCAATAAACCATTGATATAAATTTGTTAATAATATAAAAAAAATAGAGATGGTTTTTGAAAAAAAAATATTTTTTATATGTATGGAAAGTAACAGAGAGATTTTTTAAATTTAATTTACCTTTTTTTACCCAAAAAATATATGTTGATTTCTATGAATATTAATAAAATTCAATTTGTGTTAAAATTTTGACTGCTTTAATTTTTTTGTGTTTCGATTTTTACAATTTTTTTATATAACTGTTTCTGTAAATATAAGATTATTATGTAAATGAATGTATGTTAATTAATTTCACGCAACAAAAAAACATGAATCATGCGACAAAAATTGTACCCTCCCGTTTTTTTTGTTTCACCAAACATTTTCAATTTGTGTTAAAACTTTTAACTGTTTTAATTTTTGTATATCGTTTTTTACAACTGTTTCTAAAATTTTTGCAACAAAAAAGAATAAAAAAGTCTAAAGTTCTTTTGCAAAAAACTTAATTAATGCAAAATATAATTATGCAAATGAATGTTTGTTTGCTTTGAGAATTTTAAACAACAAAAAAATATATGACACATCTTTTAAAACCCACCAGTTTTTTTTTGTTTCAACAAACATTTTTAAATGTGTAAAAAACAATGGTAATTGAATTCTCATTTCTCATAAATTGTTTTTTATATTTTTAAAATTTAAATTAAACTTTGAAAAATTTTAAAACTGCGAAAAAAAGTTTTTGAGAGGGTAAAACGTCATTCTTTTGACATTTTGCCCTTTGATTTTTAAAAATTACGTTACTTGATTTTAATTGTTTTGATTTCAAAGAAAAGGTTTTTTAAAAATTTATTTTTCATAAATCAATCATTTTTAAAAAATATTGTGAAATAAAAAAAAATACATTTTAATTTTTGTAATAAAAATATATAATGAAAGAAAAATTAAAAACGTAAAATGGAAAATTTAATAAAAAAAAATTTAAATTGAATCAGCGTCAAAATTCAATATTGATTTGTATTTTTTGAAACTTTAAGAGATTTCAAAGATTCAAGAGTTTTCTTTTCATCAATTTTACTGATTTCTTTTACAATTTCTTTCTTCTTTTCAACTGAACTATCACGACGTTGAGCTTCAAGTTGTTTTCCAACGTATTCATTGTATTCAGTCTAAAAAAGCAAAATAGGTTAAAAATATCGATAATTTTTAATAGGATAAAAAAATTTTAATAAAAACTGTAACTTTGAAAAATAATTTAAAGCTAACCTGAAAGAAGTTTGCTGCAGCAACTCCAATAATTGCATATTTTCTCATAAAACCTTTTGTTGAAAATTGAATTCTATCAACCAAAAGATTTTCATTATCATCAAAAGAATTTCGTTTACGCTGAACAGGGATTAAAGGATTTATAGAGGATTTATGATCCGATGCTGCAGGAGAATTTTTTCCTGTTGTTGGTAAACTATTTGTACCACCTTTGTGCTGGGATTTAACTGCAGAAGTTGCACGATTTTTTGTTGCTGCTGAAGCCGCTGCTGCTGTAATAACCGCTGCAGCTTCCGCTTCTCTCGCTTTTGCCAATGCAGCTTTTTCAGCTTCTGTTGCAATAATTATTGGACGAGTTTGTTCCAGCAAAATAAAAACATATCGATGGAGACCTACATTTAATTTTTTAAATGGAATTTAATTCTCTTTTTTTTCATACCTGAACCCAAATTTGGGAGTGGAGCTTTATAGGGTGCAATTTCTTCGCCCTTTGATACTGTATTATCAGTAATATTAACAACAAGCCAATGCAAATGTTCACGTTCAGTTGGCATTGAACGATTTGGGCAATCAGGATCTAAATTTTGATTTTATTCTTTGAAATTGGGAATTTATTTAGATAAGAAAAATTAAAATTTTTAAGTTGTTTGTACCTATTTCAAAACTTATACTAACCTGTAAAAATCAGGGTATAAAACTTCTTTGGATCACATCGGGATAAATCAATGACAGGCTTGTAACGAAGCTAAAATGCAAATATTTTTTACCTTATCTGGTGAAGTTTTAAACGATTCTTGTAATTCCAACAAACTTACTTCTTCTGGAACAAGCAAATTTCCCATAACAATTGGAACTGAATCTCCAAATGTAATTGGAAGCTTGTCAGCTGGAGCTTTATCCAAAACATCTGGAACAACAAGATGTGCATGAAATCCATCTGCAGCATCATCGTCCATGAGAATACTATACGCTTGTTCTCGAGAAGATTTTGCTGAAGCAGAAGTTAGCTTTGGAGATCTTGAATGATGCGAGCTATCATGCTGAGAATAATTTTGTGGTGGTGTTGCCGTGGTTGTTGTTGTTGTTGTTATTGTTGCTGTTATTGTTGTTGTAATCGGCACTTTTGATTCAGATTCAGATTTCGATTTTTTCATCGCTTCAAAAACTGATGTTTCGCGAACCATATTTTTTAGATGACAAAAAGGAAACTAACAAATATAAAAAGGAGCTACAGAAAGTGGATTCACTTCAATGTTACTAATAAAAATGTTATAAAAGAAGCTTCAGATGAAAAGTATAATTTTATATTTTAATTGTAATATTTAAGCTTTGCAATTCTCCGCCTCCTTTTGTCTTTGAAAGCTAAAAAAATATTATTTTCTTCTATTTTTGCCGGATGCTATTGCCGTTACTTAGTGAAGCTGACAGGAAAACAATCATTTTTTTCTTAAAAATTAAAAACTTGAAGCTTAAGGGTTACCAACGCAACAAACAAAACTCGTACTCTCGTTTTATAAAAGTAATATATTTGGTTTTAACTAACTTTATCTTTTCTTAAATATAAAAAATTAATAACACAAATTATTATTCGGGTCAGCTGTTTTTCGTTGAAAAATGTTTTTAATGACCTGATGCAAAGGAATAAAGAGACATGAAAACGTCATACTGTAATTTTGAAGCCAGCTGAATCTAAAAAATAGTCAAAACAGTTTTTAATTGTTTAAAAACAAACTCAGAAAACAAATTCAAAATTGTTCACTTTAAAACAAAATATACAATTTTATCATTTAGAAAAACCCTGTAAATTTTATTAATGAGTTTTCTCGAGTTTATTATTAATCTTGTTAAAAACTTTTAATAAAAACTATGTTTGTAAATATTAACATGCGACAAAGCATTAATTAAATAGATATAATCGAAACACATGTGCGAATAAAATAATTTTCATACTGACTGAATTAACTACCATAATGCTTCGGAAAAAACAAACTATCCTTAAAAGTCTTAAATTAAAACTTTTCTAATAAAAGCTTTTTATTTTATTGATTTACTTTAAAGTATTTTATGTTACAAAAGTTCAAACTTCTGCATAACTGTGCCATTTCCGTTCTTTCTCGACACATTGGAATAATTGCATTTGTTTTAGCGTTTTTAGATTTAATAACTACAAATAAAAAGAGTTGTTATATTTATCTCCAATTTTAGATTCTTACCAAAGAACTTTAAAGAAAATAAAAAAGTAATAGAACAATTAGGACAATTACCGTACTTAAGAATAATTATTTCTCTTATTTTTCAATATCTTTAGTCTTTCAGTACAGTTTTTTATGGGCAAAAAGGAATAAAGATCAATTGCGTGTGCAAATGAATTAATCCATTTAATATTAAAGAAGTTGCAAAAACTGTGAATTTACATGTAAATGAAGTGGTATAAATACTGGATTAGCAAAACATAATTTGTGACGAAACGTTGATAATGGATAAAAACGTCGAAGAAGCTGCCATAACGCAACTAAGTAAAGATGAAAACTGAAGAAAGATCTTTTTAATTACAGCATTACACTTTCATTTTATGTAAACAATGTTTCTCGGCTTATTTCAATTAAAAATCAAATTGAATGTTGAAAAACTTTCAAAAATATTTTTTGCCAAAAATTTGCTACAATTGAGCACATAGTTAATTTTAAATTTTATTACTGCATTAAACCAGATAAAGTAGTAGCTGATTCGTGAAAGGTTAAAAAAGAAATTGTAAAAACGGTAGATTTTTATATAAAAAATCAAGCATTTTGTTGATTTTCTTTTTTAATTTTTTGCAAAAAAAATTTAAAAAAAAAGAAAATTTTTAAAGCTCCCGCAAATTCAGGGTGTTCCTAACGCGATCTTTTCTCTTTTTTCAACAAAGAACTGCGGCCCAATTTCTGTCTTCCTTCTATTTTTAACAGTGCCCGTTTATATTTCTTTTTTTCGGGACTTTTAAGCTGAAAATGGTAAGTATTTTTATATTTAATTAGTAAATCTTTATCCCCTGTTCTTCTAATCCATCATCCACTATCCATGGAAAATTTTTAAATTAAACTTAAGCTCAGAAATGTCCCCCTTCAACGTGATTTTATTGATATACTAATTTGTTGTTTTTCAGCCTTCCAAAAAGATTGTAAAGAAAGTTGCGCCAACTCCGGCTGCTCTTAAAAAGCTTGAAAAGCCTAGTGGCCCAACCAAGAATCCACTTTTTGAAAAGCGTCATCGCAACTTTGGTATTGGTAAGTATATATTTAACTTTTATGCTTTTCGGTTTTCCGCAAATCGAAGTGGTAATTTAACCAGCTTTGTACAAAAAAACCGTAAAGCATATCGACACAGCACTTTGCATTCTGTTTTTACATAAGCTTAATGCTCTATAGTTGTCGTACATTTTTTGTTTTTTCATGTCTGAATATAATTAATTTGTTTCTTTTTATAGGTCAAGATATCCAACCTAAACGTGATCTTACTCGTTTCGTTCGTTGGCCAAAATACATCCGTTTGCAACGTCAACGTGCTGTCCTTCTTAAACGTTTGAAGGTTCCACCAACAATCAATCAATTCCGTAGTACTGCTGATGCTCAAACCAGTATGTTTATTATTATTTTACTTGATCCATTTTTCATTTATATGTTTTTCAGCCAAGAGCTTGTTCCGTATTTTGGATAAATATCGTCCAGAAACCAAACAACAAAAATCTGCTCGTTTACGCAAACGTGCTGAAGATCGTGCTGCTGGCAAAAAAGAAGAAGTCACCAAGCGTCCACCTGGTGTTCGATATGGTATCAATACTGTTACTCGTCTTATTGAAACTCGTCAAGCTCAACTTGTTGTTATTGCTCATGATGTTGAACCACTCGAAATTGTTCTCTTCCTTCCAGCACTTTGCCGTAAATTCAAAGTACCATATTGTATTGTAAAAGGAAAGGCTCAACTTGGTGCAGTTGTTCATCGTCGTACATGTTCAGCTATTGCTTTTGCTGATGTAAATCCTGAAGATAAGGGCTCTCTTAAAGGTCTCGTTGATGTTGTTACTCAAAACTTTAATGAACGTGGTGAAGAACTTCGCAAACATTGGGGTGGTGGAATTATGTCTCAACGGTCAGAACACAAAAAACAAAAGATCGAACGCCAAAGACTTCGTGAACAAGTTGCTAAATAAAGCGTAAAAAGTCTTTTTGTTGTAACGTTAATATTGTTATCGTTGAATGAAATATTTCATAAATTTTGTTTTATTATTTTTTTTACAATCAATACATTTATATGGGGGCATATTTTGGGTATGGTTTTATTTTTGGGAAATTGGGGGAATTTTAATGAGGTTGCGAAGGGAATGCACACGAAAAGATTGATATCAGTTTGATAGCATTCGGAGGATTTAGGTCAAAAATTAAAGGAATGGCGGAGAAGATTAAAATTGCCACAAGGTTTAAGTTATTGGATCGATGGATTTTGAAGAAGCTGTATTCAGTGATGTATGAGTTGGTGGATTTCATTTTTGAGGAGTATCTTTTGAATGATTTGTTTGCTATTCATTGATTCTCCGCTTTTTGATTCCTTTTTTCAAAAAAGACGCATTTGAGGTGGCTCTAGTAATGTTATCAGACACCTTGATCAATGAATGTCGTGACCTAAAAAAAGAATCCTCGCCAATATTAACTCTTCTTGCATCTTTTGTTAGTTTTGCTCATCCCTCTCCGGGATTTAATTTAAAAAATCATTTTGTGGATTTGCTTGTCTTTGCTTTAGGTTGTCTTTTTCTTTTGAAATTTTGAAAAGAAGAGATGACATTATATCCTTCAAGGCAATTTACTTCTTCGATATTTATATTTTTGTTGCTAACATCTGATGCATATTTATCAACAATTGATAATGAATTGGTTGGGGATCCGGTTGTTGATTGTGAAGATACAATGGTTTCCTTAACATTTAAAACTAAAAAACCTTTTACTGGAAGAGTGTATGTAAATGGATTAGCTGATGATGATCGATGTTCAAGAAATTTTGCAGCAAATTCTGATCAATCAAAAATGTCAATGATGATTCAAAATGGTGATTGTACAATGCAAAGGCAGCGGGTTACTGGATCCTTAGAAGGAATAATGTTATCGTTAACTATTGTTGTAAGTTTTTTTTTGATTTTTTAAAATTGATTACTGTAATCCACTTTTTAGGTGAGCTTCCATGGAACTTTTGTAACAAAAGCGGATCGAGCATATCGTTGTATGTGTTTCTTCCGAAATATTAAACGTCTTTCAAATGCCATTGATATGAGTCCATTGGGAACGACAGAACTGTTGGATACAGCAAAAATGCCAACTTGCTCTTACAGTATTCATACAAGCAGTCCAGATGGCCCAATTACAACTGCTGGAAAAATTGGTGATAAAATTTATCATGTCTGGCAATGTGAAGATTCACAACAAGGATTTTTGGTACATTCGTGTTTCGTTGATGACGGAAAAGGTGCCAGATTTGATTTGTTGGATATTGACGGATGTGCAAGTAAGGCATTGAGTTGTAACAATTTGCATAGAAATTTGAAATGAATTATTTTCAGTTGATCCAATTATTCAACCTGATGTTAATTATGATTCATCCCTTACAAAAGCATTTGTTGAAACAATGGGATATAAATTCAGTGATACAAGTGTACTGAATTATCAATGTGTTGTTGAATTATGTAAAAAAGAAGCTGGAGAATGTGATGGTCTTTCTCCACCAACATGTGGAAGACATAAGCGTTCAATTGGAATTCGTCGACAAAATGAGCATAAACTTGCTAATGAGGTTTGAATTTTAGAGGAAACAGTTGGATTAGGATTTAGCTTTATATTAACCTTAAAAATTTATTTTAGATGGAAGTTAGTACAACGATGGAAATTATGGATCAAATTCCGGAAAAAGATGTCCCAGAACATAATCTTCCATTAGCTGTAATTCTTTTATCACCTCTTTTTTTAAAACCCAATAAAACATTTTTAGCTTCCACAATTTGCAACTCCAAAACCCATTGATACACCCGATTGTTTCTTCCCAGTTTTTGTTGGGCTTTCAGTTACTGTAATTTCATCTGCAACTTTCACCGTTGTTGCATACATTTTTACAAGGAAATCAAAAATTTTGCAAATTACTCCTGCATAATAATACTTTTTTCACCTCTTTTTTGCTTCAATCACATTCCGTTCAAAAACTCAGTTTCATTTTGTTTTCTTGTTATGCCAAAGAATCTTTATCGATATCAGTGAATTTTTTTCAAAGTATAATAATTAATAATAATAACGTAATAAATTTACGAAATTTCTAATTCTTGTAATAAAAAATATTGTTATAATTTGTTGTGAAAAATATATATGAGATTTAACAATTCGTTGTTTATTGGCAAAAAACCGATAACTTTAAATTTGCCTTTAGGGAAGAAAAAAAAGCTGCCCTAATCTTAAAAAAAATGCGGGAGAGAACACAAAAGAACACAAAAAAAGAAGAGAGACGACCGTTTGTTTACCCGGTTTTTTCCTTCCCTACATTTTTTTTGTCGATTGCTCGCTCTGATTTTTTTCCATCCTTCGTTTTTTACATTTGCTCACATTTTCTTCGTCTTCATTCAATGCCCTGTGGTGGTCCGCGCCATTTTCTTCTTCTATCTTCGTGTTTGACCCTTTCATAATGATGACTAAAGCTTTAAACCCCCCATCTGTCCCTCCTTCTCACAAAAAAAAAGTTGAAAAAACGAAGTGATGGCCGTTTTTATTTTTGCGTAACCTCGTATTTTTGCGCAGGGAAAAAGAGAAATATCTATTTTTTAAAACTTGTAAAAACAAGTGTTGTTTTTACCTTTGACGTGTTTGTTTGTATTTAATTGTGATAACTGTTCCGCTATTTTAATCCATTGCTTTTTATTGATCCAATCCTTTTTTCAGTGAGCAACTCATCCACTTTTCTTTTACCACCTAACTTAACAACTTGATCAGTATGCGTGAAATCGTCCATGTCCAAGCTGGTCAATGTGGTAACCAAATTGGTTCAAAGTTCTGGGAAGTAAGTCTCTTTTTATTATCTTTCATTCGACTTTAATCCTCCTTCTTTTATAGGTTATCAGCGATGAACATGGCATTCAACCAGATGGAACTTATCAAGGAGAAACAGATCTTCAACTTGAACGTATCGATGTCTACTACAATGAAGCAAACTGTACGTTTATCTCTTTCCTTCCTTGTAACAACTATATCTCTTTATTTTTTAGCAAAGAAATATGTTCCTCGTGCTGTTTTGGTTGATTTGGAACCAGGAACAATGGATTCAATCAAAGGTTCTCCATATGGTACACTTTTCCGTCCTGATAATTTTGTCTTTGGACAATCTGGTATGTTTTTTGTATATCTTTTACGATAGATTTTATCCTATTTTTTTAGGTGCTGGAAATAATTGGGCAAAAGGACATTATACAGAAGGTGCAGAACTTGTTGATTCCGTTCTTGATGTTGTTCGAAAAGAAGCAGAAGGTTGCGATTGTCTTCAAGGCTTTCAACTTACTCATTCACTTGGTGGCGGTACTGGATCTGGTATGGGAACATTATTAATTTCAAAAATTCGTGAAGAATATCCTGATCGTATTATGTCATCATTCTCTGTTGTTCCTTCTCCAAAAGTTAGTGATACTGTTGTTGAACCTTACAATGCCACACTTTCTGTTCATCAGCTTGTTGAAAATACAGGTATGCATCTTTCTTTAATATTTATAGAACTTGTAATAACTATTATAATCTTTTTAGATGAAACATTCTGCATTGATAATGAAGCATTATATGATATCTGCTTCCGTACCTTGAAGCTTCAAAATCCAAATTATGGTGATCTTAATCATTTGGTTTCAATGAGTATGTTTCTTTATGATATATTTTATGATTTTACAGTATCCATTTTTAGCAATGTCTGGTGTAACAACATGTCTTCGATTCCCTGGTCAATTAAATGCTGATCTTCGTAAACTTGCTGTCAATATGGTACCATTCCCTCGTTTGCATTTCTTTATGCCTGGTTTTGCTCCATTATCTGCTAAAAATCTTTCTGCATATCGTGCTCAATCTGTTGCAGAACTTACACAACAAATGTTCGATAGCAAGAATATGATGGTAGTTTAATATTTCTAATTATTTGTTATAATACCTCTAATTATAGGCTGCTTGCGATCCTAGACATGGCAGATATTTAACTGTTGCAGCAATCTTCCGTGGTCGAATGTCTATGCGTGAAGTTGATGATGTAAGTTTTTCTCTTTCCTTCCGTATAATTACTATATCTAATATTTTTCTAGCAAATGATGGCAGTCCAAAATAAGAATTCTTCTTATTTTGTCGAATGGATCCCAAATAATGTTAAAACTGCCGTTTGTGATATTCCACCACGTGGCCTCAAAATGTCTGCTACCTTTATTGGTAATTCAACTGCTATCCAAGAACTCTTCAAACGTATATCTGAACAATTCACTGCAATGTTCCGTCGTAAAGGTTAGTTACTTTAATGTTATTTTGCTGTCGTTATTCGATAACGATATTTCGATACAATACTTTAGTGTCGCACAATCCTGTTTACTGTATCCATTTTTTAGCTTTCTTACATTGGTATACTGGTGAAGGTATGGATGAAATGGAATTCACTGAAGCTGAAAGCAATGTATGTAAAAAGTGTAAAAGCAAAAATTAACCAATATTTTAGATGAATGACCTTGTATCGGAGTACCAGCAGTACCAAGAAGCTACAGCTGATGATGAAGGCGGCGAATTTGAAGCTGATGAATCTTCTCTCGCTAATCAAGAACAAGAATTGGCTTAAATATTTAATTCTCTTTGTTTTTTTCCTCTTGTATTGTCATTTTTATTTATTTACTTGTTTATCATATGATTTTTTACAATAAATTGGCTTTTTTCATAATTGTTGGAATTGAATTTGGGAAGGTGCTTGAGTGGGTTGTATTTTTGGGACAAAGGGAGGGAATTTTTTGTCTTTGTTAGCTATGTTGGACTTTTTGGATGTTTATGCAAAATTGTTTGACTTTAGCCATCAACAATGTTTTTTCATTGTCAAAAATATTTTAGAAATGAGTTTACGCGCCAAAATAAATTTTGATTTCACTGATAGATCAAGATCATGTCCTTGTTAAATTATAAAGTTTTGATCACTTTAAAAAGCGATTCCCCACTTTTTTTATTATTGTTGAAAATCATATTCTTATTACACCTGGCAAACAAATGACGATGATGTTCTTGTTATGTCTTTTTTTCAAGATCGAGATCTGTTTTGTTGACTATAACATATATAATCTTCATTTTTCGCAGAAAGGTCGTGACAAAATTACGAAATTTTTAATTCTTGAAAAATTATAACAATATTTTTTATTACAAAAAATAACAAAAATGCTATAACAATTTCATAAAAAATATAAATGAATAAAACTATATTAAGGCTTCGGACTTTTGAAAAATATATAAGAAATTTAAAAATTAAAAAACTAACAAGGAATAAAAAATGCAAACTCTTCTTCTTACCAAAAAATGATAGACCAAAGAAAAGAGAGATCAGAGATGGACAATAAAAAATATATATTTTGTTTGCACATTTATAATAAAAATTAATAGCAAAAATATTTGATTTACAACGGGGTTTTGAGAGAAAATTGCGCGAAAGTGGTGGTTTAAAAAAATGCTACACAGGATTTAACAAAAATGCAAAATGAAAGAACATAAATTTTTAACAAAATAAATTTTCTAGGCACAAATATATATTTACTTTCTTTTTTGTTCCGTAATTTTTAATAAATGAAAAAAAGGAGAAAACAACTGTAAGGACGAAAAATATTTTTGAAGGTAATAAAAAGTATTCAGAGAGAAAGAATAAAAAATGTCATGGCATTTCTTTAAAAAAGTAACAAAAAAAACTACAGTAAACCCGTAATATTTTTTTGTTATTATTTTATTTTGTCTCAAAAAATGCAACTAATTTTAAAAAAGAAAAGACCCGTTACAAAAAAATTATTATTCATAAATTATTATTTGGCTCTTTTTTTCTAACATATTAATTTTTTAAGTTTTTGGTAAAAGTGCTGCTTCAGGATCTGAATTTGAATCATACAGTTGTGAAAAAGTAGCATTAAAAATGTTATTTTCTTCTGTTGGAGGTTGAATTGTATGAGATTGTGAATCACTACTGCTACGCTTATGAACATTAACTTTATCTTTTCCCTTAAAAAATATATATTTGTATTTATTAAAAAAAGGAATATTAAGGGATGCCATTGTTGGAATCTTCATAATTTTTTGGAAAGAAACTTACAACTCGAATAATTGTTCCATTTGCAGGTGAATCTTCTTCTTTAATTCTTTCAGATGAATAATAACTTGGTGGCGCAACATTGTCACTTGAAGCATAATGGCTTGGTTGTGGATCATCCGGTTGAACTCTGAAATGGTAGAGGATGGTTTCATAAACTTTTTTTAAAATGATTATTTATATCCACATTATTGAATCAGTTCCAAAAAAAGATCAAATGCTTACTTATTTCCACGACTTATTAAAGTTGTCTTATATGCAAGTAGATAAGTATTTGATGTCACTTCAAGATATGTACAATCATCTTGAATTGTAACAGAATAATCCGGAACAAATGTAATCTTCTTTTCCAATTCTGGTGGAAGTCCACTTGTACCTAAAATTTCAGCAATTTTTACCATCAAACTTTTTTTCCTCAGCATTTGATAGGGGCCTCAATCATAATTCTTTTCCATTATTGTTTTTTTAAAAGTTAAAGCAAAAAAGCAACAAAAAGATAGTTGAAAGAAGAAAGTCGAACACAAGAATAAAGCTTTGTTAAAAGAAAAAAGCGATTAAAACAAAGGGTTAATAAAAAAATTTAAAAAACAGTTTTTGTGCAATTTTTGTTTTTTTGTGGGACAGAAAAGAGATATATATTTGACAAGCTCACTAGTAGTAGGTATGATAGCTCCTTGTGAATCACGTTTAACAGATCCCATATATTTTAGAAGTGGAATTGAAGATCGTTGTTTAATTGTTCGAGCCGTTTGAGGCGGTGATGAAACAGATGAACGACCAGAAGATTGTGGTGGCATCTGTTGTTGATGTGAAAGAATATTAGGTGCATAATTGGACGTAGAAATGATAGAAGAAGCAGAAAGAGGAGGCGTTGTAGAAGAATTTATTATCTGACCTGTTGTTTGTGCGGAAGGTTTTGATTCTAAGATTGCAACAATTTTATCCAAAATTTCTGTTCCAAATGCATGCCATGGTCCAGCTTCAAAATTCATTTCATTTTGTCCAATTGTAACAAGCATCCGACCCTCCAATATTAAAATAAATTTATCCGAAAGTTCTTTCTTTCGATAAATTTTTTGTCGTGGTAATATTACTTTTGTATCATTGGTAGATAAATTGGTGTATTCAACCTGAAAAAGGATGAGTAGAGATCAGCTTTAACAAAATGGCAAATTTTAAAATTTTGATAAAGTTTTTCAAAAATTAAAAAATGATCCTTAAAGGGAGCAGATGATTTGATATGTTTTTCATTTAAATGTTTTTTTCAAGCCTGGCAATCAGGGTCTTTTAATATTGTTTTTTTTCATGATTTTCAGGTTCATGTCATTTCGAAAAAAAACGTTAAAATAAAAAATGTATCGAACCATCCGCTACCATTAAAAGTTGGCATTTTGGATTCGTAGGGGCATGTCTTTGATCTTTTGCCGGCTGCGAAACGAAACATCAGAAGATTTTATCAATTTTTAAGGGAACAAAACTCTCAACCCCTCTTCCCCTTAATTACAGACTCGATGTTTTTTTATAGGATATTATAAATCCCACTTTATGATAATATTATTAAATATATTATCGGATAAATTTCACACCTCCATATACGATATACACCTTACTTTATGCACATTTTTTTGGATGATTTTTTCAATGACATTTCGATTAATATATTTATTTGTGAAAGCTGGAAGATTTGCTGTAAGCCATTGAATTGTAACAAATTGCATTTGCATAGAAATTTGAAATGAACTATTTTCAGCATCCAAAAAATGTGTATAATCATCTCTCAAACGACGACGTTTAATTCGATGAACATTATCTGTAATTGCATCAGTTTCATCAACAATTTCAGCTTGAAGAATTTCTTCAACAATATCTTCAAGTGTTACAACTCCAACAACTTCATATACAGGATCATGGCCAGGCTTTTCAACAATTCGTTGAACCATTGCTAAATGATATTCACCCTTTTTAAATTCTTCTAACATTACACGAAGGGGTGTATCTTCAAGTACAAATCGAAGTGCATGTTCATGATAGCCGCATACAGTTTTAACAGTAAAATTATCATCTGGATCAAGAAGTGCAAGATCTTTAACAAATAAAAGTGAAACAATATTATTTCGATCACATTCAAATACAGGTATTCGAGTATAACCCATTCGAAGAATTTCTGCAACAGTTTTTGTATTCAATGTTGTATCACTTGGAAGCATAAAAACATCCTGAAAAAGAGATAAAGATTTGATAAATCCTTTGAAAATAATCAGTGGTGGTGGTAACGGGTTACTGTAACGGTAAAAGAAGATAAAGATAATCAAAAAAAGATTTTTCTACAAAGAGATATATAAAATCCGATATCCTATTTAGGGATTAATTTTTAAGGGTCTCTATAGTTTCTGGCAATCCCAACCAATATTTTCCCCCAATACAGTAACCCTAAAAATACAGCAAAAGGTGTTTGTTAATTAGAAATTGAAAAAAGAGAAGTTAGCTTAAATAAAAAAAAACATTCAAAACAAGTAGATATTTCTTACATTACAGTAACACTTATTACCACCATATTCAAGCTCTCTTACGTTCATTTTTGTCATGACATCCGAAACAGTTTTATCGCTGATTTCCATAGCTCCAACTGCAATTTTAAGCTCTTCTGCAAGGCCATCTTCATTTCGAGTTGACATTTTTATCAATTCCATGAGCCGCTTTCGATCATATGAAACAACTTCATCCCCCAAAACACAATCCAAAATTTTTGAAATTGGCCATGAAAGTGGATACGTTAAAATCATTATTAGCCGAGTAACCCATGCAGTTTTAGCTCCAACGGCTAAACCCTTTTTAACACAAACTGATTGTGGAACAATTTCACCAAATACTACAATTCCAGCAGATGATACAACAAGGGCAACAGTACCAGAAGTTAAATCATCAAATAAAATTGATATTGCAGAATTTACACATACATTCCCAATTAAAAGTGAACAAAGTAACATATTTCCTGATTTACGAATTGGTAAAATTGTTTGCGCATACCGGCGTTCCTGTGGTGATCCTAAAAAAGTGAAAGAAGGATTAATGAGATTGATTGGAAGCTGGTGTGATATTATTATGTCTCAAAAAGCCAGCTTGTCAAATTTCTTTTAATTTTAAATAAATTACCTGAGTTTGAAATGAGCATCAATTCTTGAGGCGTTAAAGCCATTAAACCCAAATTTAAACCCGAAAATAACCCAGAACATACTAATAATACAGTAATAATAGCAATTTGTACACCCATATGAAAATAATATTTCCTTGGTGGAATATCCGTTGAAATTGAGGTCCTTAAATCATCCACTAATAAATATGGCTGTTCAATCATTTCACCATTTTTTGATTCCCGAGGTTTTTGTTTCATACAAATTTTAAATAAATCTTTTGTCCTATAAATTATTTGAAAGAGATTTAATATATATCCCCATTGGATAAGGTTCTTATTCTTACGATTCAAACATATATTTAATAACGACACGCTTTTCAGTTTGAATTGTAAAATCTGCTTGTGAAACATTTATTGGAGTTAAAGAGCAATTATCATGTAGCGTAAAACCAAATGTTTGAACTTCATCCAACCACCAACCAAATAATACAATTCTTACTTCAATATCTGGATGTACAATACTTACTCCTCTTTCACTTAAAAAAATGTTTTTATTAGAGTGGATATAAATTGGGATAAAAAAAAACAAACGTGTATCCAATAAAACCCTCTTCACCAGCTTCAGTTTCAACTCGTAAACCGGATAATTGGGCCTTTTTTTCTGTTGTTATAAAGCCACCTGCATTTAATGCTCCTGTTACAATAATGTCCTGAAAAAAGTTGTTGTTGAAATTTATATTATTTAAATTTTATGTCCACAGTTTAATCCCAACGTTTATCAATTTTTTATCAAATGTTTCTATTTTTATCCTTTTTTCAAAAAATTTTCATAAATCATTTATTTCCGTTTAAAACGTTAGACTTTTTTTAACGTGCACATTTTTTTGCACATATTTTTTTTCGACGGAAACGGTCATCAAATATTTTTTGAGCTCTCAACAAAAATAGCTCATCGAATGTTTACTAAACATCTGAGACGCAAATCTATTGTGTCTAATGTGCGTCAGAGAAAAAAGGTGATCAAAAAAGAAGGCTAAAAATCAATTTTTACAAAAGATAGTAAAGTAGCAATTTTGTTAATTTTATATAAAATTGAATAAAATCAATATTACCAGCTTATCCTTCATATCTCACGGCTACTTTAAGTCCAAGATTTTTTGAGCATTTAAGATATTTGCCTAATTTCACTACCAGCAATGGCAGTCGAAATTTATAAATCTTATATAACCCTAAGATATGAACAAGGCATATGTCATTAATATTGATTTTATTCAATGTAATATAGAACTTTCCCATTTTAATCAAATATTTAATTTTATAATTTTCCATTAAATAATAACAGTTTTTACCTTTCCTGATGCATCATCAATTCTCCCATTTAAAGTTGGTAGAAGAAAGATAAATGATAGGATAATCCCGTTTAAAATCCATGAATGTATCACCATTCCAATTAAAAAATATATTTAATAAAGGTTTTCTTTAAAAACAGCAAAAAAATATATAAATAAATTAGATGGGTTTAATCTATAAAAAATATAGTTGAAGCATTTATTTACTTTTTTGCAAATAAAAATAATGTTTTTTTTTAAAAAATGTCAATGAAAAACACGAAGACTTTTTTCTTGCACGAAAAAAATAGGCACACAAAAAAAAATTTTTTTTAAACGACAAAAACTCATTTGGTTTCGTTTTAAAGACGAAATATTTTTTGAAAAATAAAATATGGAAGCAAATATTGATAGAAAGATAGGGAGAGGAAACAGGGCCAAAAAAGGGAACACAAAAAAAGATGAAAAAAAGGAAGCAAAAAAATAAACAGGCGTTAAATTACAGAAAAAAATTTAATGTTTAAAAACAAAAGAAAAATTTAGGAGGGTTTGTTTTAAAATTTAAAATTTTGAAATTGTGCTTTTTTTATTTTAAAAAAATTTTAGGGTCCTGACAAAAAAAATTTGTGAAGGAGCTAAAATGAAATTAAAATTTCGACCAATTGTAAATTTGAACGGTGAATCTTTAAAAAAATTCAAAAGTATTAAAAATCACAAAAACTGTAATTCGATTGTACCAAAGTTGAGAAAAAAACTTCCCAAAAATACACTTTTAAAGAATCACTCTATCCGATTCCATTGCTTTTAAAAAAACTGATAAAATTAAAATTAAATTTTCTAAAAATAAAACTAAAAAAGACCTCGTGCCTTTTTTTGTTGATGATGATACATAATGGACGAAGAAGGTAGTGTCTCTCTTTATTTTTTGAATGTTATTGGTTCCGCTCAAATAAATTTTTTTTTTAAAAAACACTATGAAATTGATAAAAAAATATGAGTAAATGGGAGTAAAAAAGAAGAGGGTGGAAGAGTTAAATATGGACAAAAACAGGAGATAGTAAACAAAATTTCAGTTTCGAGAATATCTGAAAAATCAAAAATTCATCAGTTTGATTCAATCAAAAATCATGTCTACAAAAAACAGTTGAATTTTAAAATCGGGAATTTTGTTAATTTAAATTTCTGTACTTTGATTTAAAATTTGATTTAAAAAAGTCAAGGAGCAATTTCAGGACATTCAAGCAAAAATAAACCGATCAAATCAATAAAGAAAATCTTATAAAGCATCTAAAAAATCACTAAAAAACCAAAAATTAAAAAAGAAAGCCATTTTTTTAGCACAACAATTGATTCACGTTAATTGTCCAATCATTCTTTTTATTTCTTATCAAACAATAAATAAAAAAAGATTTTTGACAATTAAAAATGTATGAAATTTGTAGCGAAAATTTTATTAGAAAAAATCGCAAAAACAAATATGTTTCGAAAACAGCTAAAATATATTCTCGGATATCTTATATCTCATAGACAAAGGTTAAGTGGGGATAATGATTATACAAAAAAGTAAAGACATGTGTAATGAAAGGGGGTCCTTAAAGATTTGTTAACAACTTATTCTTTTTACAATAACAATGAAAAACAGTTTTTAAACTTTCAACGTCAAAGAAGAAAAAAACGAAAAGCACAAATTTTAAACGATTAAAAAACCAAGCAATTTTCTAAATTGCATAAAAAAAAGAAAAATATTGTTTAGCTTCCAAAAAAAAAAGGAAACAAAAATCATACTATTTTAAACCAATTATTGTTTTGTTTTCAATATGAAAAAATTTTTTAAACAAAGCAGTAGCACCCAAAATGCATTGTTTTTCTCCGTCACTTTTTTCTTAGTCTCAGAAAAATAATTTTCTCTCTCTTTTTTTGCTGTTATATTTTGTGTTTCTCTTTTTTCTTTTTATATATATTTTTCCCCTCTAACTTTAAGTCAAGAAAAAAAAGCATCATCATCATTTTGTGGAAAATAAAAAAAGAAGGAGGAAAAGCCGCTGCCGGCCGCCAGCGGGGAAAGAAAGAAACGTTCGAAAAAAGTGAAATATATAAAAGCAGCAGCAACAAAAAAAATTTAAGTCGAAGCAGCAGCAAAAAGAGAGAAGAAAGCATAACAAAAAGAATTGATCACTTTTTTTAACAAAAAAGAAGATTCTTTCTTTATATTTTGTTACGAGACGACAAAACTTTTTTTGAGAATGTTTTTAAAAAAAAAAAAATTATATACACGGCAGTTAATCGTTTTTACTCATCATAAAAAGAAAGTTGATCGAAAGGAAAGAAAAGAAATGAATGGGGGAGGGGGGAAGGGAAGGGTAAGAAAATAAAAAGAGAAAAGAACAAAAGTTTAGGTACATTTAAGTTCAAAGAAATCAGTCCGTGTATAAAAAAGCAGCAAAAGTGATTCAATCATCATCATTTTTTTGAAATGAACATTTTGAAATTAGCTTTTTTTAAAAAGCTTAAAAATTTGGGAAGTTTGATTTTAGGATTAGTCATGGAAAAAAAGAAGTTTTTTCATAAAATGTTGACATAAGAAAAATGAGGAACGTAGAAGAAGAAAATCGGAAACGGCAAAAAACATCGATGACATCAAAGAAAAATTTATTTTGGAAGTTAAAATTTTAAACGCTTTAAAAAATTAAAAGTAAACAGAGATTTTGGATTTGAAATATAAATCCATTTTAATTTAAATTATAATCAAATTTTTTTGATTTATTTGTAGTTTCACATCATCCTGTTTAAAATGATTTTTAGGGAACTCATCAGCCAATATTTTCTTATAACCGAACTTGAAAATCAGGCATTTAAATTAGTTTTTTTTGTTTTTCCTTGCAGTTTCAAAAACGAAATGCCTGATTTTCAGGTTTTTTCATAAAAAAAAGTTTGTTTTAGATGGGATTCCCTCTTTTTTTTCAAAAAACTAAAGCTCTTTTACTAACTTAAAATTTCAAAATCATGCTTACCTTAAAATCTTAAACATGATCAGCTTATATTTTGTAACAAAATCCTATCATCAAATAATAAATGGAAAGGGAATCCTTTTCTTTTGTTTTAAAAAAGCTCAAACTTCAAAGTACTAAAAAAAAGAGCAAAGAAATTTTCTCTCGAATATTCTTACCTAATCCCATTTTTTGCTTTTCTGCTTTTTACTTACAAGCTTTTTTCTTTAAAGTCGTTCCCATTGACGTCAAGCAAAAAAAAGCGAACATGCCTTTAAGGCAGTTTATTAAAAAAAATAGTTTCTTCCTTTTTTTAAACTATTTATTTAAAAACTGCCAAAATAAAAAAGTTGCAAATAATAAAAAAGTGATTTTCAGCCAGTCTCTTTTATTCTTTTCCTCCGGCTTTCCTCCCTTTTTTTCTCTGACATAAATAAAAAAAATGCGTTCAAAAACAGAAAATTGCTTTTCGCTTCTTTTTTTGCCGCAAAAGAATTTTCGAAATGAAAAGAAAAAAAAAGTTTGGGCATGAAGCCAAAGCCTTTTTTTCCGGAAAAGAACCTGGCACATATATTTTTTTAAGCTTAACACTTTTTTGGTCGTCTTCGTTGCCCCCTCTCTTTAAATGCATACGAAAAAAAGACGTGTGTAACTTACTTTTTTTTTGTGTTAAAAAATGCTCCCCTACTATTTTTGCTTGTACGTTTTTGCTTTTCCCTACTTTAATGCTTAAAGCCTTTTTTGTTGTCGCCAAAAAATAAGAAACTGTTATAAGACATTTTTAAAAGAAAAAAAAGAAAATGGAATGGAAAAAATTATTGAAGAATGAGATTTGCAAACCCTTAGAGACGACCAAAAGAAGAAGTAGGGGCAATTGATTTCAGGAAGTTTGTCGTTTTAAAATAAAAATGGAAAAATTTCAAATCGTCATTTAAATCTTTATCAAATATGTCCTTAAATAAAAACATTTAACTTTTTTAGATGAAAAAAAATTTTACCAGAACAAAAAAGCGTAACAGTTATGTTATTGTAACAAAAAGTTTTTGGCTTTTTGAAAAACTTTTCAAAATTACTATATTACAGTACCCTCTTTGAACCATATAAGAAAAAAACGAAAGCATACACCTGGGGAAGATTTTTTGGATATTGGAAAAAGAAATCGAAAAAGGGTTAACATTTAATTATTTAATTTTTAATCACGAAAAAAGGGTATATTTAAAAAATGGAAACAGCTTCTATCTAAATGCAGAAATTTAAAAATGAAACATGATAAATCGCAATTGGTCAAACTCCATTTTTTAAAAAAGCGTCAAAAAAGACGTATATATTTTTTGTTTCAGCGGAAAACGTTTTTTTTGGATTTCCTACGCCTATTGTTTTCTTTTAAAATAAAAATTTTGTCATTACACATTTCATTTTTTTCTTCCATGAATATGCTACAAAAAAATGAAAGCTGGTATCCATAGTTTCAAGGATTTTTTGTAAATTTTTTAACTATTTAAAAAAGCATTTTCCAAAGAAGTATAAGAAAAAATTTTAAAGTCCAAAAATGACAAAACACAATTTTTAGTTTGTAATTTTGTCAATAATCTTTTACTTCACTTCAATGCTTCCTTAAAAAAAATCAAAGATAAAAGATAACCTTTTACTGAAATGACGCACTTTAATTAACGTTCCAGAAAAAAATTTTCAGCAAAAAATGCAAGCTCGATGCTTTCAAAAAAAGGTCTCATGATTAACCTTTTTTCCTTTTATGATAGCGCATTTCCCTTAAAAATATCAAAGGACAAAAAAATATGAAATTTGTCCAATTTTTATTAGCTTTTAAAATGGTATTCACAAATTTTTATTACATTTTATAAAAAAAGCTTTAAAGAAATTTGTAATAAAACAATTATTGAAAAAATGGAAAACATTATTACAGGAAAAAACAACGAAATATGCTCTGTTTTAAAATAATATTTGTTGAACCCAAAATTTTATTATATAATTTTTGAAAAAAGATATAAATTATAAAATCTTTTTCGTTTCGAATTAAATGAAAAAAGTCTTATTTTAATTTAGCCAAAATAGAATTTATTGTATTTAATTCTCAGACTTTTTTAAAGTTCAAAAGTCAAAAAATGACATTAATTTTAAGCACAAAATTAATCCATAAAATAAACAAAAACTTTTTTTAAATCATGTATTTGTAAACGAAATTGAAAATAAAATACGTTTTATTTGTACATATTTTGTCAAAGTTGATTTTTTTAAATAATCAAACATAATAGCTGTATTTTTATTTGGGAAGCATGAAATCAGGCACATACGGAAAATCCTTCTGCAAAATGACAACAACGCATATGTTTAGAAGCTGGCATTTAACCATAAACTTCAAAATAAACATTTTCTAATTTGTGGTCATCCGGTTTATTTTTTTTTGGTTTAAACACAAATGTCAAAAAAATGATTCATTTGCAAAGAATTCTGTTTGTTTCAAAAAGCGCAAAAAAATGGATCAAAATAAAATACAACAAAAAAAGAAGCATCTTTTTCAGAAACAAAAATAGCGCAATTCAAAAATTTTTTTTGCACAAAAGCTGAAAAACATTTGCAATTCCGTAAACAACTTTCGAAAAAAAAGGTGATAGAAAAAAAACGAAAATGCCATATTTTTTTGTGCACACATTTTCGAAAGTCGTAAACAACATCGAAACAAAGAAGTTATTTTTATAAACCACGAAAATGCCAAAAAAAAAAAGAAAGAGGTCAAAATGCATCCATCCAAAATTTGGACTTTTAAAGCTGGAATAACATCTGTGAAAAACAAAACTATGTTCAGGAAGATAAATTTAGTAATTTGCTGGTGTTGATTTGTTATGATATTGAAAGCTTCACTTAACTTTTGTAGTCTCAAAAATGGAGCAAATTTTAAATTATCTTTTTCATGTACAGTATCCCATGTATTTCTACTATAATATATGTTGTCATCGTTGATTCCATTAGTAGCTTCTACGAAGAAAAAAAAATTATGACGAAATCAAAAACTCCGCCTGTTTATTTTCATGATCTAAAATAAAGCAAAGCATACATGAAAAAAAATATTTTTCTGGTCGATCGCTTAAGAATTAACAAAAAGCCTGTCGGCTCTAGTTTTTATATTTTCAATATTGCTAGTTTATCTGTAGAAAATATTTAGTGACTTATACCATACTACCCTGTCCCCTTTAATGGAAGATATCGTCTTATTATTTTCCATAAACAGATAACAGATAAAAAAAATTTTTGATTTTTTAAAGTTGGTGCATTTTTTCCATTTTTCCATTTTATTAGTTAAAAACTTGCTAACGCGTTCTCATTTAATGAACTTTGGAGACACTGGTTCTCATTTACAAAATTTGTAAAAATCTAGCAATGATTTTGACTCTTTTGCGATTCTTTGATTTTGAAAATTTTTACCAAAATAAAAAATTTAATCTTTTTCAAAGACAATGGTTTCAAAGCGAAAGACAGCGTTTTGTTTTGTTGACTGCAAAAATAAAAACCAACACACACGTGAGAAAAAAAGGAAAGGAATCTTTTTTTGGTTTAGAAATCGGTTTTTGTTTTTTTTGATTTTTAAATTGTTTACGACGGACTTTGATTACAGAAGTAACTTTTAAAAGATTTCATAATGTCCACTCTTTTAATGTTTACTTTTAAAAATTTGAGCAAACTTGGTCATTTTTGGTTTTTCTTCGCGATGTTTTTTGTTTTGTTTATTTCAAACTGTTTTTTCATTTTTATTCTTTTTAGAAAAGCCGCAAATAACATTTTATTATATTTTATTAAAGCTACAATTTTGATATATATATTTTATGCAACTTTATCTAATCTTTAAAAATGGGAAATCAAGGTAGTGGTATGCATAAGCGTGAAAGAACTGGTGATCGACATCGTCAACCATCATCCACTGCTTCACCCGGTGGTACATCATCTTCTCATGCTCCATCTGCTTTACCCCCAACTGCTGATGTCCGTACAACAAATCATCATCGAACTGAAACTGGTGATGGCTGTCCTGTTCAGGTATAGTTTTTGTTTACTGCGACTTTAAAATTACTGTAATATATATTAGATGAAAATAGCGAAACCTGATGGCCCTCCTGATGATATTGATTTTATGGATAATAATGAATTTCCTGTTGTATTTAAATGGCATGCAAATAATCCTGCTCGACATGTTTATGTTACTGGTTCATGGGATAGCTGGAAAAGGAAAGTTCCGCTGGTTAAATCAACACATGATTTTTCAACTATTCTAAATTTAAATCCTGGTTTGTCTATTATCTTTTAAACATCTTATTAATTAATTTTTTATAGGACGTTACGAGTATAAATTTCTTGTTGATGGTAAATGGATGGTTGATGATACATTATCAAAAACTGATAATCCGATGGGAAGTCAAAATAATGTGGTAATAACTCTAATTGGTATGAAATTGCTCTAATTTATTCCAGTTTTAGTTAAATATTGATCATGCTGATTTTGCTGTATTTGATGCACTTGATCGTGATATGGCTTCATCAAATGCTGGGGAACAAATGAGAAAAATGAATACAACTGGTGTTGCACCATCACATGATACACCAAATGATCGAGAACTTGAAAAGCTGCGGGAATTTACTCAAACGCTACCTGATAGACGTGATTTTGAAAAAGCTCCATCCCCACCTGTTTTGCCACCACATTTACTTCAAGTTATTTTAAACAAAGATACACCTGTTCATTGTGATCCAAATGTTTTACCTGAGGTGAGTGATTTAGATGTTTAAACTTTTAAACAATGTTATCCATTTTAGCCAAATCATGTTATGCTTAATCATCTTTATGCTCTTTCAATAAAAGATGGTGTAATGGTTTTAAGTGCAACACATCGGCATCGAAAGAAGTATGTTACAACATTATTGTACAAGCCAATAAGCACTTAAAGAATGAAAATGAAAAATTTTGCAAATTACTTCATTACCGTAATCGTAAAAAATCTTCTTTTTCTGTAGCTGCTTATTTAAAAAGTTATCTTGCTTATTAATTATTCTTTCCTTCATTCTTATATATGTATGCCAAATATATTCAATTCTTTCTTACTATATAAAATGTACATTCTTCGATTCATTTTCTTCTGAAAAATAGAAGAGAAAATTAATGAGTTCTGTTTTAAAAAGTTTTTTAACAGTTGTTTTATTTGTTTTTTTATTGTATGTTTTTTTGTCAAATTAATATTTAATAAAAAAAAGATTATATCGATAATAATACATTTTTATTTGTGAAGCTTGGGTTTAGGATGGGGAAGAGTTATTTATCAGCAAAATTTACAACAAAATTAAAGACAAAAATTATTCAAAACTTTGTGTTGATTTTAATGATGGAGTTTCTAAAGGAGTTGGAATTGGTTGTGTTTTGTCAAGTGGAAGTGAAGATTGCTTTTCTTATAATGAACGTTTTCGATTCAAACTATCCATGTTTCTAAAAAAATATAAGTAAACACTTGTAAGGTTGAAAAAAGAGAAAACTTACGGTAGTTCAATAACGATCTTCTTTTTACCAGAATTAATTAAAATACGAGTTTGATCAGTTCCCAATGTAATAATCGAGAGCTGTGTAATGGTAATGTTCAGTAGTTTCATGATCTTTGTACTAAAAAAAGAAAAATTAGTGCCTGTTATATAATGGAAAAGACGCACTTTCATATAAAATGATAATCCAAATGTAAAAAAGAAGAGAAATGCGCCAGAAAAAAAATAAACCATGTATCTTTCCGTTTCTGAGCAATGTTTAAAATCTGATAATGCAAAGTTTATACCAATAATTGCTAAAATAGCCAAGAACATTCCAAATTGTGCCCAAACTGTTCGCTCTCTTTCTTTCATAGGTGTTCTCGGATAAAACATAAAAGTTGAAAAAGCAGAAGCCATAAATGTTGCACACATTGCAATTATACCACATAAAATATATTCAGAATTAAAATTCAAATATGCAGTTGTAAAATATATAACAGAATATGCAACAATTGCAAAAATAATTGGCCACCAAACGCTATCATTTGTTGTCCAGATACACTGGAAAACAAGGCGCTTTTTATCGCCTTGTTTTCCAGCGTAGAGGAAACTATTTTCGGCGATGGGGACGGAATCGCATTTTATTAAAAACGAAGAGGATGGCACGGAGGCGGGGAAAACTCGAGAATTGCCAGTTTTTGGAGAAGGACAGCGACCAGAAACCAAAAACGAGAGCGCCAACTTTTTTCATAATAATATAATTAGGGTATTATTAAAAAACTTACAATAGCAGATAACAAAAGAAACGCAAAATTCGGTGCTTCTAAGATCAAACTGTTTAAGCAAGGTTCTTCCTCTTTCACAGTAGTACTGCAGCTGCATTCTTCTTGAACACGGACAACGTCACTGCTGCCACAATGAACAACACACCAAATAAGTATTAAAACAAATATTTTCCAGATTGTTGACATGATACCTAAAATATTAAAACGTCTTATATTTCATCCTCATAGTCCAAAAATATTTCATACTTTAGTAATAAATAAACTAAAGTGCCTTAAAACATTGAAAAAAAAGTATTCCAAAAACGTCCCGGTACCGGGACGCTTTTGGACTAACAAAAGTTTTCGAAAACGAAAAATTCCGAGAAATAAATTTTTTCGAAAATTTTTGTTAAGAAAATAGTCACGGAAATAGGACGAAAACGTCCCCCATTTTTTTCAGTGAGATGAATAGAAAATCAGTAAAAACGAATATTTATTTAAAAAGTGAAATCTTTACATTACTGTAAAATTTATTTTTCAACAACAAAGTGCATTGTTATCCTCTCGAAACAGCTAGATATGCACATCAGAGCCACCCAAAAAAGTGCTTACGTAAGATCTGGATGTTCCCTTTTCCCTCTATATTCTTCTGATTTTGTTTTATACTATCAAGTTCAGAAAAAAAAATCAGAATCTGATAAGCATAATCCCGAATTGGACATTAAGGGGCTTAAAAGCCGACTGAAAAAAATACGGTGTTTTTATTTTTTCTTTATCAAATATCTTTTTTATCAATAAAGTTGCTGTTATATTTTTTTATCGATTATTTTTCTAAAAAAATTCTGAATTTCTTGTTACCGAAAATTATATTTCTTACGAAACATTAAAAAACCCGTGAACATAGCTATATTTATTTTAAATCGTATCAATAACTAGAAGTGTTAAAAAAGATGTGAATCGAAAATCATATTTAATTTAATATCAATTGTTTAAAAAAAGATTACCTGGACTATCAGAAAGACCAGAATTTTGAACAACAGCTTTATAATTTTTATTTTCATCAAAACTTTGTGAACGAAGATTGTTAATTTCGCTCTTTGGATATTTTTGAATACCAGCTCCAACATTTAAAGTAACTTGATCAATTCCAAGTTGAACTAAAATTGTTTCTTTCATATATCCAACAAAGCAATCAATCATCTTTTTTGAATTATTCTTATTTGAAAATAAAGTATATTGAGTTTTAGAAGGGTAGGTAGAAGAAATAATAGGCCTAGAAATGGAATGGTATGTATAAGGTTGTTCCATAAGTTTTGGCCGCGCTTTCAACAGCTGGCATTTTCGACTGTGTTTACCAAAAAATCTGAAATTTGGCATGAAGGTGGCCCAATATGTTATATAAAAGGTGTGATATTGGTTTTTGTGATATCTGGAATTTTCATGGAATTCTGAGGAATTTTCGTGTCGGGACCCGGATTTTTTGGAAACTTTTATGAATTATGGTCTGGGAAAAATAGAAAACGCAAGTTTCTGGAGTGAATATCGTTTGTATGGATAGCCAAGATGTAGATCTAACAGATTTTTGAGGATTTGGAATTTTCTGGAATTTTCTGGAATTTTCAGGGATTTTCAAATTCGACGTGTCGAAAATCAAACAAATTTCATTCTTTTGGAAGAATTCTTGTCCCAAAATTCATATAAGACAGGTTGCCATAAAACGAGAATCATGTTTGTAGAATTTTCATGGAATTTTCAGGAATTTTAGTGGTATTTCCTGGAATTTTCAGGCGTTTTTCACTTAAATCTAGTTGAAAATAATGAGCTAAACGTAAGAATACCATTTTCCAGATAGGTTACAACAGAAAAAAATTTATTTGAGGATTTTTGTGGAATTTTTGTGGAATTTTTATGGAATTTTCAGGGATTTTTTGTAGTTTTTTTACAGTTTTTCGACAATATTAGGTTCTTAGAATATCGTTAATGCCTCATGATGCTTTGTACGGAATTTTGATGGAATTGAGGGGAATTTTATAAAATTTTATGGAATTTTTGTCCATTCTTTTACTGTTTTTTACAAAACAAGATTCATGAAACACAGAAAATGGTTATTTAATGTTAAAACGAAATTTTGACAAAACTAGGAATTTTGGTGGAATTTTTATGGAATTTTCTTAAATTTTTGTTAATTTTTGCATATTTGTTTGCCTTAACTTTTTTGTCGTCTGTAAGCACAAGTTTGCTGGACGCATTTTGCTGAAAAAGTAATGATGATTTTTATTATTCTTTTATTTTGTTGCAAATGTAGGCTACATAAGCATTTAAAGTTCTCTTTTTTTTAAATGTACTGCGGACATTTTTTTTTCGCAAAAAGTGTCGAAATATCAACGACTGAAATGCCGTAAAACTTTTTTCTTTGAATTTTTTTGTCCGGTGTTTGGTTTTTGAAAGTTTGAATTTTTTGATCTGTGATCGGAACACGAGTGTTCAAGAATATTCTGGTTTTTACAGCTATAGGATATAAAAGCAGGATAAAAAATTTTTTACAATCAATGTCTATAAATATTTTTTAAAATAATTTTGTGTGTTCGAAATGTTAAGTGTCAAGCGCTGTGATAAAAGTTACAAGTTATTACTCCCTGGCGAAAATTTTAAGAATGTTAATTTAACCAATAGAAAAATTTATGATCTTCCATCAGATGAATTTCATCAACGTGTTCGTTATAAATGTTATGACAGCTTTTATGAAAATGATAACTCTTTCCGTAATCAAAAGTTCAGTACTTTTCGTGATAATGAGCTGGCAAAACTAAAAAATGATTTTGATAATTATGAAGAAAATTTTCGAAAACGATCAGATGAAAGCAGTAAATTGAAACATGCAGGTTCGACGCTTTCTTTGCACATTGCATCTTGTGAAAGTGGAGAAATTTCAAAGGATTTAAATTTGGAAATTGTTGGGCGTCCATCTACGGTAAGTTATTCCTACCATCTTTCTAGCCTGTAGTATTTATTGTTTAGGATTATTTTGAATTCCCTCGAGGGCGTACTCCAAAAGCTACAAAACCAGAAGTTATGCAATTCAAAACTAGTCAAAAACTTCTGAATCCAAATTCATCAAACAGAAGTAATGGCAAAGTTAGCAAGGCTGTTTCTCTTGATCCGAATGCACCATCAACAAAAACCCATTTTCGTCATGCAATGCTTTTAATGTTTCATCAAAATTCAGAAATTACGGGCAAACAAATGGCAAAGCAAATTTGTGAAATTTATGGAAAAGGTGCTATTTCTCACAGAACATGTCGAAGATGGATTAATTGTTTTAAAAATGGTGAAAAAGATGTAACAGATTTGGAAGATAAGAAGCGGGTTGGCCATCCAGTCGTTTTTGATAATAATGCACTACGAGAAGCAATTGATGATGACCCTAATGCCACAGTTCGTATGCTTGCCGATCGCTTAGGACATGGAATTGCCACCGTAAATCGACATTTACATGAAATTGGGATGGTAAGAAAAACACAAAAAAGCTAAATAGTTCCCCAAGGCGTTATTTACAGGTTTACAAAATGGGCAAGTGGGTCCCGCATAAGCTTACCGTTTTTAATATGATGAATAGAATGCAAATTGCTGCATCTCTTTTAAACCGCCATAGAGAAGGTGATCTTCCTCTTGATCAAATCGTCACTGGTGATGAAAAATGGTGTCTCTACGAGAATGTTGTCAGGAAGGGACATTGGGTACTTGAAGGGTCTTCAGCTGCACCGATTCCCAAGCGTGATCTTCATCCCAAGAAACGCATGTTATCTCTCTTCTGGGATACGGAAGGTGCGTAGTATGTGTTACTTTGCACAAAAAAAGCTTTATTTTTAGGAGTTATTCATTGGGAAATCCTTCCACCAAATCAAACCATTACTGCCAAATATTATTGTAAACAACTCGAACGTTTGCAAGCTGCAATGGTTGAAAAAAGACCACATCGTCAACGAGTTATATTTCTCCATGACAACGCCCGTCCCCATACCGCTGTCATAACCAAGAACAAACTTCGAGACCTTAATTATGAAGTATTGCCCCATCCTCCTTACGCACCTGATTTGGCGCCAACAGATTTCCAGGCATTTCTTTCACTTCAAAATTTCTTAAATGATAAATTTTTTGAAACTGAAGATCAACTCAAAAACGGTATTGCTGAATGGATTAATAGCCGTCCTTCAGGATTTTGGGTAAGAGGATTTACGAGACTTCCTGAACGTTGGGAAAAGACAATTGCTGCCAAAGGCGATTATTTTTCTGTTGATTGATGTCTTTATAAATAACTTTCATTTAAAAAAGTTTCTGAAATAAAAAATTGTAAAAAACTCGTCTTTGAAAAGTGATTTTTTTATTCATTTGTATTAAAACCATTTTTAATAAAAGTATTGCCGTTCAAAATATAAACTGTTTGTTTGAATTTCTTAGCAAGCTTTAACACGCTTTATCGGTGACTATTATGTCAAAAGTAAACATTGTGCTTTAAAAAGCATTTCTCATGTTACGAATTCAGTTTTCGCAAAAACGGTGAGAAACATTCAAAGAATGGACAAAAATTCCATAAAATTTTATAAAATTCCCCTCAATTCCATCAAAATTCCGTACAAAGCATCATGAGGCATTAACGATATTCTAAGAACCTAATATTGTCGAAAAACTGTAAAAAAAAACTACA
This sequence comes from Panagrolaimus sp. PS1159, assembly GCA_963922195.1. NCBI lineage: Eukaryota > Metazoa > Nematoda > Chromadorea > Rhabditida > Panagrolaimidae > Panagrolaimus > Panagrolaimus sp. PS1159. Next base: position 2,121,655 of record CAWUHW010000012.1, on the reverse strand, counting down.
AAAAATCCCTGAAAATTCCATAAAAATTCCACAAAAATTCCTCAAAATTCCACAAAAATCCTCAAATAAATTTTTTTCTGTTGTAACCTATCTGGAAAATGGTATTCTTACGTTTAGCTCATTATTTTCAACTAGATTTAAGTGAAAAACGCCTGAAAATTCCAGGAAATACCACTAAAATTCCTGAAAATTCCATGAAAATTCTACAAACATGATTCTCGTTTTATGGCAACCTGTCTTATATGAATTTTGGGACAAGAATTCTTCCAAGAAGAATGAAAATTTGTTTGATTTTCGACACGTCGAATTTGAAAATCCCAGAAAATTCCAGAAAATTCCAAATCCTCAAAAATCTGTTAGATCTACATCTTGGCTATCCATACAAACGATATTCACTCCAGAAACTTGCGTTTTCTATTTTTCCCAGACCATAATTCATAAAAGTTTCCAAAAAATCCGGGTCCCGACACGAAAATTCCTCAGAATTCCATGAAAATTCCAGATATCACAAAAACCAATATCACACCTTTTATATAACATATTGGGCCACCTTCATGCCAAATTTCAGATTTTTTGGTAAACACAGTCGAAAATGCCAGCTGTTGAAAGCGCGGCCAAAACTTATGGAACAACCTTATAAAAAATTTAAAAGATTCAGACATACTTTAAATCATATTGAATAGTAGCTTCAGAAACAAATCAGCTTTTGAGATAATTAACATTTCAATATCTTCATTGATACCATTTTATTCTCAAGAAATTGTAAAAATTGTTGTGGGACAGCAACAATAATTTGATAAAATAGACCAAGCTTTGTATCTCTGCTTTCATCACCACCAATTGCCCTGAAAATGTGCGATTACGTCAACTGTAAATTAATTGAAAAAACTCATAAAACAGGAAAATCAATCAAAGCTCCAACAATTTTTTGAATTTTATAAACATCTTCAGCTTTTGGAGTAAGAATAACAACGGCTCCACTTTAGAGATTATTATTTTTATGAACAATATTTGCAGCAAGAGCTGTAAAGCATGAAGTTTTACTAGATCCATCTTTTGCTTCAATAATCATATCTAAAAAATTTAAGTTTAACGCAATACTTTATTAAACAACAGTAGATTTACCTTCGCCTTCAAAACCAAATGGTAAAACAGCAGATGCAAGTCGCTTTGGTACAGTCCAAAGTTTTTGAAGATTATTGATAAGCTTTGGATGACAAAGAAGTTATTGAAAGTTTGTACATAATCTAATTCTTTTCCAGCAGAATATTGAACATACACTAAAATAAGTTTGTTGCATTTATTTAAACATAAATATGGAGGTATGAATACTTTAATTTTATACCAAAAATGTGTAAGTTAGAGAAATGATTCGAAAGTTAAAATTTTTTTTGAACTGAGTTACCAAAATGCTATCATAAAGTTTTAGATTCAATTAAATTCAAGAGCCTTATTTTAATAACCCAAAACATTTTGTAATCATTATCTTGTTGATTAATTTTATTTGAAGCTTCATTGGGATTGATTAGATGTTGGAAAGCTTTAAAATGGGACACTTCTGGCTCAGGTATTTCATTATTTTGTTGTTGCCTTGGAAATTCAAATGGATTCTATAAATTTTTTGTAAAATATTAAACAATTTTTTTAGAATTTATTACTTGAATTAAAAATGTTGAAACATCAGCAACATTTGTTTATCCTTTTTTAAACTTTTAACACTTTTATCACCAATAAAATTAGTAACAACAGATTCAAATGAATTTTCATAACTTGAAATATGAAATGAAAGGGTGCCACTAATGCTTATATTCGAACAATTTTTCTTCCATTGTTTTTGATTTTTTCAGATTCATTATTAAAAATTGAAAAAATTTGAGGTTTTTGAAAATTTATTCAGTGATTGTAATTTTTCATTTTCAACATAATCATTGATAGCTTTAGAATCGGTTAATTTTGCTGCAGTCCCAATTTGCCCGTAAAACTTTGCTATCATAATAATGAGGATACTTATGAAGAATCGCAATGTATCCTCACTTTTGAGGATACTTATGAAAAAACTCAAAGTATCCTCACTTTTGAAAAAAAAAACCAAAACCATAATTTTTCCATGTTTTTTTAAGCAAGAAATTTGAATGTTACAAATTCTGTCTCAACTTTTTTTTGGGTGAGGCTCGATTTGGTAAAAGCAAGAAACCAGGTTTCGGGTGAGACGATTTTCTTCAATAAGCCTGCTTCAAAAATGTAAATTTTTTTTAAAAAAATTTTAAAAAAAGGGCCACAATTTTTAAATTAAAAATCACATTTCATTTAGGCGTCTTATATGTCAACTTTAAAATCACCTATATTTTAAAATTTTATGTCGAATATTTTTGAACGTATTGAAATTAGTTCACCGTCAACAATTTGTAAAAAAATATTTTACGATTTGCTTTAAAACTCAAGTTGAGCAAAATCGCCATACGCCATTTTACGATTTGCTTCAAAACTCAAGTTGGGCAAAAAAAAGAGCCCAAATTGAGAAACTAAAGAAAAAGTGTCAAGTGCTGGCACTTTGCTTTTAAACGGCCTTTTTCGGACCCTCGCCAGAATTTTTTTTATATCCTCGTCTTATATTATTAAGATTGTTTTTTCAATAATCAAGAGAATATTTTTAAAAATTGTTTTTACTAGTTTATCCCTTTATATGAATTTATCTTCTAATTAACAGCATCACTATAAGTCGCGACGTTTCTTACCACGAAAACACAGATTTAATTTTCTTTAAATTCTCAAATTCGTTTTAATTGAATTTAATTAGAAAAAAAAGTGCAAACAAATTTGTTTAATTTTTTAAATATTGTATAAAAAAGGAAATTAAATAAGGAATCGAAAGATACCAGGATCGACAAGATCTGTGAAACACGTGCAATTTGCGGCAAGATCAAAGATGTTGCACATGTTAGTGTTAAACATAAATTTAATAAACTTTTTTATCTAACTCTAAATGATTGTTTTTATTAATGCTATTTCTTTATTTGGATATGTTAAGTAATTTGTACTCACAGAAAAAATTTCTGTGCATTTTTTTCAGAAATATTAGATGTTTAGTATATTGCTTCGTTTTTTAAAATAAATCAATATTTTTGTGAAGTATTTTTGTTTATTTGGTTCAATTTTTGTTTTTTTTATGCAACATGTCTTTGTATAATGCATAGTCTGCCATTCAAGCAAAAAAATTCAATAAAACGAATCAATTTTTTGAGTTGTTTCAAGCCTTCTCTTAGGGGAATTATTGTTTTTGCTTTTGATTATTGAGTTATTCTTATTGATTTTGGTTTTTTATAATCATTTGTTGCAACAGAGAGAAAAATCATTTAGTTATTTCTTTTGGTGAAAATGCCTCCTCCAACATCCGCTAAAAAAAAGAAACAAGAAGTCATGCGGGAACACAGGGTTTCAAACGGAAGTCATAGAGTTGATAGCTCTGTCCCTCCTAAAACCCAACCTTGCTCAACAGCCGCCCCTCCAAAAATTGAACCTGATATGATTCATCATCAATTAAGCTCTCCCAAAACTTTATCAGGAACACAACTAAATCATTTAAAGTATTTGAATAAATCAAATGAACTCAGAAGAAAAAACAAAGCTGAAGAAGCAGAGGATAAATCAAAAAAAATGAAATTATATCGTCAAAAACGAAGTAAGTATTTTTTTATAAATTTATATATAAAATAAATAAATATTCACAATTTTAGATCATTCAGTGCTTGGGGCGACTTCTGCAGAAGATAATGATTCATCCTTTTCTGAAACGGAAGAAGAAACAGAAGAGGTAGCAGCTCTGAAAAATTCAAATTTGATTTCTACTGACATTCTCCCTGAACCTACAATACACCTGTAACTTCTCTTCAAATTCCTACAATGCCTGCATTTCCAACTCATACTCCTCTTATATCTCGCCAAATTCCTGTATTTCATAGCCAAACTACTGCTGCAAAACAAAGAAAAATCCAATATTTTAAGTCACAACAGCGCCTTATTAATCATTTTACCACTGAAAGTTCCCTATAATTCCATATAGATATATCTTTTTAAGTATTTTGTCATATATTATCTGTTTAATATTAAAAATTAATTTGTTTTTATTAAGTTATTTTAAAAAACGAAGCAATATACTAAACATCTAATATTTCTGAAAAAATGCACAGAAATTTTTTCTGTGAGTACAAATTACTTAACATATCCAAATAAAGAAATAGCATTAATAAAAACAATCATTTAGAGTTAGATAAAAAAGTTTATTAAATTTATGTTTAACAATAACATGTGCAGCATCTTTGATCTTGCCGCAAATTGCACGTGTTCACAGATCTTGTCGATCCTGGTATCTTTCGATTCCTTATTTAATTTCCTATTTTTATAAATGTATTATAACATTCTTAAAACAAAAAAATATTAATAATTGTTTCAAAAATTTGATATAAAAATAAAAAAAATATTAAAATTTTTTTTAAGTTTGTGTTTGGCAAAATGTCAGCAAACTAAACGACTTATAGTGCAGCATCACATAACATTTTTATGGGACTGCAACAATTAATTTTTGTTTTACCACTATAATTTTTATCTTCATATTTTTTTGCTTAAAGTTTTTACAGGAATTAAAAATAGACATTTGTAATTTTGATTCAAATTGAGACTGGAATAATGATTATCATTATCAAAATGATAATTATCTTTAACAAAAGATTGCGAATTGTTCCATGAAAATAAAAAATCATTTTTTGTTTCCATCTAAAACACAGATTTTTTGTTACATATTTTAAGCAAATATTAAATCAAATGAGGGAAAACGAAGAATCTATTTTGTAAAACCGCGTTTTAAATAAATTCATTACGCAAAAGAAAATTTGTTATTGACCGAATTTAGCTGTCTTTTTCAAAAAAAAAGAATATTGCAGGAATACATTTTAAAAATACAAAGAGAAATAATAAGAATTGATGCAATTTTATTGATTGAAAAAATACCTTATTTGAAATAAATTTTATTGAAAAATATTTTTGAAGCTTTTAATGAAGCAGCGAAAGTGTTTAGCAAATGTTATCGCACAATGTAATATTGTTTATTATAAAAAGTAATCATTCGCAATCGAAAGCAGTGGTATCAACGCATAGTACTCATTTCACACATAACAGAAATAGGTCGATAATGAAAAAAGGTTGTTGAATTGAAGAGTTTTGGTATTGCAGAAAAATGAGATATTCGAAAAACATCAGGAACATCACATTGATCAATCATATAAGGCGCCGTCAATCATATGTTCCAACAAAAAATTTTTTAAGCGACATTTTATTTTCTTGTAAAGCTAAAAAACACAAATTTCAAACTTTCTAATTTTTGCATATTTGTTAATATTTTAAACAAAAAAATGAAAAAGTGATAGATTGTTTAAAGTATCGAAAAAAATTGAAAATATTAACAAAGATTGCAATTGTTTATTAAAACAGTAATCAAAAATTTGACTTTAACAAATTTTGTATTTTTTCTATTAAGGACTCCTTAACAAATATTTTAAAAATCAAATATTTTATTTTTTTGTTAAGGGCTCTTAACAAATGTCTAGCTAAACTTTTGTTAAGAATTTTTTTCTTAACAAATGTCTAGCTAAACTTTTGTTAAGAATTTTTTTCTTAACAAATGTCTAGCTAAACTTTTGTTGAGAATTTTTTTCTTAACAAATGTCTAGCTAAACTTTTGTTAAGAATTTTTTTCTTAACAAATGTCTAGCTAAACTTTTGTTGAGAAAATGAGCTTGCGGCCGCAGATGGGAATCGAAGATTGCGACCGCTTCTCGTTTGAAAGTCAAACGCGCACACCACTCGACCAAATAAACAATTACAAAGGGCTGTCATTTTTTGCTTGTATGCAAAAGCCGATTTTTTGCTTTGCTCTTTCAGCTGAAGAAATGCAAAAATGTTCGTTTTTTTTTGTAAATCTTTTTTGGAATTAAATATTTTATTATTTAAATTAATTATGTGTTTATTTTATTTGTTTTTAAACATGTATGCAAAAAACGTAAAATGGCTTCAGGAGATTTATGTTTAAAAAAGCATGGTAAAATGAATAAACAAAAACAAAAAATGTTGTAAAAAAGATTTTATGTAAATAAAAATTAATAAAAACAAAAATAGCTTGAAACTTCTAAAAGAAAAAATAATAATGATGTTACGATACAAAAAATAATTTTAAAAAACTTCAGCATTGGAGAATCAACAAATAAAAATTAATGATGAAACAGGAACAAACAAAAATTGAATTAATGATGAAACAGGAAAAATCCTTTTCCCTTTACTGTAAAAGCTTAAATTTTTATGGCAAATTTTTTTTTCATTTTAGTATAAAAAAAATTTATCTTTTGATAAAATTTTTTCAAAGTAGAAATTCTGTTTGTCAACATTTTAAATTACTATCAAAAAGCTTCAAGTTGAATTTAATAACTTTTATTTTTTTTAAAATTGTTAATTTTTTACTCTGATTTTATTTCGGACCGGATTTTACCGTCTTCAATTTTTGTTTGTTCCTGTTTCATCATTAATTTTTATTTGTTGATTCTCCAATGCTGAAGTTTTTTAAAATTATTTTTTGTATCGTAACATCATTTATTATTTTTTCTTTTAGAAGTTTCAAGCTATTTTTGTTTTTATTAATTTTTATTTACATAAAATCTTTTTTACAACATTTTTTGTTTTTGTTTATTCATTTTACCATGCTTTTTTAAACATAAATCTCCTGAAGTCATTTTACGTTTTTTGCATACATGTTTAAAAACAAATAAAATAAACACATAATTAATTTAAATAATAAAATATTTAATTCCAAAAAAGATTTACAAAAAAAAACGAACATTTTTGCATTTCTTCAGCTGAAAGAGCAATGCAAAAAATCGGCTTTTGCATACAAGCAAAAAATGACAGCCCCTTTGTAATTGTTTATTTGGTCGAGTGGTGTGCGCGTTTGACTTTCAAACGAGAGGCGGTCGCAATGGCGGGTTCGATTCCCATCTGCGGCCGCAAGCTCATTTTCTTAACAAAAGTTTAGCTAGACATTTGTTAAGAGCCCTTAACAAAAAAATAAAATATTTGATTTTTAAAATATTTGTTAAGGAGCCCTTAATAGAAACAAAAAAAAATACATTTTTTCAAAAAATTTGTTAAAGTCAAATTTTTGATTACTGTTTTAATAAACAATTGCAATCTTTGTTAATATTTTCAATTTTTTTCGATACTTTAAACAATCTATCACTTTTTCATTTTTTTGTTTAAAATATTAACAGTTTTGTAAGAATGCAGTAATAATGTGATTTTGTTAAAAAAGTGAAAAAAATGCATGATTTATAAACTTTTGTGGGAACATATGATTGACGGCGCCTTATATGTTGAAATAATATTGATAATGGGTATAAAAAAATAAGGTTATTGTTTACGTTCAAAATTTCGGTTTTTCCATTTCAAAATTTAAACTTTGACCCTTTTCTAAAAATGCTATAGAAAAATGTTAGATTAACCCGTTTAAATTGACCTTATTTTTTTCAAAAGCAGATAAAAGCATCAGTTAAATCATTATTTGGAAAAAATTCATCAGTTTCTGCTCCAGTAAATAATCAAAAAAATGCAAGCAACAATAGCGGTCCATCAGTTCAATCTATAAATCCATCTGACAATGATTCGCCTTCTCATGTAAAAATTTAGCCAGTCGAGTCATGAATTGATTCATGCCATTTTTGATTTTCATATACATATTTATCTGTTAACTCCAAAATGTATTAAACAAAAAATGTATTAAAAACAAAAAAAATTGCTACAAAAGAAAGAAATAAACAAAGTGAATCTAAATTTAAAAAGAAGTACATACCGGGTGGCCCAACATAATTCCCCGATTTCATTTGGCTGGCAAATCGTTAATTTTAAAGATAATCCAAAACGGACTTCACAGTTATGTTCGATAAATCATAGGATTTTGTTTTTAATAAAAATTTTAATGATTCTGGATATGCAAATTTTTCAGCAACGATAGCAACTTAAAATTTTTGCTATAGTTTTTTTTCATTACTATCACAAAAAACCGTCAGTTTTTGGAGCGGCTTTTCAAAAAACCGCTCCAATAAAAAAAGTGATAGTAATTGTGGAAAATTTTTTAAAAATTTAAATGTTACTATCAAATTTTTCAAATCTCAAATTTTTTTTGAAAATTTTTATGAGCTTAAAAAATTTATTATTAATAATTTGCCAGTTTATTTAAATTATTTTATAAAGTAAAAATGGGAGTTGCAACGAATTGTTTAAGTTGGGAAATAAAAGTCAGGGTAAATTATCCACAAAATTATATAACAAAACTGATGATTATAACTTTAAAATTCGAAGAATAACCAATTACAGTTTATACATTCCTGATAATGTGAAAAAAGGTAAAGGTGAAATAATTTGTCGACATAGAACACATAAAAAAGATTTCGCAGAAAGAAGTAATTTTTTTTTCTTACATATTATATGTTTGTGTAACTTAGAGTTTGTCAGAAGTACCGGCTGTGCCGTGGTTATTAAAATGAGATGGAAAAAAGTCGATCATAAACATTTTATTTTATGTTAACAAAAATTCTTATAAAATTGTTTTGTAAAATATGTGTAATCTCTGTCACATTCCCATCTGCAATTACCGATTACTTTCTCATTGAAATTCTGGGTAGTAAAATAAAACATCATCATAATATAACAGGCAATCCAAATTGACGGAATAAATTTGTCTTCGTAGAAACAAACAAAATAAAAAAATAAAGGCAGAAGTATATATGCATAAAAATAACCAATTTCAACATTTTTTGAAAGTGACTGATGGATTTGTTCAAAGTTTCGCTTTGTTCTCATTCTTTTACAGTTATTTATCAAATCAAAGGCATTCTAAAATACGACTTTTTTTCAGTTATAGATAAAAAAAAACACTCTCTGCTTGGGAAAAAAGGAAAAGTCAGAATTCGGAGTCCCGGTATAATTGTAGCATATAAAAATGCCTTTTTTAATAATTTGACATAATTTTATGTGAGTGCTTGCTAAAGAAAAAAACAGAGATTTAATTCACCGGTCCAGACGTTAAGTCACCTATGAGAAAATTTACGGGTGAATAAGATCAAGCCTAATGTTACGCTTCCCCTTAAAAGCGGCAAAGATCAAAGGAAAAAGTGTGGGAAAATGGGATTTGAGATTAGGTATTTATTTTACCGTTACGTAACGTCTCGACTATCCCTTAAAGAGTATTTAGTAAAAAGCAATGTAAGCTCTTTCCAACTATACCTTGAACTTTTTTGGATCTGGAGAAATATTTTGAATCTAAAAAATATGGCGATAAATGTTTAAAGATTTATTATAATGACATTATAAAACATTACTTCAAAGAAAGATTTTATGTTATCATAAGAAATTTCAAAGCCTTTTTGAAATAATGTATGAGTAAATATGCATGGCTTTTTACAATTTTTCACCATTTCATTCTTAATATTATCAGGTTTTATTGCAAGAAATGCAGGATAAAAAATAAGAAAACCACAAAACAAACTGATAAAAAGCCTGTAGACAGCAGCCTTATACACAGAAAATGTATATTCGTATACCCTTCACATATTGTTCCTATACCCGGCAGCGGATTCGTTATAGGAAATTTATGAGAAGGGTATGTGAATTTTTTTCTTATAACCTTCATAGATAAGGATTTTTAAAATTTTCAAATCTGTGAAGATTATAGGACTTCCTATAACGAATCCGCTGCCGGGTATAGGAACTTTATAAGAAGATCATTGGAAACTATTCGTATAATCTTCTTATATCCAAAAATTTTTTTAACAATTTTATGGAGCAGGAACAGGGTTGTTAAATTCCCGGGAAATCAGAAAAATCGGGAAATTTCCCGGGAAATTTCCCTGGAATTTCCCGGGAATTTCCCGCTAATTACCCGCTAATTTCCCGCAAACCCAATTTTTCAGATTTTACATATCGCACCCGAAAAATTTAAAAACATGATTCACGAGTAACTACCCTTTTTTTACCTATATTAATTCGTTCTAATTATTTTTAAAGCTAAAAAAATCTTTTTTAATTAAAAAAATTAGAATTTTTAAAAAATTTTGGCAATTATATACCCAAAATTCCGGGAAATTAATTTCATTTCCCGCAAAAATCGGGAAATTTCCCTGGGAATTTCCAGCTAATTTCCCGGGAATTTCCCTTTGACAACCCTGCTGCAGGAATCGTCATTCCGTCCATACATCTGAAATAGTTTTGAGTTTTTCAACCGCTGATTAATTTAAAATTGAAAGCATTTATGTTTTTTCGCATTAACCTTCAAAGAAAAGTTTCATCCAGACGGCAGAGAAACAAAGAAATGCACTTTTTTCATGCACGTTTTTTTCATTTTAAAATGTAATAAGCTAGTTATAGGAATTTTATAAGAATCTTATAGGAAATCAGCCATTTTAATGTTAAAGTATATACCCTTCATATATGTTTCATATACCCAGACTATATAAAAATTTTTTATACAAAAGTTATAAGACTTATGTCAAGGGTATAAGAAAGGAAACATATAGGATATATGAAGGTTATAGGAATTAGGTAAGAAGGTTATATGAATATACATTTTCTGCGTTCGTCCCAAAGGGCCATCTTTCTTGGCACTTGCATAATTGAGGCATCCACATCTTTTGTAAATTCATAAAATGTATCATAACACGTTTAGGAGTTTTAATAAATTATTGTTATATATCCGAGCGATATATAACAATAAGAAGCATTTATTCCAACAGCAATAAATGTATGACGAAACAACACAGCAGAGAAATATTACAGCAAGGAATATTCAACAACTAAAAGCAATCGACAGAAAAGAGGCTTTTATTGAAGTTCGCGTATTCGTGTACGCGAACGTTCGTGGTGGAACTTTTTGGAAAGCGTTCGCGTACGCGAACGTTTGTGAAAGGCTTAAAAACTTTTTTTTTTTTTATTTATTCAATTATATTAAACCTTTAAAAACTTTGCAAAAATTAATTTCTAATATTTTTTACTTGTAACAAAAAATAGTATATGCGTTGTTTAACTGTTTTTTTTAGTAATTTGAGCAATTTATTTCGGTGAATTTAAAAAAGCAATGACTATTATATATAATAAAACTTCAAATGTGTTAAAATATAGTTATAAAGTTCAATTTAATTTTTTTCTTGCAGCTCATAAGTATTACATTTATCAGTAATGAGTTAATAATAATCGCACGTCTGAATCAAAGAGAGGGAGCTTGGAAATTTTTCTTTTTCTAAGGGCGGTACCCTTGACTGGCGCGCGGCTGTCTCAGTAGTGAGCGCAGCTGACTGACGTCCAAAAAACAAGGGCGGTTCGAGTTCCACTGGCGACGTAAAAAATGTTATTTATTCAGATTTTGTAGAAAAAAATTGTTATAAACTAGTTATAATTAATAAATATTTATTTAATATATGAATATTGTTGCAAGTGTTTTTCGACATTCATATTAGCATATTCTTGTGTACATGTTTAATAAATAAAAGAAGAAAAGAAAAATCTTTTTTTAAAATTATGTCCAAGTCTGAAGATTGTTCGAAAAAAAATTTTAAAGGCGTTAACATTCGTCTTTACACTTAACAGAAAGGTGAATAAAAAAACGACAATCGAGCACATCTATTTTTTTCTTTCCAAAAAGGCAGACGGATATTCTTTGCTAAGCATTGTGGTTTACATATTGATTGTTCAATGTTGCATTTTATTTTTTTTTCAGCAATGAATATTGTTTAAACGTTTATATTTTTGATATAATGTTTTAAACATCTACATTTGGTACAATGTTTCGTTTTTTACGAGGCACGGGTTGGCGGATGCTTGCTGTTGGTTGTGAAGGAATACGCAGTTCATCTAATTTTATTGGAAATTCTGATGAAAAGTATTTGAATATAAATCAAAGGAATTTAAATTTTGAAAAAAGTGGATTAAATAATTATGGCTTTAATAAATTACAAATTCATGAACCACCGTATACAAAATATGTTGCACCTGATAATTTTACTTTTAAAAAAAATTCATGGGCCAAATGCGAAAATAGCTCATTACCAATTAAGGCGTCAGAAATATTCAATTCTGAAAAAAATCAAGATCAAATGGATCGCTGCAAAAATATACCTTTAAAAAATTCGAATACAAACAACAACATTTTATCGCTTCATATTGCAGCGTATGAAAACAATTCTGAATCTTCAGAAATTAATGATGGACTTAAAAAATTGAAGAAGAAAACAAATAAAGTAACTTTAAATTAAATTGATTCTTTAATTTTTGTTTTAAATTCACCGACAAGATATTCACTTTTATTGAAATGGGGCATAGATAATAATTATTATTTTGATAATGTTGGTTGTAAAATATATGATGCAAAATAACCACAAATAACTTTGTAAATTATTTCTTTTACTTGTACAGCTGTCATATATATGTATTCCACTTAAGAAACTTTAGAATAAAAAAGCATTTGATCTGTTTATGCTCAAAGCAATAAATAAATAAAAGTCCTGACTCTATTGGAAGGAATGAATAATGTCAATAAAAAGGATTATTTTTTACAACAATAATTATTTAAACATATACAAACTAATTGTTATTGATTCCCAAATAATAATTTCACAAAATCTGAATAAATAACATTTTTTACGTCGCCAGTGGGACTCGAACCGCCCTTGTTTTTTGGACGTCAGTCAGCTGCGCTCACTACTGAGACAGCCGCGCGCCAGTCAAGGGTACCGCCCTTAGAAAAAGAAAAATTTCCACTTGATTCAGACGTGTAATCATCAGTAAAACTTTATAACTATTTTGGATTATTTCTTTTTAGTTGTAGAAATTATTGTTAAACTTTTTTATGATTTGGATATTCCTTGAAATCTAATTTTTAATCACAAAAATGAAAAAATGCTCAAAATTTTTGACAATACTTTTTCTCTTTTGGCTTAAATATTTTTTTATATTAAGTTTGACATCCTTTGTTTATTAAATACTGAATTTTAATTTTTTTTCTGATCGGTTTATTCAAAAAACTAATATGGATTTATTTAACATTTTTACATAATATTACAAGCTGTCGAATCATTTTTCGACATTATAAACGATGAATAATACGCAGCTCCGATTGCAACCATTTCATCAGGATTTTTGTCACAAAAGTGTTCAGCTTTTGTAAATGTATCATGAATTAAACTTTTTACCATTGGCATTCGGCATCCACCTCCCACCAGTAAAACTTTATTTATATCACTTGCATAAATGTTTGTTTTTAAAAAGGTTTGTTTCAAAATGAATTCGATTTAATATTGGTTCGGCCATTTTTTCAAATTCTTGTCGAGTAATTGTTATAAATCCTTCAATTTCGGGATTCAAATCACTCACTCTAAACTAAAAAAGTGCTTATTTCAAAAAACATTTTTAAATAATTGATCCATGCCTCGCTTCATGTTCTTTGGAAATTGCATGTTTGATTATAACAGTTTTTTTGCATTAATCGATATTTATTCCTTTCATTAATACTGATTTTGTATTCTGTTTCCAAAATTTTTGCAAAATGCATATACAACATAACATCAAAATCTCTTCCAAACATTTTCCTTTCACTGCTAACAACGGATTAAGAAAGTTGAATATTTAACAGTAGATATTTTTATAGGATCATTTTCCTTTACATTATCTGTAGTCTACCTTCCACCCGTTTCATCTTTTAAATCAACAGCTGAGCATTGCGATACTGTAAGAGAACTTTGTGAGGCACTTTTAGCGCTTATAGCGAATTCCCCAGAGATCGTAATAGTTGGTGATTTTAATCTCCCAGGAATAAAATGGCACACGTTTACTTTTGAAACAGTTGCCGAAAGCCTTTTTGTCGATTTTATGTTAGCATCAGATCTTAAGAACAAGGTTCTTAGTCCCACTAGGGATAATAACATTCTGGATCTCGTTATATCTAACGTTTCTGATAAAATTAAAGATGTTATTATTGAGCCTCCCTTTGGAACCTCCGACCACAATACGGTAGATTTTTCATTTGACTGTGATGTATCTTTGCCTCCAGTCCCCATTTATTCTTTCAAAAATTTCAAAAAAGCTAATTATTTAGCAATGAATTTATACTTTCTAAATTATAATTGGGACTTTATGGCAAACATACATGACACTGATCTTGACGCAGCCTATGAAGAATTTGTCCAAGTTATCAATGATGCCATATTACTGTTTGTTGATACAGCAATACCAGCATCCTCTGAAAAGCTTCCACCTCCTGTCAAAGCCATGATTAAATATAGGGACTCTATTATTAAAACTCCGGAAAATTTGCCATTAATATCCAAGATATCTAGGAAAATAATAAGTCATTCAGTTAAAGCTAAACGTCAAAGAGAAGCATCAATCATGAAAAAGTTTGGAATTAAGGGAATATTTAGCCACTTAGGACAGTTTTTAAAAAAGGATATGCATATTCCTGCTTTAAAAGTTGACAATAAAACCTTATTTTGTGACAGGGATAAAGTTTCAGCTTTAGGTAAAAATTTTCTAACAAATTTTCACCCTACTAAAGATATTTTAGAAGAAGATTGTTTGATAAAAAATGCAAAAAGAAGAAAATTTGTATTGAAAAAATTTAACCATGCAACAAACGACAAAAGCAGTACTTTCAAAGCACTAAAAGGCGCGTGACAATTCTCGATACGACTTTTCTTTCAATTTCTAAAAATTCTTTCAAAAAGTAATAAAGTTGCAGTTTTTAATGCATGGAATTCATCAACATGAAGTTAACTTTGTAAAAATGTGCACTAAAGATAAACTTAATATTTTACCACTTTTTGACAAAGATGTTGATCTTGAAATTTGCGGATTAGATGAAACTTTTGATGAATATTGTTTTGATATTTCTATAAATGTATTGTTATCATTTTTAAAACCATAGTTTAAATCCAAAATTTCAGGCAAAAAAATTGGAAGAAAATAAATATGTGATAATTCTCAAAGTTACTCCACAAGAAGGAACAAATTATGAATTGATAGTTGATTATTTATTAAAGATTAATGAAAAATGTTTTACGGTATGTTTTTTTAACAATATATGCTTATCAAAAATGTTTTTTTAGAGAGAAAGAGATTATTGGAAGAAAAAAGAAGTGTTGGAGAACGTCATTGTTTCAGAAACAAAAGTTCGAATATGCTTTGGAGTTTCAGTGAAACAAGCATTAATTGCAGAAAACTTAACAGAAAAAACTTCTTTCCGGTATTATAGAATTTTGGTAAGCTTTTGACTTTGTTCTATAGTAATTACATGAATATTTTTTAGTGTGCTGGAACGACGTTTTATATTAATCCAACATTTCTTAAAAAGCTTGAATGTTCACTTTTTACAAAATGGTACAATGATGAAGTTACACATGAAAGCTGTACAATTGTTCAAGAATTAACAGAGGATGAACTTGCACTACTATTAAATGCCTGCTGTGGATATTCTTCAATTATAATACATTCTAGAAATATTTATGAAATTGGTGAAATTGCATTACAGTTTCGAATTGTTGGTGTTATTCGTGCAATTGATGCCTATGTTAGAAGCTTAAAACTTATGCATCCTGTTCGAAAGCTTGAAATGGCATTATTCTTTCGGTTGACACAAGTTGCAGATGAAATTATTAGAGAATATAAAAATTCAATGGAAAGATTAAATTTATTGCATGAATATTTGAAAGAAAATGGTGAAGAAATGTGTGATATGCATCCAGATGTGCTTAAAATGCTTGAAGTTTATGATGATTATATTGTAATATGATATTGGCAGATAAGCTGATAAAGCTTTTATGGTGATGCTGGTCTACGGATAATGGATTTGTCTTATGGGTATTGAATATACTGTATTACTACTTATCGATTATGCTTTGATTTACCATGGACTCTTTTGAATAAATTGTTTAAAACAATGCTTTGCTTTTTTTCTTTGGTAAATGTTTCCATTGTTATTTTTCTTGATTTTTAAATTTTTATTCGCTTTTGAATTGTCCAGAAATCACGCGCACACAACAAAAGCGATCAGCCAATATGCAGCACTTTTCCTGAGGTTGTGGATTAAAGTATCACTTTTCCACTCAATATGCGCATAAAAAGAAGAAAAAAAATGTAAAGTATTGTCGTAAAATAAAAGAATCGCACGTATAAGAGCTTAATTATTTAGTCTTTAATAAAATATAGACGTAATATGACATGATTTCTTTTTACGGTGCAGCATTATTATTGTTTGGCTTTTGTAAAAGTGTAACAAATATAGTTGCATCATTCTTATTTTTATTTCTATTGTTCTTTTTTCGACAGCTCATTTTCGTTTGTTGCAGCAGGGAAAGAAGAAAATTCTGTTTTTCTCCGACTTTTATTTTCCATTATGTTTTCTTTATTCCTTTTTGCATTTGGAAAACCCATTTTTTTAAATTTAGATGTCAGCAAAGAATGATAAAGATTCATTTATTGAACAAAGTTTTATCACCTCCAAAAATCAATATTACAACTTGAATTTAAATCAAAGCAAAAGATGTCCAATTTTAGTTCCTATTCAATCTTATAACAAATCAAATAATAATGAATATTATGGTAAAAAAAAAAGCTGATGTAGACTACATCATGTAGTCCAAAAAAATCCAGCAACAATAATTT
Organism: Panagrolaimus sp. PS1159; assembly: GCA_963922195.1. Lineage (NCBI taxonomy): Eukaryota > Metazoa > Nematoda > Chromadorea > Rhabditida > Panagrolaimidae > Panagrolaimus > Panagrolaimus sp. PS1159. The sequence goes on along the minus strand of CAWUHW010000012.1, from coordinate 2,104,912 downwards.
TATGTTGAATAGTTAGTAAAAAATGTTACGGTAGTAACTGTTGCCCAATGAAAAAGCTGAGTTGTTTTGTTCTTGGATCAAAAGACTTTAACGATGAAGTTATATTTAAAATTTTTACATAGGACTGCAGTAACAGATTTTATAGTATCCGATAATTATGAAGGAAAAAGGAAAATTTCAATCATGGAATAAATCTTCTAAAGTTTCTGCTTTTACAACTCTTAATGAAGATAGTGATAATTTAAAAAAACGATGGAAGAATGAAAGTACTTTAAATACCACCAATAAAAGCACCCTTTCTCTTCATATTGCAGCATATGAAAATTCAAATGAAGCTGTTGCATCGAATTTATTTGATGATGAAAATATTAAAGGATTAAAAAAAGAAAAGATTGGACCAATTAAAACTTCTAAACATTGCTTTACTGATTGTTTAATGGTTTAAAATCTCGAGAAATGTTGTAATTCATTTAATCTTTTACAGAATCCCTTTGAATTCCCAAGACAACAAAATGAAAATCAAAGAAATGAACCTGAAATTATGCCATTTGTAACATCTCAACGATTACTTGGTTCACAACCTCCAACAACATCTCAACAAATTGGAAATATTGATGTACAATTTGTTAAACCTTACTGCTTTTTTTATCAGTAGTAATTAATAATCTTTTAAAAAAAAATTTAAAACCGAAGAAATTCATTTTTGCAATTTTTTGGCCACGAAAAGTTGCGCATATATGTGACATATAAATTTCTGAATTTCACGAGGCAAATTCAGCTGCTGCACATTTTGGATGGAAAAGTGCTGCATATTGGCTGACCGCGTTTGCTGTAAAGGGGAAGGGGTTTTCACCAATTTGTCACGAGCTTTGATGTTTTCGGCAAAAGCCTTTGATCTTTGATCACGAAGGGGGGCACGATTTTTCTGTCACGTGATTGCTGGACAAACCCTTTATGTAAATTTCAGATGTTGGATAATATTGCAAATTATCTCTCAAATTCTCCATTTGCTTTATCAATCATTTTTGGAACAATATTTATTTGTGTTATAATCAACGTATTTTTAACTCTTTTTATTTCACATTCAATGCGGCATTCATCAGAATGGCCTGGAAAAGGCAAAAAACTTTCTGATGCAATTTCTTCGAATGAAAAAGTATCACTTTGTGCTGTAATTGGTTCTGGTGGACATACTGGTGAAATGTCAATTCTATTATCACAACTTAATTCTGATTTATTTTCTCCAAGACATTATATTATTGCAGAAACAGATAAAATGGGAATTGATAAAATTATGGAAGTTGAAAAAGGATTATATTCAAAACAAAAGAATCGTTCAATGAAAGCTGAAGAAACTTTTACAGTAACAAAAATTCCAAGATCTCGCGAAGTTGGACAATCATATTTTTCATCAATTTTTACAACTTTATGGGCAATTATTAATTCTGTTATTGCAGTATGGAAAATCAAGTAAGCATTATACAAATTAATTAAAAAAAGGAACTTTTTTTAGGCCAGATATTGTACTTTGTAATGGTCCTGGAACATGCATCCCAATTTGTCTTATTGCATATTTCTTTGATTTAATTCGATTACGAAATACTCGAATTATTTTTGTTGAATCTGTTTGCCGTGTTAAAACTTTATCACTTTCTGGAAAAATATTATACACTTTTCGAATTGCTGATATCTTTTTGGTACAATGGGAAGATTTGGTCAAAATTTATCCAAGAGCAGATTATATTGGGACTTTGAATTAATATTTTTCAAAAATATTATTATCTATTAAAATGTATATGGGTCTGTTTGTAATAAATTAATTTTGCGTTACTTTAATTTTATTTGCAATAAAACTTTTAATAATTGTTTTACCGTAATCGGCTTTCAAAACAAAATTGATCGTTTTAAAATTTTAAAAAATTTTTTCTTGATTTTATTTATAAAAATTGAAAAGTATGTTTTTTAAACAGCTTTTATTATATTTTTTGCATTTTTCTGAAAACCATGTGCGCTTTTACCAGCAATCGTTTATTGAAGAAAAATATTTTGCAAGCATTTTTATTTTTGGGCTCAAAAATAATGTTTCGAAGTTTTCGTATTTTCCATAATTTTTGTCTTTCAAATTTTTTTTATTACTTTTTGATCCAAGTTGAGAAAAATCACATTTTTTTTAAATTTTATATTTATTAATTTACAGGAAAACGAGCAAAAAACAAAATGTACATTCATTGATAGATTTTAAAAAATAAATTTCAGAATAAATTTTAAAATGCCGAAATGGATGCTACCGCTTCATTGATAGATGAATAAAAATCATTTTTTGAAGTTGCAACTTTTGTTTCTATCAATTTTTCAATAATGTAAGCTAAAATATTTAATGGTTAAAAAATATTTAAAAACTCAAATATTGCTTACAATTTGCATTTGAAAAAGCAACAGTAGCATTTGCTTCTTTTTCAATTTCTTCAATTACTTCTTTAAATGCTGCAATTCCCATACTATCAATTTCGGTTATTGCAGAACAATCAAAAATGAATTTTGTTTTTGTGTATGCTTCTTCGTCATTTGTCAAAATTGGACGAGAAAGAAATTCATTTAAAGTTCGATGAACGGCTGTTTTAAATCTTTCAAAATTAGTAAAAATTAAAATTGCATCATATCGAAAAACGCAATATCGTGGAATAACTCCGGAGTTTGTGAAGCCTGAAGCTTGAGGTGGCGAAAATCGAGCATTCCAAGTTGGCCATTGTGTTCGTAAAACAACTGAAACAAGTACGGCACAAAATGAAAGGATAAGTCCATATGTAACATTGATAAAAACGGTTGCAAGAAATGATGAAATCCAAACAAACTAAAATTATTTTATTTAATTTTTGTTGAAAGATTTTTTTTTGCTTACGCAATCAGTTTTTGATAGCCTCCAAAGTTTTGGAATTTCTTTAAATTTCGAAAATGTTGAACGCATTGCGACAAGAATTACAGCGGCAAGGACACACTTTGGAAGATACTCAAAATATGGACCAATTAATAAAATTACAGCTAACAAAAATGCACATGTCGAAACTGCTGCCAGTTGTGTGCATGCACCATTTTCAATGCCAACTGAAGTTCGACTAATTCCTGGTGAACATGGATATGTTGGAAAAAATCCAGAAAAGAATGAAGTAAATCCAAGGGCATAAACTTCTTGTCCCGGATCAATTTTATATCCCTGTTGTTTGGCAAATATTTTTGTGAATGAAATTTGTAGGGTTATTGTAACGATAGTAATGGCAATTGCAGGTTGAAATGAATCAAGGATTAATTGAAAGACCGGAAAAGATGGAGCTGGAAATCCACGGGGAACTTCACCAACAATTGGCATCTTATATTTTTCTGTCCAATTAAATTGAAATGATAAATATGTTAAAATCCCAATCTTAAAAAATTATGGGTTAAATTCAATTGAATAAATAACGGGATAACAGGGTTTTTTTTCGAAATCTAAATCTTGAAAAAAATTTTATGTGCGAAATAGAAATGATTGAAATTTTTTTTCACCCGAAATCAAAATATTGAAAGTTTTTATGTCTGGATTTAAAAAAACGGAATTTCGATATTTCAAACGTTTTGAAAAGCTTTTGTCCAGCTTCTATTAAATCCTATATGCTTACCAAAATTAAATCATATGGAATTGGAATATTTCGTCCACATTTTTTATTTACAAATGGACTAATAACTTCTTTTCCAATTATTAAAACAATCATAATAATAATTGAAAGAACAACAGTATAAATATTGGCCTTTGAAATATTTGACCCATGGTGAATCAGGATTCCGAAGAGATAACCTGGACCATTTTCATGGCTACTACAAATATCTAAGACTCCATCAAATTGTGAAATGATAACATGAATGGCAGCACCTGTAGAAAATCCGCCAACTAAGGGATCAGAAAAATATGAAAAAATGAAATTTAGGCGAAGTGCTCCAACAAGTAATTGACAAATTCCAAGGGTAAATGTTAAAGCTGCAGCAACAGAAACTCGATTAATTTCAGAATGTTTTGAATCAGCATAAATTGGATTATTAAAATCTTCACCATAATGCTTTTTCATTATATTATCACTTGCAGCTCCGGTCATTAATGCAATAACAGCAAATGAACCTGAAATATGAAAAAAAAATTAGAAAAAAAAGAATACAATGGTTTCAAGCAGGGATGTGCAAACCCAAAATTTTGGTTTCGAAAAGCCCGAAATATCAAAATCAAATATTTTATTTCTCGATTTTAAACGAGAAAAACAATTTCGAAAATTTCGGTTTTCTCTATGGATATGGATTTTGCGGAATTTTGATTCCAAACTTACCAACAGACATATGTTTTGACGTTGCAAAAAACATATAAAATAATGGTGCAAAAAATGATGCATACAATCCATTGACAGGATGTACTTGGGAAAGGAAGGCATATGAAATTCCTAAAACCACAAATTTAACATTTATTAAACAATATTAATTTAATTAAAACCTTGTGGAACATGTAAAATTGCAATAACAACTCCTGCAATCATATCACTTAAAAACCAACTTTTTTCATATGTGGATAACCAAGTTATAATTGGAAAAAAGCTTTTTACAGATAACAAAAAATTCATTGGTGAAGTACACGGTTTAAGATAATTTTTTATAGCTTTTCTACAAGAAAATAAATATAGTTTATCAAAACAAGGCAATTTGAACTTACGTTGATGAACCGGAGTTATTTGAAATAAAATTATCGTCAAACTGAAAGCAGGATGCTCGTCGAGCTGTAAAAATTGATGCTCGAGGTTGTGAAAAAATGGCAGGAGGTTGAAAGCATGATCCACGTCGAGAAGGTCTTACTGAATCACACATATTTAAAAAGAAACTGAAAAAAGAAGTTTTTAATATTTATTTATAGAATCCCAAAAACAAAAGGTATGGAGCACGATTAAACATGTTATAATAAGCTACAGTAATCTCGGTAACCGGTATTGAAGCTTGAAAGTAACAAAACTTTTTATCTTTTTTCATGGAATCCGAATTAAACAAAATCACTTATGTTCTATTGAATTCTGAGACTTATAACTTTATTGATTCAGCCTCGCTCCTGTCCCTTAAAATCAACTTCACCACAAATGTGTTGATTAAGAAGCTTTTTTTCATGGATATTTAAACCCTCAGACGGCTCTTTTGATCAGCAACATTTTGCTTTATGCCTGTAAAATTTTTATGGATCCTCCCTCTTTTTTTACTATTTTTCATTTATGCTCATTAAGTATCTTTGAGAAAATTGAATGTTCAAAGATAATCGACAAAAGATAGTTTTTCTTCTCACCCTCCTCACTCACCACTGACAGGGAACGACGTAATCGGAAGTCGAAGGGGCAATAAAAAAGAAACATAGATAAAAAAAATGATCAAAAATTATGCAAAAAAATAAGAACCATCCATTAAAAAGCATATTTCCACGGTTAATTAAAATTAGTTTGTTTGGTTTCAAATTGAACTTCTTCAATGTTTTCAAATTTGTAATCATTATTATTTTGGGGTACTGTAAATATCATTTCACATGCTGTGCACTTTTTTACTTGCAAAGTTTTAACCAAAGTTCATCGAGCATCTCTCTATTTTTCCTTGTTTTTCATTTTTAATTTTTCTTATCTTTTAATAGTGGTAAAAAAAATTTAACAGAAGCCCAGCATTCCTTTATTGAGGTTAGTTTAAAATATTTGATAACAGAAGCCCGATTTACGTCAATTGAGAAATATGGATACCCCACCTTTGCTTAAACTTTAACAAAAAATGGTTGACGCAAGCTTTTTTTAAAGAAAATATGTGTTTTTATCATCTGACCTTTTTTCACTGATAAAACTTCTTCTTTGATACGGTAAAAAAGATGAAAGTTGAAAGATAAATTTTAAAAATGATTAATGAATGTTTTTCATTGACAAAATATTTACTTTCTTTGCCTGTAAAAAAAGGAAGGAATCTTCTTGCAAAACATTTTTTACAAAAATTAAAGACTAAATTTTGTCAAAATTTGAGAATAAATTATAATAAAAATATTTGCAAGTTACGACTTTGTGAGATATTCAAGGTTTCGAAAATTTCACAAATGATTTTTGCTTTTTGATTCATTTTTGTTAAAAATTGATTTTTGTTTGCAGCCTTTCAATAATACAAAAAAGTGTTATTTTTAATGTAAAAACCTAAAAAAATTCAAAATTTTATTAAATTAAATCCCTTTTTTCGTCACACTATTATTATCCGACTTTTTTTAAACCAATTTATGACAATTATTTTACAAAAAATTTAACAACCAATTTTTTTCTGTTTACACTTTTTACAAGTGTCGTGTTTAAGGTTTTAAGAATTATTCTTCGTTTTCTAAGAAGAAAATTACCCAATTTTCGTTTATTTATTACGAATTTATATTTTAAAAATAGAACAGTTTTTACATTAAAAATTTTTTTGTACAGCTTAAGCTGGTATTTATTTTTTCTGCGGAGGCTGAAGAAAAAAATGGGAGAAGCAATAAATGCAGCTTTGAATAACTTTTTTTTGCAGATGTTTGAATGAAAATAATAAGTAATGAATGCTAAAATGTCAATAAAAGAGAGAAAAGAACATTTATTATTAATTTTATACTTTTAACACCGTTCATGAAAAAAGAAATTATAGACTAAAAAGGTGTTATTTGAAAAAAAGTAAAAAAAGAAATTACTAATAATTTGTTTTTTACTTTAATAAAAAAATAGTGGCTATTCTGATGCGTTTTAAAAGCGTTAATAACAAAATTTAAAAAAAGGTATAATTTGATTTTTCAATTTTTGTAAATATAAATTGCAATGATAAATTGAAATTTTCATTCATAAATTTTTCGACACTGTTAAAAATAATTATTTAAACAAAGATGAAAATTCACAGTAATATTTTTAATGATTCAAAATTTTTGAATGATATAAATAAATTTGAAAGATTTTGGATATTTTTTGAAATATATTTCATTCTTATTTCATTTTTTGCAATTTTATGGGTAATAATAAAATTGTCAACAAAAAGTATTATTAGCAGAAATTTTCAAATGTTTTGTATTAATCAATGTTTTGCAGATATTTTTTTGCTTTTATTACGGTAAATTTTTTTTCGGGCCAAAGAGTTTTTAAACAATGAAAACCTTTAAACTGTTTTTTGAAAGCAGAGTTCTGCGAAATCGGAATTTCGGTTCTCAAAATCCCGAAATACCAAAATTCAAAATTTCGGTATTTCGGTTTCGGGCAGAAAAACATTTTTTTGGTTAATTTTGATATTTCGACCCTAGGATTTTGATTTGGTAAATTTCTGTTTAGAAGCATCATAAAAAATTTATGGCAGCAATAAGTTTTCTATTGTCAATAAAATCAAGGCTTTTTGCGTTTTTAAAGGTGTGTCACATCTTGTTTGATTGTGATTGTCTCATATGGAAAATTTCACTTATCAGCAAAAATGCTATTTCCACATTTAGTTCACGTGAAACTATCGCAAAAAAAGAATTTAACTTTTGCCCTTTTTTCCAAATAATTATGACATGAACATTTTATTTTTCTTGGTAAAAAAAGTTGCAAAAAAGTACAAACTAATTATCAAAATATAAACACCTGTTTATCTCTCTCACTTTTTTCAGATACTTTATACTTTTACATCAACTACAGTATCCATTCTTAAATAATTTTTATAACCAACTATTATCAATCATTTATGATGGTTTTCATGATTTTTTTACGGTTCATACAATTTGCATTTTAATTGATTGTATGCTTTCAACAATTTTTGCAGAAAAATATAAAAAATGTGGATTTGTTAGAAATTCATTAATTATTACTCCGGTATCTTTCTATTTTCAAAGATGTTCGAAATAGTACTTTTTCTTTCAGTGGTTGTCATCGGCCCTGTTAACAATTATAATGATTTGTTGTCCAAATGTAAATCAAAGTTATCATCCAGCATTAAATACTTTAAATTTATTGTTATTTACTGTAAGTTTGAAATTTTGTGCTTTTTTTGTCAGAAGACAAAAAAAAATTTATGAATGAAAATTACAATCATGGGGTCCATTTTCCGATTATTTTTTGGGGAAAAAAATGTTAATAATTTTTTTCTGACCGAAATTTCGATTTTGGTATTTTGCACTTTACGAAATCAAAATTGTTTTCAATTTTGATAACACAAAAAATATTTTTGATTTTGCTATACCACTGCTTTCAGGTACCTAGTAAAGGGCCGAAAAAAAACAATTTTAGGTCAAAAATCGAAAAACAGAAATTTCGATATTTCGTACTTTTCGAAATCGAAATTTTGATCCATTTTTAACGGCGATACCTCAAAATTATTTTTTTTGTCGATACAGTGTAACATTTTATAGGCTGCACATATATTACAATACTGCAATCAAAAATATTATTTATGTTTAACAAATTTATCACTTTCACATCAATGCATTTTACGAACAATGGTAAAAAATATGAAAATAATTTCATTTTTATGCATTACCGATTCCGTTTTTACAATCATTTATTTTTGTATCTATTATTTTTTTGTATTTGAAGAAAAATTTAATGAGTAATTTTTTTATTTTTCAAACAGCTGATGCATTAATTAAAAAAAGTACACAATTAATTAATGTTCTATGTTTTTAGAAAAAATGCAAAATATATCGCAGTTTTTGGATTTCTTAATAATTTACGAATTCTTCGTTGCCTAATTTTACCATGTGGAATTAAATATTTTTAGTTAGTTTTTTTTCAGACAGATTTTCTTTTGACAGGTGTTTTTTTAGCTTTCAACAAAGCAGAAGAAGAAAAAGCAGTAGCATTAATAATTTGTTTATGAAAAGTTTTCAAAAAAGTAATGAAGCTGAATTTTATGTGTATTTTATTAATTATGACAAAGATCTAATTTTTATTAAATAAAGGGTAATTTGGTGTGAAAATATTGTTTTTTGTTGACTAACAAATTACAAAATGTTTGCAAACGATAATTTTTGTTTCATAAAAGCTTTTAAAAACTTATAGTCGAGGGAATAAAATATTGAAATAAACAAAACAAATATCAAATGTTAAATAAAAAATAATTAAAAATGTTCAAAAATAAATCGAAGCAAAAAGACTCGTTTCCAACATTGCATAAAAAGTTCAAAAGCAAATGTTACAATTAAAAATAAAATTTGGTTACAAAAGCAACAAATAATTCAAATTCATTCATACGGAAATAAAATTTTTTGTTCATTTTTTAAAATTTTTAAAAATTCAACACATTGTTAAAACGTTCTTTTCGTAATTTTCTACAAAACTTTTTTCAATCGATATTTTTTTCTTTTGCTTATTTTGAATGTTTCACACAAAACATATTCAAATTTCTTCATTTTTTCTTCATTTTTTCATTTCATCTTCCTTTTTTGCCACTATTCCTATTTCACTCACTTAATCTTTTCATCATCATTCATTCTCTGCAAAGCTCGTTTGTTTGTGCCGGTGGTGAATCAAAAAAAAAGCTTTCTCTCAAGTGTGAAACAACAAAGAAACAAAAAGAATGCTCATTAAACATGCTCAAATACTTTATGACCCGATTGCTGATAAAATAGCATCTGGAAATTTTGGTTCCGTTTATCGCGGATATTTTACAAAAGAAAATGGAGAAAAAATTCGTGCAGCAATAAAAGTTTGTCATCAAGAAGCTGGTGAAAAGGATGATGGTGGAAAAGCTGTTGCAGCAAAAGAAGTAAGTTCATCTTTTTGGATATCCATATTTTACAACCCTTGTTTTTTAGGCAATGATGCATGAAGCCCGACTTATGGCAGAATACAAATTCGAAAAGTATGTTTCATCTTTTTTAAACTGCTTTTTATATAAATATATATATTTTTTTAGTGTGATAACATTCTTTGGTCTTGCATGTGATCATTCTCCAATTGTTTTAGTAATGGAATATTGTCCTGGTGATTCATTAGAAAATCATTTGCTCGCTGATCGTGGTGATACTGTTATTGAAAGAGTGCTATATTGTTATGAAGCTGCAAGAGGAATGAGATATCTTCATATTCAAGTATGTATTTCCCTTTTTTTTGTATATCTAATTATACGTTTTAAGGGATGTATTCACTCAGATTTTGCTTCAAGAAATTGCTTAATATCTGCTGAAGGAATTATCAAAATTGCTGATTTTGGTTTAAGCAAATTTGTTGATGAATTAAATCCACAAACTGCAAAACTAAAAATCCCAATTCGGTATGTTTTTTATTGTTTTTGAAACTGATTTTAATTGATTGGTCTTTTTAGATGGATGGCACCAGAATGCTTTGGAAGAAAAGCACAAATTATACAAAAAAGTGATGTATGGGCATATGGAGTTCTAATCTATGAAGTATTTAATAAAGGTGGAATGCCATGGCCTGGTGATAAAGATTTTAAATCTATGGCAAAAAGAATAAGACATGGTATACATTTATTTTTTTGGATTTATATTGTGTTTTTTAGGTGAAATGCCAGCTTTACCAGATATTACACCTGCAACAATTAAAGTATTGGTATCAAAATGTTGGGTAGTTGATTATCAAAAGCGTACATCCTTTGATGAATGCTATCAATTTTTATCAGCATATCTTTCTTCACATTCTAATGAATTTCCTGCAATTGAAAAGTTGGCTGTTAATCAAATTTCTGGTGTTCAAAGAAATTTTACTTTTGTTGAAGATCCAGCAGATCGTCGAAATATTCCAAAAACAGCTCGTCGTTCAATGAATACTGCAAGAGATAAAGATAATACAGATACTGGAAAACAACAAAAATCTAAAATTAAACGTAAACGTAATCTTGGTGGCCATCGAAGAAAAGGTGTTTCAAAATTAACGGATATGGAATAAATGTATATATTATTGTTTATATATTAAGTTTTGTTTTCTTGCGTTGTTAATTTTGTAAAAGAATGAAATAAAAAATTTAACAAACAATTTTTTCTTTTATGAACCATTGAAAAATTTAGTGTTATATGCTATGAAAAATATTTATCTGACCTTTAAAAGTTTATCTTACACACAAGTAATTGGAGAAAGATGTAATTATACTTTCACGATGTATGTCAAAACCAATGATTGCTGCATTAACAGCAAATCGTTGATTAAGTACTTCATCAAGTTTAACACAAATTGAAATTCCAAATTCATTTAATGATGATTTTTTATGATTTAGTCGACAAGATTTAGAAAAAATTATTCAATAACAAAATCAATCAATTCTTTATCAAAAGTCACAATTGCTTAATATGGAAGTAACGCTACCAAATGCAAGTAAAAAAGAATTAGTACAACTTAAAAAGCAGCATGTAAGCTTAAAATTTGTGTAAAAAAATATAACTATTTTATTTTTAGAATAACTTGTTAACAGTTTTAAATTCATTACGGAATGCATAATTGCCGCTAAGGTTAACACAAGAAAAACAGGAAGGAGAACGTTTAAATTTAGCAATTGAAGATATGAGAACATTTGTAGATAGACGAAAAAAGTATGTTTATACCGTAACCTTTAAAAAATGCTTAAATAATTAAATTTTAGTGAACTTATGGGATTATGGATCATCCAGATCTGACGTCAGCAAAAATCCCAAAAATCCGATACCCACCCACCCTTCCGTCAGATTTTTTCCTTTGATCTTATACCGCACATCAAAGCCGCATCAGATTTGGCTTACCCCCCACACACCCATAAAAATGCTGACGTCTGCTCTGGACGACCCCTTTTTACAACTTCAACATTCACTTGAAAATCAAATTGAAAATATTGTTGGATATTCTGATGCTGAAACGGTTTCACAACCGGATGATTCACAATATTGATCTGTAAATGATTATGCAATATCGTAGGGAAATGCCAATGTAAAAAAAATTTTTAAATGATCTTTATTTAATAATGCAATTACATTATAAAAAACAACAACAAAAAAAAACAATCCCCCAAATATGTATATCATAAAAAAATTAAACCTCAGAAAAAGCAGGGGGTGGCAAGTTTAACGAATCAATTATGGGTAAATGCTTGACGTTGATTAGGCAGGAGTTCCAATTTCATAGTTTATTGGTATCAAAATGTTGGGTAGTTGATTATCAAAAGCGTACATCCTTTGATGAATGCTATCAATTTTTATCAGCATATCTTTCTTCACATTCTAATGAATTTCCTGCAATTGAAAAGTTGGCTGTTAATCAAATTTCTGGTGTTCAAAGAAATTTTACTTTTGTTGAAGATCCAGCAGATCGTCGAAATATTCCAAAAACAGCTCGTCGTTCAATGAATACTGCAAGAGATAAAGATAATACAGATACTGGAAAACAACAAAAATCTAAAATTAAACGTAAACGTAATCTTGGTGGCCATCGAAGAAAAGGTGTTTCAAAATTAACGGATATGGAATAAATGTATATATTTGTTTTTTTTTGCTTTGTTAATTATGTAAAATGTATGACAGAAGGAAATAAAAAATTTAACAAACAATTTTGACTTTTATTAAACATTGAAAAATTTACTGTTCTGAAATATAAAAAACATTTATCAGACCTTTAAAAATTGTTAGTTTTTTGTTGTAAGCTGTCGGGTTTGCTTTATAAATAAGTTTTTGTTAATTTTACGAATCTTCACCAAAAATTTCTATAAGATCTTCAGAACGAAATTATTTCGTAGAGAAATTAAATTGAATTATTTTATTCATTCATTTAATCAATCAATCAATAAGCTTTTTATATTGCCTGTAGATTTTAATCAATTTTAAATATTAAAAAAATAGATTGTATGCATGAAAGAACAAAAACTAAAAGACCAAAAATTTAATATTTTTAAAATAGCCTTTTTATAAAACAAAACAATTTTTTTGTGGTGACTAATATGTAATCTTCTTTCTTTTCTCTTCTTTTTCTGTGTTAGTTTAATGCCAAAATAAACGTCTCTAACAGCAGCGGTTCTAAAAAAACAAAAGTAATATTTTTAAGTGAATTTGAAAAATCTTTTTCTTTAAGTTTTGGTGTATTTTTTTCTTTGTTTAATGGAACTTTCCATTTTTTATTCATATTTTAACAAGTTCTGGGACGAAACATTGTTATAGTAAAAAATTTATTCAAAGTTCTATAACATGTATGGTCTCAGGTCTTATTGAAAATATGAATTTGTAAAAGAAAGGTTGTAAAAATATTTAAAAGATTCTTGTAGCAATATCAAAAAATTTTTTTTGCGATGACCCTGAAAATCAGGGAGTTATTTGAGAGGTTATTTTATTCATTTTGTATGATTTATTTTAAATTTGTAATCGGTTATAAAATATTGGTTTTAAAACCGATTACAAATTTATGCACGTCGACGAATCATATCATTAAAAACATTTTCTGTATCTGCGGCATTCAATTCGCTAATAAAACATTCTTTTAATTGTTGTTTAAATTTTTACAAGAATTTTATAATGAAAAAGCATGTATTTTTGTCTAAACTGTAAATAGTTTACAGTAAATTGCTTCTTTAATAAAATATATTGAAAATTATCTTCAAACTGAAAAATTAAAGGTAACAAAAAACCGCTACGAAATCTAGTAATTATAACAATTATAATTACGTAAGCAATCATCTTCTTTTTAGAAATGTAATGATTATTTTTGATTTACTTAAAAACATGTCAGACGAAAAAACTTCACTAAAACTTTTCAAAAAGTACTTGTTGTTTTATCATTTAACACAAGTATACTGTAATGTATTGATAGAATAACACGCTTTGCACTTCTTTATCAAGTGTTATTATCTTTTTTGCATTTAAAATTTTTTAAAAAAGTTTTTGCTTTTTTTTGTTGGTTTTTTATAATGTCTTTTTGCACCAGATGGTGATCATAGAACATCCACATTTTTGGATATGAACTTATGGTTGGTCGTCAATTAATTACAATTTTTTCTGCACCAAATTACTGTGGACAATTTAATAATGCTGCCGCTGTTGTTTGCATTGATGCTGATATGCAAGTGTCATTCCAACAACTTCGTACTCAATCTCCACCAAATTGTAATCGTCCTGCACCATCTTGTGCAGCAGATTTATCTCAAAAGCCTACAACAACTCCACCAACATTTAAAATTATTCCTGCTGCTGAAATGGAAAGTGGTAATGACCAAAATTTGTTATAAGTTTGAAAAGCTTTTCTTATTTGATAAATTCTCGCTTTTTATTTTTTATAAAAAAATTCTATTACAGTCTTAACCAGAAAAATTAATCATCTTACTGGTGCATTATTATCAAGAATGCATTCAATGCAAAAAGTTCAGTACACCTTTTGGCACACTCAAAATATTATCACTTATATCTTTGAAAAAGCTGGTAAAATTCATTGAATCCAAAATGGCATCGATTTCGGATAAAGATTTACAATTTCTATTGTTAGTTTCATTGGAGATTAAAATCTAAAATAAATTATTTTTGGCTTGCAAAAAAAAATAAAAGAAAGAACTTACTTTTTTGACAAATTTTCGGAGTATTTACATTGCCGCACCACTCTTTTTATCAGTTGTTGTTTCTTTTTTTTTTTTAAAAATGAATTGACCTTTTTGCCTTATAGGTTTATAGCTAACAAATCGTTTATGTTTAATAATAAAATTTTGGTTTTTAGATGAAGAAGGAAAGCGTATTGCTGAATGTAAGTTTTTATTTGTGTAAAAAGTTTTTATTTATAAATGTTTGTCTTTTTTTAGCACCATGGACTGGAGAATTTGCTACAAAACATCAAACATGGGGAAAGCGACGTTTTTGTGATCGTCCAATCATTAGTGAAGGATCCGATCGTGAACGATATATGACATTTGGATGAAAAGTTGAAGTTGAAAATTTTAATACTGAAATTTTCAAGCCTATACTATCTGTTCCTGTTGAATATGAGGAAGAAGATCAATCTGAAGATGAAGTTCTATATTGTTGAAGAGAAAGTTCCATCACTTGCAATGGCAAAGCTTTATCCATCACTTTCTGGTGAAAAAGAAATCGTTGTTGTTGCTGGAGTTAAGCTTAAAGCTGCTGCTGTTGTCGAAGAAAAAGAAGCAGCTGCCTCTGAAAATGATGATTCAATTATATATCAAATTCATAAGTTTGAAAAAGAATGGAGTGATGAAGATGAAACTAATGAATCAACTAAAAGTGATCCGACGAAATTTTTATCAAAACTTTCTGGAAAAATTGCACAACTTTTTGAAAAGATGGATATTTCTGATGTTTCACTTTGTGTTAGCGGTAAAGAAATTAAAGTATTGTTTTTTTTTGTAATTTGTACTTTTAAACTTATATATCCATTTTAGGCTCATAAGCTTATCTTTTATCTTCATTTGGCAGCAGTGATAAATCAAGATGATTGGGAAACTGCTAGTATAAAAAAAATTGATACTGAATGTTTTGCACCATTAACTGTTCAAAAAGCTCTAGAATTTATGTGTAATGAAAGCATTGCTTAAGTTGCCCAGACTTCGACTTATGCAAAAAGCACAAAATGTGCACACTCTGCAAAATTGCATGACGTGCGCACGTTGTGCATTTTTTTTGCACAAAGTGCAAAAATGCATGAGGTGCGAAAGTTTAATTTTTTTTCTCAACAGTGGATGATTTTTTTGCATAAAAAGATGCTGCTGCTCTTTTATTGCCAAATGTCAAATATATTGAAAAATTTTTGTTTTACTTTCTTTGTTCAGTTGCATCTGTTGCTTGACGGTTCTAATATTTTTTAGCAAATTTTTCTTAAAAATTAAAAAGACTATATCTTAAAATACGCCCGCATAAAATTTTTGGAAAAGATTCCGGGATTGGAAATTTACAACATTTATTCATTATAACACAAAAAAACTGACACAGATAAATAAATACGTTAAAAAACTGAAAATCTTAGAAGAATAAATTTAAAATTTTGTCATGAAATAATGAAGTAATTGTAGGAAAACAATTTTGAAGATTTAATTATGTTCGTAGGGGTGCGTAAGACTCATTAAGAAATGTACCGAAGGAACTTCAATCATAACGTTTTGCACAAAGTGCGCACGAACTTACAAGTTTGTGCCTCGGGCGCAACTTTGTTCGTGCAAACTTTGTGCGCATTAAATGCAAACGCGTTGCATAAAAGTCTGGGTGATGAACTTCAAGTTGATCAAATGATGGAATTAAGTCGCTTTGCAACAATGTTCTCAATTTCTGATCATAAAGATTTTATCAATAATCAAATTATCAGCGCAGTTATATTGTTTAAAATGATTGTTTTTATCTTTTTTTAAATAAAAATATTGGAAGTTTTGAAAATTTAATGCAATATTTTCAATGTTGAAAAAAGCGACTATTTTAAAAAAATAGTCGCATTGGCGAAATGTTTCTCTATGTAAATAGTCGCAAGCGTCTAAAACAGCCGCTTTCTGCCTCCTGGGTCAAATAAAACTATTTCTGGATAATATTAATTAGCATCATCCTCTTGTTTAACTTAAACTAACAGCATTTGGACCAGTAAAAGTATTATCAGAGGGACAAGATATTCAAGAATTGTATGTTTTTGTTCTAAGTGTTGACGGAATAAGTCTTGATGAATAGGAATTGACTGCAAATTTTTGTCATTAAAGTTTTGAATTTAATTTCAAAAATAAAAAAATCATTTTTTAAAAAAACACCGCTGTTGCGACTTTCAACAATTCTAACTTTTTTGAAATTTGAAATTACAAACTCACAAGCTTTTTAGCATACAAATGAGAATTGTTGATTACAAAAACTGAAGCCCAATAAATATATCAGTGAAATGAGAGGCTTAAGTAATCAATTGAATGGCACAATTTTCCGGAAACGGATTTGTTAGTACCCTATCCTGAAAATGTGAGCCACTGGGACCTTCCGGAAACATTATGGGGGCGAAAAAACATTTTGTCAACTAAAATAAAACACTTTGTAATTTTTTTCTGAAAAAAAGTTATTTTTTAAGCCCCCATAAAAACTTAAGTGTATGATTTGTGTGATATGATTCTTGCTTCAAAACATGTTTTTCTTAATTAAAATTAAAGCGTTATTTTATTTAAATTTATCGTTTAAACAATTTTTATCACATCTTAGATATTTACTTTTAAAAATACCTTGAATTTCCGAACATTTAAAACTTTAAAAATTTCAACTTTTTTAAAAAACAACAAAAAATTTTATGGTTGTAAAGTTGATGTTGAAGTTGTTGAATCAATCATAAACATTTCAAGATCTTTTTGTTTTTCTTCATTTAATTCATACCATTTTGATAAATCTTTTGAAGCCCAAAAACCAATAAATAAAATAATTGCAGATAAAAATATAAAAGTATAAATATAAATTCCATATTGATTAAAATCAACCGATTTGGGTTCAATCGTTTTTGAAATAATTTGAGGAATTGTTTTATTAATTATTTGATTTTTTTCAAGTTTTATTGAAACAATATTTAATTCAGTTTGTTCATGAATGCCCGAAAAATCTTGATAATAATTATCTTTAAAAAAATAAAATTTATCGGTTGGATGATTTAAAAGTTTTACAGCAAAATATATTTCAATTAAATTTGGATCATTTGCTACACATTTCATTGCTAAAAATAATACATGTTCCTAAATTTTTTTTTGTTTAATTAAAATAATTGAAAAACAAGAAAAAAGTGTGACGTAAAAAAGCAGCTTTTAACAGTTTTTATTCAACAAAATTGTTTTTCTGTCACATTTTCAACCAAAATATGACTATAATCCATAGTAACAAAAAAGATCGCTTTTTCTCAAAAATTTTTTTTTGTCTATTTTTTAGTACACATTAGTTTGATGCTATTCAAAGATTGATTTTTAAGCATTTTCAAAAAAAATATTTTAAAAATAAAGCGCAAAACAATAACAACTTTTTAAAGGCATAAAATAGAACAACTTTTCTAATGCAATAATAAAATACAAAAAACAACTTACAGAAGGAATTCCAACATATGTATGAAAAACATTTAAAAATTTACTTTGAATTTCTCGATCACTTTCAAAAGGTTTCTTTCGATTTATAATAACTTTTGTAATATAATTTCCCGTCATTCTTTCACCATTTGGAATTTCACAAAGCCATGTTTTATCAGGCTAAAAAGGATTATTATGAATTTTTGACTTTTTGACTCAGATTTCGGAGCTCTGTAACAGACCCCTCTTCCAGAGTTCCATAAGTTTTGTTTTACTCAAAAATCATTTAGTTTTATCAAATCAGTAAAATAAAGATTTGTGAAGATTAAAAAGCAAAACTTACCAAAATATTACTTGAACTTCCATAATTACAAATGCAAGTATCTTTTTTATTATGAAAATTACAAAAAACTAAATCATTATGTTTTAACGGGCATAAAAGTGTATGATTATTATAAGATTGAATAAATGGAAGTGGTAATGGTTCTCGAAGGCTTTGGCCTTTAATATTAACAAAATTACAAAAAAATACTATTAAAAATAATAAAAAATCAAATATTGACATTTTTATTTTACTTTTTCAAAAAAAAAGAAAAATGACAGTTTTTTAAAATTTGTCCTTGAATGCACTTTTTTCGTTGATGACTCAAAAATTTTCTGTTTTTTTGGGATGAAAGAATTATTCAATTATAACTTATTAGTGAGAATAGAAATGCACAAAAGTAAAAATAAAAATTTATTATAATGTTTTTAAAAAACAGTTTACAATAATAATAGCAGAGATATAATCTCTTACAAAAGGCTTTTCCATAATATTGGAAAAACGATACGATTTTTAAAGTTTTAGAAAAATTACAAAAATATAAAACTTGCACATACAAGTTTTTTTTACACGTCCACATGGATATGCATCATTATTAACAACAACAAAAAAATTATTCAAATAATTTTATAAAAAATGCGAAACATTTACAAAAAAATATACCCGAATTTTGTACCATTTAATTTTACAGAGGCAATAATTTCACAGACAAATGTATCCGCTTTTATCCTCCAAAAAAGTTTATCCATTTGACATAATTTCTTCTTTTAAATCTTTAAATCCAATTATTGCTGCATTAATTGTATATCCGTCTCTTGTTTTTCCAATACAAAATCCCGATTGTGAATCATAAATATAATGTGGAATATTATATCCAATATTTACGGGTTTATCATCTTCATTTTTTGTTATAAAAATATTCCAATGATGGGAAGTTTCAGTATGAAAAACTTGTGACAGACTTTTCGCTGCAGAATGTAAAATTGAATTTATTCCATTTCGATGTCTACAAAAAATTTAAATATTTTTAGCATATTTTTTATTTTTGTCCTTTGAATATTTATTAAAATGTGCTGTTTTTAGACTGTAACCTTTTATGTTTTTAAAAATAAAAACGTCAAAACTTAATTTACGAAAAAAGAAAATTATTTAAATTTTATTTAAAAAAAATGATGTCAAGAAAAAACTCTAATTTGATTACCACAAATTTTGGTACAATATTTTTTTCAATAATGCTACATTTAAAATTTTAATTCAATTGTGGTATTGATTTTTGAGTTAAAAATGAATATTTTTAAAATTTGTTTAAATTTAAACAAAAGACTTTTTTCACTTTTTGCGCGAATTTTTGGATTAAAAGTGCAATAATAGTTTTTTGTTGTCTCAAATTTTAGCTTTTTTTTACTGATTTACTTTTTTTAAAAGAGAAATCAATGAAAAAAGTAATAATTTCTGAAAAACTGAAAAACAAGTTTTTTTGTTTTCAGATTTTTAGTATTTTTAATGCCTTTGAATGTCTGGGACACTTTAAAAATAAATTATCATTGCTTGTAAAAACTGTAATTAAACAGTATTTCAACAATATTAAACACATTTTAAATTTTTGAAATAAAAAAATTATTTACCTCACTTCAGCCATTTGTGAATGAGCTTTAATAGAAAACATTGTAATTATTTGTCTTAGTGATGAATGTGGGCATAAATCTAATTCATTATCACTATCAAAATCTGGCAATTTTGCTTTTCTCCAAATCCAATGCCGCTGAAAACACATATATTTAAACAAACTACATATCTCAACAACTTTTAAACACAAACTTGATCATTAAAAATTTCCATTTCTCTATATCCAGTTCGAAAAATTTCAATAACAATATTATCATCAATAATCATTCGGCAACGATTTGGTTTTGGATCAATTGGATTTATGTACCATTCAACTTTTTCATGCTTAATATCTTTTTTATTTGCAAGTATTACAACCCCATATGATCCAGAATATACAGATTGAACAAGTCGTCTGACTTCTCCCGCACAGTCATCAATATCACCTTTACATTCTAAATTTCGAATTCTATCTTTTAAATCTTCATCAAATCTGCAATATTCATTTGCTAATAATCCATTTGTAAACGGAAATATTTGAATAAATAAATAAAAAATAAGTAATATTGTTGTTGTATAAAAGTTGTTATATTTTAGCATTGCGGGTTTTGTATAGGAAAACTTTTATCTTGATATCTAAAAATATAAATTAAAATATCAAAAATTTAGTTTTTTATAAAGATTCTTAAAACCGTAACATGAATAAAGTATATTAACAATAATTTTAATGGATATAAAACACGTATTAATTTTTAAAAATTGGATAAATATTTTTTATATGTATTTCAAGGAAGTAATAAAACGCAATGACAAATTGTTTCGGAAGTAGTAAAACACAAAACTATTTTAGTCTTGTAAATTTAAACATAGAAATTTAAAGTAATAAAAATATCAATCAAATATTTCTCACTCTAAACTTTTCTGCAGTCGATAAGTAACAATTCATTGATAGTTTTATGAAGAAATAGAAAAAAAGTGAGATAAGAATTTTTACGTACAAGGTGTGTTAATAAGAATACTGTAATCAAAATAATAAAATGCAAGAAACTTGCTATAATACTTTGGCAAACATAAGACAAAACTTGAGTAAAACAGACTGATAATTCTTGCAAAAATGTAGAAAGATTTCAAAATTGATCTTATTTGACAATAGGCGTATTGTCTTCTTTTTTTGCATTCTCAAATATACTTCTTTAGTTTGTCCCCCCCCCCCCATCTCAAAAATTTTTTTTTTCATTCATAAAAGCAACCACTCATTGCTCGCCCACCCTTTTAAATTCTCAACACAAGCTCACTGTATTTATGCAAATTTGTGAATGAAAAAAAATGGGAAGGGGGGGGACAAACTAAAGAAGTGCCAAAAAATTACGCAAAATTTTTTAAACTAATTTTTGCATCAAAAGTAAAAAAATAAAAATTTTAGCTGCCATAAAATTTTATGAGTTTTAAAATTGTCAAAACTTTTATTAAGTTAAAAATTATATCAAGATTGATACCTTTTAATAAAAAAAGAATGGTTGTAAAAAAGCTTTAAATATAAAATTTATGGTAAAACAAACCCCGCAATTTTATTATATTCTATATTTGTTTTTTGCAATTCTGCTGCAAAAAAATATTGTTAAAATTTTAAACAAAGGATCACATTTATAAAAACTCGGGAACACTATAATTTTGATTATATTTTTAAATAAACAAAAATTATGGTTTCCTGATTTTAAAATAACGAGTTCTTTTGGAAAAAAATACAATTAAAAAAAACAGAGCCTTTTGGAAAGAACAACGCCTTCATAGTTTTGTGGGAGTCCTGCTAAATAAATATTATTTGTATTTGATCTTTTGTTTGATCGAATAACAAACAAATACTCTTTTTGATAGTAAACATTAAAAAAGGAACTTTTGAAATATATCAATGTTCAAGCGGAGGCGTTCAAAAACATTTTTTTTTGAAGCTGTACAGTATGACAAGATCAGGTCAATATCTCAAAAAAAGAACTTATCTCTCAATAGTTAAAAAATATTTTCTTATTCTCATTTCCCTAAAAAAGACCATTTCATTCTTTTTTGACTCATTTATATCTTTTCCAAATTCACTGAATACAGACAGATTTGCCTAAAAACACCAACGTAAAACTTCAAGCTTTTCACTTAAATTTTTACTTAAAACAATGTCAAAAAATACTTTGAAACAACAAAAGAGGTCAACAAAAAAGTTGTGAAAATCTTTAAATAAAAGATTTCCGGTTTTGTTACAAAAAAGGGTAATTCTAAAAATACTATGAATTCTTTAAGCAATAAAGTTACCAAAAAAAATGCGTCATTATTTAATACTATTATAATCAGTTCACACTTCACCTCCTCTATAAGTTCTTATCAGTTTTCTTCCAAGTTCATTTATGTTTTTGTTCACACATAAAAAATATTTTTGTAAGAGATTTAAAACCTCCGAAAATACAAACAAACATCAGAGAGATATAAGTGCAAGAAATTTTAAGGAAGAATAATAACGGATAACTAGATTCATATTGAATTTATAAATTATAGATAAAATCAGTGAAAGTTTAAATAATTAATTATGGGAAAGGAGAAAACATAAAGCTGAGATTAAGAGTTAAGATAACGGGATTTCAAAATGCTAATTTGATAAATTTTGTGAAAGTTATATATCTATGGAAAATTAATACGAAAGTATTTGTAATAAAAATTAACACAAAATTTTCAAGGAAAATCTCCATCCAATCAGTGTTGTGCAAAATTGAAATCAATAGGATCGAAAGCGAAGCATCGAAGTTGCCAATTGTTTTTTCAGTCCAAAATTGAAATACCGAAAAAAAAAACAAATAATTTTTCTATCCGAAATCAAAATCAAAATTTTTTGCAGTCTTTGTTTAAAAGTAAATTTATTAAAATTAGCTATTATTTTATTTTATCCAAGTTTTACGATGGTAAAAGAGATTTATTTTTAAAATAAACATTATCAATTAACAATATTTAAAAAATGCTATTTCGACTTCGGACAAAATGACCAAAGTCGAAATTTTGATTTCGCAGAACCCTGCTTTTAATCTGATTACAGTTATCTCCTTTTTTGATAGTTTTTAAAATTTTTACAAGTGATTCGATCACTGATCACGGTAAGACACTTCTGTCAAAAATTACTATAAAACCGACTGCTTTAAATAGCAAAAGAATTAAAACACAAATTACACATTGTTTTAAATTCGTCTCATTTTGCGAAAATAATAATAAAAAACAAAGATTTTACTTTATTTAAATACAATTTGACAAATGGAAACCCTTCATTTAAAAAAAACATATCTTCAACGAACACTTTGTTATGTTGTACAACAATTGTGTCCTGAATTTTAATTTTTTGATCAACACTGAAAAGCTACTGTCCCGAAAAAAAACAGAAGTTCAAATACAGACAAAAGATTTTTATCATTTAATTTTCTCATAAAAAACCATCGACGATAGCTTTAAAATTTTAATTTTTTGTTCAAATTAAGACCGACTTTCAAAGTTTTGTAGTAAAAATAAGGAAAAAACACACACACTTTTTTTGTGACGCTGTGCTTTTTTAAATGTCCTCTTCTCTCCCTCGCTTTTTATCTATTTCATAAATCTCTTCCTTTTTCATTAAAAAAAAACAAGACTTTTTTGGTAAACTCAATTTTTATTAATCAAACAGATTTTTTTTGTAAAAAATAAACATTAAACAACAGTGTTTTTTTACGCTTTCGATTTTGTACCCTTTAAAATTCGCTAAAGTGTTCGGTTCTAATTTTTTTGTGTTCAATAAACAAACAAATAAAAATTTTTTACAATTCGTAGTATAAATTTATTACATAATGATCATTATAATGAGAAATTTGAAAAACATGAAACTCACATGGATATTTTTATCAGTGTATATCAATATCAATTACAGTCTACATTTCTGTATTTTTTTTGCATTGTTGTAGATTGTATATTTTTTAATAATAAAAAATTTGATGTTTTCAACATTATGACAAAATGATAGTAACAAAAAAATCAGTTTTTTAAAAATGGTATTACTATCGTTTGTTATTTCAAAGCTTTAGAAAATAAATGCTAAAATTAAAATTAAAATTTATGAAAATTAATTTTTCTTACTTTTTTTTGCTAAAACTGTTGGAACACTTCAAATTTTCATTTCTTTAAAAAGTTACATTTAAATTCAATTTGTATAAAAAAAATTAAAAAACCAGATGGTCAAAATGCAAAATGTTTTCCAAGTAAATATAAAAAAGTGCAACTATAATTTCTTTCTTTTTTGCTTTTTATTCACGTAATATCTTTCAAAGTTTAAAGTCATATAAAAAATGTCTTTCATTATAAAAAAAATTATTTAACCATAAATTTTTTTGGAAAAAAACTATACTTTGTAAAAAAAGGAAGAAAAAAATCATTGGAATTTCTTCTTTTTCCTCCCATGAGAGAGATGCTTGCTTAATTTAGTTTCCTCTTTTGAAAGAAGAATTTGGGAGAAAATAATATTTGATCATTTCAAGTTCAATTTCAATTTAAAAAAAGAAAAGTTTAGCGTCATTCAAGCATAAATTGGAATGGAATGAAGAAAATGTGATTCGAAAATTTTTATTCAATTGTTTTTTATTTTGATGTTTGAGGTTTTCTCGGGACTCCAATCTTTTTTTCAATATCTTCTAAAATAGAGTGTTGGTCGAGAAACCCGATCAACTCTATTTTATTTTCGTTTTAACATTATGACCAAAATGATAGCAACAAAAATTTTTCTTTTTTAAAGTTTGTGTTATTATCGTTTATCATAACATAGCTTGAAAATTTACAGTTTTTTGTTGATTAACTGGTGTCATAATTAAGTATCTTTAATAGCCGTAAAATTTAGAACGCTAAATTTGCTGTAAAATTTGTTTTTAAAAAATTATCGCTTTCTGTTTTACTGATATGATATAAATGATAATAAGAAAAACAGTAATTCTTTTAAAGATTTGTTACTCTCATTTGTCATACAAAATTTGGAAAAAAAACTTAAATTTTAGAAATATTTTTCTGATCATTTCTAAATCTTTTCAAAATAATGGTTTTTAATGCAATGTTCGTAATTGTGTTCTGGGTATTCTATTACTTTAATAACTTTTTGAGATTTATAAAAAATAATCTTTTATATCTTCTTTGATTCCTTTATGTACTTTGGGAATGAATTTGATTAATTACAGGATATTTAAATTGTATTTTCTTTATCCGTTGCAATTTGTCTCAATCCTACAGACTTCGAGAAACTGACCGTGAATTTTTTCCCATTTATGTTTGACATTTTGCTATTTCTTTTGTATTTCTAGATGCATTTAACTTTTACCTTTTATAAAAGCTTACATTTTTTGTAAGATTAAAAGTATTCTTTGTGTTTCAAATGCAAAAAAAGCACGTGAAAAAATGGTCTTAAAGATTCTTTAAAAAAATTTTGTTTATATAAAATAAAATTTAATATTTAAAAATATTAATTTTTTTAACAGGCGACATTTTTTTCGTTTCTTTTTGCTCGGATTTTTTAAAGTAGTTAACAATAAATTATAACTATTAACTACTATAATTTGAAAATGTTTGATTTTTAAATTATAGTAATAAAAAATGTTTTCTGAAAAAAAGTTTCGATCATACGGTAGATATTTATTTACGGAAGAACATTTTTGAGGAGATGTGTCTTAATCCCCAAAAGAGTCATTTTGTCCACAGTTTTAAAATAGTGCCATTCTGTGAATTCTCGTTAATAATGAGAAAAATATTTACGTATATTTTCGCTGTTGGGAATTGCTTTAAATTAGTCTCTTGAGATTAATTATCATTATTTTTCTAGGAATGAAACCATTTATGGCATCACAGATTATTTCATTTTTATCGCTAACAATTTTTATTACAAATTTAATACAAATTGATGGAATGTTTTTACTTAAGAATAAATTAGCTTTTGCACCACAAAGCACCGATAATCAACAACAGCAACAACAACAACGTGAATCAATTCAAAATGGTGAAATAAATGAAGCAACGACAAAAGCATCAGCAAAATTGCCATTTGATAATATTAATTTTCGTAAAGATGTTGTAAGTGTTTTTTTTTGAAAAAAAAATGTTGTTCCATTTTTTTAAATTTTACGTTTTTTGCTGAAGAAAATGGGACAAATTTTTCAAAAAATTAATTTTTTACTTTATTTTTTCTGCTATGAGAGAGTGTCTCTTGCGCTGTCTGGCACTCGCCTTGACTTTATCCTTCATTAAAGAACGATAGAAATGAGTCAAATAAAACCAAGTTTGAAACATTTACTAATATTTAAAAACTAATCTTTAAAATTTTTTCACAAATCGATTAATAATAATAGCAAAAAGCATGATAAAATTTTAAAAATTCATTGTAATCAAAAATGAAAATATATGTTTTAGGAAAAAATTTATGAAAAATGGATGCTTGAAAGAAGAAATCAAATGTTTGATAAAATGAAACAAGGTTATTTTAGTTTTAAAGTCCTTGCAACAGTAAATTATTGTTTTTATAGGTGTCGTCAGTCAATCCGAAGCCAAAGCATTTCAAGAAATTTTGGAAGAATATTTTGGTGACTGCATTTGTGAAAAAGATTCAACAATTTGTCGAATTTATGGTTTAAGTTGTTAATCACATTTTTATTTTTCTATGTTATCTAACAATTTTTGCCATGTAATTTTCAAACAGCTTTTTTTATTACATCATTATCTTTTAACCTTTTCTTCTTTTTTTCTAGTATTCCCTTATGAATTTTATGAAAATAAATAAATATTACTGACATTTGAAAAATTTAAAAGGACAAATAAACTTATTTTTATATTATGTTATTTTTTTGCAACAGCCTTAAAAATACATTTTCATTTTTCTTAAAGAATCAAACAATCAAAGAAAAATAACTGAATTTTCTGCAAAAGAATTTCTCTCTTACATCAGACATTTTTCTATTTCTCTTTAAATGACGTTTTTTCATATTTTTCTAGTCTGCTTTTTCAAAAAAAATTTAAAGAAAATAATACAAAATTTATTATATAAAAAAGCATCAAAAAAATAGACAAATCTGTAAAAATGTTAACCCTTTTCAAGAAAAAACAAAATAAATAACAAACAAGTTATATAAAAAACAAACAATTCGGGAATTTGTAAGGTATTATTTTGCAATTATAATATCATCAATTTGTCGAATAAGAACAGATAATTCATTAATATTAAAATGTGCCTTCATTGCTTTAAAGAATTGTGATTCATTCTTTAAAAATTCTTTTCCAATTTTTGCATTATACATAATATATCCAAGGCAGCATTCAACAAGTAATTCAAATGTTCTTTCAAATCGCTGTGAATATGTTATTCGACCCTGAAAAAAACAAACAACAGGTATTACGGTAGCTATAACCCAAAAAAAACCTTACATAAAAGAATTCCAAATATGGTCTTAAAAAAAGATTTAAACTTTTTGAATTTTGAAATGAGAATGGTACAGTTTCCATAACCATTTCTAAACCAATTTCTAATAATTTAATATGTTGATTATCGCGATGCTTCTTATCTGTCATTGCCAAAATTGGAACAATTCGATCAGTCATAACTTGAAAATGTCTAAAAACATCACTAATTTAATTCAAATGAATAATTCCAAAAAACACATACCCAGCAACAACTTTTGGGACATTTTTTGAAACTCTTTTTAAATTTTCAATTGCACTATTAATTCTAGATTGTTCACCGGATGAAGTTGCATCAAAGATTTCAACAACTGCAAAATATGATTCCAAATTTGCTGTTGCTATTGTTTTAGGCTGATAAACTTTTGCTGTAAAATTTGATGAATCTTTTCGAAATTCTTCAACAACTTCTTCACATCCATAAAAAACATTTCCAAGTTCTTCAACCAAACGATTTAAAACAAGAAGATGTGGTTCATCCATTGGCGGCTTTAATGAAGTTTCAATTCTTTGACTTATATTTTGTAAAACTTTTTTAAATTCTGTAATTCCATATTTTGAATTTAGCGCTTCTAAAACATTGAAAAATTCTGGTAGTGATGATTCGGTTTTTGATTGTTCAACGGATGACATTTCAGCAATAACATAATCAATCAATATAATTGTTTGTTCGGTTGATGGAATAATTTGTAAATATGGATCAATCGTTTTAATACATCTATTAACAAAATTTATAACAAGTGATGGAACAATACTAAAACAGAAATAGACAACATATTAATAACAAAAATAGATACCTTTGTACATAACTTCCTAAAAGAATTTTTAAAACTCTTATAGTTGTTTGTCGAATTGGTGAAGTTGCAATATCTTCAATAAGTTTAACAATTGGGGGAACATTTGTTGAAAAAATTTTCATTACTTTTTTTCTAAAATCTGCTTCAGAAATATTTGATTCAATTATATCTGGACAAAGTGTACGGTATCGAAGGATTAAACAAGTTATTTCAGATTTTGGCTAAAATAATAAATAATTAAACGAAATATTGTTAAAAAACATACAGTATTTTCATTTGTTTTTGAAAGCTTTGTTAAAATATCATTTGCCGAAAGCTTGCTTATATCTTCTTTACCCTTTTCTTCCATTTCAATATCTTTTGGTATAAAATTCATAAGCAAACTATTGATTTTTGAATTTGTTTCAAAAGTTTCAGCAAGCTCTGCCAAAATTGGACCAAATGCAACATTATTCTACAAAAAAGGGAAAATTTAAAAAATATTCAAATTTTTTTAAACTTACAATTCTGTATCCATCCATAAAAGTTAAAATAATAATTTTTAAAAGTTCTTCAGAAATATTTGTTTCTTTTTTTAAATAATTTGTTACAGCTGTTGCCACTTCTTTCTTTTTTAATATTTTAATAAAATTTAACCAAGTTGAATCAAAAACAATTCGAGATAAATTTGTTTCTTCAATTTCTGCTAAATATTCCAAAATAGAATCTGAAGTTTCAAAATTTCTAATTGGTTTCGAAGAATTAAAGTCAGGAATTAATACTGATGAATGGTGAATGGATGGAGGTGGATCAAGGGTAAATGATCGATGACTTAGCGATAAGTGTTCATTGCTGCTGGAACTTCCTTCAACTTCATCAACATATGCAAGAAACTATAATACACAAATTTAATAAATCCATTAAAAAATAGAAAAAACTAACTTCATCAGCTCCTTTAGCACCTTTCAATTTATATGCCCGAACATATGTTGCAATTGCACGCAAATTTCCACGTGGAGGTTTATTTGCATTTACAATTGATAGAAGTTTTGAATATGCGAATGGAGTAATTGCAGAAAATTCAAGAAAATGTAATGCACATTCAACAGACATTCCAAGAAGTGCTGACTAAAGTAAATCATTGATTACTGTAATCTCTATTTTTTTAAAAACAAACATTAACAATTCTTTCATCGGCAGAAGCTAACATCTTTCTTTTTAAATGATCCGGTAAAATATTAACTTCAGAATTATCAGAAATTCTTCGAACTGATGGCTTTTGATTTTTATCTGTCCCAAACCAAGTATTTAATAACAGCTCACGATTACTATTATTTCCATTCTAAAAAAAGATACTACATTTTCCCATAAAAATTTAAAAGCATTACCGTATCTCCAGTACTTTCACAAAGTAATGTCATCATTCCTGTCAAAACTTTTGAAGAAATATTAAATTGACCAGAATGTTGAGGAATTTTAACTGCAAGGATTTCATCATTTGAATCGCTTTCATCTTTTTGAATTTCTGCAGCTGTATGACTTAATAGTGATTTTAAATACGATGCAAAAAATTCGAGTAATGCGTAATGCACTTGTTTATGATCTTCACTTTTTCCTCCAACTCTTTCAACAATTTTTGTTAGACGAAGTGCAATTAAATGAATATCACCAGATTTCATATGTTTTGCAATAAATGAAATATTATCCATTACAAGTTTCATATCACTTTCTATTGTAACACTATATGAAAGTTCACGGCAAATTCGATCAGACATTGAATTAAATAATGGCAATTTTGAAAATGCATTAATTGGATGTTCTTCCGTTGAATTATCCTAAAAAAATTATTATCTATGCTACGATAAATCCAAAAAAAAAAACACTTACACCAATTAAAAGTTGAATTGCCATTAATGCACCATGTCGATCATCACTTGAATGTGAACAAAGTTTTGTCAAAAAATAATCAATTATTTCTTTTGTTGATACATTTGTTTCATTTAAAGTTTTTTGAAGTTTTGTTCGAATAAAACTCGTATCCATGGATCTTCGACGATGATTATCAGAATTAATTAAATCATAAAAGAAAAGCTGGGATAAAGTTTGCAATGGTAAATTTTCAACAATTGTTGGATGTTTAATTATTGCATCTTGAATCATCGGTAATGCTTGATCACCAAGTTTATCATTTGAAATTGCACCAAGAATATCGGGAGTTCGAATTCCACAAAGATATAATGCAATTGGATATTCTTTTGCAAAATTATGAAGATTTCTAAATAATTCTGAGAATTTTCGTGGTGGACCTGTTGGATTAAATAAGCAAAATGATGATGCTGAATCATTTGATTGACTTGATTCTTCTTTAATTGGGCGTAAAAGTTGAAAAGATGTAATTGTTTCAGATTCAATTGTTTCTTGATTTGAATTTTCTGCTTCAATTTCACGAGCTAATTTACCATCAAACATTGGAAGTGGAAATTCAAAGTTGCTAAAATTCGAATTACAGTATTCAATAACAATAATAAAAATGCCTTACTTAATTACAGTCATATGAATCATCATTTTTAATAATGGAAATGTTTCATACGATTCTTTGAAGACGCCATTTTTATTTAAAACAACCCATTTGTAAACCAAAAACCATGTACGTTGATACATTTCTCGATTTGAAATTCTTGGTTTATCACTAAAAATTTAATCAAATAATTTCCAAAAAAATGCCCCTAAAAAAAACTTACATTTCAGCTGGTTCTACAAGACTTAATTCCAAAACTTTTTCAAGAACTTTAATATTTGTAACATTTATTAATGGATGATCACTTGGAATTGTTGAAAGTGATAAAACTTTTCGAGTAATTAATTCCAAAAGATGTAAAATTTTATCTGCTCCAACTTGATTTAAGCCATTATTTGTAACCAATGGTAAAAGAACTCCATCATCAATAACACATTCTTGAACAATTCGAAATACAGAATTATATTCAACTTCTGTTGGCCATAAGTCATTACAGCTACTGTAACTTTTATACTGAAAAAAAAACAATTCAAATTTATGCTTACAATGTTCACAAAAAAAACTCACTCCTCCAAGTCCAAGATACAGTAACTGATTGTATGCTTCCACATAAGCTTCAGAAGATTGGCATAAATTTGCTGATGATGCCCATTTCAAAAATTCAACTGAAACAGCCATAAAATGTCGAAGTTGTCCATGATAACGTGAAAGTACTTCAGATTGTGCAGAAGTTAAAGCATTTCCAGATCGTCGCAAGCTTCCAGATTCTTTAATATTTGATACAACGGCACTCAACGGCAAAACTGAACAAAGATTGACAACATTTTTAAATAATTCTGTTATATTAAAATCTTCGCTGAATAAAACTTTCTCTTTCACAGCTTCATAAATAAATCGAGAAAATTCATCAAAGTGAAAATCATTTCCACGAAATGCAGTTTTTGTAAATTCACGAAGAAATGCACGGACTTGTTTAACATTTTTTTGTTGATGAAGAACTCGAACAAATCTATCAGCAAGAATCTGAAATATAATGTAAGCTTTAAATCGACAGAAAAATAGTGAACAAACCTTTGAAGCATCTGCTGAATTTAAGGAATATAAATGATGCATTAAAGTATAAGTATGTGAAAGTTTAATCTTTGGAGAGAATTCTGCTTCCAAAATTGAATCAATGAAAATAGCCATAACACCAGGAAAATTCTTATATAAAATATCAATTGAAACTTGAAGGACGATTAAATGTTGCTTGCTTCGAAAAGATTGCATTAAAATTAGATCATTTAAAAATTCTCGACTTTCAGCAGATACAATGTCACTAATGTTACATGCAAGAGTAAGCAATAAATCCATTACACTTCTTTGAAGCTTAAATCATCGAATGATTAATATAATAGATTACGGTAGCGAAAACTTACTTTAACATTTTGAAGCCATGTATCAAGCTTTTTAATTGTAAATCGTTGAATTTGTTTGTTTTGTAACATAAAAAGTAATGTTCGAATTAAACTTTTGCTAGCATCTTCGGCACATCTTTGTGGAACTTTCACAACAGCTTCATTGATGCATTGTTTAAGTGTGTCATCAGAGAGATCAAATTTACATGGATATGCAGTCTAAAAATATTTACTGTAAAAAACAAAAATTCTGCAAAACAAACCTTATCGTAATCAACTTTTTTTGCCCATGGTATTTCAGCTTGTTGATACATATCTATTGAAGGCATTGTAAAGCTTCCAAATGCTGATACAATTGAATAATATAATTGTGTCGAATCACTTTGATCAACCCATAACCTTTTTCCACATGAATCATTCATAACCAATTTAAAAAGTATATTTGGAAATTTATCAAAACTGTTAATCAAATTTGAAATTGCAGATGTAATTGCAGACATTGATTCTTTTGCTTCAATTGTTGGTAAAAGTTCAAACAATGCTTGAAGGATATTATTCAACTGTAAAAAAATGTATAATTATTTTAAAAAATGTTGTTAAAATTCCTCACTTTACAATATATTTTATGTTCATTAATAAATGTTGCCAATTTTTGTAAAACTTCTGTATCACTTTTATCACCTTCAATATATGCTTTAATAACAGCTAACACAAATCCTTTAATTTTAATACTTTTTTCACTAACACATGTTGAAAGTGTTGCAGATTCTGCAAGATCATCAAAATCTGTAAGGCCATTTAAAGTTTCAACTCCATTTTTCCAATCAGAATTTAATTCAAAGATTTGCTTCTGTTCTTTCTTTTCTTTTGGAGCACCTTCTTCACCTCCACCACCTTTTCGTAGAAATGGACTTCCACCTGATACATTTACTTTTTTTGCTGGTGGACCTGCAGGTGATGTGGTCTAAAAAGAGTATGTTTATAGAAGTTGTGGAAATAAAGTGCAGCAAAAACATACTTGTAACGGTCGTTTTACAGAAGGCCCTAATTTTGCTGCTAATTTAGACATTAATTTACTGCTATTTACTTGAGTTTTATTCATTTTATTCGACATAGTTTTTATAATAAATAAATATTTTATTAATCCAAAAAATGCATGAGAGACAACAAAAATTTTTGTATTTTTTTCACAGCTGCAAGAAATTGGAAAAAAAATTCTTGACACGAAATAAACTTCAAAGTTTTTCGTAGTTTTTTTGCTGCACAAATTTTTCTAATGTTAGATTAATTTTAACATGAATATTTATATAAATTATATTTTACTATCAATCAAATACAATTACAAATAAAAAAATTTTTTAATTAAAACCCTAATTTCATTCCAATTTTTATTGTCCATCCTTTTTTGAGTCATCTTTCTTTTCATTATTATTTGGATCATTTCCACCTCCAGCAGCGGCAGCAGCAGCTTCCATTTCAGCAGCAGGGATAATTTTAAATGTTGGTGGAGTTGTTGTAGGCTTTTGAGATAAATCTGCTGCACAAGGTGGTGCAGGACGATTACAATTTGGTGGAGATTGAGTACGAAGTTGTTGGAATGACACTTGCATATCAGCATCAATGCAAACAACAGCGGCAGCATTATTAAATTGTCCACAGTAATTTGGTGCAGAAAAAATTGTAATTAATTGACGACCAACCATAAGTTCATAACCATCTTGGACAACCTTAAAAAAGGGTTAAAATAGGTAACTTAAATTAGGATATAAAACTTACTTGATGTGCTCGAATAACCATATCAATACCAAGAATTTTGCAAGCTGCTGACATAACACCTTTACCAAATGCATAACTGATACCACGTGGAGAATAAAACCATCCATCACCTTTATTTGTTGGATCAGACCATAATAAATCCTAAACGATAAAACTTAAACGCGTTGTGATAAAAAAAAGACTCACGATAAGCATTCCACGATCCTGTGGTTCACAAGGTCGAACAATTTGACGAATTTGATCAAGATGTGTCAATTCAGGAGAGAGGCCACCATGCATGCAAAGGATCTTTTTTGAAATTAACCCAGCCATTGGTAATCGATTAAAGACAGTTTGAAATTCCCACCAAAGTCCAACACCATATTTGCGACAGCATTCATCATAGAAACCATAGATACGATTAACAGCTGGAGTTTCATGATTCCCGCGAAGAAGATAAATTTTTTCACGATGACGAAGCTTTAATGCAAGCAAAAGAACAATAGTTTCAAGGGATTGTGGTCCACGATCAACATAATCTATAAAGGATATATAATAGCGTTAAAGTATTAAAAAAGTTAACAAACCTCCCAAAAACATCATTTTTTGATCAGGAACACGACCAATAAGATCAAAGAGTTTATGCATATCCTAAAAAAATAGGCACATTAATGAGTACAATAGAAAGAAAACTTACTTGATATTGTCCATGAATATCACCAATAACTTTAATAGGGACTTCAACTTCAACAAGTGAACCTTCTTGATTTATAATTTTTGTAACAAATGTTAAAATTGCAACAATTTCATCCAAAGTGATAACATTTACAATACCAATATCAAGACGATTATAAAGGCTATTAAGCTTTTCAATAATTCCATCTAACCATGAAGTATCTAATGCTGCATCACTTCCATGTGTTGGTGATTGTGCCATATTTTATTGTTGCTTTGAAAAGACGAAAGAAGAAGAAAAGACGACCGCAAACAAGTGATGGTCGTTTCAAATTGAATGAGAAATGATGAATAAAAATTTTTGAAAGCATTGACACAATCATTTTGATTGAAAAATGATAATAATATCATGCAAATTTTTTAATTATGTTTTGGTTAAGATTTTTTCTGGACAAAAAATAGTTCAATGAAGATCGAGCAAAAAAAAAACAAACATTTTATGATGTTGCCAATTTTTGATATACAGTATTCCTAAAGCTTTAATCGAGCTGAAAGTTTGATATATATTTTTTCGTTTTAACATTTCTTTTGAAATGGCATGTACTCAATGATCAGGCAAAAGAAAAATATAAAAAAACCCTGATCGTCAGAGTCATGCCATTTCGAAAAATGTTAAAATGAAAAACTTTCAAATCGTCCACTCCTTTAAGCTTTCGGTATACTGTATATATAAATATATATCTAAAAAAATTCCAGGATTGCATTTCAAATCAAAATTTTTGATGTCCCAAAATTAATGAATTCTACAAAAAAGATTTATTTCAAAAATACTCTATAAAATAACATAATGCACTAATAAAGTTAATACAAGATACGTATAATAAAACAAGTTAAAAAATATGATGCTTAAAAATAGCTTTCGACAACTTCTTCTAAATCCCGTGCAGCTTTTGCAAATCCACGAATTCCTTCTGCAAGCTTTTCAGTGGCCATTGCATCTTCATTAAGTTCAAATCGGAACATTTCTTCTGTAACTTTAATTTCAGTTGCATCAGAAGATTTTGCTTTTTCAATTGTTAAAGTTGGTTCAATTTTTTCATCTTCTTTTGCAAGATCTGCCAAAAGTTTTGGTCTAAAACATACATTTAATTTAAATAATGGGATAAAAAAGAGAACTTACGAGATAGTTAAAAGATCACTTCCAACAAGACCTTTAATTTCATCGGTATTACGGAATGAAGCAGCCATAATTTCAGTTTTATGTCCAAATTTCTTGTAATAGTTGTAAATTCGACGAACAGACTAAAACTAGTATCTTTAGCATCGAAAATTAAGTTTTAAAGCTCACCATAACTCCAGGATCATTATCTCTAGTATATTCAGCTTTTGGCTCTTTTGCTTTATACCAATCCATAATTCGTCCAACAAATGGTGAAATAAGTTTTACATTTGCTTGTGCACATGCAATTGCTTGGTGATAGCTAAATAAAAGTGTCATATTACAATGAATTCCATGCTTTTCTTCAAGTTCACTAAAAAAGATGATTTAAAAAATGTTTAAGAATACTGTAGAATTTACCGCGCAGCTTGAATTCCTTCCCATGTTGAAGCAAGTTTTATTAAAATTCGATCCTTTGAAACACCTTCTTCTTCATAAAGTTTAATAAATGCAAGAGCTTTTGAAACAGATTCTTCTTTTGAAAATGATAATCTAAAAACTATATATATAATGAAGTACAATTTAAAAATAAAAAAAAGCCTACCTTGCATCAACTTCAGTTGAAACACGACCAGGAATAATACTAAGAATTTCTTTACCAAATAAAACGAATAATTTATCAATTGCAAGTTTTTTTACTTCTTCATGAGGTTTTCCTGCAGCCTTTTCTTTTGCATATTCTACAGCTTTTGTAATAAGAGTTTTATAGGCATCATTTTTTGCAGCTGCAAGAATCAAAGATGGATTTGTTGTTGCATCGGTTGGTTTATATTCTTGTAAAACTAAAAAAAATACCGTATCATTAATGAATACCGTAAAATTCAAAAAGAAACTTACGTTGAAATTCACCAGTATCCGCAACGATTGTTGAATGCTTTTTGATTTGTTCCAAGACAGAAGGCATTTTTTAGGATGGAAAACTGTAATAAAAGAAAATGTAAAAAAAAACGGAGAAAGAAAAAAAAGAAGATCGAACCATTAAAGAAAAACACGACATCGAACGATAAACAATCAAAGAACACAGAAAACAAAAATATGGAAAGAAAGCAGCAGCTTTGTAAAAAATAAAAAAAAGTGGGGAAATCTTTTTTCAACATCTCATAAAACATAAAGAATAACAAAAATGGCAATTTTGTCATCAAAGAAAAATAAAAGAGGTATATTTTAGTGTATGTTTTTTTGATGACAAATGTATGCAAACCTACAAACTATGATTCTTTGAAAATTTTTATTTAGAATTTTGTGTTGCAAGTTTTGAAAATACTTTTGCAATATAAAAACGTATTTAATCAATTATAAATGAAACTGTTTTCTTACCAATCATAAAAGACCAAAGGCCGAAAACAGTGAAGAGAAAAGAAAATGAACCGTTCAAAAAAGGATGGAAGAAAACGAAAAAAAAAGACAAATGTAGATTGAAATCAGTTGAAAAATGGCTTTTGGAATTTAAAAACATTGTACTGTTTTTTCAATGTAAAAGCTTAAAACAAAAAAGACAGTTTCGAAACTTTAAAATATAGAGCAAAAAGGTATTAATGCATTTTGTAAACATAAAAAGTTGCGCATGCTTTAAAGCCTTTAAAACCCTTCAGCGAAAACTGCGTTAAACATCCACAGCAAACGCGGTCAGCCAATATGCAGCACTTTTCCACCCAATATGCGCATAAAAAGTAGAAAATCTACACAGGTCGTTTTTTCAACAAAAACTTGCAAGAAAATGAGAAAATATATTTTAATCATCAAAAAATTGACATGTGCTTTGTTTTTTAAAACTTCGCACAAGTTTGATATCAATAAATGAAGCTCATCAATGTAAAAAATAGAAAAAAAAGTAACTTAGAATTGCGAAAAACGGATTCTAAAAACTCCAAAAATGTGAAAAGATAACCAAAATTTGAGTTTTTCAGAAAAAGTTGGCTTCGTACCGGACTCGAAACGGTGACCCTCAGATTAGATTGATTCTCTACCAAGTTCAAATGTAGGAACAATAAAAATAATTTTATGTCATAATATATCTAAGACATCCAGCTTTGTAATATCCGAAAAGAATAAAGAAAATGAGGTGTCGAAAATTTTTTTTTTCACACCTTTTTTTTCCCGCACTTTCATTTTTTCTACTGTTTGGGTCTGCTGTGTTTTGCTAAGAAATTCTTAAATTTGACGGTTTTTTGCGAATGCAAGAAACACACATTGACCGACATCGGCTTACAAAAAAAAACTTATTTCTTTGCTTTCGATTCGATGTAATCTTGCTAATTTTGGTTAAAAAATTTTATATTTACCACTTTACTGGGAAAACAATTTTTTAAATTTTATAGTTCAAAATTTAATATTTAGATGTCAACAAATAAAGATTTATTTATTGAACAAAGTTTTATCACCTCCAAAAATCAATATTACAACTTGAATTTAAATCAAAGCAAAAGATGTCCAATTTTAGTTCCTATTCAATCTTATAACAAATCAAATAATAATGAATATTATGGTAAAAAAAATAGCTGATGTAGTCCAAAAAAATCCCGCAACAAAATTTTATGTTGAATAGTTAGTAAAAAATGTTACTGTAGTAACCGTTGCCCAATGAAAAAGCTGATTTGTTTTTTTTTCATGGATCAAAAGACTTTAACGAAAAAGTTAATATTTAAAATTTTTACGTGGGACTGCAGCAACAGATTTCATAGTATCTGATTATTATGAAGAAAAGGAAAAATTTCAATCATGGAATAAATCTTCTAAAACTTCTACTTTTACAAATCTTAATGAAAATAATGATGATTTGAAAAAACGATGGAATAATGAAAATATTTTAAATACCACCAATAAAAGGGCCCTTTTTCTTCATATTGCAGCTTATGAAAATTCAAATGAAGCTGTTGCATCAGATTTATTTGATGATGAAAATATTGAAGGATTAAAAAAAGAAAAGATTGGATCAATTAAAGCTTCTAAACAATGCTTTACTGATTGTTTAAAATCTCGAGTAATATAAAAAACAAAAAATAATATGTAATTCATTTTAATTTTTTACAGAATCCCTTTGAATTTCCAAGACAACAAAATGGAGATCAAAGAAATGAATCAGAAGTTATGCAATTTAAAGCATCTCAACAAATAATTGATTCAAATCAACCGCCAACATCGTCTCAACCAATTGGACATAATGATGAACAATTTGTACAACCTCAAATGCCATCTGGTGCTGGTAAAGCAGGGGGTAATTTTTTTTTCACTCCTGTCGAGCATATATGTGACATATAAATGCATCGTGAAATTCAGTTGCACATTTTGGGTGGAAAAGTGCTGCATATTGTCTGACCGCGTTTGTTGAGGCAAAGAAATTTGTAGTTTGATTTACACAAAAAAAGTCCCCAAAGCTTTGGTTTAATAACTTTATATACTTTTAACTTTTGTATTCGATTGTAATTTTTTTTTTAAATTAATTTAAAGCAATCTATCAAATAGAATCGCTAAATAATATTTGATTTAACAAAAATTTCATAGTGTTTTTTATACTTTTTTTTACCAGTATATCTTTTTTGTTAAACAGGATAACATTATAGTATGATAAAGTTGAAAGATATCCAACGACAAAAATTCTTGTATATGTCTATCGGATTTACCTATCTATAAGTCAATCCTAAATTTTTTGGTTTTTTGTAAATTTTGATATTTTTAAGATCTAAATTTCGCCTAAATAGAAATGCCGCTAATTAATCAACTATAAGTTATAGGAATGTTTGCCATAAGCAACTTTGATATGAATGATCTCTATCACATTAATACAATGTAAGTTCCTTTACATAGGTTTTTTTTTCAATTTATAACTAAAACTTCATTTTTTAGTAACCTTGATCCATATACTGAAACTGTAAATTTTTAATAAACCTTTTCTTAAAAAAATTATTTATTTTTTTAGTATGGCTTGCATTTCTATATTCAATATATGGGTGGAAGATTGCCATTTGTATTTTATAAAGCTTGTGATGAACATGGTCGGATGGCTGGATATTGTATGTTTTTATTGTCTTCTACTGTTAGGGGTATTTAATATATATAATTTTAAGTAATGGGAAAGTTAGAAGGTGAAGGTGAACAATATCATGGACATATCACTGCTTTAACCGTTGGTGTTGATTTTCGTCGTCAAGGCGTTGCAAAACAATTAATGGCAAAATTTGAAGAAATTTGTATTTCGTATGTTTATACTTTTATTGTTGTAACAAGACGCACCGGGATCTCCCTACGGGAGACCTTTACAGACTTTTTCGCACCACTTTTAATTCATTAACATTTTAACAAAATTTAATAAAAAATTTTTAATCAACAAAAAAAGTATAAAAAATCAATTTTCAAAACTCTTGAGAGGCTAAAGCCCCAACAGCTAATTGCAAATCGTAAAATTCTATTTAAACTCCACATTTCAAAAAGTTCAAATAAAATTTTTTGTCACAGTACCACTCCTCTTTTACTACTAATTTACCCGAATTAAACATATACAATAATTGCACTTTGCGCAATCTACAAAAATATTACAGCAAAAAAATGTATTTGCATTACCCAAAAACAACAAAAGCCCAAAAAACATTTATATAGTACTCCACGGATTATACCACAATATATTACTGTAATTTTAGACATAATTGTTATTTCATTGATCTCTTTGTACGAATTAGTAATAAAGTTGCCGTTGGAATGTATTCTGCAATGGGATACGCTGTTTATCAACAAATTATTGAATATTATTCTGGTGAAAATTCTGAAGATGCTTATGGTTAGTTTTTTTTTTGTTTTGACGCATTCTCCAAAAGAATTCGGCGAGGTAAAAAAATAAAAAATAAATAATTTTTTTTATTTTACCAGTGTTTTCTAATACCCTTAACAAAATTATTGGTAAAGTAAATTTTATGCTTAATTATTTTCTCTAATAATATTTTAATATCACTGATAAACGTTTATTACAATATTCCAATACCATTCGTCAAAAAATGCTTTTATTTTTAATCAATACCTGAAATCTCGCACAGACACACTTTAAGAATCTCGCGTTTCTTGAAGCTGTATCTAACTTTTTATGTTTTTTCTTTTATTATTTATTCTGGGAATAAAATTACCAACATTTTGAGACCAAGATCGCTTCAAAAAACGACGGCTGAGATATTAGGAAAAGTTAAAATTATTTGCACACGCCTAATGTCAACCCTCAGGTCAAACAGCAGAATTTTCTCTTAGAGTGGTTTTTAAAGCTTGTAAACAATGATTTCCAATTTAGATATGCATAAAGCTCTGCCAGCTGATAAAGAACGAAAATCAATGATTCCAAAAAGTCGTCCAGTTACGGTCGCAGAAGCGTTTGGTGAATTTTATTAAGTAATTTTTATTTCCATCGTATAAAACATCAAATTCAAAATCATAGCTTTGATATTAATTTTTTCTTGATCATCAGTTTACGGGTGGTTTTTTCTCTATTGATGTTTTTATTTTCTAATATTTCGTATGATATTTTGATATAAAAAATATTAGAACCTTTTTAACTGTGTTTCTTTATCCAAGCAATTTTTTCTTCACATGCTACAGAATCGATACCATTCAATTGATCATGATGATTAACTTGAAAACGACTCGAACAAAAAGTAAAAAATTAATTTTTGTTTGGATTTCAGTCATCCTACAGAATCTATTAAACAAAAAAAATTTTAAAAATATTGAGCTAATATAGGAGCGAAAGAAATTTTTGTCATCACGATTCCGTAAGATGAACTATAAATTAATCATTGCTCAGCAAACTTTTATTGCATTCGGGTCCAAGTCAAATGCACACACCACTGCGCTATTGCGACACAAGAAAAAAGGTGAGAGAAAGAAACAACAACCGAAACATTTTTTGTGTTATTTTTTGAAAAACAATTTTTTTCTAAAGTATTTTAAACATTTTATTTATTTTAAAATTACAATTAAACTTAAAAAAAAAATAATAAAAAATCCTATAAAATCTAAACAATAAAATTGCACAAAATTTAGCTTTTGTGAAGATTTTAAAGCAAATATTTCTCTTTCTCGAACAGCAAGCTTTAATCGATGACTTAAAATTGCATGCGGATCAATAAATGGTTTATCATTTAACATTGCAGCAAGCTTTTTAGCATTTTTTTCGTACCTAAATTAAAAATTTTTAGCTTTTTAAAACACGATTTTCAACAGATTACCTTTTATCACTTAAAATTATTCTAATTTTTCTTGCAACATTTTTTGGTGTTAGATTTAATTTATCCAATTCTTGTGAAATTCCAAATCTTTTAGCTCTTTTTGCATTAATAAATTGATCTGCAAATAATGGCATCAAAATAATTGGAATTCCAGCTTGTGAAGCTTCTAAGAAGCTATTATATCCGCCATGAGCAATTAATAATCTAGTTTTTGGATGTTCTAAAATTTTATTGCTGAATTAAATTTACTGCTGTTTTTTAAACGGAATGAACGGTTCGATACATTTTTTAATTTAAAATTTTTTTTAGAAATGACATTAACCTGATGATCAGAATCTTTTTCTATTATTTTTTGCCTGATTTTTAAGTTCATGCCATTTCAAAAATAAAACGTTAAAATGAAAAATGTATCAAATTTCCTGTTTAAACACTTACTCATTAAATCTTTTTGTGGTAACCATTTTAATAAATTAATATTTGAATATTTTGAAGCTTGTGGAACATTCATTTCCATTCTCCATAAAATTTGATAATCAGGAAATTGTCCAAATGCTTCAACAAAACTATTCTAAATTAATGCATTTAATAAATCTGCCATTAAATTTAAATAAACACTTTACCAACATTTTTTGTGGCATATTTGTTGTATTTGAAACAGTTCCCAAAGAAAAAATAATCAATCCTTTTTCAGCTTTATCAATAATTGCATTAATTTCAGGAGAAAATATTTTTGCAATTTTTGAAGAACTTTTTCCAACTTCTCCCATAAATGTTATTCCAACTGGAAGAGGGCGGGGAAAATCTAAGAATCTTTCACCATTGACTAAAAGGATTCGGACATTCTTTGAAAGATCCCAAAGATCTGGAGAAGATGGAGTTGGAAGGTAATCTGCAAGAAATGCCATGGATAAAAATTTGAATAATATTAGAAAAATTTTTCTGTTGAACCTGAAAATCAGGCAACATTGGTGCGGTAGTTAGCAGCTCCATTAAACAGAAAAAATCTTGCTTCAATAAATGCATGATTTTCAGGTTCAATTTTAAGAAAAAATTTTAACTATGGGCCTTCCATTTTTGAGGAAACATACCTTTTCGATAAAAATCATTTTCATCATAAAGCAAATTTTGTGGAAGATTTACAAAATCCAAAGTTGATAAATGCCAAACAACATTTATTATTCGATCAAAAAAACCCATTTTATCACCATAAGAGGATAAAGGATGCGGAACAAAAGAAGGAAAAGTTCTAAGGCCAGTTTGTACGGCTGTAAAATCATAAACTGATGTGCCGTGGGTAATCCAAACGACCTTCTTTACATTAACTTTTTCAGCAATTGCCAAAGGGCATAAATCATGGAAATGTCCAATTGCAAGATCAAAATTTTCTGATTTAAAAGATTCAATAATTTTTTGACCAACTTCAAGCATTTGTTGACAAGCTTCGATTCGCATATCTTTAAATTCTTGCCCCGTCCACCATAGATCATACGCGGAACCTTTGTTAAACATCATTGTTTGAAAAATCTTTAAAAAAATTAGAAGGGTTTTTAAAAACATTATTTAATTATTTGAGACGTTAGAGGAAGTGGAAGGTTTGATAATATTTTTCATTTTAACGTGTTTTTTGAAATGGTATGAACCTGACGATCAGGCAAAATGACAAAAGAAAAAACCCTGATCGTCAGGTTCATATCACTTCAAAAAACACGTTAGAATGAAAAATATGTTAAAGCGTCTGCCTCCTTTTAAACACGAAATTTTTTGTCTGAGTTTGTAGTTCAGAGTCTGGGTCATAATTTTAGCCACAATTCCAAAATTGTTTTCGGGTCTCTCTGAGATTAACTCAAGATTAAAATTTTGCGATTTTTGGAGAAAGGGGCTGTCCAGATATGACGTCATACAAAAACCGGGTTTTTTGGACCTCTCCCCCTCCTCTGGTCATCATGCGTCATTCGGCATCGAGCACACTTGTATTTATGAAGGTAGAAAGAGTTTATCTTAAATTCTACCACAAAATTTAACTAAAAAATGCATGAAAAACTAACAATAGTTGTTAACGTCATGAAATTTGTTATAATTTCGATGTGTCAGACAATTGTTTTATATTTTGTATTATTTTATTTAAAGTAAACGATACGATAAAGGTTTAAAAAACTAAATAAATAAAAAATTAAATTTTATTCATGGGAAAACCGAATGCTGTTTACAGTATCATATGCAACAATTGGAAGGCTATCATCAAGATTCAATTCTTCCATCACAACATCAAGGAAATCATCATTATCCAATGCATTGTCTTCTTCTTCACTTGGAATTTGACCTTCCAAACATACTAGGGAAGCTTTATGTTCTTTATTTGATTTAGCGCTGGAGGAATAATATCCGCATTCACATGTTCGTTGCTTTATTTTTACATCATCAAGAGATGGGCAATATGAATCCATTACAAGATTTCGTTAAAGAATTTGAATATTTTGCACATAAAACAGTAATGGATAATTCATTCCAATTTATTTCTTTTGTTCTTCTTTTAAAGCTTTCAGGTATTGAAAAATAAAAATAAAACAAATAAAATAAAACAAATTTAAAACTAAGAGCAAGCAAAGAAAAATGGTTTTCATTTGCCCAAAAAAATCAAAAAAGTTTTTCGTCTGTAAACAGTTGGTATTTTAAAATAAATTTTTTTATCTAATATTTTTATGAAAATAACAAAACTCAACAACAAAAATTTTGTTGCATTTTCAAAAACAATATTTTTTAAAAAAAGAAAAAATAAGGGGACTCTTTTTTATGGAAAAAAATAGTAAAAAAAAGGGAGGGAGAAAGTTTCTTCCTAATTTACTTTTAATTTTTATCAGAACTTTAAAATACACATGAATGACGTCATAATCCGGCTATACCCCTCCCCCCCTCAATTTTTTCGTCATTTAAAATCATGTTCTCGGTGACCCCCTCCCCTCCTATCACTCAGGCATGAGAATAGCGGCCTGACGCACTTCGCCAAAATCGCAT
Organism: Panagrolaimus sp. PS1159; assembly: GCA_963922195.1. Taxonomy (NCBI): domain Eukaryota; kingdom Metazoa; phylum Nematoda; class Chromadorea; order Rhabditida; family Panagrolaimidae; genus Panagrolaimus; species Panagrolaimus sp. PS1159. Next base: position 2,059,981 of record CAWUHW010000012.1, on the reverse strand, counting down.
TATCAGCACTGATAAGGATTTTTATTTCATTATTTTTTATTTAAATGCTGATATCCTTTTTTTGACACCCTTTTTTAAAGGAAAAACAAAGAAAAAATAAAATTCAGAAGCAGGATAAAAATGTAGCGTTCTACGTCAGGCCGCCAAACAGTGGAAGCTTCTCATGTCTGCTATCACTGCATGACGTCATATCTGGACAGCCCCAAAGCAGATAAAAGAAATTTCATTTAAAATTGAAACAATAGTAAGAATTTCTTAAAGACATAAATTTAGTTTAAAATTAATTAAATTTGAGAAATTTATTAAAAAAATTTGACAATTCTTTATTTATTTAAAAATATGTTTAAAACTTACCGCTAACCCTTCAGTTTTCATTTTATCACTGAATTCAATTGGAACTCGAAATTCTGTTACCCCGGACGGAATTGATAAATCTCCTGCAACCACCATTGACATTTCCATTTGTGTCCATAATTTAACTTGATGCCCCAATTTTGTTAAAGTTTCCGCAACCCGATAATTAAATAATACATGACTATTTGTAAAACCTGGGACAATTTGAAGAATTTTTAAACTGCTAATTACAGGAATAATAACAATAAATAAAAAAATTTGCATTTTTTAAAGTGCAACTTTTGAAATATTTAAAAAAGAAAGAGAGAGAACTTTTAAAAAATCATCATTATCATTAAATCACATCAGTCCCAAAAAAAAGTAAGTAGGGAAAACTTTCTTTGATTCTTTCAAACATTTTTTTTTCTTGTCATTTTTTTTATAATAAACGATCGAAAAAAAAGTCATCACTTTGCATTTAATAAAATAGGGGTTTGTCTGAGGCCTTAATTGCGTCTGATAGAATCGTCTTTTTTTATCGTTTAATAAATTGTTTCATTTCTTTCCGTTTTTGTTTCTTTCAATTTTCTTGCAAAAAAATGTCTTTTTTAAATGATAAATGTCTGATTGAACTTTGCGATGATCACTTTTCTTATTTCGATAAATTTTTGATAAAAATTGTTAGACAAGAGTCTTTAAAAAAGTGTTGAATTTTGTTACCCCTTGATTTTTAGGGTACATTTATTTTTTATAAATGGAAATATTTGCAAAAAAAATGGTTTTTTTCTGTTATTTGGAAAATGTCCGAAATTATGATAATCAAATCCTCTGTCAAAGAGAACTTAAGCTTTTGCTGATCGAAATTCAGACAAAAAACTCCTGATGTCAGAATTAAAACATCACCTTTCATTTTTGCTTAATTGTTTTCAAATCAAATTTTTTTCATACTAATTATCTTTAAACCTTTTAATTTAATGGATTTTTTCACAAAATTTGCAAGTAATACAAAAGTTGTTTCTTTCTGTGACTGCAAAGAACGAAATTTTTGGATGCAAAAAAAAGAAATAAATAAACACATCCTACAAAGATTGCATTTCCATTCAATTCAATGTATGGCATAAACTAATTTCCATATAAAGCACTTAGTTTACCAAGAAAAATTGAAACGATGGTTTCTTTACTTTTCTCCAGAAATTAACAAGATTAGAATCCTTTTTTAGGGTTGAGGGTGGAAATTTGGGGTGGAAAGATTAATTGCCTTTCATTGACGCACACAATTTTTTCAATGTAAAAAAAACTACAGATGTATTTTTGGTTTTTGCTTTCTGATTTTTTTAATAAAAATAAAAAGGTTACTGTAATCGAAAGCCTGCAAAAATTATTAGACTTTTTTTAACAAATTTAAAAAAACGCAGTAAAATTTATTTTTAGACAATTATTTTTCAAACACGTTAAATCTAAAATTTTTGTTGAAAAATTTAATACGTTTTTGAAAAAGTGAAAATAAAGATAACATGCAAAATGATGAAATTTAAAAAGGTTACAGTATTTTTTAAATTTTTTTCAAATCATGCAAACACATAAATTAAAAAACAAATTTTAATTTACATCAGACAAAAATAGAATTTGAAAAGTTTTTTTCTAGTATAGCATTTACAAAGTTATTGTTGATATGAAAAAGTACTTTGAATTAAATAATTTCATGACAGAACATAAAATAACATAAAAGTCATTTGCTTTTATTTGTCACTTGGATATATTATAGCCGATATAGTCTATACTGGAAAGAGAATTCCTTTTGCCTTTTTAAATTTGTTTATTCTTTTTTTATAAAAGAAGAAAAAAATTCCAACAATGCCTTTATTATATACTTACATTTCCATTTTCTTGCAAAAAAACATCTCTCTAAACCATGGATACATATTATGTCACTTTTTTTTTCTGTCAAAAATGATTCTTCCGCTTTTCAATTTTCTTATTTTTTTTTTGAAAAACAAAGAAAAGAAGGATATATGTATCTTTTCAATCTCTATTATTAATTTTTTAAACTTTTGAACTTTGATTTAAGGTTTTTTGTTCTTTTTTTAAAAAGAAGTTAAATCCAATGTTGATGAAGCTATGTGTGCTGATTTATATGATATATCTGTTTTTGAATTTACGATCTAAATTTTTATAAAAATATTTTAAATTGAAAATACACATTTTTAATAGTTTTTTTATGAAAAAAAAAAACAAAATTTTGACCTTTTCTTAATTTTTTTTCAAAATTATAATAGAATATATCGAAAAATTTTATTTTTGGTCTACCTTGCATGTTACTGGAAAAAAACAATTTTTATAGACTACAAGTAAAGTTTAATTTAAATGTGTATTTTTTTTGAAAAGAATTCGTGGATACGGTAACCTTTTTAAATTTCATCATTTTGCATGTTATCTTTATTTTCACTTTTTCAAAAACGTATTAAATTTTTCAACAAAAATTTTAGATTTAACGTGTTTGAAAAATAATTGTCTAAAAATAAATTTCGCAGCGTTTTTTTAAATTTGTTAAAAAAAACTCTAATAATTTTTGGAGGCTTTGTACCTCGATTACAGTAAACTTTATATTTTTTTATATAGTACTAAAATTCAAAAAAAAAAACAACCGAAATTTTTTTATTTCATTTTATGAATTTTATTTATTTTTTCAAAAAAAAAATAATGGAAATTTTTAATTTTAATTTCATAAAAGCATTTAACCTTTTTTTCAATAGGTTTTAAACAATTAAACAATAAACTTTCTCTTTTTTTTCACATGCTCTTTGGCTGTTTTCTTTGTTCTTCAAAACTCCAATTTTATTTTTTCTTTTCAAATCTGGCATTAACCTTTCAATTTGAATTTCAAACTTTTTTATGTTTTCTTTCTTTTTAATTTTTGTACAAAAATATTTAATTTTTACTACCTTCTCGTGTTTAAAGAGTTTTGAATTTTCTTTGAAATGCCATTTTTGCATGAAAAAAATAATAATTGGAGCTTCGAGAAGAGTCATACTTCAAAATCATCCAAAGAAAAAAGAAAGGTTCCTTTTTGAGAGGAAATATTTTTTAACAAGATTTTTGAACAATAAATGCCATTTTTTGAATAAATTTGAAGCTAATTTGTAAGCATTTTTTGAGTAAAATCCTGTTTTTAAATTAGAGGGTGGAAAAAGCCAAAAGTCAATTGTGCTACATTTTTGGTTAAAGATTTGATGCAATTGTTTTTTGGCATTTTTATAAAAAAAATTTTAAAATGATTTAAAATAAAATTGTTGGTATAAAAGTATTTAGTAAAAGTTTTTTTAATTTATAAAGTATTATGAAAATTTTAAGAAAATAAAAAATTTTATGAGCCAGAAATTGATTATTTTTTGGTGTTCAACAAAAAATAATACTGTAAAATGCAATATTGACCAGGCATTATTTTAAAACAGCAGCGTTAAAAACACAAAATTTCAGATTTTTTAAAGGAATTTATTAAAATTTTGGCCGTTTTTTGTTATTATTTTTTCCAATAAATATCGAAACGATAGTTTTTGAAAAAACTGGTTTCGTTAAAAAGTTTCTACCTAAGAATAAAAAAGATGACAGCTAACTAAAAATTTTTCGGCAGCATTTTTTAATCATTAAACTGTCCGACTTCCTTTTTACTTTTTGTCACTTAAAAAAACTTAAAAACAGACGTTTTTTGTCCTCTATTTTTTTCTTTTTCTGCAAACAAAATGCCATTTTTAGTCATTAGACCTCCCATGAGGAGCAGAGGTGACATAGGAGGTCTTCATCGGCCATGAGAGTTTTTTTTGTTTAATTTCTTTCTCATATCTTTTCTCAATTCTGAAAGAAATTGGTAAAAGAATGTTAAAACTGACGTTTTGCGTTTATGTTTTAGTTGATTGGTTTAAACATGTTTTTCTTTTTGCTACATAGGCTATATTTTTCTGCAAAAACAACAACAAAAATGTTGTTTATTTGTTTTGGAAGTGCTTTACAGCTTGATTTTTTTGAGGTTGTTTAATGCATTAAATTAATGTTGTTATTTTTGTTGTTTGAAGAGATACTGTAAGACTTGGAAATTTTTTCTTTCAAAAATCTTTATTGTTTAATTTTGTTTATAATGTTTCTGCAGCTGCACAGACGTAATTGTCTTAATTTAAAACATTTAAATAAGAAGCCATTTTATAAAATTGTAAAAAATTATAGTATTACCATGCCGCATCTAAAAACATTTTAAAATTTGTATTTTTTGAAAATTAATTAAAAATATAAAAAATCTTAGGAAAAGTGAGCATATAATTTTTCTTTGACGTTGATCTTGCATGTTTTCTTTTGAGGCGGAGCTTCTAAAGGTTTTGGCATTTTCTGAATCTTATATAAATCCAAGCCTAAACTGACTGGTTTTTTTCATTTCCTTCTTTTTTTTCGTTTTTTCGATGTGCTTTATAACAGCTAATTTTGTAAGAAAGAAAAACTACATAACTTATCAAAAAATGTTAATTATTCGTTGAGGAGGTCTTTTTAACATTTTGAGTGACTGCTGTCAGCGGGAAGTCCATATTTTTAGCTTCTGTTTTAAAAATTCCCATTTTCCTTCCTTTTTTTACATTCCTTCAAAACTCCCTATTTATTTTTGTGGAGGTTCTTTTGTTTTAATTTATATCATTTTTTTATTGAAAGAATTTTGTTGTAGCTTAAATTTTCCTTTAAAAAAACACCTAAAAATTTTAGAATTATGGAATTTTTAACAACTGAAGAAACACCATTAAATTTGAATGTAACAAAAATTTTACCAGAATTTGATAATCGAAATGCAGAATTGTGGCAAACAATTATTAAAATTTGTGAAGTAATCTATCCATTTCAAGCATTTTTTGGTATATTTGGAAATGTAATAAATTTATTTGTGCTGTTTTCGAAAACAATGAAAGGAAGGTAAGTGTCAAAATTATGTTGTAAGGATTGAAAAACAAAAACTTAAAAAAAAAATTTTTGAATTTAAAAACTTAAAAATTATCCCTTCCATGTAATTTAAATCTTCTAGAACCAACATGTTACTATCACTTGTTGCAATTGTTGATATCATTTTCTTATCACTTTTATCACTGAATTATCTTGGACAATATACATTTGCAGTTCGATCATCACCAGAATGTTTACAAAGTAGGGTTTTATACAAAAAACTTTAATCCACTAATATTTCAATTTTAGCAATTAAAACTGATTGCATGAGTTGGTATTATAATTTTTATATCAAATATAAATCCCAACTTACATTTGCTGTTAATTTATGTTCGTTGATAAGCACATGGTAAAAATATATTTTAATGGCAAAAATGATAAAATTTAATTTTTAGGTTAATTGTTACAGTATGCTTTGATCGACTTTGGGCAATTAAAACTCCTCTAAAATGTCATGGGGCAACATGTTCAAAAAATGTTTTGTCATCGGTGATTGTAATTGTTTTATTCAGTATTGGGATATCATATTTTCATAATTTTGCATTTCAAGTTGTTAAAAGTAATAGCACATTTAATATTACTGGAATGAATGTAAGTTGGAATTCATTTGTTAAAATTTGATATTTTTGGTTCGGAAGGTTCGATGTTTTTTTCATTTTAATGCTTTATTTCGAAATGGTATGAACTTGAGGATCAGACAAAAAAATAATAGGAAAAAACCTGATTGTCAGGTTCATTGCATTTCGAAAAAAAACGTTAAAATGAAAAATGTGTTAAACTGTCAGCTCCCTATAATCTTTTCCCTGAACGTCTTACTTAAAAACTAAAGTTTGAATTGAAATCTTATTAAAAACTGTTTTTTTTATTAATCCTATTTTTTAGAATGGCTTACATACAATGCAACCCTCACCTTATCAACTGTTAATGAAAATTTTAGCAATGATTGAAGTTTGCTTCCAAATTCTTGTCCCTATGATTTTACTAATCATTTCAAATTCCCTTCTTCTTTATTATCTTCGAAATCGATTAAAACATTTTCAAGTTCAACGTTGGAATCCAAGTAAAAATTCATTTGATTCTTGTCATTCAAATGAAAACAACAATGAAAATCGGTTAGCAAAAAACTTTTAAAAAATTAAAAATTTTAAAGTATACAATTTTTAGAAGTTCAAAAATTTGGTCACGTCGTCATTCAACAAATGAAAGAAAGGTTACAACAACGGTATTTGGGATTGTTTGCTGTTATATTGTTACAAATGTATGTTGTTTATTTTGTTTTTTGAATCAAATTGAATTTATTTTCTTAGCTTCCATCTGGAATTTTATTTATTACCATTTATATTGTAAACAGTGGAGAATGGTATAAAACTAAAAGGGATTATGCAGTTGTTTTTTTATCAACTGGAATTGTAGTTTTTGGAAAAATTGCAAACTTTTTTCTTCTTTGCAATGCAAGGTTTGTTATTTTTTCGAGGACAAAAAAAACTTAGAAAAAACAATTGCGTCAGAAACAATTGTTAATTTTGAACTTTTAAATTTTTTATTTTTCGTTTATTGCTTAAATAAATTTAACTAAAATTCTAAAATATTTTTTTTCTGAGAGTGCAAAAAAAATGCTGCAACATGCAATCTTATGATGTTACAGTATGACGCCATAAAACCTTGAAAACAATATTAACAATTTCATTTTAGTACATATTTCCGACATCAAATTTATAAACAAATAATTCAAAAAATTTGGTATTGCGGCCGAAAACATGCTCAAACTCCGAGAGTTCATTATACAAAACTTGATGGGGTTGAAATTCGACGGCAGAGATAATCTCTTTCATATTTATCTTTTCTTTTGTGTTTTTTCTCTGTAAAAATATTTTACCCTAGTTTTAATTACTGTATTGTTTGATCTCTAAATTTTCATGAATTTCAGGTTTCTTTTCAGGGCCAAAATTAAACACATTTGTAATATATTTGTAATATAATTTTTTTAATTAACAATTTCTAATTTCATTTGTAGAATAAAATTTTAATAAAATCTTTAAAAAACAATAAAACAGCAACAAAAATTACAGATGAATAAATAATTTTAACATCAAAAAATTGTTAGTATAAAATTTACAGAAAAGTTAATAAAAGAAACAAAAATGCTAAACTTTCCATACCTGTGCATTTTTCTATGAATGAATAGAATCATTATCTTGATCATCACCATTTTCATGAATTGCTTCTGGTGTAGCAGACGGAAGACTTCTATGAACCGCAACAATAATGCTTGTATTTCGAGCAACAATAACTTTTGAATTTGCGGACATTAAAGTAATTATTGGAGTTGGCGAATCAGGATTTGTATTAATGCTTGAACTGATTTGAACAAGTTGTGACAAAATTGCTGCAGAATTTTCTGTTAATGTTCCATCATGAAAGAATGGTTGACCTCGTTCATCCATACATAGAACACCTTTAACATCAGTTTGTGCCATTCTAAAATCATCGAATAAATTAAGCTTAAACGCTTAAAGAAAAACATACAATTCTTGTGCACTAGATCGAAATGACTCTTCAAGAGGTGACACGTTTTGCATTGTTAAAAAATGTTTCTAAATTTCAATTATTGTCTAACAAAATGATTACAACACCTGGAGAAGAATAATATTTGGTTATAACCACACATTTTGTACATAAGCTCACAAAATGTTTTTAGAACTTTATTTATCAAATCAGGAAAAAGTCAAAAATAAAGAGAGAAAAAAAAGTTTTTAATAGAAATTTACAGGACAACAAAGTACCCTCAATGAACAGCTTGTTTATTTCCAAATTTACGTATCCATTGGTTCTCCCGTAGAACGACTTTTGCAATAATCAACATATTCATCAATGCGAACCGGCCAAGCACCTAAAAAAGTTGATTGTTTTATAGTTGTAATCAAACAAATAAACTAACCTTCAGGATCATAATTTGAAAGATCTTCATTTACAGTATTTAGAAATTCTAAGAATAATGACCATTCATCTTTTGTAACACCACGATCAGGTTGTTTTTCTAAATAAGCAATCCAATCTTCAACACGTCGATTTTCACCAAATATAATTCGCCAATATGCAACTGCTGTTGGTAAAGCAAGGCCACGAGATGCAAGAGGTTTAGCATAGGTAAATGTAAAATGATAAAATTGTCGAAATGAAGCAGGATCATGGATTTGATTAGCAGAATTTCTCATAAAGCTTGTTAACTTTTCAAGAGTATCGCATCTAAAAAAGGTTATGGTGTTAAAAAACAAGGTTGCAGAAGAAATATTACTTTATGGCTTCCATTCCTTTAAACCATTCATCTTTAGAAAATTCACATTGTGTTTCAGCCTTGAGCTTCCACGCCAATATAAGAACACTTCGATCAGATGGATCAACTCCCAAATCATTTAAAAGACGAACAACACCATTTGGACCTATTTTCCCCGGAAGATGATCATTTGGATCTAAAAGTATGTGATAAAAGAATGGCCAAATTCAACACAAGATAAAATACCATCAGCATATTTTCTAAACATATTATCATGTCCCCGAACTTTACTACTTCTATCACTAGAAGATGTATTACTTGCATATGAGAGTTTTGGAGGAGGATTATTGAAAAAATTATCAACACCTTGCTCTAAATTCCAATTTATTGCTTGAAGATATTGAGTTGCATGTTCTTCGGATGCTTGAGTAAAGGCAATAAATTGTTGTACCTATAAAAATCAATACATTATTAGTTGTAACAAAAGTACTAACAAACCTTATCTTTTTGAGCTTTATTTAGACGATTCATCTCGACATCAATATATTCACCACTGTTGGAAACCTTCTTTCTTTTCGCTGCACTCGCCACTGTGAATATTAGTTTTGGCACAAAAGGCCTAGAATTTGATTAACAAAAAATAATAAAAGTTTGAAAAAGTTAATTTCAAAATTTGTTCAAGTTTTCTTGAACAAAAAAATAATAAAGCTTTCAAGAAAAAAATGTGATAGAAATTTCATAGTGGAAAAAAATTGAGTTTATTTTTTCTCTTCACTTCTTGACATTTTGCCAAAGATATTACAAATTATCGATAGTTTTCGAGTTATTCTGATTCAAGAATGAGAAATAAACGATAAAGAACTTTATTTTGAGATCAAAAGAAAACAGGATTAAAAAGATTCAAAACAACAAAAAAAGATATCCATGATAAATTAACGTTCAAGAACAGCAGTATCAAAGTATGCTTGATAATCTTGAATATCAGTTTCAACAAGTGGACGCCTGAAAAATCACTTTTTATAAACATTAAATATAATATTAAAAACATACTTATTTGAACAACCTGGTTGAGGGCACTGACAAAGAGTTCTACGTTCCCGATTATCAGCAATGTATGCAATAATACTTGTCTTATTATAAACATGTTGACAATGAATATTTCGAACTGGTTCAGTAATTTGTCCTTTTGTAATTGGATCTTTCATTCGATTAACTGCTTCTCCACAAACAATTTCTTCTTCTTCACTATCAGCATTTCCAGCAGCACTTTCTTTGCCCTCTTTAATAATTTTCTTAGTATTTTTAATACTTTTTTTGATATGTTGATACCATTGAAGTTGATTTTCATTAGCTCCTACTTCAGCACGTCTATAAATAAATATAATCATATGCGTTTTATAAATATAAAAATAAACTTACAAAGCTTGAAAGCTATCTGGTACAGGAATTAAAAGCTTTTCCATATTTCGAGTTGTACGAGCTTCATTAATATCTTCTTGTAAAGTTGCATGAAAGCGACTTTCAACTTGTTCCATAATTGCAAACTCTTTTGAAATCTTATCCAATTCTGTCATTGTATCATATAATGATTTCTTGCTTTCTTCAGTTGTAACAGGATGCTTTTGTAAACCAGTTTGTAAAACATTTGTTAATTCAAAAATTTGTTGTAAAGCGCCATGTTGATAATTGCCACCTGGATGATACATCTACAAGAACAGAAGAATAACTATAACAAATTAAAAAAAGTCAGAAAGATATTCTTAAAGTATAATAACTTATATTATTAATAAAACATAAACGAAATAAAAACTCTTTATTTAAAAAAATTAAGGCAATACAGTATCCTACAACATAAATTATTTCTATATTAATTTCATTTTGAAGCTTGATAAATGATTAAATCTTTTAAGGCCATTAAATTATCAACAGCACTTAATCCAACCGAACGCATAAATACAGCAGGATTATAATTTGTTCGATAAAGACGATTTAGCCAATCAATACTTATCATAATAGGCATATTTTTTCTTTGACTTCTTGAATCATATTCTGATAGATATGATAGAGATCCAACATCTGCACCTTCACGGGAAGCTTTATCAAGAACTTTTCTTAAAATTCTTACATCACTCCATCCTAAATTTACACCTTGTCCTGCTAAAGGATGAATTCGATGTGCAGCATCACTAGAAAAAGGTTTTATTAATTGTTTAATCACTGAAATAAACATACCCGATAAGAGCAGCTCTTGATCTAACATATCTATCAGCATTTCCAAATCCAAGTGGAAAAGCAGCACGATTATCCGTTTGAAGCGATACAATTACTGGCAATTGTTTGTCATCATGTTCCAAAGATTTTGTACCAAAAATTGGAAAAGTTTGTTTCACTTTATTCAAATAAAACAATGTTTGATTTGTAAAAGAATCTTGAAAAGTATCTGTATGCTGAAACAACATTTTTAAAAAATAAAAATTAGCGCTACTAAAAGTTTACCAAATAATGATTTAATTCATCAATAAATACATCAGGAGTTAAACCCATTAATCGTCTTGCTTCATCTTGCACTTTATTCAAATAAAACAATGTTTGATTTGTAAAAGAATCTTGAAAAGTATCTGTATGCTGAAACAACATTTTTAAAAAATAAAAATTAGCGCTACTAAAAGTTTACCAAATAATGATTTAATTCATCAATAAATACATCAGGAGTTAAACCCATTAATCGTCTTGCTTCATCTTGACTTGTCGTCCATACAAGTGAGCTTAAATCAGATGTTAACGGTAATATAGCAATTGGACCAAGTGGTGTAAATCTTTGCCATGCAATTGAATTTGTACCATATGGTGATAAATTAAGTGTTGCAACAATTGCCATTTGTTCATAATCCCATTGATTATAATCAACGCCCATTGCAGCTCGAACACTACTTTTATAACCATCAGCACCAATCTAAAAAAACAAATTTGAAGTTGCCAAATGAAGCAAAAAAACTACCAATAAAGTTGTTTCAAAAGTTTTTCCATTATTAAATGTTACGGTTGCTAAATCACCAAGTGAAGGAGGAACACTAAATTACAAAATAATAAATAAATCTAACATAAAATAATATCCTCACCAACATGAAGCAACAAAAGAATTTGGTTGAATTGTAACATTTTTGCAGTCATTTGAAATTTTATCGTATAGCGCAGAAACAATAGCATCATTTTCAACAATATACGCAATTTCTCGATCTGCAGAAAGTTGCTCAAAACGAATTTTTGATTCTGAACAGCTGTCAACAACCTGAAACGATTAAAAATTATGAAATATTTCCAAGATAAAACTTACATATAAATCAGTAACTTGTTTAACACGATATGATTCAAGTTTATCCCAAACATCCATTTTTTTAAACATTTTAACTGCTGCAGGTCCGACCGCAAATACTCGATTACTGTAATTCTCTGGTGGTGGAGATAAATGTTTTGGAATCGAAGATTCAAGAAGAAGAATTTTATGATGTCGAAGTGAATCTGTTTGTCCAATTGCAACTGCCATTGCATTTCCAACTAATCCACCACCAACAATAACAATATCATAAAATTCATTAGGAGGTTTTGGTGCATTTGCTGCAGATTTTACAATACTATCTGATGCCGTTGATAAAGTTCTTGTAAGTGATGGAAAAAGAATATTACGACATGATTGTAGAAGCATCGCTTTTAAAGATGAAAAAACTAAAAAAGATCGAACAAAATTTGAAAATAAAAATAGCATTGTGCACAGTGTTTTCCCGATGCTGGAACATTTGTTCCACTGTTCTTGGGACACAAGGCCCAGCATCGGGAAAACACTGATTGTGCACGCGCGACTCAAACGTCAGTGTTCCGAGCGATGGTAATTTGCTGCATGCATCCCGGTTTGCATGCAGCAAATTACCATCGCTCCAGTGTTCCCCTTCATTTTTTTCAGTCAAAAGGAAATGCAAGAGAGGTATACTGTACAAATTTACACTTTTTTTTAAATTTCGATTTTTTTATGTTATAAAAAAAGAAAGATATCAAATCGAAAATTTACGGTAATTTCGCTTAAAACCTGTTTACAAATTTCAAAAAAATTTATAACAAAAAATTAATAATTTAACACCCGAAAAAAAATATTGCACACAAAAAACAGTAATAAAAAAAATTCGAAAATTAAAATAACGATGGAGTTGTTTGAACAAAAAGTGAATCAATGATAGCTCTTGATCGAAGGTCGCTCTAAAAAAGAAAGATTACTGCATTTTACAAAACTAGTATTAAAAAACTTCCAACTCTAATCGGTTCCGCAACACTATGAACTAGTGAATTTAAAACAATTTCAGATGCTGCATCAATATCAATTCCAAGTCCAACAGAAACATATAATAAATGAGATTTGCTGCTAGTTTTTAATACACTCAACATATCACCAAATCCATCCAGAATTTTTACTTTTACAATGCAATTTGGTTTATCTGATTTATTCATTTTTTCATGGATATCCTTTTCAAAATTTCCAATTTCATCCCATGAATATCCAAAACGCATCAAAGGTCCTGGTGTAAAATTCTTTGCAACACCAATTGTTGGAATTCCGGTTAAAAGTCCAACATGGCACGCAAGACCCCCAACTAAAAATATACTAATATATTATGAAATATGTTAAAAACACTAACGTCTTGAATGATATTGACCATTACCATCAACAAGTAAGACATCAATTTGATGAGCAGATTTATGTTCATTAATAAAATCTGCAACTGGTTGAGCTTCACGAACAGCAAGATATTCGGGAATATATGGACAATTAATTCGAACAACTTTATCAGCATAATAAACAACCTAAAACTGCATAATAACATTAAGAAAAGATAAAAAAAACAAACTTCAAGAGTATCATATTTCAAAACCGAAAGACTAACAACAGCTAAATCTGGATAAAGTGAAAATGCAGAAATATCAACTCCAGCAATATATTCAACATTTTTAACATCAAATTTTAGTCCACTTTCATTTTTGATTTGAGCATGAATTTTTGCCTAAATTGGAATTAGTGAAACTTTAAATTTCAATTAAATATTACCTCTATTTTGTGACATTGTTTTTTAGCCAAAGTAATTTTAATTCCATCACAAAAAACAATATAGACGAATTGAGCATATGATACGGTAACCCCAACAGCACAAATAAATGAAGTTAACATTAATGGGAGAAAATCCAACGAATTTTTGAAAAGTAACTAAAAAAGAATATTTAAACGATTTAAAAAATAATAAAGCTCACCTCATGTCTAAAAACTTTGTAAGCTTCAAGAAGACATACAGTAATGGCAAATCCAAGATTAAATTTGCTAACAATTTGAGAAAATGGAAGTCGATAAACAAATCGAATCAAGCAAACAAGGATGACGAGATATGATACTGTAAGTGAATATTTTACAAGATCTTCAACAGGTGTAAAAATTAATGGGAATTGTGCAACAGGTGTAATAATTGAAAGAAGCAAAAAGATGTCAAGAAATTTGATATTCTGAAACAAATATTTGTAAAGAAATTAAACTTCACTAAAACATTACATCAAACGCCAACAAAATCATTGGCACATAAATCATAAGTAAAGCTTTTTCATGAGCATGCCATCCAAAAAAGAAAAATGCAAATCCACTTAAAATTGTTGAAAGTAGTAACCGTTCTCTTTTTGATGAATTTTTAATAAAAAATAATGGAACTAAAAATACCAACGTTGCAACCAAAGTATGAATTGGAGTAATATTTGGTAAAACAGAATGTGAATATTCCTATAAAAAGATTACGGTAAGGCTAAATAACTCTAACTTCAAGACAAACTTCAACAACACCCAAAATATAAGTTGGAGATTTAAAGCTACATTTCAAAATTTTCGTCGTTTCACATAATTTTCTCATTTTCATTAACGGCAAAGCTTTGTATAAAAAGTAATCAAATGAATTATATAATGCCCAAAAATTTGGCGCCCAATATGAATGAGTTAATCCACGTTTAAATGGAAAAAGGCGAGATAAAATTTGTTGAATTGCCTCAATATCTCCTACAAAAACATAAATAAAAAAAATTGAAAAAATAAAAAATAATACCAGCAGCAAAGAATGGTCCAAATGAAAACAGTACTGGAAGTGTAACAGTTAAACCGAGTCCAATAAATCTTGACAGTGAACCAAAATTGAAAGGCGGAAGATATTCAAATAAATAAAATGCAACAAATGCAGGAACATAATAAAGATAAATGTGTTTAAAATTTAGTAAAGTTGCAAATAATAAGGCACCCTAAAAAATGATACAGAAAGCTGTAAAAAAAATACTGTATACAAAAACATACCAACAAATAATTTTGTGTAAAAATAGCAGCAAATGAAAGCAGTAAAATACCGTATAACATTGAATTGTATTGAAAATGAATATTATCCAATATAATTAAACTTGGAGTGAAAACAATTGTAACAAATAACGCAAATTTCAACCGAATATTTAAACCTTTATTTCCTAATTGATTAAGGCATACCAAAGCTTCAGCAATGACAGCAGAAGCTGCAATCTAAAATATAAAACTTTTCTAAAAAATTTGTGAAAAAAAAAAGCTTACAAAAAGCAAATCAACAAATATCACAGATAATCTTTGAAACAATAAAACAGAATCTGTAAGCAAAGGTTCTTCTTGAAGTGTAAGAATATCTTCATCAACATTTTCAGCAATAAAAGCTAGCGTTCTTTCAAAATATGCAAAAAATGGTGGATAATCCAGAGTCCATTTTGAAACATTATTATAATACCATTTTGAAAGTGATTCTTTATGCGTAACAGCCATCCAATTTCGATGAACCTAATATTAACTTATTTTTTGGCAAGAATATAAATAACAAAAACCTCAAAATCAGTAGAAACATAACATCGAAACAGCATAACTTTCAACACAATCAAAAAACAGCATAATGCCCAAAATAAATTCAAATCCCATAGCCTTATTCTTTTAGGTTGAACTTCACTTTTTACAGTTTTTATTGGAGATGTTGAAGGTTTTGTAGAATTTTGAATGTTCTTTCGCTGTTTGATATCGGGAGGCATGTTGCTAAAATTAATTTTATAAATTGTTGTTCAAATGTTAAACACATCGAACTGAGCTGAAGAAGAGCGTTCACTTTTTTGGACCGATTCAGCCAAAAAGGTTTATCAACATTTGCACCACATTCGTTTGAGATGTTTGAGACAGTGCTGTTCAAATCACTGTGAAAAGAGAGTGATCTCTAAAAGCAACAATAGAGAAAAAAAAGTGAAAGTGAAAAATCTCTATTATGCAAAACAGTGAACAATCTCTTTCACTGTTTTCTTCACTGTGACTTCACAGAGATTTTCACTGTTTTTAAATTTTTTCGTGTCAAGAGATTTCAGTTTCTTGTTCAACTTTTTTTTCCAAAAATTTTTTCTGATTTTTTAATGTAAAAATTTTCTTTTTGATGGCAAATTTATGATATTCAATTAAAAAATTTTAACAAAACAAAAATTAAATAACAGATGATTGTGCAAAAAGCTGTAAAGAACGATATAATACAATTTTCAAAAATTTATTACTATTTTTTAAAAAAAATCTTGCCTGCCAATAATAGTTTTTCAATTGATATACTTTTTTTATAATTTTCCTATGTATTTTACTATTTTTTACCGTATTATTATTATTCAAGAAAGAATAATATCGTAGTTAATTTGATTATATATTAATATATATATATATATGTATGTAGAAATAAAGTTTAAAACTTTTAAAACTTTAGTTAAAATAAACAAAAGTGATATGAAATGTTAAATAAAAAAATTTTAAACAAGCAAAATAACGGAGTAAGTTTAAAATGATAAAAATTTTTTCTTCGATGTTTTTCGTCAATTACTGTTCACTGTTGTCAAAAAATATACTGTAAGTTTAAAACTTAATTTTTCTAGCAAAAGCATTTGATTTGAATTAAATTTTCGATAATTAAATTTTGCAAATTTTTTAAATTTTTGTTTAAAAATTATCAATTACAAAAAATATAAATGCTGTCTTTTTTCTAAAAAATTGTTCTATTACTGAATTCATACATTTTTTCATTCAAGTTACAATTTTTATTTTTTTCTATACAGTATATTTTAATGAAAAAAGCACAAAATCACTTTTTTTTCCATTACCACTTCCAATATTGTTATACTGTATACAACAGATGCAAAAAAAATATTTAAAACCCTATAAAAGTAAAGATAATTTATTCAAAGTATTACAAAATCTTTTTATAACAAATTCTATGCATTTTTTTTTATCTCCTGTAACCATATGAAATTGTTCTACCCAAGATTTTTCTAAAATATATTGACAAAAAATATAATATAAATTTGCCATCAAAAAGAAAATCTTTACATTAAAAAACCAGAAAAAATTTTTGGAAAAAAAGTTGAACAAGAAACTGAAATCTCTTGACACGAAAAAATTTAAAAACAGTGAAAATCTCTGTGAAGTCACAGTGAAGAAAACAGTGAAAGAGATTGTTCACTGTTTTGCATAATAGAGATTTTTCACTTTCACTTTTTTTTCTCTATTCATTTTTTTGTGAAGTGAACTCTGTGATTTCACAGCGTAGAGATTTGAACAGCACTGGTTTGAGAAAAATCGTCACTTGCCCCATTACTGGCCAAACGTTTATGAATGAAAAAACTTTTACTTATTATACAACACTACACAGAAAAATGCGGTGTTAAATTAGTTGCAAAAATGTACGTGATTATTATTACAAAGTCTCGAGCCATGCAAACGAAAAATGATTTTGCAAACCAAAAAAAATTTTTTGACGCCATAGGCTTTTCTGAATCGTGTTTTAACATTCAAAGAACTTAAGTTGTCGCATAGTTTTTGGTTACTTACGCAGTATTAGAATGAAGATCTGATTTGTTTGAATTCAATAATCGTTGGGAAGCTTTAAATTGTGACACTTCCGGCTCAGGTATTTTATCATTCTGCTGTCTTTGGAACTCAAATGGATTCTAAAAATATAAGAATAAAACAAACAATTTTTTTTATTTTTAGTTTTACTTGTGATCTGTCGTGGATGATGATGATCTTTTTTTAATTTTGAAGCTGTTTTTGAATTAACAAAGATTTTTGAAAACTTTTATTAAGAGAATCAAATGAAGCTTCATTTAAATTTTCATAAGCAGAAATACGAAGGGAAAGGGTGCTATTATTTGTGGCATTTGAAGAACCATTCTTCTTCCAACATTTTTCATTTTCATCATTAAAAGATAAAAGGTTTGAGTATTTGTAGCACAAATCTGTCGTGGATGATTTTTTCCATGTTTGTGATTTTTCTTTTTCTTCATTGCTTTCAGGGAATGTATAATCTGTTATTTCATTTATTGTTTCTGCAACCCTTTGATACAGTAATTTATGCCGAATGAACTGCCAAAATAAAAGATATATTTAAAAATTAATTTTTTTACATTTCATAACGGTTTCCATTTTAGTTTTTTATAATCGTAGAACTGCAACAATATTTGTTACCAATTTCTTTATCGTTATATGATTTGCTAATAGATTGAATTGGGAATGTATTTGAACCTTTTGGATTTTGATTTATATTTAAATCAGAATATTGAGCACCAGTATCAGCATAACAATAATTAACAGATTTATGTTTGTCTTTGAACAACAAAAAATTATCTTTTGTAGTCATCTGAAACACAGTTTTGTAATTTTATGTAAAAAAACACTGAAACAGTTAACTCTATAAAAAAGTAAATGCATTAAAGGATTAAAACTAAAAGAAAGCAACTTGAAAAAAATTATTACAAATTCATTTCAGTTTTGAGTCCGCTAGTTTTTTTTGAAAATGTTTAACTTTTTTTACACAAAAACTTTTATAGAACTAATTCGTGCTAAAAATTTTATCAATAGCAGTTTGAAATTCTGATTTTGTTTCTATTAAAGTTTCTGAAATTGTTGTTGCTTTTAAAAGCCGAAAAAAGATAAAATTTATGAAGATATTCTATTCAAAATAAGTTCGAAGAAATTTATTTTGCTGTTCAAACGCATTTTACTGTAATTCTCATGTAG
The DNA here is from genome assembly GCA_963922195.1 of Panagrolaimus sp. PS1159. Classification (NCBI taxonomy): domain Eukaryota; kingdom Metazoa; phylum Nematoda; class Chromadorea; order Rhabditida; family Panagrolaimidae; genus Panagrolaimus; species Panagrolaimus sp. PS1159. The sequence goes on along the minus strand of CAWUHW010000012.1, from coordinate 2,041,283 downwards.
TGAAGGTGAATGTTATGAAACAGAAAAAGATATGATTGACGTCGAAGTGAATCTGTTTGATGCAACTAATGATATTTATAAAAAGTTAAATTTTTAAGCTAAATTTATTGCCTGTATTAAAAGTAGTATATTAACAGAGTAAAAAAACATAAATCACATAAAAGAAAATGACATTAAAACATTACATTCCAAATGCAGCTAAAATTCTTCTAACAAGTTGCATATCGTCTGCTTTTAAAGTAACACGTTTAGCATGATTTGTACACATATAAGAGGCTTCAAACAATGTAATAAGATAAGCTTCAGATGCCTAAAAAATAAACATTAACAATTTTCACTTAAACTAATAAAAAAATAAACATACTTGCATTAAAGCTGTAATAGCTTCACTTTGAACTCGAAAACTTTTACCGCCAGACATTCTTGTAATTGTTTCTTTAACAAGTCGAGAAAATGGTGCCACCTTTAATAAATTATGTGTCGTACTTTGTAATTTTTTTATTTCACGATCAATATTAGTTCCAGCTTTTCGTTTCTTAGTTTTCTTTTGAACACGTCCACGACTAATTGAATGTCTTGAATTGAAGCGATCGACTCCACCAGAATGATAACCAGAAGCAAATGACTGAACATAATGATTTTGCTGAGAATAATCTTCTAAAAAAGTCCTTGTTTAATACGCTTACTTTGGATTAATAAACATACGAGAATATTGTTCTGGTTGATATCCAGATGCCATTGATTGATCGGCAGGATTTTGTTGTGAGTAATCTTCTAAAAAAATTACATGTTAAAGATATTTGGGTTAAAGAAACATACGAGAATATTGTTCATTTCCAAAAGGTTCATAGCCAGAAATTTGTGACTGATTACCATGATATTGTTGACCTTCTAAATTATTTATGTTAATTACAATTTTTTACATCAACAAACATACGGTATTGTTCCTCAATTTCTTCTTCTGGTTGATAGCCAGAAATTTGATCACCACGATTTTGTTCATTGAAATTTTCTAAAAAAAACAACTATTAAATACTATCTTTAATAAGTAAACATACGGTCTTGATGTTCATCCGATAAATATCCAGAAACATCACTTTCATTGAATGCAATTGCTAAAAGATGAAAAACCTACAGCTTTGTCTATAACAAAAAAAATGCTTACGAGAAAGTTGAGAAGTATTAAAAAGTGGTTGAGAATGTCTTACTGGAGTTGAAGTTGATTGTGTACCAGATGGATTATCACCTGTAAATTGAAAGTAATAATAATAATAAACAAGATTAAATAAAACAAAAATATACCCCATTGCTGTTGTTGACTTGGTGCAAATGGATCTTGTGAAAATGCTTGACTTGGAACATATGTATTAGCGTTGATCATTTGTGGAGCAGCCTTTTGTCTCATTTTTACAAATTATAATTACGAAAAGTAAATAGTAAATAAGTAATTTTTTGTAAAAATTTGTTGAAAATTTCAATAAAAATTTTTTAAGAACGCGCAAAATTCGCAAAATCTTTGAACCGCCTTTTTTATTTTCGTTGTGAGACTTTTTTTGTAAAAAACAGCAGCTGCGCAAAAAAAAAACAAAAAGTTTGTGGAACGAACTTTTTTCTTCGTTTTTTATAATAAAAAAATTTTATTGTCTGCTCTTCTAACTTTTTTTATTGATAAATTTTTTTATCACATTTATTGTTTATCGAATCTAGCTTTTGCTTACAATAATAACTTTATTATATTTTCTGTCAATATATCTTTACAGTTTCGCTTAATTTTACAACAAAAAAGAAATCAGCATTTAAAAATTTAATTATTTTTTTACCTTTTTGATACCCGTCTTTTTTTTTTGCATTTTTTCAAAAAGGTTTTAAAAACAAAGGTTTACAAAAAAATTTAAAAATACATTTTAAAAACAAATTTAGAAAAAAATGGGTAGGTAGAAAAGTTGATAGTGGATTTCATTTAAATTTTCACAGGTCAGCAAGAAAGAAATTGTTTATTTTTTGAAGTGGAATATGTTTCGATCAAAACTGAAAAATGATCAAAGATGTGTTTTTTTTTCATTGGTCTGCATAAGGCAAATCTTCCACCATTAATTTCACAGGTGGTCCAAATCTAGTGTTAAATGATGCCTAAAGGGGTGGTGGGTTGAAAAATTGGGTAAATAACAAATTAAAACTTTTTATTAAAAATCATACTGTATTTTAGTCACTTCAAAAATATGGATTAAATTTATATGTTCGAGGTTAAAGGTATCATCAAAAAATATTTTTTATATTTATAGAATTATTAAAAAAAATGTCCAAAAATCAAAACAAATTTAAAAAAATACAATCTTAAAATTTCAATAACATGGACAAATCGACAATTACAATATAGTTTCAAAATATAATTAAAAACAATATACAAACGTTCGTTTCCCGTACAATAAATATTAAAGGATATGAAATCAGTTCAAAAGGTTAGTAAAAAAATATAAAAGCAAAGATATTTTCACCCGCACAAAAACAAAATAAAGCATCAGTTCTCATTCAAAAACAATTCATTTTGTTAAACATTTTTGTTACCACCGCTTTCAAGATCAATGTTATCAGTAATTCTAACCTTTTGCATATTCCCATTTGGAATATTATTTCCTGTTTGTGGTGGAGAATCATGTGAAAATTCAATTTTATTTTGCATATGTGGTGGTGAATTATTGCCTGAATGATCCATAAGCTTTTCCATATTATGATGATGATGAAGTGTCCAATCAACAGATTTTTGTGGATATGTACGATATGGTCGACTAAGGGATGAATGTTCACTGCTGTATTCATTCTAGAAAAATTGATATTAAAAATTTTTCATTTAATAAAAATCAACTTACAAGTCTTTTTCGTCCACGGCTTGTACGTCTACCATTTTGCCATTTAAGAATTGCAAAAATTAAAATTCCAATAATACTTAAAAGAGCAAGTCCAACCATCATATTTCGTAAATCTCCTATATAATCAACCATTCGATGCATATCATCTGCAACCTGAAATACCTGTCATTAATGATTTACAAAAAAAGAATAATTTAAACAAAAACAAACCTGCATCATTTTTGGTACACCTTTATGAAAGATATTATTGAAGTCCGGCATCGGATAACCAGGATTTTCCATCATTGGTGCTGGTTCTGGTGGGGGATTTGAATATGTATTTCCCATTGTTTACTTTTTCTTCTTTTGATTTGTAAAAAATAGGCGGAGTCAGTCTTAGCTTTAAGAGATCAAAAGCAAAAAAATGATTTCACCTATAAATTACAAAAAATGCATTAGCAAGCAAAGAAAAAAATATGCCGGAACAAAAAACGAAACGCGAAGATTAAAGAAAAACCACGCGATTATTCATTCCATATATCTTCTTTCAATTTTTTTAGACCAAAAAGATGTTAAAGAAAGACAAGAAAAAACGAACATGTTTTTAAACTTTCTCGAATAAACATTTATCTTTTCTTTTTTTTGTTTAGACAAAAAAGAGCAGCAAACGTTGAAGATCTGTTTTTTTTCTTCAGCACAATTTTTTTGTAAAAATGAACACAGAAAAAGAATGCGATTGAACTTTGGCAAAAAAGAAAAAAAAACAAAAATGGGCAAATGGTTGAAACGGCTCTATGGTAGCTTGAAAGAAAAAAAGAAGCAAAAGATTTTGTTCAACATCGATAATCGAAGATGTTCATTTTCTCGTAATAAAAAAAAAGCATCTTCAAGTAAAGCAAAAAACGAAACAAAGAAAGGACAATAATAGGGATTACAACGGCACTTTTTTAAAAAACATAGAAAATGAGTGACACAAAATAATTAATAACTTTTTTTGCTTGAAAAAGAAGCATTAACTTCTTTGTGTTTTACAAACGACAAAAATTATAGAATAAAATAATGGCTTTTTTGCCCAAAAACGTAAAAAAATACTCGACAAATGTTAAACTGAATTGAAGAGACAAAAATAATGGCTAAAAAAAGGCAAACGACAATCAAAATCGCTATTCAAAAAAAAGGTACTTTTGCTTTAAAAATGGAGATAATAAAGGTAAAAAAGTGTGTCTTCAAAGACGAAATAAAAAAAAAGATGGAACACTTTTTGATTTCTTAATTTTGAAAAGAGAAAGAGAAAAAAGCTTAATGGAAAGCAATCAAACAAAAGTTTTTTAATTGATTTAAACAGCTGAAAGAAAATCATCAAATAAAAAGATCTTTTTGATTTTTGATAGACAGCTTTAAACCATGTGGGTTGAAAATTAAGAAGGTGAAAGGGGGCTATTTGGAATGTGTTACTTTTTTTTTATTCAAAATAGAAATAGAAAAGAAGTAAAAAAGGTGTTCAAAAAAAATTCGCCAACTTTTTTCTAAAATCGTTTGCAAAAGATTTCGCAAGAATTTAAAGATGTATCTCTTTTTTTAAAAATGTTTAGACAATTTAGTTAAAACTGATGATGAAACTTATTTGAAAGAACAGAAAAAAGTGACTAAATTGTCTAAAAGCCATTTTTGATTGGTTACTGTAACAGAAAATTTTTCCGACATTGAATAAATAAAATTACAGTAATTTCGAAAAAAATTTTCTACTTACACAAAAATGTAAACTAAATTTAATGAAATTGATTCCAAATTAAAAAATTAAACAAAAAACACTCACAAAAAATTCAATGGTAAAAAAAATTTTCTGTCTGCTGCAACTGCGCTAATCTAGGTTAAACAAACAAAAGCTCAATTAATCTCCTCTCTTTTTGCCATTGCTATTTATACCTCAAAATCGAAGCCACTAAAAAAATCGAGGCACAGCAGGAAACATATCGAATGAAAAAAAGAAAGACAGTGCCAAAAATCCTCATCATCACCTTTTTTTGACATTGTGTAAATCCAATGTAAAAATTGACACGAAAAAACATCAAAAAAATTTTTAAGACAGTTGATTTCAAAAAAAAGTGAATTCCTTTCTTTATTTTTATTTTTTGCAAACGAAAAAACAAAAAAATTTGATGAACACTGAAGATTCAAAGCTTCTCGTTTTATTTTTTCTTCAAGGAAGAAAAACGTTTTGCGTAAAAACAAATAACCTCCCAAAAATAAAATAAATAAATATCAAGGGTGGGAATGGAAAAAAAGGGAAGAAAAAGCTTCTTATAAAAATAAATGAAAAGTTGTAAGTCAGGTAAAAACAAAAGAAAAGATGGTACTCGAAAAACTGAAGGCAAATTTCGGTTGAAATGAAAAAAAATGTTAGGTTAAATTCCAGCTATGATTGAATGTGTTTGAGTGGATTTTTAGTGAACATAAAAAACAGAATACACAGAAATTTTTGAAAAATCTGTGTAAATTTATTTTTAAGAAACAAAATGTTAACTTTTGTTTCAAGAAAAAAATACGTTAAATTTAGAAAAAGCAACAAAAATTAAATGTTTTTTTTAAATAAAAAACATACAGTAATATTTTCTTAGAATTTAAACACAGTTTAGAAGACATTTAAATTTTTCCCCCATTACAATATTAATTGTGAGTAAATTGTTGTAATGTGATCCCCATATATTATTATAAAAATAACGAAATTCAACTCAAAACAACAACTTTTTTTTATAAAATTTTAAAAATTAAAAAGACAACAAAAAAAGTTATTTCAAAAAACGAAGAAAACAAGTGATCCCGCCTTTTGGACTTTACATTTTTCAAGAGTTTACTATTAAATTTTTTTGTTTTTCCTGAAACAACTGTTATTTTCCCCATTTTTGATCATCACTTTCATTTTTGTTCTTTTTTAGAGAAAGAAAGAAATTTGTGATATTAAAAAAACGAGAAAGAACATTGTGTGAATTTTTTGCCTGCTTTTCTTTGTTTGCCGTGTCATGCTTATTTTCGGCATAAAAACAGGTGCTTTTTGGGATTGCATAAAAAAAGATACTCCTCTTTTTTTTAATTCTTCCATTTTTTTTTGTCTTTTTTTAAAAGTTTTAAAGAAGCAAGCATCTTTCTACCTATGTTTTTTTTTCATTTGGCGATGACAAATGATTTATGACAATTACAAATAAAACAAAAGATTTTTTTGTTTTTATTTTTTTAAAGTTGATTGAAAGTCAGTCAAGAAAAGGAAATGGAAATGAAAATGAAAAGAAAAGGGATGGTTGCTGCTGCTTGATTGACTAATGCTTTGATAAATGACAACATTCCCGACAATGGCAATAAAATGAAGATTTTAAATAAAAAAAGTGAATAAAAGATTTTTTTCAAAAAGAGAGATTAATTTATTACGAAAAGTTAACGATTTTACGATTTTTATATGGCAAATTGGGATATTAGAAAAAAGTTTTATAACGGGCATTCTTGGATCCAATTTTAGGGAAAAATATATAAAAATGCGATGAATTAATTTCAAAAACTAAAGTTTTAAAGCAAAATGAAACAAATTTATTGATAAAAAATTAAAAACAGCCAAGTTTCAATAAACTTTTTTACATTAACCACAAAAATTTACTAAAAAAGGTGTTAAAGAAAACAAAGTTTCATAATTGTCATTAATTCAATAATTCGATAATTATAACTGATAGTAAAAGTGGTGATAATTAAATGAAAAGGAAAATTTTTCTTTGTTTTTGTCTGAGTTGTTGCAAAGGAAGGAAAAACAGGTTGTTTTTTCATACTTTTATTTTTTTTTGAAATGAATGCGTGATATTGGAATGTTAATTATTTACGTGTTGAACTTGTTGATCAATTTTTTTCTTTTATGTTTTACAAGCTTAATTAAGTTAAGCAGAAAAAATAATTAAAAGATCACAAATAAAAAAAAACTAATAATACTTTTTATTTTTAATAAATATTTTCACATATATTAACCTTTGATAATACAAAGTTTCCATTCAAGATATTTTTCAATGACACAAAATTAAATTAATTAAAAACAATTTCGTCGTATAAAATGTAATACATTTGAAAAAAGAATCAAAGAAAAAGTGAAAAAAGTATGTCATTTTCATTCATACCAATGACAGCACTGAATTAGATGAAATTCAAACTGTTTTAAGAAGTTAATTATTGTGTGATAAAATTGATTTTAAAAAAGTCGTTAAAAAATTTAACTATAAAAATTAATAAAAATTACCACTATTTTAAAAATAATCGTTGTAGATTGGAGTGATTACAAAATCAAAAAATCATTTGAAAATTGCATTTTTGTTTTCTTAAAATGAAGCAATATTTTAAAAAAATCTGTATTATTCGGACTTGACGAAATCTCTTCTTTTTTTGACCATCCATCTCAGCATAAAAATTTCTAATTCATTTTTCGACATTTTTTTTATTTTTAGACACTCAAAAAAACGAAAATTTCATAACTAAAAAATAAAAAAAAGGTTAAGCTACCCCCAAAAAAGGGGGATAAAAATTTGAACACAAGCTTGTTTAAAAGCATTCATTTCAAATTTCTTTTTTTTGTTGATTCAGGTGTTTTAACATCCAACGTGCCTTGACATCGATAAACGAAACAAATCCTCTTCTTTTTTTGACGATTGAATGACCAATAGTTTTATAATGTACATTTTGAAATTATTACATTTTTTAAAAAAGTATGAAAATTACTTTTTTTGATTTTAATTAAGGATTTCGATATTGATTTGTTTAAAAACGAATGAATAAAAAAATTTTGCCATTCTTTTTTTTTCAATTTTTAAAGACTTGTTACATTAAATTATCAAGGATACTTTTATGATATCTTTGTTAGCCGTAAGACACAAATCCGATCGGTTTGGATCCTATGTACTGAATATCTGTGCCATGGCATTTATCTTCATGTATTATAGGGGAGAATCATGATAATCCAATTTAAATTTTACCATCTTAACCTGTTTTTCGATCCAAAATTAAGCTTAATTTGCATTTCGAGCTGTCATTATTTTTATTTTGTCACCCCAAAAGAGGATGTTGTTTCTTTCTTTTTTTGTTTTTATTGTTTCTTTTGTTACCTTTCTTCTTTTTCTTCTGCTTTTGATGAAGAAGATGTTGATTGTTTGCCGAGAGACGCGAGCTCATCGCACCCATTTTTGTCGGAAACTTTTTTTTTAAAAAATTGCTTTTCCTCAAATGGTCACAAACGGCAGCAGCAGCTTCATCAAGTTATATCTCCCTCTTTTGTGTTTTTGTTGAATTTTTGCGAGATCGTTGAAATCTGTCTCCTCTTCTTTTCTTTTCTTCTTTTTTGCCACTCAAAAATCGCGAAACTTTTTGAATAAAAAAAAGAAGCAAATAACAAATGAAAAGGCGTTTAAAGCTTGCTTACCTTTTTTTTCATTTAACTACCAAAAACAATACTTTCAAAAACAAAAGAGGTCAATATCTAATGTTAATAAAAATTTTTTCTATTGTTTTTAATTTTTAATAGACGTGCGTTTAATTTAAATATAAGTTTGTTATCCTTTTTAAGTTTTAATTATACGTTTAATTTTAATTAAATTTAAAAATTCTTATTTTCACAGATTTTTTACAAATGTCTTCAATGTCACATGGATATTTGCTGATAGGACTGATAATAGGATTAATTATTAATGTTAAATCAACATTTGAACTTCAAAATGGAAGACTTGGTGGTCCATGTGTTGTAATAGGATTAGAACCACCATGTGGAACGCTAAATGCTATATGTGTTGAAGGTGTGTGTTTATGTGCGCCTTCATATAGAAATATTGGAAATTTATGTGTTCATAGGGATAGAGGTAATATTATGTGCATTATTGAGTATAAAGATTTTTCGAATTTTCTAAATTCCAAAAAAAAGATTTTCCTTTATAAATTTAAAAATTGATCAAGAGAAAAAAGATTTTCAAAAAATTTTGAAAAACATTTTTTCAAATTGAATTGATATTGATTGTAGGTGCAACAGTTGGTGAAAAATGTGAACATACGGGTGATTGTAAAGGTATTGGAGAATACTGTAGCTCTTTCAATGTTTGCATGTGTTTATCTACCCATGTTGATGTTGATTCTCGTTGTCAGCCAAGTAAATTTTCTTTTCATTTAATTTTTTCTTAATATCCTTCTCCATTTTAGTAGTATATCCTGGACAACATGGTTGCATAGATTCTCGCCAATGCTCCAAAGCATTTCCTGGTGGAATTTGTGATAAACGTGGAAAATGTATTTGTCCAAATGGATTAATGCCTTCTGGGCATACATGTACCGTTGGTAAGGTTATATCTCTCACTTTTATCTCTGTCACGGCTGTCAATCAATAAAAAAAAACTTTTTTTTGCGGTTATTAATGACTCATTTTGACATATATCTTTCGTTTTTTTTGAAACATAGTTTTTTTATGTCACCTGTTCATGTCTCGTCTCCGCAATGTTAAGCGAAAAAAAATTAAATTCAAAAAAGATTTGAAAAAAATTGCTAAAAATCTTTAACCGTTCTAAAAACTTATTATTAAAAAAAAGTCATGAAAATATTTTTATTATGGTTAATTTATTTAGCATCAAATATTGCAAATATTATTTTTGCTGATACTTTACCAGTGCCATTTGGGACACCATTTGGAAAATATTCAAATTATGCATCAGCTTATAATTCTCCGTTTAATAATAATAATTATGATTCACATCGATATCCGTCATATAATTCACAAAATAGCAGATATTATCAATCCCCACCGGCAAGCAGTAACAGCTTATCTGGATTAGCACCAGGTATTTTTTTTTTTGAAAATATTCGATTTCTTGATTTATGAGATCTAAAAAAAAACATTGGAAAGTATTTTCAAAATTTCAAAATGTGAACAAAAACTTTAATGTCTCGAACGGAATTTTGTTTACCTAAAATATTTACTTTCTAACTTAATTTTTACAAATTTCAGAATCCGTTTGTAGTACAGATTCTTCATGTGCCGGATATCCCTTGGCCTTTTGTGATGGCATTTGTAAATGCCGGGAAGGAGCATTAAATGCTGGATCAACTTGCATTTCATTATCCAATTCAAATGGATTTTCTCGTGGAAGTTGCCCTTCTGGACAAACATATGTCTCTGAAATTGGTGCATGTATGGCACGTAAGTACTTATACATATCCGCTTATGTGAAAAGTTTTGTGTTATTTAAAAATGTGTATGTTTTTTTGTCCTTTAGAAGTTCATCCAGGTGGTCCATGTCAATATTCACAACAATGTAATGCCGTAGAACCTGGAGCATTTTGTAATCGGCTTGTTTGTGAATGCATTTATGGAATGCAATCAACAACCGATGGACAATCGTGTACATTTATTGATAGAAATTGCACAAGCAAAGGATCAATTTGGATTGCAGAATTAGGTGAATGTAAACAAGGTAAAAAAATAAATTGTTTTTGTTGTTGATGTAACTTTTTGTGTTTAAATGTTAATCGTTTTTTGCTTTTTGGGATAAAATTACCTAATTTTTTTTTAGTAATTTCTCCTGGTTCTGGCCCCTGTAGTCATTCAATGCAATGTTCAGCTGTTGTTGAAGGTGCACATTGTTTCCTTCAAAAATGTGCATGCCCAAGTAATTTACCGGTAGCAACTGATGGCACTTGTGGATATAATTGTTCACAAGGATATGTGTTTTCAGCAGTTACAGGAACATGCCTTCCTAGTAAGTTTTATCCTTGTTTATTCATATTTATGTTGTTATGTTCTAACATTGTTTATATATTTCCAATTCCACTATCCTTCCTTCTCTAATAATTCGTGTTATAGTTGCCCAACCTGGTGGTGATTGTCTTTATTCTTCACAATGTCATTCCATATATCCTGGAATGTTATGTGATATGAATCGTTGTCGATGTCCAAATGATGAAGTTTTCTCTGGAACTCGATGTACAGCTTCATGTCCAAGAGGATATATGAAAAATCAACAAGGTGTTTGCCAACCTGGATGTCGGGCAAATCAAATTGAATATAATGGTGATTGTCTTGAACGTTCTGTCCCTGGACAATCATGTCTTGTTAATCGTCAATGTAGTGGTGGAAGTGTTTGTACAAATGAAATATGTACATGCCCACAAAATATGGCAAATTCTAATGGTGTTTGTGCAATTGGTAGGATTGAATTTGTTTTTGTCTTTTATTTATTGTTGTTAAAAGCTCTCTGAGAAATTAAAAACGACAATAAAAACTAAATTTAAAATATTCAATTTTAGTTCGATCCCAACCAACTGAATCCTGTTCACTTGGTGAACAATGTTCCGGTGGTTCAACTTGTGTTGATGGAGTTTGCCTTTGCCCTCCTGGTACAAATTCAATTAATGGCAGATGTGTTACACCAGTAACTGGTAAGGCTTTTTAGCAAAAAAATATTTTTGACACATTTACATTTTTTTTGTGTGAATTTCACTCCTTTTCTAACAAATTCTAACATTTTTTAACAGTTCCCCCAAATTCTGCATGTAATTCTGCTGTTCGATGTGGAGGTGGTTCAAAATGTATTTCAAGTATATGTACATGCCCTCCTCCTTTACAATCTTTAAATGGAACATGCCAACATCCACCAACAGTGCTTCCTGGACATCCATGCCCAACCGGATTGGAAAGATGTATTGGAGGTTCAACATGTTCAAATGGAATTTGTGTATGTCCATTGGGTTCAGTTGTACAAGGTTCTGAATGTTCAATAATCGAACGAGCAATGGCCGGACAATCATGTTCAATTTCAAAAGTTTGTCAAGGTTATGCAGTTTGCGTTCAAGGAGTTTGTATATGTCCAACACCATTTGTTATGCAAAATGGTAATTGTGCTTTACCACAAATTGTTTTGGCTGGTGAATCATGTGCAGATGGAGAAAGTTGTGGAGAAAATGCATTTTGTAATAAAGATAAGGTAAGACTCGCCGTGCTCTAATTTTTGATGGATATTTTGAAACATCTTAAATTTCAGATATGTGCTTGTATTCCTCCAACAAAATCTCAAAAAGGAATTTGTTCCCAAGGTTTTTCTGCAACACCAGGAGAATCTTGCTCAAATGGTGAAACCTGTACAGGGAATGCAAATTGTATTTCAAATGTTTGCATTTGTCCTGCTGGTACAGCATCCCATAAAGGTCAATGTACATTAATGACAGAAACACTTGGACCTTGTACAGATGATTCACAATGCATTGGTGGCTCAAATTGTGATATTCGAAGACAACTTTGCGTTTGTCAAAGTAAGAAAAATTTTAAAATTTAACAATTTAGATAATTTCAAAATTAATTTGAAGAAGATTATATAGCTGTTGGAAATGTTTGTGTAAATGTTTTTGGATCGAATATTCGACGAAAAGAATCAAAAGTTTCATTTTTGGAATTAAATGGACATGAAAGGAGAATGTCAAAAAATAAGTTTCACTGTTTCAATGACAAAGATTGCTTTGAAAATTGTACAACTGAACGATGTCGTTGTATTATGGTTGGAGGCAAAAATGGTGGATACTGCAAAACTGATAAAATTTTATCATCACCTGGTTTACCACCAAAAGTAGTATTTCAAAATGTAACAGTCTTACCCACAGAAGATTTAACATTGCAAACAAATTTTTCTAACGGTTTGTAAAAACATCTAATTTTTGTGTGCAGTGCTTCTTTTTTATCTATCTTTTTTGTTATTCTTTTCTTCTTTTATTTTTTTTCGTTTTTTCTTCTCAGGATCAACAGGACATAATATCCCAATAGGACCTGGATCAAATTGTGTCAGGGTTGGAGTTAAATGTGCATATGGTTCTGAATGTGTTGCAGGAATTTGTACATGTCCATTAGATTTTAAATCCGTTAAAGGAAGATGTGTTTCACAGAAAGGAGGTAATCTTTTAGGTTTTGTTTTTTCTTTTTATCTCTCCCCTCTTTTAAAGCATATCCGGGTGAAACATGTTCAAATGGTGAAGAATGTCAGCGATATTCATATTGTAATCAAGAAACTTTGAGATGTGAATGCATTGATAAAACAACAATGCCAATTGGACGAACATGCGTTCCTCGACTTCGAAGTCATCCAGGATATCCATGTGGAAATGGAGAATTATGTTCAGGGAATAGTGTCTGCGAAAAAGGGACATGTGTATGTCCAAAAGATTATCTTTTAAGAGATCGAACATGTGTTGAACCACCTGCAGGTATGAGATTATGGGATAAAAGATATCTTAAAATATAAATTATTTTTTTAGCAAAATTAGGAGATCCATGTGGAATGGGACAAATTTGTACAGATAATAGTGAATGTGATTTATCAACAAAGCGATGCATTTGTAGGCCATCATATCATTCAGTTCAAGGGGTAAGTTTAATAAAAATTATTTCGAAATCCAAAAATATCAACTTTTTTGAAATTTTTATTTGACATCCTTTTTATTGAAGTCGAAATTATTGAAATTTCGATTTTAAGGGTGTTTCGAAATTTAAAATAAAAATTTCTTGTCGAAATTAAATTTTCAAAAAGTTTTGATTTACCTGACAACAAAATGTTTTTAGGTATGCCGTCAGTTAACATATGCCCAAGTTGGTGACTTTTGTGTTGGACCTGAAATTCGTTGCTCTGGTGGCTCATATTGTGTTAGTGGAAAATGTGTTTGCATACAAGGCCTTCAAAATATAAATGGAATTTGTAAAAAAATGGAAAAAGTTTTACCTGGAAAAGTTTGTATTGATAGCGATGAATGTATTGGATTTTCGGTTTGTCGTGACAGGATTTGCCAATGTTTACCGCCAAGAATTCTACGAGGAAACAGATGTGAAGTTTCAACAAAAGTTACAATTGGAAAATCTTGTCGTTTAAGTGATATCTGTTTGGGAGGTTCAACATGTATTCATAATGTCTGCCAATGTGGAAATGATGAAATTGTAAGCAGAGGGGGATGTATCAAAAGGCCAAGGGTTAAACCGGGAGATATTTGTCATGCAAATGATATATGTAGCAGTAATTCAATGTGCTTTAAAGGAATTTGTACATGTTATAATGGATATATTGTTAAAAATGATCTTTGTGTACAAAGTAAACGAGGTATGTTTGAAAAATATTATTATGTGTGTTTCAACGCGAATATTTGTTTTACTGTTTGTGTGTGTAACTAACAACACATTGCTTCTTTAGTTAATCCTGGTGACTCATGTGCAAAAGGTGAATTTTGTGAAGGTGGTTCTAAATGTTTACTTGAACGATGTGTTTGTCCAAATAATTATATCCTTCGTAATAAAATTTGTGTTATTGTTGAAAATTCACATGTTCAATTGGGGCAACGTTGTGCAAATGGTGAAATATGTATGGGAAATTCAAAATGTCATCCATCAAAACATGTTTGCATTTGCCCAAGTGGATATCAACGAAGCGGAAATCAATGTATTAAAGTTCATGGTAACTTTTTGTATTTTTGTGACTGTTTTTGAATGTCTAATTTTTTAGTTGCTGAATTCACAAAACGATATACAGCAACAACTTCGAGGCCAACAACAACAATAACTGCAAATCCTTCCACAGATGGATCGGTAGTAAAATCAATAAATGAATATAATGGTGCAATTCGATGTAATCAAGATGAAGATTGCTCTGGCGGTGCAAATTGTCGAACAGGAGTTTGTATTTGTCCAGCTGGAATGTTAATGAGAAATGGCGTTTGTCGAAAGCCATATTCAGTTACAAAAGGGCATGGTAGTTTTTAAATTTTAAAAATTATTTCGTTACCTAAATACTTATAGTTGGACTTATTGGAAATCGTTGTGAAACAAATGACGATTGCATTATTGCACATTCAGAATGCATTAATCATGAATGTGAATGTGCAGAAGGTTTCAGAATTTTTGGTTCAACGCAATGCATTCCAAAACCAAATGAAACAAGAGGAATGAAAAAAATTGAAGAAAATGTTATACCATTTTCGAATGTTGTAATTATTGAAGTTCCAATTGGAGCTGCATGTAATATAACAAGAATTTGTTCAGAGGGTTCAATTTGTGTTAAAGATTTATGTGAATGTCCAAAAGGAACTAGAGTGTTTAAAAATTATTGCCGTTCAGCTCCAATCGGTTAAAATTTAATTGGAATTAGGTAAAAATAATTTCAAGTGTTTTAGTGCCACCATTAGCATCATGTTCAAATGGTGAAATTTGTTCTGGAAATAGTCAATGCATAAATGGGCTATGTTTTTGTCCGGTTAATTATGTATTGTATAAAGGATATTGTCATTTACCACATCAAAGTAAGCATTTTTATAAGCCCCTAAAATTTATCTGTTTTTAAATTCTAAAATAAAAGAATTACATAAAAAAATCTCTACTAAAAAATTTCAACACAAAATTTTTTTTTCTTAAATTTTATAAAATTTCTGTTAATTAAAATTTTCAGTTTTAATTCAAAAATCAAATTCAACCGAAATTGAAAAATCTCGTCCTGGTTTTGAAATATTTTTTAAAACAACAACAACAACCCCATTTCCAAATAATGAAATTACAGAAGCTCCAAATAAAGAATCGATAAACTCAAATTTACCAGAAATTTTTAATACCCTTTTTCCTGAGCTTCCAATTATTACAACTGCTCCACCAAAAGAAAAAGAAAATTCAATCAACGAAGAAAAAGAAGGAGAAACAAGTATTTTAAAAAGTTTAGGAAAACTTTTGCCTGAATTGGTTACAGGCGGAAATGTGGATACCGTACATCCAATTATTCCAAATTCAATTATAAAAAGTTGGTATAAGCTTTTTTGAAGAAAAATAAATTGTGTATTTTAGTATCAAAACCTGGTGAATTTTGTGACGATGAAATGGTATTTTGTTCAAATGGTTCCTTGTGTATTCGAAATCAATGTGAATGTGCTCAAAATTTAATTTTTTCTAATGGTTTTTGTATTCGTCCTTTATCGTTCGGGGGTGTGGCTTTAATTTCTGTCCCTTTGTTTTTTCTATAACTTTTATCTTTTGTTTTTTTAAATTAAAATAGAAATTTCGATTTTTTTAAATTTCAAAAATTTTTAACCTTAAATGTTTTTTTGTAGAAAAACCTTGTGTTGCTTCTAATCAATGTGCCGCGGGTGCTGAATGTATTAATGGAAAATGTAAATGCCCAAATGGGATGGTTGCTACACGTTTTGGTTTTTGTATTCGTGTTGTTAAGGGTTTCTTTTAAAATTTTATAAAATTTATCACATTTTCTATATAATTTTAGTCACACCTGGAATGTCTTGCAAAGAGGAAGAAGAATGTGATGGTGGATCAATTTGTCTTGATGAAATTTGTACATGCCCTTTAAATAAGCCTTCCATTGTTGGTGGAATATGTGTTCCAGAATCATCAAGTAAGTATTAACTTCAAAAAAATAAATTTAATACAAATATAATGTGTCTTTAACAATTAACATTTTTGCTGTGTGTTTATTAACCTTTAGCACCTAACCCAAAATCAACCCATCAAAATCGAAATCGTCGTGAAATTTCTTATGATTCAACAACAACAAAAAAATTTCGAAAACCTTCAAAATTCAATGAAAATCCTGACAATATTTCAAAAGCTTCATTATCGAATTCATTGAACGAAAAGAAGAATGGAGTTCAACCAAGAAATTTAAAAAGCCGTAAAATTGTTTATCAACAACCTGAAACAAATAATATAAATGATGTAATACCTCTTGGAGCGAATTGTGGTTTAACAGATAATAATTGCCCTTATGGAGCAGAATGTATTCAAAGTATTTGTCAATGTTCAACAGATTTTGTACAAGCTGGGCCACTATGTGTTTTAAAAAATAAAAGTAAAAATTTTATTTTTTTTTAATTACTTTTATAAAAGATTTTTTAAGTTGCAAATAATATTATCCTTCCTGGTATAGCATGTTCACAAGGGGATTTTTGTGATGGTGGATCAGTTTGTCGAAGTAAGCGATGTCAATGCCCTCCGGGATTAACACCACAAGGAAGAACGTGTGCTCCAGCATCATCTATGCCATTGTCATCTTTATCAGATACTCGATTAGCGCCATCATCAATTATTATCCGACAACAACCTTGTAAGCATATTTATAGGTTTTGTAAATAATTACGTAATCTGGTAATTTTAGTAAATCCTGGACAAACCTGTTCAATTATTAATATCTGCCTGGGTGGATCAACATGCCAAAATGGAGTTTGCGTTTGCCCGTCTGGCCAACAATCAATTAATGGCACATGCGGATCTGCAGCTGATCCAACAATACAATATTCACAACCTGGAGAATCATGCTTACGTGAACCAAATACAGTAGTCGTCATTGAATGCACAGGAAATTCAATATGTGCAAATGGATTTTGTACATGTCCAAATGGTGAAAGAATTGTTAACGGGATTTGTATTCCTCTTAATTCCCGTGCAGCTCCGGGTGAACCTTGTATTGAAGGAACAACAAATTGTACAGGGAATTCATATTGTTTAAATGGATTTTGCGTTTGCCGATCTCAACAATCTTTTTATAATGGTCAATGTCGAGTTGTTAATTCTGGGACGGCATATCCTTATGATCCATGTAATGGTGCAACAACACAATGTGTTGGAAATTCATATTGTAATAATAATCTTTGTCAATGCAATACTGGTCTAACATATGATCCAAATTCGAGACAATGTATTAATAATGGATATGGCACCGCATATCCATATGACCCATGTAGTAGTGGGACACAGTGTGTTGGAAATTCATATTGTAATAATAATCAATGCCAATGCAATACCGGATATGTCTATGATCCAAATACTCGACAATGTAATAACGGATATGGTACTGCAAATCCATATGATCCATGTGATGGAGTAAAACAATGCACAGGGAATTCCTATTGCAATAATAATCAGTGCCAATGTAATACTGGTTTAATATATGACCCAAATACCAGACAATGTATTACAAGCGGATACGGTAATAATCAACTTGAACCTGGTGCATATTGTGGTTCAACGTATACTGTATGCGTACAAAATGCTGAATGTGTTAATCAAATGTGTGCATGCCAAACTGGATATGTTGTATATGATAATAATTGTATTCCATATTCTGGAAATGCCAATCCTGGAGATTCTTGTCAACAACCTGGAATTGTTTGTATTGGTGGTGCAAGTTGTACAGAAGGAATTTGTGCATGTGCAAGTGGTTTTACACCAAGTGGTTCAAATTGTATCCCATATAATCCTGCTCCACAATATCCACTTCAATGTTTGTTTAATTCCTTTTTAGGATCCATAATTTCAAAATTAATTATTTTAGTAATCCCTGGAGAAACATGTGATTCAAGATGCGCATTTTCAAATAATTGCCAACAATCTTGTACTGGTGGTTCACTTTGTGTTGATAATATTTGTACATGCCCAATTGGACAATATGTTATTAATGGAAATTGTATTCCACAATTACCCCCTCAACCAACATATATTCCAACTGTAAGCAATTTTTTAAAGTTTGGTTATGCAATAAAAAAAATTTGCATATCTCAAATCATTGAATCATTGTAAATTCTAATTTCAGGCATTCCCCCCATCATCAACAATTCCAACATCTCGGCCCTCTGAGCCCTGTGACGTTAATACTGTCTGCATTGGTGGAGCTTCATGCATTCTTGGCGTTTGTCAATGCCCTCCAGGATATGTTCCAACATCAGATCTTTCAAGTTGCATAAATAGTTTACTTGTAAATTCTGGACAACCATTTTCACAACGATCATATCCTGCCCTTTCTTGTAACAAAACATACGAATGCCCAAAAAATATGATATGTGATCAACAAATATGCAAATGTTCTGATGGATATGTTTTACAAGATGGAGCATGTTATCCTTCACTTGATCAACAACAACAAACAAAAGATTATCCATCTGATAAAGTTGAGACGATTGAAATGAATTCAAATGGATATCCTGGAACACAATGTAATGCAAATCGAGAATGTTTACTGGGTTCAAGCTGTTTTGTTCAATATGAAGGAAAACAATATTGTGCATGTCCAAATAAAATGATTTCAAATACAACTGGTCATTGTACAATAAGGCTGTTATCGGATACTAAAGAAAGTAGGGATATCAGTTGTTTTTTATAGAGATAAAAAAATATTTTATAGAACTTCCTGGAACAAAATGTAAAATTGGTGAAAGTTGTGTACATAATAGTGAATGCTTAAATGGATATTGTATTTGCCCACAAGGACATACAAATAATGGAGATGGATTTTGTTTACCAACAAAAATGACATTTCCAAGAATTTCAAGAAAGTTATCACCTTCTGGAAAACAACAACAGCAACAACAAAATGAACCGCAAAAACGTTGTATAAAAACAAAAGATTGCAATTATTCTGAAACTTGTGTTGATGGAATTTGTTCTCCAATTAATTTAAAGTCAGGTAAATCCCTTTTAATGCTGTATACATTCAATTTTATGCAATATTTTTTTAGTCCCTCCAGGTTCTTTCTGCGATGATGAAACAAATCTTCGATGTTCGGGTGGTTCACATTGTTTTAAAAAAATTTGCATATGCCCCTATGGACATTTAATTCATGATTTAACATGTAAACCTGCACCACATGGTTATATCACATTCTTTTAAATTTCCCCAAATAACATATCTAACATTTTTATAGTAGCACCAGGAAGTTCATGTTTAAATGGTGAACATTGTGTTGGGGGGTCACAATGCACGAATGGAATATGTAAATGTCAGAGTGGAATAACAATTGATAACAAATCGTGTGGTACTAACGAAACAAGATTAAGGAGATATAAAAAATCTATTTACAATAATTGTAAAAATTGTTTTTTTAAAGGGATATGAGATTTGTAGTTGTATGTTTTAGATCAAATTGGAACAAATCAAATTGTTTATCCGGCACCAACATTGCCGCCATTGCAATATGTAAATTATACAACTTCACCACCTCCATCAATGCCACATTCATCTTCTCGAAGAACTCCAGAATATCCTCCATCATCAGCAAGACCAAATTCAGCTCAATCAAATACTACACCACCAAGACCAGCTTCATCAACTTATCATCCCTCATCATCATATTCCACTTCATCTTCTTCAATACCTCCTCCGTCATATCCATTACCACCACCAAATAATATCTCTTCATTTGAACTTGTAAAGCCATGCCCGACAGATGGAAAATGTTCTTTACCATATTGTTTCTGTTCATCAAATGGTCTTGGAATTCCAGGAAATTTAAGAGCATCAGAAACTCCACAAATGGTTATTATAACATATGAGGGGCCAATCACAGATAGAATAATAAATATCTTTAAAAGTTTATTTAATGGAAAATTTAAAAATCCAAATGGATGCCCAATTAAAGGCACATTCTTTATTTCACACGAATGGAATAATTATGATCAAGTTCAATGGCTTTTTTCAACTGGACATGAAATTGGTGTTAATTCAATTACGTAAGAATTTTATATTAAACTAAACTTACAAATCTAAGAAAAAGCCCTTTTGAAATCTTTGATATAAAAGCGGTTTTTGAATGATAATAATTCGAAATTTTTCATTTCCATTTTTTATTGTTACTATCACAGAGATAATAACAACAATATTTTGCTATCGTTTTTTGCATTCATTTTCAGAAAAAAACCGCTTGACATAAAAACCTTTGTATGCAGCGGTTTTTGAATGATAGTAATTCGAAATTTTTCATTTCCATTTTTTAATGTTACTTTCACAGAGATAATAACAAAAATATTTTGCTATCGTTTTTTGCATTCATTTTCAGAAAAAAACCGCTGGACAAAATTTTAAAAGTTATCGGATTTATCTCAATTTAATGATTTTTAATACATTTGTGAAATTTCTTTCTGTTCATCTTTAATTTTAAAATACGGCAAATCAAAATGAAAAATTTTCATGCTACGCGTTTTTATAATTGTCCTACAAAAACAAAATTTATAAATACAGGGTATTCCAACATAATTGCCGGTTTTGTTTTGGTTGGCAAATTTTTCTTTTTAAAGATAACCAAAAACGGACTTCACATTTAAACTCAACATGCTTTGAGAATTTTTTTAAACTTATAAAAACTTTTATAAAAATTTGTGATTTTATCATGGTTCCCTCTTTAAAAAAAATTGAGAGTTTGATAAAAATTTTTCTCAATTACTATCACTTTTTTTATTGAAGCGATTTTTTGTGATAGTAATGAAAAAAAACGATAGCAAAAATTTTCAGTTACTATCATTGCTAAAAAATTTGCATATCAGATATCCCGAAAATTTTTATCCCATACAAAAAAAAATCCTATGATTTATCGAACACAACTGTGAAGTCCGTTGTTGGTTATCTTTAAAAAGAAAAATTTGCCAACCAAAACAAAACCGGCAGCTATGATGGGACACCCTGTATTGCTACAAAAAATTTGCATCTTACGACTAAAATTAATGTTTTGACAAGATGATAGAAATTATTAAAATTTGGTTTTAAAAAATCGAGTTACTATCACTTTCAAAATCAATGATTTTTTAGTCGTGAAGCTCGCCCTGAACGATCTATCCCTGAATGGAAAGCAGAAATGGTTGGAATGCGAGAAGCTTTGGAAAGATTCAGTTATGTTGATTCATCAAAAGTTGTTGGAGTTCGAGCTCCTCGACTTGCAATGGGTGGCGATAATCAACTTAAAATGATGTCTTCAAATAAATTCGCCTATGATAATTCACTTTTTGTTGAAGGTGGACCATTTTGGCCTCAAACATTAGATTATAAGACTTCATGGACATGCCCATCAGGGCAACATTGCCCACAAGAAAAATATCCTGCTTTATGGCAATTTCCAATAAATGAAATTATTCGAAATGATGGAAAACGTGTTAGCATGTTGAGAAGTGCCCTTAAGGTTGCTTATATTTAAAAATATTACAAATTGAATAATATTTAAATTTTAGGTTTATGAAACTCCATTCAGTCTTTCACAAACAATTTTAAATAATTTTAATCGTTCAATGTCAGCAAATAGGGCCCCATTTGTATTAAATTTGGATGCTGATTATTTAAATAGTTTACCACAAGGTGGAGCAGTAAATGCATTGGAAACTTTCTTAGAAACTGTAAGTTTAAATTTATCATAAATAAAAAAAAGTTTTGGGGGGTAATAATATACATAATTTACTTTTATTAGCCATTACAAAACTTGTAAAATGTTTTCATAAAAACAAGGGCAAACCTATGAAATAGTAATAAAAAAAGCTATCCATAGATTTAACACCAAAAGACATAACATCTTTTTTTTGGACATGCACAAATAATCAGAAAAGCTTTTTTAAATATAATAAAAGTTTTAAAACGAGGAAATCTTAAATTATTTTCAGTCGCATTTCCAAAAAATGAAGATTTTTTTTAGAAATGCGAAAGATATAATTTTAGATTTCCTTGTTTTATGTGATAATATCATAAAATGACAGTATTTACTACAATTAACCTTCATAAAAATTTATAAAATACAAGAATTTTCGGGCTAAAATGATATAGATTTTGGTTGTTTATTCTAAAATTAATGAGGTCTTTTCGTTCATGTTCATGGACAAATATAAAACAATCAATATTTATATTGTCTAATATCATTAAATTCTCTGCTAATATTATCAAATCATAAACTTTGTGAAATTGTGAGAAGTTGTCGCCCACCTTATCAGCATTTGCTGCATTTTGGTTAAATTTATTAAATATTCAAACATTTTTTATTGTTTTCAAAACACGTAACAAAATTGAGAAATTTTTTTTAAAAGCATAAAACTAAACTATTTTTGTTGTAGTTTATTTTGTACATATTTGTGAGAAAACATTTTTATTTAAAATAAAAAAGCTTATGAATTATCAGACAAAATTTTTTAATGTTTTATATTATCGCAGATTAATGCATATTATTTGAGAATGCCTTTGAATAAGCTAAATTAAATTAGCCAAAAAGTTTAAAAATAGTGCTACATTAATTGTATTTAAACAAATTTGAAAAAAAAGATATACGCCTTAATTTTTTCAATTTCACTCAGCTTTAATCCATTTTTAGATTCTTGCACGAGATGATACATATGTTGTAACAATGTCACAAGCAATTGAATGGATGCAACGTCCAATATCGCTTACAAATATCAAAAATTTTACACCATGGCAATGCCGATACCGTATTCATCAACCAATTCGACCATGTGAAAATCCATCAGTTTGCTCGTATGCAAGAGTTCAAAATGCTGCTGGACTTCCACATTCATTTAGAGTTTGTGGAAGTTGTCCACGGACATATCCATGGTTGAATGATCCAGCAGGTACCAATCAAGGCCCGGAATTACCATATGGTCGAAGAACATGAAAAAAAATCTTTCGTTTTTTAACTTTTTGCGTTCTTCAATAAAAATGATGTTCTCAAATTTCTGATATTATCGTGTAGCTCTCTGTTTCTAAAAAAATTTAAACGTGCTCAAATTTTTTTCTGTTATATTTTTGTGGTTTTCTAAAATTTAAATAATGTGATTCTTTGTTGCAGATTTACATTATCCAAAAATTTTGTTTGTTTATGTTTGTATTATATTTGTAGTTTAAATTTTTCCTTTTTTTATACCCTTGAAATAATAATCAGTTAATAAAAAATTCAAGTGATTTTCTTTAAAATGGTATTTTTTTTCTTACAAAAAAAACAACAAATATTATGGCAAGGACTTCAACAAAAAGAAAAAATTTAAAAACAAGTTTAAAATTTGAAAATAAAATTTGTCTTTATTTCAATATTCTTTATTGAGCTGAAAAAAAGGGATACTAACAAAAAGTTTTGGAAAAATAAAATTTGCAATTACTATCCAAAAATATCAGCTCAAACAGCGAACGTTCAAAAAAAGGTTTTTAAAACGCAAATTTGCAAAAATTCTTCTTTTATGAAATTTTTTGGTTCAATCTTCATCTATTTTTTAACAAAAAACAAATTTAAAAACAAGTATAAAATTTGAGAATAAAATTTGTCTTTATTTTAATATTCTTTATTGAGCTGAATATAAATATAAAAGCTCGTATTTTCACAGTAAATTTAATGACTTTTTAAGAACTATTGTGATCTTCCATACTCAAATATAGACTTTTCAATAAACATGTTCCATGGAAAACCATTTATGCCTTCTTTCGATGCTCAAAAACGGGTCTTCAAAAAGACAAAATGTTTGAAAATATCGTGTTAAATGGAAGTCGTCTAAAAGAATTTTATTTAACTTTCTACTAAAGATGTTCTGATAAAATTTAAAAAATAAAGAAATTTAAAAACGTGCTTTTTTTGAATTTCTTTATAAAAAGCACGTTTTTATAAAGTAATTTAAAAAAAAATTTGTTATTTGTGTTGTTTGTATTATATTTGCAGCATGAATTTTTCAATTTATTTTCTAAATATTTAATAATCAGTTAATAAAAAATTAAAAAAATTTGAAAAAAATGAAATAAAATATGAAGAAATTATATTACTTTGAGAATTTTAATAAAATGTATTCTGCAAAATCAAAATTTTGATTTTGGAAAAACAAAAATGCTGAAATCGAAATTTCGGTTTTTCAATTTCAGAGATAAAAATTATTTCTGTATTTTGATTTTTCATAATCCTGATTTTAGCTATTAAAGAATAAAAACATAAGAAGATTAACGAGCTACAATATCTTCGATTGTTGGTGAGTAAATGGACATTCCACCATCAACAACCCAACATGCCCCAGTAATAAATGAACCAGTAACAGAATCAGCTAAAAGTAAAAAGACTTCATTCAATTCTTTTGGATCTGCAGATCGGCCCATTGGAGTAACTTTTGTAACAAATTTTGTCTAAAAATTCAAAGTTAAAATTTTATGTCTAAAATTGATGTAAAGAAACATACAAACATGTCATCATTTGATACTGGAGAATTTTCACTTGTTTCAAATTTTGTTGAATTTCTTGCCATAATATTTGTTGCAACTGGCCCGGGATTAATATTATTGATTCGAATTCCAAAAGGTGCAAATTGAAGGGCTTGTACTTGGGCCATTCGATCAAGAGCGGCTTTACTTGCACAATAAACTGTCATTATTGGATTATTCATCTAAAAATAAATTGGTATTTCGTCAGATTCTTGTCAAACTCAAAACCGCAAGAAATTTTTTATGCTTAACTTCGAAAATCAGGCAAAAAATTTTTCTTGTCGAAAGAAAAAAAGCCCTTACAGGTGTCATAAAAGCCGCAACACTGGAAACATTTATAATATTTCCTTTTGTTTTTTTTAAATGTGGAAGTGAAAGTTCAATTAATCGAAATGGCCTAAAATTTTGTACTTTTGTTTTTACTGTAACGATTTGGTGCTAAAACCAACGCTCTAAGATTAACAGCCATAACTTCATCAAAATTTTCAATTGTACTTTCGGTTTCACCTTTTCCACTTCCAATCCCAGCATTATTTATCAAAACATCAATTTTTCCAAATTTCTCCAAAGTTTTTGAAACCAAATTTTGTAAAGTTTCTTCTTTTTGAATTTCTCCTTGAACAACTAAGATTCGATCTTCGCTGATAGAAGCTTCTTTTAAAAGTTGTCGAGTTTTTTCAATTCTTTCTGAATTTGTTCCATGTACAACAACCGAAGCACCTTCCTTTGCAAATGCAATTAAAGCAGCTTGTCCAATACCAGATGAAGATCCTGTAACAATTATTGATTTTCCGTCAAATCGTCCCATTTTATTTAAAAATAACAATTCCGAAGTTTTAAGGAAAACGAAAATAATAAAAAAATGCAAAGAAGAATTGTCTCTTTAAATACCAACGAAAAATGATGAGTTTATTTTTGTTGTTTGTAAATAGAAAAAGAGAGGGAAAATTTGTCACAAACAAAATTTTTGTTCTGCACAAGGTACACCTTTTTTTACTCCTTTTGAAGTTTAGAAAAATATTAAAGCAAACAATGAAAGTTAAAAACAAAATCTTTTTTAAATGTTTCAGTTTTTTGTTACTTTTAAAATGACACAAAGAAACACAAATTACAATCTATGAAATTGAAAAGTCATCAAAAAAGAAGAACCAATTTTTTTGATCCAAAGTTCTGCAATAGAGATGTGCGGAATTTCGCTTCCGCTTCAGTAAAATGCGGAATTCTGCCCTTTTTTTTCACTTCCGTTTCCGCTTCCGTAAAAAAAGCGCCGGAATTCCGTGAATTTAATGCTTGTTTTTGCAAGAAAAAGTTGTGCTTTTTGTGGAAAAGTTTGCCCGCGAAAAAAGAAAGCAGCAAAAAATTAATGTTGTTTTTGTTAATAATTAACAGTTAATTGTTATCTTTTTTGTTGTTGAAATTAAATAAATATATTTTTCAAATTGATTTCGCAGATTTCTGACTTGAATATTACAGTACTTAAATAACATTTGAAAGCAAGTTTTTTTGATTTTTCTACACTATTGTTTATTTCATAACTTCCATGTTAAAAAAGACATTTAAAATATCCAATAAAAATCAAAATAGAACTACAAAAAAGCTCTACTAACACTAATACAATATAAGTATAATAATATAGGAAAAAAGAACAAGCAACTATAATGGGATACCCATTTTTTTAATCCATTTCACCTTCAATTTCAGGAACATCCATTGCTTCAGTGTAATACGTTGAATTATGTTTGGCTAAAATCCGTAATAAAGGACGAAGTTTTAGCCACCATTGATCAAGTGGTAGACGATGTTCAAAATCTGTTTCACCAGCAAGTTCTTCAACAGGTGTAAAAACAACTCGACGACCTCGAAGTCCCAATAATGTTGCAGTATCATTTTCAATGGCTTTATTTTCACATTTTTCAAGATCAACATATTCTTTTGCTTGTGTAATTAAATATTCCAATGCTCGAGCAGCTAATTTTGTACCCATATTTCGATCAAATGGTGTTGGATTACCACCCTTAAATTAAAATACTTTAAATTTTTTACAGTAGCATTATTTTAGCATACCTGTTGTGCATGACCAAGTACATTAATTCTTGTTGAAAATTCACCTTTTCCTTCTTCAGCAAAAAGTTGTTGAACAAATTCAGTTGTATAGTGTCGATTTGCATTTTCACATCGAATAATGAGATATCGTTGAACTCCATGTTGCATTTTTGATGTAATAACATTTACATCTTCTTTAATATCATCAACAGTAAACTTTTCTTCAAAGATATATGCATTATCAGCTCCTGAAGCCAAAGCAGAAATTGTTGCAAGATATCCACAATATCCGCCTATAATTTATTTTTTTAAATAATTACGCTTATTCATTTTTTATAAATAAAACAAACCCATTGTTTCAATAATAAATACTCGACGCTTTGTTCCTGTTGCAGATTGTTTAATTTTATCAATCATATGGCAAATTTCATTTACTGCTGTATCACAACCAAGTGAAAGGGAAGTTCCAGGAAGATTATTTGAAATTGTACATGGAATAACAGACATTGGAATTCGAAAAGCTTCAAATTTTTCTCGGTGTCTTGAAAGTTGTAGAACAGAATTATATGCTTCAAATCCACCAATAATAAGTAAAGCATGAATTTTAAATTTCTTTAACTGTTCAGCAATTTTTGGAAGATTTTTAAGGGGAAGTTGTTTTTGAGTTCCCAAGAATGATCCACCTAAAATATATGGTTTTAAGATGTACAGTACCGGTATATTTTTTGGTATTAATTCATTTTCGAAAATTTTTTATAAATTAGTTTAAAAAAATACTAACCATGCATAACCCAATTTGATACATCACCCCATTCCATTTTCTATAAAACTACAATATACTACCGTATATCAATTTCTGTAAAATCCAACCTTAACCAATCCGGATGCTAAACCATCAAAAGAATTATGAACACCATAAACATTACAATTATGATATAGCCCCATACGAACAAATGATCGAACCGCAGCATTCATTCCACCAGCGGGAGCTCCAACATTCATAACCGCAACATTAAATGTTTTACCTTCCGAAAGATTATCCTTTTCTGTTGGAGTATGAAGTTTTGTAAGTAAACGATAGGTATCCAAATTACGTTGAAATGATCTTCCTCGAAGTTTTACTGCTAATTCCCATTCTTTGCTATCCATTGCTTTTTGTACGGCTTGAGTTCTTGCAACACATTCCATTAATGGTACTCGTACCTAAAAAGTTTTCAACATTTGGATACTGTAAACTAATTTTTTTGCAATACCATTTGATTTCCATCAATTGATACAACACATGGCTCAGATTCTGGTGTCATTTCCATTAAAGCTAAAACAGCTTCAGCTCCCATTCGGCAACCTAATAAACGATCAAATGCAGATGGATTTCCACCACGTTGTACATGTCCCAATACTGTTGCACGAGTATCATAATGAAGTTGTGATTTAATAACATCTCGAACAATTTCAACTGTAATTGGTTGACCCTCTCGATCAATGGCACCTTCAGCAACAATAATAATATTTAGCCGAGTACCAGTTGAACGAGTATGATGCAATTTTGCACAAAGAATTTCTCGCCAATTTGTCGGTGGTGGCCATTCTGGAATGAAGCAGAAATCAGCTTCAGATGCCAAAGCAGCAACTAATCCCAAATAACCACAATGCCGTCCCATAACTTCAACAACAAATGCACGTTGATGGGATTGTGCAGTTGCAACGACAGCATCAACAGCTTCAATAATTCGTTGAAGGGCAGTATCAGTTCCGATTGTCATATCTGTACCACAAAAATCATTATCAATTGAACCAACAAGTCCAACAATCTATAAATTTTTATATTTGAAGGATACTGTATTTATGCAAATTTTTTCAAACTTGTATATTTCCACATTGTTCTGCCTTTTCTTTTGTAATTTTTCCTTGTTCAAGTAAATCTTTAACTAATGAAGGCCATTCTTGTCGAAATGTATTTGCACCTGTTAATGAACCATCTCCACCAATACAAACAAGATTTGTAATATCTTTTTCAATTAAATTAAAGCATGCTTTTAAACGTCCTTCACGTTCACGAAAATCTTTGCATCGAGCAGAACCAATAATTGTTCCACCACGTTGAATAATATCTGATACAAGATTCCAATCTGCTTCACGAATATTATTTTCACCATCAACCATTCCTTGATAGCCTTCATAAATGAAATATACCTTACAACCAAGATATATTCCCATTCGAACAACTGATCGAACAGCAGAATTCATACCTATATAAGATTAATTTTCGAATTATTTATTCAAATGTAATGGGATAAGGGAATGTACCTTGTGAATCTCCACCAGATGTAAAGACAGCCATTGAACGTCCTTTATAAAGTAAACGCTCAATATCACTACCTTCTTTTCCAATTGTTGGAACAATTGATTCTTGACGAATTTTTAGCTTTCTTGCTTTTTCAGCTGAAATTCGAAGAGGTGCAAGATCATCTTGTAAATGTGATGGTCCATCTGGCTCCTCCATTTTTGGAGTTGCTAAAATAAATTTTTAAATTGAATTTTTGGTAGGAAAATTTTATATTTGATTAAATTTAACGCAATAAAACGATAAATAAAAGTTTATCAAAAAAGAAATGATTTTTGATAAATTTTGTTAATGAGATTAATCAACCTCGTGATTAAAATTTTTTTAAGATTATAAGAAGTAAAAACAAAAAAAACATAAGATTAAATCTGGCAAAGTTCATTGGTTATTGGGTTTGACGCGATGGAAAAAGAAAAAGTTATTTAACTGCTGATAAATCGATTTTTCACTCGTTTCTCACAACAAAAAACAAAAACTCATTTGTGTGAAAAACATTTTCGACTAAAACTTAAACTTAAACGCAAACATTTGATTTAGTGAAAGAGCAAAAAAAGTTTCTGACGCAATTTTTGCTTTGCGCAAAATCATTTTGTTTTTTTGAAATTTTCAATATAAAACGTGCCATTTGAAAAAAAAGACTCAAAAAAGGGAGGAGTTTTTTTAAAGCCGCCTTTGGCATTTCCCAGACAAACATAAAAAAACACGGAAGCCAAAATGTTTTACTTTTTTGCACGAAAAAAAGTGCCTTCAATAATATTTTTTTAGACACGAGTTGACTCTAACTCTATTTTCTTTTTCTTATTTCTCCCAACAAAAACATCAGTTGAAAAAAAATGATGAAGACAAACATAGAGAAAAAGAAAAAGAGAGAGGCTGCATTTTATTTGGTTGAAACAAAAAAAATGTCTCAAAAAAAAGGGTCACCCCCTCAAGGCCAAATGCAAAAGGTTAAAGAATGAAAACAGCTGCTGTTTGTTTTGTGATAAAATTTTTTTCAAAGGAATAAAAAAAGGAAGTTTAATTTTTAAGAAGTTGTTTTTGATTTGATAAAACACTTCTTTTTTCATATCAATTTTAAAGTTAAAACAAGTGCCAAAAACTCTTTTTGAAGAGAAACGTTCACAGTTTTCAAGGGAAAAAGAAATAACAAGAATGAGCAAAAGAAAATATTATTCTTTTTCGATGCGCTTTGATAACATTAGAAAAAAGGAAAAACTGCAAAGACATCTTTAATTCTTTTTTCAGAGAAAAAAATGAGCAAAAATGGTGACCAGACAGTTGTAAATATAAACAAGTAAACAACAACATATTTTTAGACCAAATTGATTTTTGGTGAAAAATGTGTAGCGTTTATGTTTAAGTAAAATGGAAAACCGCAGTAAATTTTTTATGGTTTTTAAAATTTTTTGCAATCAAAAAAATTTTTTATTTTCCAAAAGATGATTAATAATGCATGAAGCAGATAAGAAAAAAATAGGTATGAGAAAATGGTTTTTTAATTAAAATCATTTAAAAAATTATCATATTCTTACATCGATGATAAAAAAAATAGACTATAGTATTTTTTAATTTTGGTTTTCAAAAATTGATTCACCCAAAAACTCTTTAAATATAAGACAGTTACCAAAATTAGAAAAAAAAAAGTAACAAAGTCACATAAAAATGAATTTTAAACAAATGAATTACTGCTCTCAAATGATCATTGATTTCAATGATCAACAAATTTAGTTCAATTTAGTCTGATAATATAAAAACATATAACACGTTTTTTTATTATCACAAATGATTTTTTGAGAATATTTTTAAAAAAGCACAATAATAATGTGTTTTATTATGGGCTGCAATTTCATGGGAAAGGAAGACTGCAAAAAGAATGAAAAAGAAGATACTGGGAAATGAAAAAAAAAATTAATAAACAAGCAATCAATCAATGATTTTATGCCTGCCATGAGCCCTCTATTTTTGGAGGATCATTTTTTAAAAAATTTGGAAGTTCAAACGATCAAGTATTTATGTCATAGTAATTTGAATACTGAATACAGACCTTTTTTATTTGCATTTGTTTCGTTTCCAACTTCGTTAGGATTAAGCAATTTTTGGGATGACTTAAATTGCATTATTTCTGGTGTACTTGGTGCACCACCGTCATCTTGTTGACGTGGGATTTCAAATGAATTTAGCCAAAAAGGTGATGTAAGATACTTGTAATTGTAACATTTTTGTACTTTAATGCTTCCCTAAAATCAAATATATTAGCAAACTTTAGAAATCATTTTTCATTGATACCTTTACAAGTGAATCATTTGCCTTATCATCGTTATCAGCTTCATTTAAATTTTCATAAGCAGCAATATGAAGTGAAATGGTGCTATTATTATTTGAAAATTTTTCATCTTCATCCCATTGATTTCGATTTTTAGAATCACTAGCGTTAAAATTTTCGAGTGCTTTTGAATCTTTATCATATTTAATCCATGAATTATCATTTTTCTTCTTTGAATAATTATCAACATAATTATTGTCTGATAAATTTAGAATAAAACTGCAGTTAAAAATTTTTTTTCTTGAAACACTTTTTTGTTACAGCAATTAATAATGTTTCCTTTGTGGAAAAAAATTAATTATTAAAACATGTAAAAGCGTTTTTTGTCTATTAATGTAAGAAAATTATGTTTTTGTAGGCATTGTTATGACAAATGATAGCAATTCGAATGTTTTCAAAAATTAAATGTTTTGCTTGCTATCATTTTGTCATAGCAGGAAAATATGAGGAAGAATGTTTTTTTTTAGAAATTGGTTTTGTTTTAATTTTTTTATTCCACAAAAATAGTTTAAAGAGTTTGTTTGTGAAAAGCTATTTTCAATAAATAGAATGAAGAAATTTTCCAAGTAGTTTGTTTTCGATTTTATTAATTTTGCTCAGAAGTCCTTCTTCAACGACGGACAAAGGAGAAAAAAAGAAAAAAACTTTAGACTGCTTTAGCCTACTTTTCACATAAAACAATCTAATACTTTTTTTGAAGTTAACAAAAAAAGACATCTATAATTTTTTTTAAAATGACTGAAACTGCAGTCTTGATTTTTTTTACCATTACACATTCTTCCACTTTTAGATGAGATGGTTTCAGATTGAACATGATTAATTCCAAAACATTTTTGATTTTGATTTAAATTAATTGTATTAAAATTGGGATCAAAATTTGAAATTGGATTTGTTCTATGAATTGTTCGTCGCAGCGGTGGCGGCTTCAGATGACAATAATCTTTTGTTGTCATCTAAAATAAGAATAAATCTGGATAAAATTAGGGAGACAAAAATGAATCAAAAACGAAGTCGTTGAAAAGCCGTTTTTAAAAAGCATCAATGAAGATTTCGAGACAATTTAAACATCTTTTATATTGATAGACTTGCATTTTTGGTTTTTGAGATATGTGTCAATCGCAGACAGAGATTTTTTCAAACAAAAACATGTTTCCCAGACTTTGATCGAGAAAAAAATGGAAAAAATGAGAATGATGAAATAACGAGCTTTGATTTTTGATGAACCATGTTTTAAAACTGCTAAAAAAACTTAAGAATTAGGGCAAAAATATGTAAATACGGTTTTTTATTAGATAAAATTTTTAATCCTAAAAGATCATCAAAACTGCTAAAATGTGGTTAATTTAAAAAGAGCGTAATAATAATTTTTTTCCAATGTTACATGAATTTTCTAAGATGAAACTTTTTTAAGACATTGATAATACAATCATAAAGCTTTTTGACTAACATATTATAAACTCTGTGGTTGCTACAATAAATAAAAAACATCAAGAAAAACTACAAGTTCAACAAAAGAATGACCCTCATCGATATTTACCAAAACAAATACCACTCTTTTTGATATATGAATGATAGAATCGTTTGTAAAATATCATCTAATTTTTTGGTGGTTGCATAACAATGACAAGGCCAATCTCCCTGTTTGTATGGATGAACAAATTCCAGTACTGCCAACAATCGTTCTCTAAGGTCCTTGTTTTTTTGGGGGTTCTCCACCAATATATTTCGGGATTCTAAAAAATCTGCCATTATTATGGTTGTTGTGGGGTTTTTATAAACTTACTTTATCTGTTGGATAAAATAATAGAAATTCACCATCTTTATTTGCAACTAATTCTATTGTTCCATTTGATCTTTTTAAGTTAACAATTAACATTTCCTTTCCATCGATTAATTGGACCTGACGTTCGCCCAGTTTTGAATCTTTTACTGTTTCGGGAACAGTCGCATCATTTTGGATTATAACAACTCTTTTTAAACGAAGAATTTCTCATTTTGAACCAATAAACTTTAAATCGTTGACAGAAAACATTTGGTTACAAATAGATAATCCTTTCGCGTCACATTGATAAATTCGTGGGACAAAAGTCGTAATGAATGACCAATCGGGTGTTTTCGACATTAAATTCAATGAACCAGTAATCCATATTTTGCTTGTAACTCCGCTCAACGAAACTCTTTTTAAATAAAGGGATACAATTTTTCGAAAAAATATTGAATTACGAATCATTTGCATATTCGTAATTCAATATCATAATCATAATGATGAAATCGTAGAACAATAATGATAGGATTTTTGATGAAAAAATACTTGCCTGATTGAACCATTTTCTCAAAAAATTTAGAAGATGCTGGATTATTTGTAATATAACGAATTATTGTAAAACAAAAAGGGAAAATTTGGCCTTGGTATGTGGAATAGAACATATGTCGTCGGGAAGCTGTATCATTGGCAAAATATCTCTTTGATACAACAGAAGATGAAGAACGTGTTTTTTTAGAATTTGATAGATCCATTTTCAAACAACAATTATTTTTCTTTTTGCTATAAAACCCTAAAAAATTTTTTTTGAAAAAATGAACGTTATTGAAAATGTTTACAAAGGAAGGATAATGAAAAACGGCAAAACATTTTGCAAAAAAATAATAAGGATGTTAGAAGAACTATATCTCTGGAGATGATATGGTTGAAAACCCTCTAACAATTTTAAAAAAAGAAATATTTTTTCATCTCCCCAGCAAGTGTGTTACCCGACTAAAATAAAACTAATTCTTTCTTTTTTTAACTATTAATTAAACATTATCTTTAACATTTTTTACTTTTTTCTTTTTAAATTACCAACTACTATTGTATAAATGTAATGCAACATCTGTTTACAGATGTTGCATTACATTTATACATTTGTGGCTTACTTACTTACAAGTATTACTGGTACCCAAATGGTTTCTTTCAATGATTTAATGGCTATTGCTTCAAAGTGTGAAATGCTTTTTTTAACAAATAGTGTCACAACGAATAATGATCTGATAGTTCCATAAGAAGATCTTATTAAAGCTCTTCAGAATGTACAATATTTTTCATAGTAGGCGATTTTTTATAAATTAGTTTTTACAAATTATTTTTTTAGTTTTCTACCTAAAAATTCTTCAAAAATTATTACTACCAGCACCGCTGAAGAATTGTTTAAAATTCCACATTTTTTAAGCCTTGATAAATTTGGGATGTTTGAAATTCCTGAAACTTTTGACATTAAAAGTTTCTATGATCATATTAAAGTAAGATTTTAAAAATCTATTTTATTTAAAATAATCCACCCAACTTATAGGTAAATGAGAAAACAAAAATTGATCTAGATTTTTCTCGTCAAATCTCTAATGAATATAAAACTCAACTTCAAACAATTGTTTACGAAATTATTGAAACGGAATATCTTGGTTACAAAATGACACGGATTGACTTTTCAGGGATGACAAATGATTCTCGTGAAAAAATGTTCAATCTTTATGGCCATACTTAATCTTTATTTGAAATTTACAAATAGAACTTTTTTAAAAATAAATTCTAAGATTATCGTTAAACCACGTTTTTTTTCCTGACGAAGTCCCACCAATTTTTTTCAGATATTAAACAAAAAAAACCCTTGTTGTTGTCAGTGTTTTCCCGATCCCGATTCCGATTCCGATTCTCGATTCCGATTCCGATTCCGATTCCTCATAAGGGAATCGGAAAGAATCGGAATCGGAACGAGAATTGATGGAATCGGAATCGGGATCGGAAAAGCAAAATGGAATCGATTCCCGCTGTTGTAATTACATTTAAATGAGATTTTAAAAAACATCACATGTGCTGAAATATTTCATTTTCCATTTGAAAATACTACCTTTATCGTGAAAAAATTTAGTCTTTTTAGCAAATATCAGTTAAATGTTTTATTAACCAGTAACATCGATGTTTCGTCCTTTTTTAGAAAAATGCATTTTCAGTTATGTGAAAGCTTGTCTAAGGATTTTTTATACCCGAATGTATTTAACAACATGATTTTTATAGTTTTTGATCAATTTTGGACAGTTTTAACGCAAAAATAAACCCACTCAAATGCATTCGTTTTTGGCTTCAAATTGCAGCTAAAAATAAATTATACAATAAAAGACAATGATGAAGCATATTTAACGCCCTTAATATATCCATGTTTAGATTGAACATTTCTATATATCCACCAAACCTATTAATGAAACATTGGCACCTTTTTTGCATTTAAAAAAAAAACAACTAACTTTTTCCATTCATTGCAGCAAGAATTGTTGCTTTATTTTCAAAAAATATAATTAAGCTGAAAAATTGCAGAAAAAAGTGTATAAAATAGCTCAAATTTTCAGTGCAAAATTAAATGTCCATCAGACATTTGTGTTAGTCTAACGGCGTTAGAGAAGCAAAGACAATTCAACTGCCAAAAAAATCATTCAAAAAAAGGTAAATTGCGCACTTTTTTT
Source organism: Panagrolaimus sp. PS1159 (assembly GCA_963922195.1). Taxonomy (NCBI): domain Eukaryota; kingdom Metazoa; phylum Nematoda; class Chromadorea; order Rhabditida; family Panagrolaimidae; genus Panagrolaimus; species Panagrolaimus sp. PS1159. The sequence goes on along the minus strand of CAWUHW010000012.1, from coordinate 2,005,241 downwards.
TCTAAAAAAACGCTGAGTCAGCCTTGTTCTCTCTTTTTTTTGACATTTTTGAGGAATTCAAAACTACTGCTTTTACCAAACAGAAAAAGTTGAAAGATAACGCGAAATCTGAAATCAATGATAGAGGAAAAAAATCAAAAGAGTGATAATACTTTAATTTAGCTGAATTCTACTTCATTTAAAAATTACAAAAAAGTTTAAATTCTTTTTATAAAAAATAATATTAAGGTTGTTTATCAGCTTTCTCATGAAATTTTTGATTTTACAAAAAGTTATTTTTCTGAATTTTATTACTTTCACTTTTTCATTACCGAATTCCGGATCATTGAAGTCATCATATTTAGCTATTTCATTTCATCAAAAAATAGAAATTCCGGGTTTTTGTGGTAGCTTTTTAAAAAATAATTGGTCCTGAATTCTTTATCCACCTAGACAAGGATATCAGCAGGTGGACAAAGAAGGAAAGCTTGAGGGGGAATTGGATTAATTCATTTGATCTTTTGCCGCTTGTTGAAAAAGATTAAAGCTGATCACAAGGGATTTTGTTCTTGCTTTTAGAAACACTGAAGCACTAAAGTTTTTGTTAAGATTATGTATTTGTTTAAATGATTTCATAAATCATGTTTGTTTTTTTTCATAAAAAAATTACAAATTGCTTTTATAACTTTTCTCAATACAAGGGCTCTTTTACTTTTGTAATTCTCTTGCATCAGGCACATGTTTCGTAATATTCAAATCTGTGCTTTGTAAATTTTATTTTTGTCGTCAAAAAGCGAAAAGAAAGATCACAAGCTGTCACATATGTACATAAATGTTTTATAATAAAAATGATATTTTTTCGGATGAAAAAAAGAAAAACAAAAGAAGGGCAGAACCAAAAAATATTGAAGCATTACATCCTTCTTTTTTCTTCTTTTTCTTTTTTTTCATTTTGCTGCAAAAGGCTTTTGCATCAGCATCAAAAAAAAAAACGAAGATGTTGCAAAAATAAATTGCGCCAAAAACCATTTCGCCGACAACGCTTTTTTTTATTTGGAAGTAAAAAGAACTGGTGATCTTTTTTTCGTTAACAGCTTTTTCATCACCTCTCTTTTTTTTCCATTTTGTAAATGAAAGAAAGATCGATCTTTTTTGGTAAATTAATTTTTCCGTGTTGAATTTGAGTTTAAAATACATGTTTAGCTACTTTTTTTAAGCTGAAAATATTATCGTTTTTTTAATCAACTTTTTCTCGGTTTTTTAAGAACAGTTTTCATCAGATAATTTTATTTGAAATTTCATCATATTTTGTAATTTTCAGCTTTTGAAAAAAGCTTAAACAATGGAATACTTTGTTTATCTGCCACCAAAATATCGTGAAGCTTTTGATGAACTCTCTGACATGATTGGAGGTAATCCAAATCCAGAAGAACAAAAAAAATTTTTTGATGAATTTTCAAAAAAGTACACAATGTTACCTCATACATGGCGGAAACGAATTCGGTATGCTCATTTTTTTAATGCTTTTGTTAAAAGTGTTAATTTTAAATTTTGCAGACTTGAAAGTGGTGATACACCTGGAAATCTTCCATTTGAAGTTTTTGTTGCATGTTTAAAAACAAGAAAAGAAGCCTTTAAGCATTTTTATCATCCATGGTACATTCAAGCACCTTTAACCGATCATCAAGAAAAGCAAGCTTTAAAAACTGTAAGATTTTTATAGATTTTAATAAATCCATATTACGAAATAAATGAATGTGGATTTTTATAAATGCATTTAAACTAACGAATCGCGTTTGAGCCGTTAAAAGCAAATTTCTAGGCATTTTTTGAAAGAATTATGTTTAACAATTTTAATATTCAAACCAGCGAAAAAATAAAACACGATTATTCTGAGTTTTACAGGGTGTTCCAACATAATTGCCGGTTATGTTTTGGCTGGCAAATTTTTCTTTTTAAAGATAACCAAAAACGGACTTCACATTTAAACTCAACATGTTTTAGGAAAAAAAATTTTTAAAAAAAATTGTGGATTTTAACATAGTCGCTTTGAAAAAAATTCAGATTTTGTTTAAATTTTCAAAAAAATTGTCACAATTACTATCACTTTTTTTATTGGAGCGGTTTTTTGTGATAGTAATGAAAAAAAACGATTGCAAAAATTTTCAGTTGCTATCATTGCTGAAAAGTTTGCATATCAGATATCCTGAAAATTTTCAAGCCATAAAAAATCCTATGATTTATCGAACACAACTGCGAAATCCGTTTTTGGTTATCTAAAAAAAGAAAAATTTGTCGGCCAAATGAAAACGTCCAACTTCGCTGGGACACCCTGTGTTTTACGGTTATAACAAAATGATAGTAATTGAAGCATTAATTTTTTTCAAAACAATGTTACTATCATTTGTCAAAATAGAGTTTGTTTTTCCTCAAAAAAAATTAAATTTTTAAAAAACAGCTAATGAATTAATAGCGATTGTTTTAAACACTCAAATTAATACTTTTAAGCTTCCACCATTTGGTAAAATTTATCGTTTACCGTATGCAAAACGTATTTGGAGCTTTTGTGATGTTTTAATGAAACAAACAAATGAAAATTTTGCATTTGATTTTCTCAAACAATATCTTGTTTTTCCTCATGATCAATTATATCGCTTTTATCGCTTCATGCAAATTAATTCTGGTAAACAAAATTTTTTTTTAAATCTTTTAAAATAACTTTTTAAAATTTCAGCCAAGAGAATGTTGGATGATGTTTCAACCAAAGAGAAATATGATGCGGCAATTAAATCATATAATTATATGATTTCAATTGCAATGGATTCAGAAAAATGGTTAGAATGGATGAAGGAAACTTTTGAAGAAAAAGACTGGGCATTAAATTTGGAATGTAAAATTTCTGAACATTTTTTTATGAAAGAAATTTGGTTCTTTTATATTGAATTTTTGGATTCCACAAATAAAGTTGTAAGTTTTTGGATCATTTTTTCCTCCAATAAAATTGACTACCGTATATTTTAGAAAGTTTTGGATGTATATAAGCGATATTGCCGACTTTTTATTGAAGATAAAGATATGCAAATGCAATATTCTGAAGCTATCAAAAAATATGATGGAAAATTTCATGTTTTTCGATGGGAATGTGATCTTGAAGAATTTCAATGGGATTTTGAGACAAAAGAAAATGGATGTCCAAAACTTCAAAATTTACTTGAAAAAGTTCCGGATTGCATTTGTAAAAATTGCTTTGGTCAAAAGAATGCAAAATATTTTGATAATAAGCTTAAAGTCAAAAAAGATAAAAGCATTTTATCAAAAATTTTTAAAAATAAAAATAAGAAAAAACGTGATCCAAAAATTAAGAATTGCCTTTTATGCTATGATTTATTGGATAAAAAAGATGATATGGATTTAAGTGATGAAGAAGGTGAAAATGATGGGGATAAAAAATCAAAGAAGAGATGCACAGAATGTAAGTTTTAGCCTGTACAGTTACGAGCAACCTACAGGGTGTCCCAACATAATTGCCGGTTTTCCTTTGGCTAGCAATTTTTTTTAAAGATAACCAAAAACGGACTTCACAGTTGTGCTCATCTTGGTTTAGGATTTTTTTAAGCTCAAAAAATTTCCAAAAAAAATTGGGATTTTAACATGGTCCCCATCGAAAAAAAATTCAGATTTTGATAGTAACATTTGAATTTTCAAAAAATTTTTCACGGTTACTATCACTTTTTTTATTGGAGCAAAAAACCGCGCCAATAACTGACGGTTTTTTGTGATAGTAATGAAAAAAAACGATAACAAAAATTTTTAGTTGCTATCATTGCTGAAAAATTTGCATATCTGTTAGCCGGAAAATTTTTATCCCATGCAAAATCCTATGATTTATCGAACACAGCTGTGAAGTCCGTTTTTGAATATAAAAATATGACAGAAAAATAAAACCGGCAATTATGTTACAAACTTTCAATTTCCAGATCGAAAGGCCATTAATTTTCAACATGTTGTTAAAATCAATTTTTCCTATCGTAATGGCCTTAATCTTCCACTTCCAAAGCCAATCTTTGATTACATTGTTCAAAATGCAAATGAAAAAATTCTTTCAAAATTTTATGAATGTTCAAAATATTTTTTTGTTAAACGAATGCATCTTCTCTGTGGTTCAATTTATGTTGGAACATTTGAACCAGAATTTATCAAAACTCTTTATTATACCACTGTTGAAGGATTAACAAATCTTCAAGTCAAAAAACTTTGCTGTGGTACAAATTTTGTATTTTTTGATCGTTCAACTCGAACCTCATTAACTCCATTAATTCCAAAACTTTGCTTTTGTTCATTGGTTAATGTTGCATTGGTTAATCAAGATTTAACAATTGTTGAATTTGATTTAATTATTGGTGGTGGAAATCTTGAACAAATTGATATTGATAAAACTGCAATTATCAATGATGATGGAAGTTATTTAACTGTTGAAGAAATTTTTGAAAAATTGCCAAATGTTGCAGTTTTTAGTTTAAAGTAAGTTAATAGATGAATAGAGTACTACTGTATTAAAAACTTTTTTTAGTCCAATTAGTCCAAGCATGTTCACACCTTCTACAACTGAAAAACTTTCACAAATTGATCGAACAACAAAATTTGAACATTTTGAAATTTGGAGTATTCCAAATACTTTTGAACTTACATCTTTCATGATGTTTATGGAAGTAAGTTTATCCCAATACAATGGATGTTAATGTAATGATTATTTTTAGCGTAATATGGTTCCACGTGCAACAATGTTACTTATGCTTACTCCTGAAATTGATGACAATTATGAAAATATGTTTTCAGAATTTCTTCATGTTGTTCGAACAAAATGGAATCCTATTTATGCTGCACCACAAATTAATCAATAAATCTCTTCTTTTTTATTTGTAATTTTAATTAAAACTGATTGAGCATTTTTTTAAAACCCACTCTGTAAAAAAAATTTTTGTATCTTATTATTGTTATTGTTGGGTTATTTTTAGTTTTTATTTTTTTGCAATTTTATGCTCATCAAAATTTTTTTTATTGTAAAAAGTAAGTTTGGGTGCTTGAAAGATATTTCATAAATATTTGTTTAGTAATGCAAAAGTTTTACAATTTTAATTTTTTTTTAATACAAGAAACAGTACTATTTTTGATACGATTCTGGCGATATTTATCAAAGATAACAATATTTTATGGGGAAATTAATTTGTATTGTCCTTTAAATGCAAAATAGGCAAAGTTCAATGAAATAAAATTTTTATACAAAAAATAATAAAGATACATTCAAATTTGCATTACTGTAAAAATTTCTTTTAATAAAAAATTGCTACATATATCCTAAAGGAACACTTTGTGTTTTAAACACTCAGTTGTGTAAAAAAAAGTTTTTGCATTGTCCGTGGCAAAAAAATATGTCCATTTTTTCTTTTTTCATTGAAAAAACAAGGAAAAAAGCAGCAGAAGAAAAAGGAAAGCAGTTGCTGCAGTAAAAATTTTCCTTTAGTTTTTTAGGACTAAAATTTTTTAGTCTAAAAAAGCAGCAGAAGAAAAAAAAGGGGAAAGCATTGATTGACTTTTTCTTTATGGAAAAAGGGCATCTGCATTGGCGTGGGTCATTTTTTACAATCCCTTATTTTTAGCGCTAAAAATCCGCTTTAGCTTTCAATTGTTTACGTTCATTTTTTCATATTTGAAAAGAAAAGAAAACTTGCATTTTCTGCTATTTTATGGTTTCCTGTTGTTTTTTTTCTGTGGTTATTTTTGTTGAAAGCGTGTTACTAACGTAACTTACGTAACCTTTGATGTTTTTGTTTGTTGCAGCGGCGGAAGAAGAACGTTATAACATTTTTTTCTTGTTTGCTGATTCATGGGTGCGCACCTCTTCTTTTTTTCTTTGAAACTTTGTTATCTTTCATTCCTCACTTTTTTCCCAGTTTCATTATATCAAACATTGTGGATAACTTTTTTACTTTTCTTTTTTATTGTAGCTAAGAAATGTTAGCATTTTGTCATCATTGGATAAAATATGAATTTTCATTTACTACTTTTGCGAGAATAATTTACGTGTTTTTGTTTATATTTTTTGTTTATTCAACTGAAACAACACATTTTAACATTACTAATATATGTACTTTTGTAGGCGAAGATGAATTTTGAAGAAAATTCTTTTAAACGAATTCGTTCTGTTGATGATGCAGTAGTGAAAGCAAAAAAAGTTGTTAAAAAGCTTCAACCACAAGATATTGTAAGTTTTACTTTTGCTTCTTTTTTTGTATCTTTAATCTATTAAACATTTTAGACAGCAATCGTAATTGTTGCAGCATTACTTCCAATTGGATATTTATTTGAAGTTTGTTATGTTTTTTCATTCTTTCATGAATGGCTATCTGATGTAAGTTTTTTAAACTTAACTAGAACAAGAATATATAATAACTGTTTTAGGATTGGTTGCTAAGAGTTGTACCACTGACATATTGTGGCTTAAATGTATATTTAAATCTATGGAAAATTGTATCTGTTGGACCAAATGGTAAAACAAGTGATCTTCCATCAATCATGAAACCTGGATTTAAATATTGCCATTCTTGTAATGTAAACTCACCACCTCGCTCTCACCATTGCCCTGGTATGTTTATCTATTACAGAATAAATAATTAATTTGTGTCTATTTTAGTTTGTGAAACATGTGTCCTTCGAAGAGATCATCATTGCTCATTTGCTGCAGTATGTATTGGACATTTTAATCAACGGTATTTTGTTGCCGCAATTGCAAATCTTATGGTTGTTGCTGTAATTTGTACGTGGTATAATTTTTCATTTGTTCTTACAATTTTACCAAATATGAAAGCATCTGAATATTGGTGGCTTTGCCTTCCACATTTGGCATTGGTTCTTCGATATATTTCATTTTATCAATTCTTTGTTTTGGTTTATTTTGCAAGTTCATTAACTGTTGTAATCTTTAATGGATATCTTATTGCTGCACAAGTTTTTTGTATTTATCGTGGTCAAACAAGAATTGAATATCTTATGGTAAGTTGCTTTTAAAGCTGACTGTTTAAATCTCTTCATATAATCTATGTATTTTTTAGGATGTTCAAGCTTACAATTGTGGAATTTTGGAAAATATAAAGCAAGCACTTGGACGTCGATGGCCATTTATATTTATTTCTCCATTTATTCCATCCCCTCTTGATTCAGATGGTATTTCATACAAAGTTCATGAAATGGAAGATTTAAGCAAACAAACTAAATACATGTAATTTGTGGATCTTTTTTTTTTTTATTTTAGTTTTCACCAAAATTGCCTTTGCATTTTCTCGATGATAAAAATATTTCAATCTCAATTCTTATTTTTTTCTTTGTTGCTTTACGTTTGTAGTTATGTTAAAATTGTACATATTAATTTTTTTATGATATAAACAATAATAAAGGATCGTTAAACTGAAATATTTCGGGTTTTTGTGGGAGGATAAAAATTTTGAAACTGATATCTTCTTTAAGTTGAAAGATGTTTACTATAGGTTAAAATATTGATACAAAGGTTGAAACACTATTGGTTTTTGTTCATTCATAAAATCTTTTTTGCCTTAAGGGGTTTGTCGAAAACATCTCTTTATTCTTATCAGCTGTTATCAGATAGTAGGGCTCAACATATTTGATTTTGCTGACCTTCTTTTTCCCAATAATGTCAGAAAAAGTGTTGCCCTTTTTCTTTAACATTATTTTCTTGCGTTTGTTTTTTTTATTTAGCCTCAACAATCTTTAAAGATTTTAATTTTATTAAAATTAAATAATGAACAAAGAAGATTATCATGATTTGGACGCTTTAATTCCAACAGGGCACACAACTCCAGATGATGATCCATTTGGTCCAAATTCAATTATAGCTCCAAAATTTGGAATCACCGTTGAAGATGATTATGAAAAAGCGGTACACTTAAAAAGGGATTATAGAATGCAAAAATAAATATATTTTAGCCTTCAAATGTTACAGTAATGCCATCAATGAAACTTACATGGCATTCAATTTGTGCACGAGTAAGTTCATTATTTTTAATTTTGATTAAAAAATGTCAAAAATTTATACTTTTAAATCAAAAAGTTTAGAAAATAAATTAAACAAAGCAATTTAAAAAAAAGAAATAAAATTTTAGCCATTTACTGAAGTTCAAGAAAAAACTTCTATTCTTGCATCAGCCTTAGAAGCCATTGGTGTTTATAATCCTGCAGATCCAATAAAAAAGCATGCACCAAGAAAATTAATTTTAAATCATTGTAAGTTTTTAATAGTAATTTTAAAATGAAAATTTGTATTTTAAAGGTTTTGGTGCAGCATATCCGGGAGAAGTACTTGCATTAATGGGCGCAAGGTAAGCTTTAAGAATGATTTAAATAATCTTTAAAAGAGCGGACGATTTGATACATTTTTTATTTTAATGTTTTATTTAAACTTAATGAACCTAACAATCAAGCAACAGAACAATAGAAAAATGCCCTGATCATCAGGTTCATACCACTTTGAAAAATACATAAAATAGAGAAATATATATTAAACGATCTATAAAGAAAAAGTGGTAAAACCCGTTTTTTTAGTGGTGCTGGAAAAACAACTTTAATGAATATTTTAACACAACGAAATTTGGATACTGTATCCACAACAGGAACAATAAAAATAAATGATGCTGAAGTTGGACAAAGTACTTTAAGAAAATTATCAGCTTATGCCCAACAAGATGACCTTTTTATCAGTACTATGACTGTTAAAGAACATTTAACTTTTACGGTAATGTTTGTTAAAAAACTCTAGTGTAAAAAAAATTAAATAGGGGAGAAAATTCTTGAGTGTTTTGAACAAATACAAAAATTTTTAAAATCATGTTCATTTCATAAATTAAATTAAATAATTGCTGTTATTTGGACAATTAAAAGAATGTATTTAAAAACAAATCATTAAAATGATAGTTTCATATTTTAGGCTTTAATGAAAATGGGAAACCATTATAGCTCGAGACAACGAGAAAAACGAGTTCAATCAGTTATGGACGATGTAAGATTTTTTTGTTTTAAACAAAAACAAAATTTTAACTTTTTTAGTTGGCATTAACAAAATGTCAAAATACCTTGATTGGAAATCCTCAACATGGAATTAAAGGAATTTCTGGGGGCGAAAAGAAGCGGCTTTCATTTGCATCTGAGGTAAATAGAAATGAACGATGTTTTATAAAATAAGATTTTGTATTTTTAGATTATGACAAGTCCACCGTTGCTTTTTTGTGATGAACCTACTTCTGGATTGGATTCATTTATGGCAAAACAAACAATTCAGGTAAATTGTTTGTTTGGGAATTATATTTTAAACTAATATTAATCTACAAAAAATCGAATTTCAACAATTTTATAGGTTTTGAAACAATTAGCCTCACGAAAAAATATGACAATTGTTTGCACAATTCATCAACCTTCAAGCTTTATTTTTTCTTTATTTGACAGGTTTTTTTCAGATTTTTTTATAATACAAAAATTATTTTTTAGAGTTTGTTTTATGGGTGAAGGAAGAACAGCATTTTTGGGAACAATTGCTGAAGCTCGGGAATTTTGGAAAAGGTACATTAAAAATTTTTATGCAAAGAGCGATGGTAATTTGCTGCATGCAAACCGGGATGCATGCAGGGTAATTTATTGCATGCAGGGTAATCTGCTGCATGCAAAATTTTTTTGCGGAGAGAAAATTCATATGGGCATCTGGGGCAGAAAAGTATATCAAAATCCCTTTGAAAAATATATTCAGAACTCTTGGATTCTGAAGTCATTCGCAAAAAAATTTTGCATGCATCCCGGTTTGCATGCAGCAAATTACCATCGCTCTTATGCAAATAACTGTTTTAAAACAAACAAGTTTAAAAAATTCTAGCCTTAAAGATCCTGTCCCAGAAAAATCAAATCCTGCTGATCATTTTATTTCATCTTTGGCAATTAAAGCTGGAGAAGAAGCAGAAAGTCATGAAAAAGCAACGGTAAAAATGAATTTTTTAAAATAAAAAATGAAAAAAAAAACGATTTTTAGCATATTTGTAATTCTTTCATAAAATCATCTCTAGGACAAGAGCTTAATCAAACTGCTTTGGGAGAAGAATCTTCTTCACCATCTTCATCTTCAACTGCTTTATCAATGGAAAGTATTTGGGAAGGAAATGCAAAATTAAAAGGAAAAACTTTTCAACGTTATAAAGCCACGTAAGTTGGAAGTAAAAATTTGAAAACATCTTAGATATGAAAAAGTGGATTTTTTCGATGCATTTTGAAATAGTTTAGGATAGTTTTGATTGTGGAAGTGTTTGGTCAAGAACGGATTTTTTTTAACAAGAATTAAACTAGTAAAAAAATTTTTTTTCTAAAATATTTCGGACTTGTGAAATTTCAAATTATCAAACATTTACAAAAAAAATTATTATTTTCAAAAACTGCTTAAATTATAAATTTTAGATGGTTTCAACAATTTTTTGGCCTCCTTAAACGCTCCTTCCTTGGAAACCTTCGAAATCCTGTCGTTCTTCATGTTCGAATTTTTCAAACATTTGTAAACTTTTGTCTAAAATATTATTTTAAAACTAAAAGCAAAATTTAAGGTTATTGCAATAATTTTAGCAATGATATATTTTGGTACAAAAATTTCACAATCTACAATAATGAATGTAAATGGTAATTTATTTAATGTTGTAATGAATATGAATTTTATGTTTCAATTTACTGCTGTCAATGTAATTTTTTTTTTCGAAAAATTAAATATAAAAAATTAGGACTTTTAGATGTTTTGCGAAGAGCTTCCAATATTTTTACGTGAAAATCAGGCAAATATGTATCGAGTAACACCATATTTTTTGTCAAAAAATATTTCTGAGGTAACTTCTTTATTTTTAAACTATTTTTTCAACTTTTTTAATTTTTTCAAAAATAGATTAAACCAAAAATTTGAATTTCAGGGAATACAATATATTATTTATCCAACAATTTTTGCTGCAATTGTATATTGGTTTTCTGGACTTGTTCAAAGTCTTGATGCGTTTTTAATTTTTACTCTTGTTTGCATTTTAGTTACAAATGTTGGAATTTCAATAAGTAATTTTCAACAATTTGAAACTCGATCACTAAAAATTAAATTTATAGGTTATATGATGTCGTGCATATTCGGAACGGTTGCAATTAATGCATTTTTATTTAATTTTTACACTTGTTTGTATTTTAGGTTGCAATTGCGATAAATGTTATGCCTGTTCTTGTTATTCCATTAATGGTAAATGTTTTTAAGCTATTAAAGTTGATAATTTTATGTTTTTAGGCATTTGGAGGATTTTTTATTAATATAAATACAATACCAATTTATTTTTTGCCATTAAGATATATTAGCTATTTTGCATACGGTTATGAAGCGTTAGCTGTGAATGAATGGTCAAGAATTGATAAAATCGGTGGTAAATTTTTTTTGAGCTATTAAAGATGATAATTTTACGTTTTTAGGCTGTAATGAATTATCCTCCAAAAATTCGACGTTTTGCCTTTCAACTGGACATGAAGTAATTGAATCAATTGGATTTAAAGAAAGTAATCTATGGCCAAATATTATTATTCTTTTTTCAATGATTCTCATCTTTCGTACCATTGCTTTTATTGCACTTTGGATTCGAGTTGAAACTAAAAAATAACCATTGCTTTTTTTAAAATTAACGCTTTTGTAAAATTTGAAACACGAAACATTTTTTAACCTTTTATTTTGGAATTGTAATAAATTTTATTAAAAATTTTGTGACATAAAGAAAATGAATTGCTTTTGCAGAAAAAAATGTTGTTTTGAAATCGAAAAATCACATTTTTTATCATTAATGTTATCAAATTCAAAATAAAACTTTTTTAAGCTATGATTTACACAAAAAAATTATGTAAAAAAAATTTCTATAAACTAGTTTTTTTTTATTGTAATATAATCTAACTTTAATATTTTGACTCGTTTTTTTCGAACTTTTCGAACACTATAAAATCTCTAATCTAAAGCCTCTTTTATGCATGATTATTTTTGTAAATTGCAAAAAAAAATTGTGTAGTAATTTTTTTTTGTAAAATGATTATCGCCAAAATAAAAAATGTTAAATGTATATTTGTTTTTCGTTTAAACTGTTTTTAGTGGATTTTAAATTACAGTAATTTTTAATCTAGAAAACTTCAAATTATGCAATTTTCGTGACTTATTCTAAATTGAAATTAGACTAAATTCCTAATATTTTTAATGCTTAATCCAGAACACAAAAATTAACAAGTTTTTAAGCACTACAATAAAATTGAAAAAAAAAAACAGTTAATCAATTGATTTGCTTTTTCTTTTTTAGAAAGAAATAAAAAAGAAAATGTTTATTGAGTTTATTACCTTTTTTTTCATTGTCCTTCACTTTTTCAACCGGTTTTTTCTCTCATTTTCAACTCTCATTCATCACTTTAAAACTTTAAAAGGCTTGATTTTTGTTTTTTTAAATCGAAGAACCCCTGTGGAGTTTTTTTTTTTACTTATTTTTTTGCTTATTATCTTTGTTCAACTTTTTTTTGTTGTCTCAAATAATACAAACTTAGGTAGCCTCTTTTTTTTATGATCCGTTGATTCAATGATGATCACTTTATTTTTTTCTTTGCGCAATAACGTTTTTTCTTTGTTGCACTTGATTATAATTTTTACTTTCCCCACTTGTATTTTTTTGATCTTTAACTAGTTTTTTCCCCTCTTTTTTTGCTTCCGCTTATTTTTATTTCTTAAAAAAATGTTTTTTTAAAGTTAGATTCCCTCGCTTTTCCCCTCCTCCCTTTCCATTGATTCACACGTCATTGAAAAAAAAAATACTTTTGCAATGAAACTTTTTTTTTCTTTTTGCAGCAATGAATCATCTTTGTTCAAGGATTTTTATATATTTGATTTGTTGAAAAAGAATTTTTTTATAACATTTTTTTGATAATAACCGTAACAAATATCTATCAACAATGACGAAATTCTTTTTTCCTCAAAAAAAAGTTTTTTTTAATGACGATGAATCAAAAAAAGTTTAATGATTATGGGAGGGGCGGCACTGATGGGAGAGAGGGAATGTTAATATAGCATCATTTCATTTTTTAGTACATGGCGTTTTTTAGCTTACATCAATACGCTTATCATAGGTTTTTATAGCACGCTGAGAAAGTTTATGACTTCTTTGTTTGTTACCCTCAACATCAATTTTTGGTATTTAAGAGAGGGTACAAAACTGAGGTTAAATTCATATCGAATTTTTTGTTAGATTTTTTTTTCCTAACTTAAAATCCAAAATTTACTATTTTTTTAAAGATTCAATTTAACTTTTGACAAGATTTACCTTATTTGTTTATAGTTTTAGAAAATTCAAATTTTCAAAAATTTTTCATGCTTTTAAAATAAAATTCTTTAAAAACCCTTTTTAAACATAACAAAAATATTTAAAACTGGATTTTTAGAATTCGAAAAAATAATTTTTAACCAATTTCTAAACGATATTTTTTCAAAACAAAACAGCGATTTTCTGTTTTTTCCGACAATAAATTTTAAAAACAGCTATATTTTGTGACAAAAATAATTTCGAAACCCTTTTGAAAAAATGAAGCTATTATGAAAATCTTAAAAAAACTGTTATCATCCTTCGTTCCTGAATTTCTTATCACCAAAATTTAATGTTCTTTCTCATTCTCTTTAAAAAATTTTTTTCCCGGGCCCATCCTTTTTCAATAATTTTGTTTTTCTGTTTCTTCAATATTTATTCAGCATTTCCATTTTTAAAGCCAACTTTTTCTCATTCGTTTCATTTTTTTTCACAAAAGTGTCCTTGCCTCCCCCATATATTTTTTTAGTATCAAACAAGGTATACTAAAAAACTTTTACATTTAACTAAGACATTTTTAAAACTTTTTTTCATTTTTTAGCAATTTTAATTTTACAAAAAAACGAAACACCCTTAAAAAATGTGTTGCTCAGCCGTTGGTCAAATTGTATATGGGATTTTAATGTTTTCAGCATTAGCTTTAACCTTAACTGGAATGTTTACTCCAGGTAAATAAAAAATTTTGAAAATTGAAATTTTAAATCTGTAAACATTTTTAAGGTTGGAGGAAGTTGGAAGACGCACCAGAAAATATTAAAGATCAAGTTGGAGATTATAAAGTTCCAAGTGGAATTTTTCCAATTGGTTGTAATGATTGGTTGGGAAACAGTGACGGAGGAACAACACAATCTTCAACAAGTTGTGATGACTGGTGGAAGGTAGGATATAGCTCTTTTTTTTTAATAAACTGGTTTTAAAGAAAAAACTAAATTCAAAAAAATGTATTATCTCAATTTATTATTTTACAAAAACTAAAACTAATTCATTTTTGATTTTTAAAATTTAAACGAATACGTTTATTTCAAAAAAATGATAACCAAAATATTTTAGAATTTACCGAATTGGAATAAAACTGTCGTAATAACTGTTTGTTTGGCAGTGATTGTTGAAATATTTGCACTTATATGGAATTTATTAACATTTTGTGCATGCTGTTGTAAACGGCATCTTTTACATCCCCTTACAGGTTTAGCAATTCTGACATCAATTTTGCTGGCAATTACTGTAATCGTTTTTGGTGTAAATCAATCTGATTCAATTTGTACGTTATATATCTTTTTTAAAAATTCAAAAACAACTGCAAATTTTTTAGGTGATGTAACTGACAAAAAATGGGACGGATGCAATGAAGGAAAAACATCAGCAAATTATTCATTTTATATTACATGTGGAGCTTTAGCGTGTTCCTTACTTTCAATAGGGGTTGGAATAATTGCTTCTTGTTTTGCAGATCATTCACTTTAAAAAAATATTTTATAATAATATTATAATATAGAAACTGGTTTTCTTTTTATATATCGGGTTAATTTTTTTATTCATGTGATAATAAGTAAAGTAATTTTAATCATATCAATTTTTATAAATTTAATTATATCCAACAAAAATTGCTTAATTAACCATGAATTTTCATTGTAAATTTTTTAAAAATTGCTCAGCTTGTGTTTGTTTTTAAATATTTGTTTAACATTTTTTATAAATTTCAAACTTTTTAAATAATTTAATCTTTAAAACTGTTCAAAAAATAAAAGAAAAAAATCGTTATTTAATATGATGTATTTTAATTGATTGTCGGAAAAAGTTGTTACATCAAAAGTGAGCAAAATACAATTTATGGAAAAAGATAAAAAAAACTGGTGGGAAAACAGATAAAAACAATTGGCTATACATATTTTCATTTTAAAGTGATGCGATAATTTGCCGCTTTTTAATTTAGTTGCTAATATAATTACCATAAAAGGAAGTAAAACATGGATGAAATTTGCAGCTTTTTTTTAACGATATTTACTTTAAACAATTTCTGCTTAAATTAAACTGAAAGTTTGGTTTCAAATACAAAAAATTCAAGGATTTTATTAACACAGAAAAAACAGAAAGAAAAAAAACGTTCGATCGAACGTTCATTTTTAAAAATTCGAAAATTTCAACACTTTTGTAAAAAGTTCTTCTGACAATTCGATTGAATTTGAAATGCTTTTTTTGAGAAGTTTATTCCCTTTTGCTTCTTTTTTCCTGCTTCTGTTGATAAAGATTTTACACAAAACATATTTAAACTTGTTCATCTCCCTTTTTTTGCCACTATTCCTATTTCACTCACTTAATCTTTTCATCATCATTCATTCTCTGCAAAGCTCGTTTGTTTGTGCCGGTGGTGAATCAAAAAAAGCTTTCTCTCAAGTGTGAAACAACAAAGAATCAAAAAGAATGCTCATTAAACATGCTCAAATACTTTATGACCCGATTGCTGATAAAATAGCATCTGGAAATTTTGGTTCCGTTTATCGCGGATATTTTACAAAAAAAAATGGAGAATTTATCGCGGATATTTTACAAAAGAAAATGGAGAAAAAATTCGTGCAGCAATAAAAGTTTGTCATCAAGAAGCTGGTGAAAAGGATGATGGTGGAAAAGCTGTTGCAGCAAAAGAAGTAAGTTCATCTTTTTGGATATCCATATTTTACAACCCTTGTTTTTTAGGCAATGATGCATGAAGCCCGACTTATGGCAGAATACAAATTCGAAAAGTATGTTTCATCTCTCTTTTAAAAGTTTTATATAAAAATATATATATTTTTTTAGTGTGATAACATTCTTTGGTCTTGCATGTGATCATTCTCCAATTGTTTTAGTAATGGAATATTGTCCTGGTGATTCATTAGAAAATCATTTACTTGCTGATCGTGGTGATACGGTTATTGAAAGAGTGTTATATTGTTATGAAGCTGCAAGAGGAATGAGATATCTTCATATTCAAGTATGTATTTCCCTTTTCTTTGTATATCTAATTATACGTTTTAAGGGATGTATTCACTCAGATTTTGCTTCAAGAAATTGCTTGATATCTGCTGAAGGAATTATCAAAATTGCTGATTTTGGTTTAAGCAAATTTGTTGATGAATTAAATCCACAAACTGCAAAACTAAAAATCCCAATTCGGTATGTTTTTTATTGTTTTTGAAACTGATTTTAATTGATTGGTCTTTTTAGATGGATGGCACCAGAATGCTTTGGAAGAAAAGCACAAATTATACAAAAAAGTGATGTATGGGCATATGGAGTTCTAATCTATGAAGTATTTAATAAAGGTGGAATGCCATGGCCTGGTGATAAAGATTTTAAATCTATGGCAAAAAGAATAAGACATGGTATACATTTATTTTTTTGGATTTATATTGTGTTTTTTAGGTGAAATGCCAGCTTTACCAGATATTACACCTGCAACAATTAAAGTATTGGTATCAAAATGTTGGGTAGTTGATTATCAAAAGCGTACATCCTTTGATGAATGCTATCAATTTTTATCAGCATATCTTTCTTCACATTCTAATGAATTTCCTGCAATTGAAAAGTTGGCTGTTAATCAAATTTCTGGTGTTCAAAGAAATTTTACTTTTGTTGAAGATCCAGCAGATCGTCGAAATATTCCAAAAACAGCTCGTCGTTCAATGAATACTGCAAGAGATAAAGATAATACAGATACTGGAAAACAACAAAAATCTAAAATTAAACGTAAACGTAATCTTGGTGGCCATCGAAGAAAAGGTGTTTCAAAATTAACGGATATGGAATAAATGTATATATTATTGTTTATATATTAAGTTTTGTTTTCTTGCGTTGTTAATTTTGTAAAAGAATGAAATAAAAAATTTAACAAACAATTTTTTCTTTTATGAACCATTGAAAAATTTAGTGTTATATGCTATGAAAAATATTTATCTGACCTTTAAAAGTTTATCTTACACACAAGTAATTGGAGAAAGATGTAATTATACTTTCACGATGTATGTCAAAACCAATGATTGCTGCATTAACAGCAAATCGTTGATTAAGTACTTCATCAAGTTTAACACAAATTGAAATTCCAAATTCATTTAATGATGATTTTTTATGATTTAGTCGACAAGATTTAGAAAAAATTATTCAATAACAAAATCAATCAATTCTTTATCAAAAGTCACAATTGCTTAATATGGAAGTAACGCTACCAAATGCAAGTAAAAAAGAATTAGTACAACTTAAAAAGCAGCATGTAAGCTTAAAATTTGTGTAAAAAAATATAACTATTTTATTTTTAGAATAACTTGTTAACAGTTTTAAATTCATTACGGAATGCATAATTGCCGCTAAGGTTAACACAAGAAAAACAGGAAGGAGAACGTTTAAATTTAGCAATTGAAGATATGAGAACATTTGTAGATAGACGAAAAAAGTATGTTTATACCGTAACCTTTAAAAAATGCTTAAATAATTAAATTTTAGTGAACTTATGGGATTATGGATCATCCAGATCTGACGTCAGCAAAAATCCCAAAAATCCGATACCCACCCACCCTTCCGTCAGATTTTTTCCTTTGATCTTATACCGCACATCAAAGCCGCATCAGATTTGGCTTACCCCCCACACACCCATAAAAATGCTGACGTCTGCTCTGGACGACCCCTTTTTACAACTTCAACATTCACTTGAAAATCAAATTGAAAATATTGTTGGATATTCTGATGCTGAAACGGTTTCACAACCGGATGATTCACAATATTGATCTGTAAATGATTATGCAATATCGTAGGGAAATGCCAATGTAAAAAAAATTTTTAAATGATCTTTATTTAATAATGCAATTACATTATAAAAAACAACAACAAAAAAAAACAATCCCCCAAATATGTATATCATAAAAAAATTAAACCTCAGAAAAAGCAGGGGGTGGCAAGTTTAACGAATCAATTATGGGTAAATGCTTGACGTTGATTAGGCAGGAGTTCCAATTTCATAGTTTTCTTCAATCTTGAAATATTTGCTAACATTCACATTTAAAAATTTGATAATTTCATTAATCAATTCTGCATATTTTGTATATATTCCATTTGCAACAGTATCACTTTTTAACAGAGAATTGTAAAAGTAGAAGAATCGAACCAAATGAATAAAACCATAAGTATCAACAAAATTAAAATCATCCTCATCAATTTTAACTAAAAATATCAAAGTATAATTTTTCTTAAATACAGTAAAAGTAAATACTTACAATTCTTTGAACCAGCTTGTTCAACTTTTTCTTCTTCTTTTGCTTCTTCACTCATAGGACTTTCAAGACCACAATTAAATTCCTCTTGATCCAAAAAATCATCTGCTGCAAGATCAAATAAGCCAAAAAGTCGACGCTTCTTATTTAGACAAGCAAGATGCTGTACGAATTCCAATTGATACAAAACACGCAAATTGATAACTTTGTTGAAAAATATAACGAGATCATCAATATTATCTTTAATATCTTCAAGATCGGGATTTTGAGATTGAGATTCAACAAACTACAAAGAATAAATAAATTATTTTAAACTAAAATTTTAACTTACTTTCGATAAAATATCATCAATTGTATAACGTGGAGGAGTTTTTGGAAGTTTTAATTGACAATTAACTAAGTCATAATCAACATTCAAAACTCTGTCAAATTCAACAGGAAAGATAAGATTATTTCGTTTTTCTTTTGGAACTTGAGCCAAATATGGTGCAAAAAGTAAGTCATCTCCTGTATCAGCTTCATCCTTTGTTGTTTCGGCAGCACCTTCTAAGCTACTAGTACTAGGTCCTTGACGAGCATTACTTGGTTGTCCTCCTTAAAATTAGAAAGTTTTATTAAAAATATTTAAGATGAAAAAATACATACGAGTTCTTTCACTTTGAACCACTGGTTGTGATGGAATACCTTGCTTATCTTCAAGTTCATCTTTTTTTGCTTTCTTTGCAGGCTTTTTTGGATTGGCTTTAGAGCCTTTACGTTTCCCAGATTTTGCTTCTTCAAGTTCACGCTAAAATAACATAAACTTTTAAGTTTTATTTATGATAAAAAAACAAACTTTAGCAATTGCAAGATTTTCAGGAGAATAAACCAAAAATTTTTCTTGAGCTGCAGCATGAGTAATTTCTTCATCATAACGTTGACTCCAACCCTAAAAATGTATACTATAAACAAATACAAACTTTACATTTTAACTTACATTGTAGTGGATAGTGTACATAAATTCTTCATTATCCAACGTTCTCTTCTTTACAATCTTTGCATCATAATAATATGAATCAGAATATTGACAAAGAACTTGAGTATTGACTTCATATTCATCTAAAACAAAGCGTGGAAGACTATCAGTTAAACGTCCAACATTTTGTTCATCAGATAAAGATGAAAGAGCAGATTTTACTTGAGTTGAAGATTTTGTTGATCCTTTTATTTTTAATCTAGCCAAACCATTTACATTATCGTTAGCATCAGCCGGTTGCTTCTTTTTTTTCGCCATTTTAATAAGGTATAAGCTAATAGCACTTTCCTATAATATATAAATGAGTAAGAGCGAACTCTAAAGCTAAAAGAAAATAATAATTATAAAACGCGTTTAAATGAGGAAAAAAAATATTAGAGGAAAAAATGGAAAGAAAAAAATTTGGCTGCGTTGTCGTTTTGTCTTAAAAAAACGTAACACTTAGGCAAAGAGATTGCAACTCAAAAGAGGATAATACTGAAGCGAAAATTGAACAGAACGATTTTTGGAAAACTGATTAGCAGTTTTTTAAAATCAAATGTTTTTGACAAAAGAAAATGGTTTGAAAGCATGCAAGTTTGCTCGTTGATATCTGAAAACGCCCAAATGACAACCAAAAAATAGACACGTGTATTTTCGAAAGTCTATAATTTTTCAATATTTTTAAAAATTTTTGTAGTTGCTCAAGGGTGCTGTAATTCTGAAATTTGTACTTCCAGATCTCTTTTTTTATAAAAGCTTGCATTTGAATATGTAATTTTAATTTTTAATTTTGCTCTTTTACGATATCATCGAATCACCCTGACATTTACAAATATCTTTAAAGTTTACGTTGTAATACAAAACACAAAATATGTATTTGAAAAGTTTATTATTATTTATAAATACCATTCATAAATTTAGAATAATAGAAGTGAATATTAAAGTTAACTTTTTCCAGTTGCTGTCATAACAGTTTTGGTTACACCTCTACCAATTGTTGGACGAAGAATTTGAAATGAGCAAACTAAATTTTCATCAACAATCATCATTGCAGCAGCATTATCAAATTGTCCACAATAATGTGGTGCAGAAAAAATAGTTACCAATTTTCGATTACCAAAGAATTCATAGCCATCCTATAACAATATATGTTTATGTTTAGTGTTTATACATTCCCTCTATCATAATTGGTCTTTCCACAACTAATCTTCTGTATCCCTAAATCGTAAAAACATACTTGAACAACTTGATGAGCTCTTGCAACCATATCAATATTTAATTGTTGACACATATTTGTCAATATATCTGCACCAAAGCCATATGATGCTCCACGCATATTTGATTGAAATCCACTTAAACCAGGGACAGGATCAGCCCAAAGAAGATCTAAAAAAGCCAATGTTTTATTTTAATAAAATCAATATTATTTTGTTACTATGGTTTTAAAAAAATTAAGATCTTACCCATTTCAAGTGTAGGTCCTGTTGCATCTGTTGGACGTTGAATATTTCGAAGCTAAAATATAAATCTTTAACTTAGTGACTATAAACGATAAAAAACATACTTGATCAAGTGATTTTAAATGTGGTGAAATTCCACCATGCATGCATAAAATTCTTTCACCAACTAAACCACAAAGTGGCATACATGAAAATGCATCCTAAATATTCATCAATAACGAAGATTAAAGCAAAAGTATATAAAAACAAACTTGAAAGGCATTCCACATTCTTGGAGAATTATATCGTCGAGTACATTCTTCATAAAATCCATAGACACGATTTACGGTTGCACATTCATGATTTCCACGAAGCATAAAAAAATTATTTGGAAATTTGAGCTAAAAAAAGGTACTTATTGGAATTGATCAAAAACGCGTAGTGCAAAAAAGTACTTACTTTGTAACAAAAAAGTAATAAAATAGTTTCCAAATTTTGTCGTCCACGATCAACGTAATCACCCAAAAATAAGTACTAAAAAACTGATGTAAAAAAATGTTTTAAACAAACTTAAAAAGCTTACATTTGCTGTTGGAGGAAATCCACCACGATTAAGTAAACGTAATAAATCACCATATTGTCCATGCGTGTCACCACAAATTCTAACAGGTGGATCAATTTCAATTAAAGAAGATTGAGAAAGGAATAATTCTCGAACTTTACCTGAAAAAAAAGCACAAAGTTAAACGAAAGTTTTTTTAAAAAAAAGATAAAAATCAACATTACCACAGATTGAAATAATTTCAGTTTCTTTAACAGTTTTTGTTAATCCTTTATCCGGTTGACAAACACTCAATAATCGAACAATCATTTCATTAATTTCATTTTTATCATTTTTTTCACCCATTTTTTAAGATACAACTTTTAAAAACAATCAAACTTCGTTCTTCTTTTTTGGAGATAAAAAAACGACGACGACAATCTTTAAACTTTGATAAATGGAATTACGAATTTTTTGAATAAAAAAAATTGAAAATGGATTGAAAATAACCAAAATTTGCATAATTTTGATTATAACATTTAAAAAAACCTAAGGAAAATAATGTCCAAAAAATTTATTACTGTATTGATTGATAAAAATTAAATTAGTGATTAAAAAATTTTTTAAACAAAAAAAAGAAAAAGCCAAGCCATTTTTTGAATGAACAAAAAGAGTGGAACTGATTCAAACGTGAAAAATCGAATATTTATTAAAAAATAATATTTACAAACAAACAATATTAAATTAGAAGCCAAAAGCTGTACCATATCTCTTCGTTTTTTTAATGCCAAAAACACTGATAAATAATTTTCAGTATTTTTTTACCAATGATAAACATCATCTGTATATTCATTTTTCACTTCTTTTCCTGCTGATCTTGCTGCAGCAATTCCAAATAAAACTGTAATAAATGAAACAATAAATGCGCCACATGTTATAAAATATGAATATCCTATGCCAACTTTAAATTTCTGTGTTTTTACTTCTAAATATTTTTTTTATAATTAAGAATACAAAAATTTTAAGTACCATAGGTTTGGATATCATTTGTTGCAAAATTTGTTAAAACTGTTGAAAGAAAAAAACAAATAATTATTGATAAAGCAATCAAACAAAACATTTGTATTTTTCGATATCCTGTTAAAACAAATGCAAGAACTGCCCATGTAAGTGCCATAAGTTGTAGCATAATTGCTAAACTAATTGCAATAAAGCATATTTTATTCCATGTTGGCTGATCCTAGAAAGTTTTTGTGTTGGGTTTTTTTTTAAGCTGAGATTCAGAATCCAAATTTTTTTTTCGATTTATGAATTTCTTAAGAATGTTATATCGAAGTGAATGATTCTAATTTTGTAAAAGTTAAACAATTCTTTTTGATTCAAAAAATAAGAGTTCCAAATTCTTTTTTTTTTGTATTTAAAACTTCGCATGAAAATCGCACAAATATTTTTTTAAAAATAAAATTAAAAGTGATTCACACGTTCGGAAATTAACTTAGAAACATGTTTATTATTGATTCATTTTTAAGTAGTAAAATGTTAATTGTCCACAAACTAATACTCATTTATAGACAAATCAAATAAAAAAGGATACAAGATAAAAAATTTAATAATAAAAAATTGAATTAAATTTTAATTCAAAAGTTTTTTAAAAAGCTTTGAAAATATATTTTCAAAGCTTTTTAAGCTATAGCTAAAAAATGTTGCTACTAATGTAAATTTTTAAAAAACTTACTTCCCACCAATCACATTTTTTACCCAATTTTTTGCTTGATTTAGGGCAATGTAATTCAAACAATTCTTTTTCTAAATCATCATTATGAGGATCATATGTTCTCCAACCTATAATCTCTCTTTTAATCTAAAAAACTAAAAACAACCCAGAAATTTCAAACCAGGAGTAAACATTCCAGCGGCGGTTAACGCCAATGCAATAAACATTGTTACTGCATATCCCGTTTGAGCGATCATTAAATTTTTACCCATTTTATTTTAAATACAAAAATATTACTGAAAACAAGTATAAAAACAAATTTTAACTCTGAGAAAAGCTTTTTTTTGTTGACAAAAAAGGGAACGATAAATTCTTTGAGAATATTTTAGATGGAAAAAAATTTTGACACTCCTGTTTTGGTAAACAAAAAAATTTATATCATTAAAATAAGTGATAAAAATAAGTTGACAGAGGAAAACATTTTTTTGGGAGGTTACCAAATTTATATATGCGTGATGCAGAAAATATGTGAGGCATTCCTTTTTATTTCCTACAGAGCTTTAAAAAAACTATAATAATAATGTTGATTCATCTAAAAGAAAATGGATGGAAAAAGACATAATTTTATGATAACAAAAGCTATACTAATCGAAGGCGGTGAAAAATGACGAAAATATGTTGTAAGCTTAAAAAAAAAATCTGGGAAAAGCTTCTTTTTAGGCGTTCCGGAAAACCATTGTTCAACAAAAAAAGAAAGAAAAAAATCGATAAACATTTTGAAATTGAAAAAAATTTTAAAGTCTATTTTGGTATTTAAACTTTTAAGTTCATAATAGCTGTCTCTGTCTACAGTATTACTACAGTGTAATAACGTTATTGGATCAAATTGTTTAATTACAGTATACCCCCATATTTAAAATAAGTACGTAATCTGTAAATTTTCAAATAACAAAAGTATTTTTTATAAAGATTGCAAAGAATATGAAAATAGAAAAAATTACAAATTGATTTGTAATTCCTTAATTTAAAAATGGCTTTAACAATTTTCACCGTTATCACAAAAAATTTCATCCATAAATGATTGTTGTGGATCAGAATAATTATAAAAGAAAGCATTAGATGGTTCAGGATTAAATGTATCTTTAGAATTTTCTCCATTAGTATATATTTCATTTGTCATAACAGAATTATCTTCATTACTGTATGTTCCAGTTGTATCTTGAGAAGTTTCACTATTATCAGTATTTTCATTTGTAGCTACAGAATTTTCATCTTCTTTTATTTCTTCAGCAACTGATGGAAGATATTTCTCATATTCATTGGCATTTTCATCATTACCATAAAAAATATCATTCATAGATATTTGTTGCGGATAAGAACAATTATTATAAAAGCCATCGAATAAATCAGGATTATATATTCCATTTGTAGCTACAGTAACATTACCATAAAATTGATCATACGTTTGTTGTGGATAATAACAAGCATTGGATGGACCAGAATTATTATTATATATTACATTTGTATCAGCTGAATTTTCACCATAATAGACTCCATTTACAATCCCGTCCTTCATTTTTCGAACGCTTTTTCATTTCATTTCATTTCAGTTCATTTCAATTTGACGTTTCTTAGCACGAAAATTGCATTGAAAAAAAATTTTTCTATTGTTTGTTGAAATGAACTGAAATGAAATGAAAAAGCGTTCGAAAAATGAAGGACGGGATTGTATAAATATTTGTTGTGAATCAGAATAATTACAGTAATGTGCATTTGATGGTCCATGATTACCATATATTCCAGTTGAAGAAGTTCCTGTAGCAACATTTGCAACAGTAGAATCAAAATTTGTAGGTGTTTCCAAAGATTCAACATCAAATGAATCATATATTGACGATGAAGGGATATTTGTTTGAAAATTTCCATTTTCTGAAAGAATTGATTGAGCTCCTTCTCTTTCAACAACTAATGGATTATATGAAACAATTGGTGGAAGACCATGTGCATGACGATTACGAGTACTTGCTTCCAAAGCTGTAACAATTCTTTCACGAGATGGAAATCGTATAGCAATATGAAATTCACTATCATTTATTTCTCTAACATCGATGATACATATATAATCATTTGTAAAATGCGGAAGCCATCGAGTATACTAAAAAATACAGTAGCATAAATCTTGTGAAGAGGTAATACACAATGATAGCCCCAAATATCCTCCCGTTTTTATTATCTACAATTGAAAAACGCTAATGAAAAAGCAACACATTGCATTCCATGATTTTTTGTTCCAAGTTGTATCTATCAGTCATTGATTGTTAGCTCAGAAGCAAAAACCCGAAAATATTAATCCAACATTAAAAATGACTTACTCGATCAGTAGGTTTAAAGTATTCATAATCGCCATTTTTAGAAACATGTTCATATTTTCTAATCAAGTTATGATTAACAACTGTCCATACAGTATTATTAAAAGTATTAAAATTATTGGAGAAATCTTGTAATCGAACAAGGCAAGTTCCAACCTATAAAAAGTTATATATTATAAATATTGCCGTAAAAAAGAATAACTTACAGAAAAACATTCATTTCCTCGTTTATTTAATAAAGATTTTTGTTGAAAGATAACTCCGTCTAACATATAATTTGGTTGATATTTCTTTTTCTTAAGTGTATGAGATTCTTTGGATATCCGAAGCATCTCGTATGTAACAGAAACTGTACAAAAATGTACGACGATTAGTTATAACAATAATGTAAAAATTAATTTTTTTAGAGGAGAAAATAACAACGAGATAAAAAAACACAGCGGCAAAAAAAGTAGTAAAAGAAAAAAAATGGATTCACCGTTTGCCACGAGTCGACAAACCCAAAAAAACGGCCATCAAAGAAAAATTTAGAAAGTCGATTTCGTTGTGGGACCACATATTTTTCTTCTTCAAATTTTTTTTGCAAAAAACTGTTTTTTTGATGAAAAAGTAGCTCGACTTCTGGAGTTTTTATCTGGACATCTGTATGAAAAAATATTATTTTTTTTTATCTCTATGTGTTCCTTACATGCTAAAGTACATATTCCGGTAGACTCAAGTCTTCAAGTTAATTTTAACTTATTTTCTTTTTCTTAATGATTAAGGCTTAATCGACTTCTTCCTCAGCGGTAATTTAAAAAATTTAGGAATCATTTTTACCGCAATTTTATAAGCTATAGCTTTATATGCTTTTCCTTTTTTCGATTTTTTACTATTTACTAAGTAATACTAACACATTCTCTGATTTCAAAGTTCTCTTGCAAAGATTTTATAAAGATTTGTGACTCAAAAATAGCAACGATGTTTTTCTCACTGCGTTTTTTTTCTCATTCAACTTTTTGCTATTTTTATATTAATTCTCGTTCTCTTTTTCTTATTTTTT
Organism: Panagrolaimus sp. PS1159; assembly: GCA_963922195.1. NCBI lineage: Eukaryota > Metazoa > Nematoda > Chromadorea > Rhabditida > Panagrolaimidae > Panagrolaimus > Panagrolaimus sp. PS1159. Next base: position 1,978,475 of record CAWUHW010000012.1, on the reverse strand, counting down.
CTCCGAATCTTGTTGTTGTATTTGTTCCGCAAACATTCACCTTTGTTTAGCACTTTATCGTTTTCATCTATTTTAAACGTTTATAATTTTTAGTTAACAATTGTTATGTCTCAATTTGGTGCCTTTGGCACTTTAAGCGGCCGAGGAGGCTTTCCTCCTCGTGGTTACGGCTTACCAAATGATAATCAAGAAGGTTCATATCGTGGTAATACACGTGATTTGAACAATAATCATTCAGAACCTGTTGGTGGTCGCCGTGGTTTCAATCAATCTACTTCTGACGAACAACCTCGTGGTTTCAATCAATCAAATACTGGTGAACAAGGATTTAATCAATATAATTCTGGTGAACAACCTCGTATATTCAATCAATATACTTTTGGCGAGCAATCTCGTGGATTCGAAAGTCGTCGTGGATTCAATCAACCAAATACTGGTAATCAACCTGCTGGATTTGGCTCTGGTCAATTTAACGATAATCAAAAAAGTTCAAATCGTGGTGGAAGAGGCGGATTTCGTGGTGGCCGTTGTGGTTTCAATCAATCAAATACTGCTGATCAATCCAATGATAATCAAGAAAGTTCAAATCGTGGTGGAAAAGGTGGATTCGGAAAATCTGGAGGATTCAAACAGTTTAACGATAATCAAGGAGGTTCAAACTATGATGGATTCATTCAATCAAATACTGGTGATCAACCAACTGGATTTGGTCAATCTAATAATCAGAAACATTCAAATCGCGGTGGAAGAGGCGGATTTGAAAATCGTCGTGGATTCTATCAGTCAAATACTGGTGAACAACCTCGTGGATTCGAAAGTCGTCGTGGATTCAATCAATCAAATACTGGTAATCAACCTGCTGGATTTGGTGGCGGATTTGATAATCAAGGAAGCTCAAATTATGGTGGAAGAGGAGGCTTTCGTGGTGGCTTCAATCAATCAAATACTAGTGATCAATCTAATTATCAAGAAAGTTCAAATTATGGTGGCCGAGGCGGATTTAAACAATCTACTTCTATTGATCAACCAACTGGATTTGCTCAATCCACTGATAATCGAGAAGGTTCAAATCATGGTGGATTCAATCAAGGTAATACTGGTGTTCAACCTTCTGGATTTGGTGGCAGCTTTGGTAATCAAGAAAGCTCAAATTATGTTGGCAGCGGTGGATTCAGTGGTCGCGGTGCATTCGGTCATTCCATTGATAATCAACAAAGTTCAAATCGTGATGGAAGAGATGGATTTGGACATCGTGGAGGATTCAATCAATCAAATACTGGTGATCAGCCTGCTGAATTTGGTAACAGCTTTGGTCAATCCAATCGCAATGAAGAAGGTTCAAATTATGGTGGCAGAGGCGGATTCAGTGGTCGTGGTGCTTTTAAACAATCTACTTCTGGTGATCAACCTGGATTTTAATAAAAAAGAAGATTGGTGAATTTTGTTTGTTTAATGTGCTTTATAACTTTATCATTTGTTTGTTTTGTTTGTTTCTTTTCATTATTATTTATAAACTTTGTTTTTGTTTGTATTATTTTTTGTAATGGGGATTTTTTGAGATGAGGTTTTATACAAAAGGTTTTGCGCTTGTTTACTTTAAAGTTTAAACAAGGTTTTAAACTTTTAGAAGTTTTGAAATTGAGTTATTCAAATATGTTTTTTGATTGATTTGTACATTACTTCTAACTCACGGGCAAAAAATTTTAAAAAAGCCCTCTTGAATATTTAACAAAAGCTTTTGAAACGACTGATAGAGGAAAAAAATTTTTTTCCAACAAATTTATTATTTATGTCCTGTCTTTTTTGAATAAAATTATTTGATTGTTAAAAATAGCTTTCCAAACTTTCGTTTTCGATTTTGCATCCTTAAAAACGATGTTTCTAAAAAACAACAAAAATTCTTTTATTTTTCTGTTATCTGTAAATGAACGCAATTTAATGTAGTCAGTTTCCTTATTTAAATACAATGAAAAACTTGCTAATAAAAATTGAAGCAACAAAAATCATTGTTATCTCTATTGTTTTTTAAAAAAGTGTGAGAACTTTTTTGTTTCTCTTTTAAACATTATGTTTTGGTTTTTATTCTTTTCATTGTTTTTATCCTTTGGATTTACAACGTTATTATGTGATTCAAAACAGGATATTAGTTTAAATTATGGTGATATTGCATTTATTGAATCAACAAATTTTCCGGAATCTATGAATGAAATTCATAAAAAGGAATGTGTGATAAATGTTAATGTCAAAGATAAAGATAAAAATGTAAGGTTCATAAAAAAATATAACCTCGTTTTTGTTGATATAATTTTGAAACGATTACAGTACCCAAAAAGGGATATTATGTCATGATTTGTAAATTATTAAAATAGAATTACTTAAGCGATACGAAAATATAACCTCTTTAAAAAACCTAATTCATTTACATTTTTTAAAAGTATTAACATTTTTCAGGATATATATTTGTTATTGGTCATTACAAACGGTTACCTTGAAGATGTTGAAATAAAAAGCGATGATCAGATGTACTTACAAATTTACAACTTCAACCCAACTAAAAAAAGTTTAATTTTTAGTCTTGATCGTGGATATATTGATGCAAACATTCATACATATTATTTACATACAAATAGAACAAATTTGCAATTAAAATTTTCAAATTCAACCATTTCTTCATGGAATGCCTTTCAAGGATATATCACTTATGACCATAAAAAACAACAATGCCCATTTTCTGAATTAACAAAACCATTTAAATTTACAAATGAATCACAAATTTTTTATCTTCGTTCTCGATATAAACATTTTTGTTCAATTTTTGATATGCAAGAATGTGTTTGGCGATTTAAAGGACCAAAAGGATATGGATTCAAATTTATTCTTACAAATTTTGATGAAAGAAATACTGATTTATTGGTAACTAATAGTACAGATTATACAATAACTGAGTGAGTATTTAAAAGTACACAGATGATTTATTTAAAGAAAATATAATTACCAAAAACTATAAATTTAAAGATTTTAGGTAAAAGTTTTAAACTTTAAAAATCGTATTTTCAAGAAATTAAAATTTAACATAATTCGAAGCATAACCTTTTTTTCGACAAACGATAGTAACATGGTTTTGAAAAAATATAATATTAGATTTTACTAGCATATTCTCACAGCAATAAAATAAAATTTAGAGTAATCCTGCTTTAAAAAGAGCCAAGTTTTTGGTTATTTAGATCGTTTGTATAATTTAAGTTGATGTATAATTTTTGTTTTTTTGCAAAGTTTTTCGGTCACATTTTGTGTTATGACAAATAATAGTAACGGATTTTTAAAAAAAGACACCTCATTTTATTTTTCACTATCATTATGTCATGTTGTTTTGGTGAGAATAATTTCTATGTTTCAAATTTTTTGAAGTTATTCTCATTTATTGCAATCTATATTGAAACCAACCATTAACAAAAAAGCTTGCAATAATTAAAACAGAAAGTTTAGATCAAAAGTTTAAATTGATTTAAAAATTATGTTATAAAATTGGTGTTTCTAATTTTCCAAATTTCAAAAATTGTATTTTCAACTAATCTTTAGCTTAAAATGTTTTCAGCGGTCATCACACACCAGGGCTGTCCGGAATTCCGGACCGTGTTCCGGAAATCCGTAATTCCGGACGTTTTTTGCGTTCCGGATTCCGTGTTCCGGATTCTGGATTTTTCGGTCCGGAATCCGGAAAAATCCGGAACAAAAACGGGCAAAGGGGGGAGTACGTTAAAAATTCAAAACTCTAGCACAACTTACTTTTTTAAATAGAAATATTTTGATTCTTAAAGGTTACAATCGTTCATAATCGTTTGTAATTTTTGTTTGTAATCTCTTTTGTTATTTTCTCATTGATTTTGTTAAATTTTAGTTTATGTTAAATAAAAATGTGTAATATAGGACACCCATGATTTGTGTTTGATTTTCTTAACAAGCGGGAAAATAAATACAAAAACCAAAACTTCTTCTCTACTTCAAAGCTTTTCACTTTTCTTAAAATACAATCTGTTATGATCGATTTTTGATATTTAATAGACGTAAAAAATTTTTTTCGCCTTTTATATAGGGGTCTGAAAAAATTTGTTCCGGATTGTTCCGGATTTTTCCGGATTCCGGACAAAAAAAATCCGGAATTCCGTGTTCCGTATTCCGGATGAAAATTTTTGTTCCGGACAGCCCTGTCACACACATCGAAGACAAGTTTTTTATAATGGGGATAATAATTTAATTGTTTATTATCAAGGAAAAACTATTTGTAACAGTTCAGCAATTGATTACTTATTTGAAGCACAAATAACAATTATTAAAAATGAATGGACTGAAATTGATGCCGATTGTAAATTAACGGAAAATAATGGTTCAACAATTTTATGGTCAGCAAAAAATTCAAATTCAATTGGATATTTAAATAATGCACAATGCAGCTATAATTTTACTGTAAAACCTGATACACAAATTGTTGCAACAATTTTAAAATTGAGAATTGAATGTAATGTTGATATTTTGGAATATAAAGATGGAGACGTAGATGAATGGATTCCAATTCAATTGCCAGGTTCAACCCATGTATTTCGATATAATCAAAAAAGTAAAAGTCTTTTTCCAATTATTTGGAGATTTAAAAGTGATGGAAGTATTCAAAATTATGGATTTAAAGTTCAATTTGAAACAATAAGTATCTTGTTTTATCTATTTTTAAAATTACAAAATTCAGAATTTTAGAATGCCAATGTGCTTATGAAACAATTGTTGAACCATGTGAGGGCAAAAAAGAATATTCAATAATGGGAGTAAAACCTTATCGGGTTTGTGGTAATTTAAGGTGCAATATTACTGTAAGTATTTCGTTTAAAAAATATTTTTGGAACATTTCCAAATTTTTTAATTTTTAATGAAAATTGAAAATTTTGGAACTTTTATATTTATATAACTCGTATTCAGGGTTGTCAAAGGGAAATTCCCGGGAAATTAGCGGGAAATCCCCAGGGAAATTTCCCGGGAAATTTCCCGATTTTTGCGGGAAATGAAATTAATTTCCCGGAATTTTGGGTATATAATTACCAAAATTTTTTAAAAATTCTAATTTTTTTTAATTAAAATAGATTTTTTTAGCTTTAAAAATAATTAGAACGAATTAATATAGGTAAAAAAAGGGTAGTTACTCGTGAATCATGTTTTTAAATTTTTCGTGTGCGATATGTAAAATCTGAAAAATTGGGTTTGCGGGAAATTAGCGGGAAATTCCCGGGAAATTCCAGGGAAATTTCCCGATTTTTCTGATTTCCCGGGAATTTAACAACCCTGCTCGTATTCACATTTAAATATGCACATAAACAATTCTTTAAAATTTTAGATTATTCCAAACAAAAATTGTCCAACACAAAGATTTTCAATGACTATTTTTCGAGCACTTGAATGTGCAGATGTCTTAACATTTTTTGTTTATTCAAATAATCAATTAATGCTAAATTCATCAGATTTTCGACTAAATTATAAAACAACATTTTTATTACCTGCAAAAAGTAATACAACATTTATTTTTCAATCTTATGAAACAACTGATGATTCATTATTTTATTTTAAATTGATTCCTGTTAAAGGTTTTGTAATAAAAGTTTTATAAAAATTTAAATAACTTTAGATCCTAAAATTGAAAGAGTTATCCTTACATTAGAAAAGCCAACATTTGCTATTGAAATGGTTTATGTTAAAGAAAATACAATAATCGCAGTAGAATTATCGAAAGAATTGGTAAGATGGTTTCAAATTAATTTGCATATTTATTCCTTATATGAAAATCAATAAAATACCTATGATCAAAATTCTAGGTAACAAAAAGTGATAAACTTGAAATGTATGCATAATTTGAAGTTGGAGATATCCTTACTGGTACTCTATTAGTTGATAATGAAAATATGACTAAAATTTCTTCAAATATTGTTGAGTAAGTTATAAACAATCAACTTTTTTAAAAATATTTATTTTAGTCTTTTTTACGGTGATTATTCAAAATATGCATCAAACTATATTTCTTTAACAAATGCTTTAACCATCTATAAACCTGTTAAATGTCCAACAGATTATGCAATATTACTTTTTAGAGCTGTTAATGGTAAGTTTGTTTGTAAAATAAGAATATTGTATAATAAATGTATTTTAAAGCACATACATCAAATTGTTTATTTAAAAAGACAATATATAATATTGGAAGCACTCGGCCACAAATAAATTTGGATAATATTATTGCAATGCATGCCCTTAATCAACCACTTGCAATGAAAGGCTTAAAAGAATTTTATATTCATGGACATTCTAAAAAGCCTGTGATAATGTATAGTGGATTGGAAGATAAAGTACATATTTTGAATTTTAGGTAAAATTTTTGCAAAAAAACAATAAAGTTTGTTTTTGAATTTTGGGAAATTTCAAAAATGGACACTTTTTTAAAATTAAATGAAAAACTTTTTTTTAACAAATTATCCACTTAAAATTTTTTACTTTTCACATTTAAAAAATTTAACATTTTCAAAATATTTTAAAAAAGCATTATTTTGAATTAATGCGTTTGGAAATTAGTGAAAAATTTTTTTTCAAAGTCTAAAATTGTTAGAAATTTTATCCATTCTTTTCAACTGTAATTTATTCAATTTTTTAGTGAAACTGAAACAAAACCATGGAAAAAGATATATCTTGGAGCAATGTTTTATACTGTATTAATTCCACGAGATTCAAGTTTACTTGTAAAAACTTTTGAAACTTATAACCTTCCGAGATGTACATTCGGAAATGATCCGTTTTGTTCATTTATTGATACCCCATATTTTGGAAATCCAAATACATACAAATATCAAAAAAAGCAAATTGGATTTTATATTATTTTATGTAATCCTATAATTTTTACTATTCAAACTTTTGATGTTTCAAAGAATGGCAGATTATGGTTTGAAGCAAATAATAATGTAACAATTGAGTGGGTTCATTTAATATTTATTGAGCTATAAGGAAGCGTCCAGATACGACATCCTCAAAAAATCGCAATTTTTTAACCCACCCACTCTTAAATCGTCACTTTGCGGCACAAGATCAAAGAAATTTTTTTGGGACGTCGTATTCTGTTATTCTTTAATTTTTATGAATATGAATTGGGACATATTGGTGCAAGAATTTACATAACAAATGCATCATAATTAAATAATTTTAAATATTTCATTTTTTACGCACTTGAAAAATATCGTCTATTAATTTATTGAATAAATTATTAAATAAAAAAAAGTCGAACATCACTTTTTTTTTCAATTTTCCAATGATTAAAAATATCTTGAAAAAGCTTTTTTTTCTTTTTTTTGGCTGCAAAAAAAACATAAACTCACTCGCGTTTGTTTTTTTTTTTTCACTAGCTCGGACGTTTCAAAAAAATGAGAGAGTGGGCATTCATGAAAGGGGCGGCCCAAAATATTCATCGCTCTCTCTTCCAAAAAAGGTATAAAAAGGTGGAATCAAATTTTCTTTTTACTTCAGTTCAATCATCTTTTCCTCATTAATTATGGCTGCTGGTTTCCGTTCTTTCTTTGTTGCTGCTTTATTATTTGGAATTGTATTTATTTCAAAATCAAATGGTGCATCTTTAAAAGGTTATGATCCATATGGTTCAAATAAAAGAATAAATGCAACAACAACAGCGCCGCCAACACCTTCTGAACAATCTTCATATGAAAACTATACTAATAATGCTGTTGGTCAAATGGTAAAAGATGATACTGAAGAACCACAACTTCAAATGGTTAGTTTATTTTTTTATAAAGGAGGATACATTTAAAGGATATGTGTGAAATGAAGGATCCGCGAATCTATGATTCTGGTAAAAGTGTTGCAATTTGTTGCACACCAACTTTTTGATGGTTCCAAGATCTCTCATTTTATATTATCCACATGTATATTTATATATTATTTAACTATTCTTTTTTTATAGATCCGCCAATGCACTTGTGCTGAATCTGATATATGTATCAAACAAGCATGGTCACAAATTTCATCATGCCAAGAATCATGTAAATCAAAGCTTTACTTCTTTGGTGATGATACTGATGCCCTTCTTAAATGTTTTGATAATGATTCAAATGGTGGTACACTTATCAATAATTGCTTTCATACAATGAAAGGATATTGTGCTCCAACAACATCTTCAACACCACAATACATTGAAAAGCCAACATATGAACCAAAAGTTGATAATGGTCTCAAGCTTAAAGAACATGAAATTGTTGAAGCATTTAAAGCTTTTCATATTTGTGCTGGAAAATGTATGAAAGATATCATTGTTGAATGTTTTGAACAAAAAGAATGTGGTGTTTTACTTGGTGATTCTCAAGATATTGGAAAAATTGGTGAATTTTGTGCTACTCTCAAAGGTTCAATCTATACCACATCAGTCAAAGCACTTCCATGTTTGATGCCTGGATTAAAACGTCGTGGTTCATAAGAACAATAAAAATGTTATTAGATTATTTTTTTGTTAGGAAATGTGTTGTTTTGTTTTTTTTCCTTCCTGTATATATTAGGCTAACATTATCCACTATTTTTTGTTGAAATCTTTTTATTGTTTTTTGCTATTTTGTTTTTTCTAGAATAAAAGTCTATATGTTTTAATTTTGGGTTTTTGGGGTATTTGCAAAAGGGAAAAAAGCATTGTTTAAAAACAACGGTAGCACATTTATTGCTGACATAAACTTTGCCAAGAATTTGTTTTCCAAATTCAACAGTCAAAACGCATGGACAGATATTTCCTTTATGGTAATCAACATAAACAGAGAACCATTCCTTTTCACCAAAGACAACTGCTTCCTTGAAGGATTTTCATTCATAATCAAAACCGCAAACTCCATCAGGAAGTTTTACAAGGACTTCAATTAAGCTAACACTTTTTTTGTATTCTAACATGTTCTTTCAATATGGCAAGTTTATAGAACAATTACGGCCTCTCAATTATTCCTCTCCCATTTAAGGACCTCTAGTAAAAACTTTTTTAAAATTTTTCTTAACTCCTCTAACACATGCTTGACAAAAAAAGATGCAGAAAGAACAAGGCAAGCTGTTGTTGCTTCCTTTTTTCCTCCTTCCATTTTCAAAATGCATTTTTTCTTTTCTTTCCAACCTTCCTCTTTTTGCTTTTCTAAAAAGTCGTCCATTTTTTTTCAACCAACAGCCGGAGGCCCAGTAGCGCTGTGGTTTGTGTAACATGTTCTCATACCACACACAAGAAAAGAATTGAATGCAAGTTCAATTCCCCCTTTCTTGTGCATCGCAATTGCTGTAAGCCTCAAGGAATCCAAGGTTATGTCTTGAAATGACTTAACCGCCAGAACCGTACCCTCAGCCTAAATGGTAAACCAACCAAAGGGCCATCAAAGATCCAATGATCCTTAAGATCTCTTGATGTATCACTGAAAAATTGAAAATGGCTTGAAAATGCCAGGATGGCTGCAACGGATTATGCAGCATCCAAAATTTTTTAAACTTTATTAAACATTTTAACGTTTACAATTTACTTTCAAAAAAGTGTCTACATTAAAATTTTTATTTTAAATTTTCAGACATAAAATGTTATTTTTCGAAAATTAAAAAAAATAAAATGTTACGCATTTCAAAAGCATATTTCGAAACTTTTTTAAAATATTTTTTGATTATTAAAAACTTGTACGAATCAGTTTCTAGCAAAAAAAATCAGAACTTTATTATTCAAATTTTGAAAACACGAATCGAAACAAACACAACAAAAAATTTTTTATTCAGATTCTGTTAAAGCAACGATAAAATATAAAATTTCCAAATTATTTTTTTCAGCAGCTTTTTCAAAGATAACTTTTTGAGGCTTTGATAATTTCAAAGTTGTTGAAAGAAGAATTTTATTTATTTGTTTTTCATTTCCCATTTTTGATTCAACTTTTAATTTTGCAGATTTCATAAATGCAGATATCACAATTTCTTGTGGAATTAAACGGGGACCAGCGGGTGTTTCGATTTGAAAACATATATTTCCGTTATTTTCAATCACTTTAAAGCCCCATTTTGGATCAATTTTAATTTCATTTAATGGTTTTCCAATAACTTTAAAAACATCTGAAAAATTAGAAATTTAAAAGGATATATTGGGGATAAATAAAAATTACCGTATATAACATACTGAGGAAATTTATGATAATCATTTCTAGCTTTTTCACCAATTTCTGGAATCCCATCTGCCATTGAAAGATACAAAGGAATTCGTTCATTGCCTAAAATATAGAATAAAATTTTCAAAAATTTAATTAAATTTACCTGCAGAATCTTTAACTTTTTGTGTTACATCATCTTGAAAAATTTCTGCACCAAAAAAATCTTCTTCAAAAATGAATGTTGGATTCTGTAAAAAGGGCGCAATTAATGTTAAAGTTGTTAAAAAAAAGTAAAAGCGTAAAACTTACAAATTTTTTGCCGTTTTTAATTTTTCTTTCACGTCTTCTTTGAGTTCTGCTTTTTGGCCGGAAAGCCTCCATATGTTCATTATTCAATGAATCTTTTGAGATCGATGGAGCATCAGATTTTGTTGTTGGTTCACATATAGCTTTATCATCTTTTGATTCGGTTGTTGACATTGTTTGTAATGATAAAGTTTGATTTACACGGTTAAAAGCTTCTTTTTCTTCATTGATAACTGTTTGTTGTTTTATTATTGAAGAAATATATGGAACTCCACGATCATCATAATATCCAATTACTTGATCCGATGACCCGGTAAGATATATAGATTTCTTTGAAGCTTCTTTTCTGCCGTAGACAAGGTTTTCATATAGCTGATAATATTCTGCTGAATACCATAACTAAAAAAATTTTTATTATCAAATATACAACATTTTAACAAAGACTATACCTTTATTGATTGTGGTGTTCTATTATTAATTCCGTAAAATTTACATGGAATTTTTGTTCCTTCTGGTAAAATTATCTTTCTTCCGCTATAAATAATTGTTTCAATTCCCATTGAAAAATTTGGTATCCAATATCTTTTATCAAATTCTCGATCATCAGAATTTGGAGCTCTCATTAATCCACCCGACATAAGCAAATAATCCCATCGTTTATAAAATCTTGAAAATAAATTCTTTGGATTAAATACATTTTGAATTTTTTCAACAAATTCTGAATATTCTTTTTGAAAAAGAATTACAGTTGCATCAGGAAAAAATTCTTGATAAATTTGTGGAAATTCTTTCATAATTTCATTTTCTGATTTACAAAAACTTCGGTGAATAATTTCAAGTTCAAAATTTTGATTTCGTTGAAGAATTACAAAATCATTAAATGAATTATTAATTGTTACAACAAGAATTCTTTCATTTAAAGGTGGATCATGAAGTTTTGCAATATCCTTTAAAACATATGTCATTCGAGCTAATAACGGTGGAATAACCAAAATATTATCAGAATATTTTTCTGCAACTTTCACACATGCTTGAATCATTTCAAAATCTGACAAATTTCCATTTACAATTACCAAATTTTTAATACGATTTGGTAATAATTGAAAAACTCGATCTGCCCGTTCTCCAATTACATCCGGTTTAAGTCCTAAAAATTACAATTTTTTTTAATTTTACAACCAAAAAAACCTCGAGATGGCTGAATTTTTTGAAGCCATTTCATTTCATCTGGAAATCTGTAGTTTGAAGAAGCATCATTTTTGTAATATTGAATTCCAGTACTTGTAATAAGATATGATGCAGTATGCATAATTTTAATATAAATATCTAAAAATATTACAAATAAATAATGAATATATTTCTACAAACTTTTTTTTCTTTCAACAGAGAATAAAATTTTGGTAAGAAAAAAAAGCCAGCAAAAAGGAAGAGTGTCAAAACCAAATTTAAAGGTTAAAGGCAAAAAAAGAAACAAAAAAAAGCGTAAAAAATGCGATGTTATTTTTTTGATGCAAAATGGCCGACATCCTTTTGATTTTTTTTGCGCTTGTATTTTAAAAATTTTTAATCTTTTTAAAAAGATGTGTATGCCCAAAAAATTTATTCGTCGCTATTACACATACCCTTCTGCAAAAAATTGTTCATCTACCAATGTCTGTCATTTTATTTTGCGCAAATGGCATTTTCACACTTATGTAAGATAAGAAAAAAATCATTGAAAAATTTTTGGGGAGGGGGGGGGGGGGGAAGCGTAATAAAAACAATAAAAATTAATTTTAAAAAGTGCAAAATTATATTTTCGAAAGTTCATTTAGCATATTTTAACAAAACGTTTGTTTTAGCAAATGGGACCAAAATTTTGACTCCAAATGTCTTCTTATAGACGAAAAATATATTAATTAGTTTTTCAACTAACAAAAAAACTGTTTTTTAATTTGTCCGTTCAGTGTCGTTGCGACTCCGACTCCGGAGTCGTGGAGTCGACTCCGGAATCGACTCCGACTCCGGAGTCGGGGTCACGGCGATAGAGTCGACTCCGTTCAAATTTTTCAAATTCAAAGGGAGGAGTACGTTAAGAAAAAGAAATTTTAAATTTTAAAATTTTATTTTTTTAATTTTGTTATTTAACGTAATAAATATCAAGCTATTCTAACATTGGTATGTTAAAACTAACATTTAAAACGTGTCTGGGCTTCTAAATTTCTCATAAAAAATTTTTGAAATTTTTTGGAAAAATGTTTTCAACCTTAAAAAAATGACTCCGGAGTCGACTCCAGTGACTCTGACTCCGACTCCGGAGTCGGAGTCACCGCCGGAGTCATTTCAAATTCGAAAGCACAACACTGTGTCCGTTTCTTGCAAAACGGCTTTACTTTTTTTATTATTATGACAGATCACTGCTTTTGCAAGACAGCTCAAAAAAAATCAATAAAGCACATTCTTTCTACTTCTTTTTTTCAAATCAATGATATGATTAAACACGGGCCAAAATATTAAAGAGATAATTTGCATCGAAATCCGCAGTAAATCTATCTGCAAAAGATGTTGCAAAATCATCTCCACTCGTTGAAGCAGTATCTGATTCATCGGTTGATGCTTTTCCAGTTTCACCACTTGTAGATTGAAAATTTCGTGGTGGAATAAATGTTGCACCAAATCGATTCATCTTAAAAAAGAAAATCCAGTTTATTAAGTTTATATAAAAAAAGTAATTACCATAAACGATTCCGGCGAAATTAATGCAGAACATTGTAAACTTCGAGAAGCAGCAATTCCTTGATTTTGAATTTTCGATGCAATCATTGATGGATCTTTTATTCGTTTTGATTTTATTATTACAGCTGCTGCAGCAGCATTTATTGGAAGTGGTGGCGGCAGAATTAAATTATTATTATTTTCATGTGATTGAGTATTGGTTTTTGCATTGATTGCTAAAAATGTTTTGGATATAATTTTTAACATTTTCGGGAAAGGACATACCTGGCGGCGGTGGTGAAGTTGGATTTATTGATTGAACATTTTCTAAAAATTAAGCATTTTAAAAAAACAGCTAATATTAAAAATCATTTTTTAAACAAAAACCTATCCTATATCAATGCAAAAACGAGCAAAAAATCCTGAAAAAGTCTGACCTTTTGAAGTTTCACCAGAAATTCCACCTTTGAATTCATCACCAAAATTTCCAACTATTTCACGCTTTTCAATTCCATTTTCTCCACTTTCTTTAATATTTTCATTTCTTTGTTTTGGATTTCCCTATAAAAAACCACAATTATTATTATAGTTTAAAAAAATAGAAATAACTTACTTTTTTATTTTTAGTCGAATGCTTTGTTTTCTTTGGTTTTGAACCTTTAACTTTTTTGCCGCTTCCCGTTCGCTTTTTTCCACTTCCAGCTAAAAATAGACTATTAATATGAATTAAAAGAAATAATAAAATCTAACCTCCTTTTTTTCTTCCACCAATTCTTTTTTGAGGCATTTTTTAAATGTTTATGTAATTTCACTTTTAAAAGTTGTCTGTTTTTTATTACTTAAATTTGCATAATTCTTTTAACTTCATGTTTCGAATTTGCCCAGTTTATTTATTTTTGATACATGAAGTTACTATGATTTCGTTAATTAAATACTTTTGTAATTTCATTTATTTTTTATTTTAAAAACAAAATGCAATTAAATAAAAAAATCTAACATTTATAAAAATTTAAAACCGTAAACATTTAGTTTTAATTAAATTTGAATAAAATTCAACAGATTTTTTTGGTGTCCTTGTTTTTTTATCAGAATTAAAATCGACATGAAAAAGTCCAAATTTTGTTTCATAACCTTCGCTCCATTCAAAATTATCCATTAAAGACCAAACTGTATATCCAAAAATATTTATTCCATTTTTATTTATTGCTAAAAATCTTAAAAATTAATCCTGTTTAAACTTTTATTTTTTACCTTTACTAATTTCAGCTAAATGCTCGGATAAATATTTAATTCTTGTTTCATCATTCAAACCTTCGCCTTCAGAATCCATTGCACCATTTTCTGTAATCAAAATTGGAATATTTTTATATTCTTTTGATAATTTTTTTAATAAATTTCGTAATCCTTTCGGGACATTACTCAACCATTTATTTGGACCATTTATTCTAAAAAAATATATTTTAAATATTGATTATTGTTTTAATTCTATTACATTTCCCATGAAGGATTATAATCCAAAATTACTCCAACGTCGGTCATTCTTGTATAATTTTTTAAATGATCAGAATTTTCAGTTTTTCGATTGCAAACTCGAAGGGAAAAATAATAATTAATTCCAAGAAAATCTGTGGAATCTTAAAAACATTTTTACAAACAAAAATTTAATTAAACTTTATTACTTTTTAAATCGTTAATTTCTTCATCTGTAAATTCTGGAAGTCTTGATTTAACACGTTTTTGAAATTTGATTGAAATTTCTTTTATTCGATGTTTCATAATTTTTGGATAATCTCCATTTTCAGAGAATATTGGATTTGCAAACCAACCCCATGAAAATTGGAATGCCCTTTCCGATGCTTCTTGATCTTCAGAATTTTCAGGATTCTTTGGAAAATACCAACATCCCGAAAGTGTTATACCAATTTTTCCTTAAAATTTAAAATAAATGCTTTTTAAAGTATATTAAATTTTACCATTTTGTATTTTTCGATATTTTTCATTATATAATTTTGCAACTTTTAAATGGCATTGTAATAATCGATGTGCAGATAAATACATCGTCCATTCACAATTATCTGAAAAATTTCCAGGCGCATGTTTTTCTCGTTGCCCGCAGTGTCCATATTGTGCAACGGATAATGGCTCATTCAAAGTTATCCAAGTTTTAACACGATTTCCAAAATGTGAAAAAAGAAAATTTGAATAAACTTTAAAATGTTCTGAAATTTCAGAATCCAAAAATCCTCCCAAATCTTGTAATGCCTGGGGCAAATCCCAATGAAATATTGTTACCTAAAAAAATAATAAAAAGTTCAAAAAAGTATTCTTTACTCTTTTTTTTTATTATAAAAGATTAAACCAAAATTTTGTTTAAAAAACCACTTACAATCGGTTCAATTCCTTCTTCAATCAATTTATTAATAAAATTATCATAAAATTTAACGCCCTTTAAATTTAAGCTTTTTTCTGTGCCATCTGGAAAAATTCTTGGCCAAGAAATTGAAAATCGATAAAAATTAACACCAATTTCTTTTAACATTTGTATATCCCGTTTCCAAAAATTATACGAATTGCAACTTATATCTGCAATTTCATCATTTTTTATATTCCCTTTTTTATGAGTATAAATATCCCAGATTGATGGACCTTTTCCTAAATAAAAAACTTATTTTAAATTTCTATATTTTATAAATATACCATCAGAATCTGAAGCACCTTCAATTTGAAATGCGCTTGTTGCAGTTCCAAATTTAAAATCTTTTGGAAATTTATATTCCATTTTAAACAATAAAAACAAAGTTAAAACAAACAAAATCAAAAAACGACCACTTTTTTCAGTTTATTATCATAAAAATATTGATTTTAGCTGATGCAAATAAAAAGAACACTGAAAATGTGTTGCTCAAAATTTTGAATATAAATTTTATGTAATTATTCAATTAACAAATAACAATAATTTAAAACAAAAAGTAATATAAATTAATAGTAATAATAAAACTTATTTATTCCACTTCTTCAGCTTCTCCTTCATCATCAGTTAATGTTGCTTCCAATTGTTGACTAACATTTTCTTCATCTTCATCAGGATCATCAAGAAATTTTACAGAACTTTTATATACAATTTTTCCAATTTCACCTGCTGAATAACTGCTATACGGCTAATAAAAGTGTTATCTGAATATGAATTTTCATCAGTATTTACTAAAAATAAAAGCTATTAAAATTTGAATATCAAAAAAAATTCCCAACCTGCATAAATATAAAATGAACTCCAATGATCCAAACTTGCAATAAAATTTGGTTCTTCAACATGTAGATACCGTGTTGAAATACCTTGTGATCGAGCCCGATTAAATAAAGCAACTTGCATACCAGATTTTAAACAAATATATGAAGAATCAGCAGCTCGAACATTTTGCTTTTTTGGTGGTTTACTAACGACACGAATTTCAGAAGATTCAAATTTTCCAATAAATCGAGCTGGATATAATGTTGTAGGTCCAAGATATTCAGAAATTTCACATCCAAGTTTAAAATATCGTCGTCGATCAACACTACTTATAAAAAGACTTCTTGCCATTACTTTATCCTAAAAATATGCCAATAATAATACAAATGTGATACAAAAAAAGAAAGAAACAAACTTGAATGGTAACAATAAATGGAGTTGTGCCATCATTAATTCCAACATTAAGATTTAATCTCAGAGGTAAAGCAGGAATTTGACTTAATAATTCACGAAGACGTTTTTCTTCTTCCATAGATGGAGGTGGATCATTTGTTGTGTAAGCATTGTGTAGTTGTTGTCGATAATTTGATATATTTAAAGATATTTTAGTCTTATTTAAACTCCATCCATGTCCAAATAATGCAATTGTTGGAGGTGGACAAAAGAATCTAATAAGAAATTGTTTATTTTTTAAAGTCAGAAAAGAAAAAATATTTGCTTACCGCTTTTTTTTTCCATATGAACGTTGAACAACTTTTGGATGCCATAATCGAACAATACAACAATCATTGTCACAATTCTTTAAAAACTCTGCAAGCTTTTGTAAATCCAAGGTTTCAGAAGAATTTAAAAATGGATGCTTTTCTCCATTTGGAGAGCTTTCATTGTTATTCATCGTTTGCCGCGTTTTAAAAAGTGAGAAATGAAAGATTTTTCTTCACACAACTTTTTTTTCTTTCCCAAATTGTTGTCTCACAAAAAAAATCTTGACACGAAAGCTACAAAAGTTTTTAACACAGTTTTTTGAAAAAGTATACTTTAAGTTTTGTTGAATTTTTTTGAAAGTCAAATGTTTTTCTTTTAATTTTGATCATTTTTTTACAGTTGCAACATTTACTATCTTTTTACTTTTTTGTTCAGAATAGCTTTACTATGTTATCATTTATATTGTTTAAAATTGTTTGAAATTTAGAAAGCATGATTAAGTTTTAATTTCTTTTTTATATCTCTGTTTTTAATAGTCGGAAAGAAAACCAATACGTTTCTTTTCTATTTGATCAAGTTTGTTGAAACTGATAGACGATGATCAAACTCTAAAGTATAAAATTTTTTCCTTTAATTGATTACAAAAAGATATTTTATAAAGCAAAAATGAAATTATTTCTTTTTGTACTAATTTTATTATTTGTAAAAAATGAAGCAGCAAAATTGCTCGTTTTTGGTGTAAGTAATAGTAAAGGTCATATGTTATCAAATGGTAGAATTGCAGATTCTTTAGCTTTAGATGGACATGATGTCGTAAGTTTACTATTATAGATTAATTATTTTCTGTTAACTTTAATTTAGACATTTGTAAGCATTGAATATGTAATTTCATCGAAAGATTTTCCCACAGCGAAATTTGCAAAAGTTGTATCTTTGGGACGGATTCCAGAAACAAGATTAGAAGCAAATCGAAAAGGAGATGCAGAATTTATGAAATCTTTGTATAAAAAACCTGGAATTTTCCATACATATTTTTCAATGCATTCATTTTCGAAGGATTTGATTGAAACATTTGATGGTAAGATATTTTTTTGAGAAAAAATTAGATGAAACAAAAGCAAAAAAAAATAGTGAAAAGGTTTAACGAATTTTTTTCTAAAAATCTAAAATTAAGTTTTTAACATCTTTTAATCAAGTGTTTCTTTTTTAGTTGCATTAACCGAAGATAAAGAAACAATTGAAAAGTTGAAAGCCGAAAAATTTGATGCAATTTTTTATGAATCAATTTTTCCTCATGGTGGTTTATTTGGACATTTGCTTGGAATTAATGTTCATTTTTTAATTACAAGTTCAACAATATCAGAATATGCTGCACGAATATTTGGAATTCCAAGTCCATCGGGATGGATACCAGCAACGGGAATTTTATCCGTTTCTGATAAAATGACATTTTATGAAAGAGCACAAAATTTGTTGGAAATGGAAATTACTGCATTTGCTGGAAATCAAAGATGCGAATTTGCAAATGAAATTTTTCAAGAACATTTTGGCCTAAATTTTCCAAGAATTCAAGAAATAATGAAAGAAAAAACTGCAATAGTTTTTGCTTCTGTCAGTGAATTTATTGAATTTCCTCGGCCAATTTTGCATAAAATTATTTATATTGGTGGTCTTGGAATGAAAGAAGGATCTTTCAACGAAAGTTTGCAACCACCATTTAATAAAGAAATGAAAAAAGGCAAAAATGGTGTAATCTTTTTTTCATTGGGGTCAAATATTGATACTTCACATCTTCCAAAAGCTGTTAAAATAAATTTAATTGATGCTTTTTCAAGCTTTACTGATTATCATTTTATCATTAAATTAGAAGCAGACGATGAATACGGTAGAAATTATGCAAAACCAAAGTCGAATATATTTGTAACAGAATGGGCTCCACAAAATTTAATTTTGCAACATTCAAATTTAAAGCTATTTTTTACGCATGGTGGTTATAATAGTTTATTGGAAACGGCATATTCTGGAAAACCAATTTTATTGATGCCAATGATGAATGATCAAATAAGAAATGGACAAGCAGTTCAAAGGAATGGATGGGGGAAAGTTTTAGATAAAACGGATTTATTTGAGGGAAATGATAAGCTGATTGAGCTGATGACAGAAATGTTAAGCACTGATAAGTGGGTTCTATTTTGGGGATTAAAACTTTTAAAGTTAAAAAATTAATTCTGATTTTTTACCAAAAATCGTTACTTTGATATTTTTTGGTGATAGCGATATGTTACCTCAATTGAGGTATTCAAAATATTTTTTTGAGTCTCAAAAAGATTCATATCAAACGTCCCTGAATCAGGGTCATCGGAGAATTTATTAATTAAAACAGCATTGATAAAAATTAAATCGCTGACATTTTTTAGATATCAAAAAAGCGCTGAGAGAATTAAAAATTTATTAGAAACAAAACCATTTTCTGCGAATGAATTATTTTTAAAAAATGTTAAATTTGTTTTGGAAAATGGTGGAAAATTGCCAGAATTACAAGCAGCTGGAGCTGATATGAATATTTTTACACAGTTTAATATTGATATTTATTTAATTGTTTTTTTATCCCTGCTTTTAATTTTTGTTCTTATCATTTATGAAATTGTTACTTTTATCAAAGTTTTAAAAAATCTTATTCAGCCAAAAAATAAAAATAAAACGAAGATTAATTAAAATTGCAATTTTCTGGTTTTAATACTTTTTGTGAATAATTTTAATAAAATTTTTACTGTTTTAAAATTATTATTATTGCTAAAGGGTAATGTGTTTTGCTTTGAATTCAACAAGAATAATTTTTGTAAATATATTTGGACTTTAAGAACTGTGAATTACACTTTATTATTAAAGAACATAGCAAAAAAAACCTTTTGAACTTCAATCGTCGACGAAATATGCATTAATAAACTAAACTTTTGTATAAATATGACAATCCCACTTTTTCTCTCTCCATCGCTTTTTTTTTATTTGTTGACAAAACATTGGTCAAATTTGAGAGCGGCATTTTCTTTGATTTTTTTTTCAAGAGTTTCTCTTTTTTGAGTTTCTTCGTTTTCGACTTTGTAAAAGTTTCAAGTATCAATTTTTTTGTTGTTTCTGTTTTTTGTTACCTTCAAATTTGGTAGAAACAAATTTTTTAAAAGGCAGGTTTGTTTGGAATTTTTTAAAGTATGAATTACCTTTAATTTCTATTTAACGTCTTTGACAGTCTAAAAGAATTGTCAGTCAATACATTTTTTTCAAAAGATAATACTGTATTCTTTTAAAGATGTCTATTTTCAAATAACTTGGATATATAAATGATTGGAACTAATTTCTAACAAAAACTGTAAATCGTTGCATTTTTTTAAAATAAGTTTCTTCGACGAACATTGTTTCAATTTTATAATTTTGAACTCCTGCTGTTTTTTTGTGAAAAACAAAAGGCGCTAAAAAAAGAAAACAAATGACCAGAACAGTTGGAAAAAAAGGAAGAAGAATTTTTTGGTTGTTCATTCAAACATTAATTTTACAGCTGTTGCGCAACAACAATAAAGCATCCATTTTTACAAGGTCGTTTATGACCTTTTTAAAGCTGTAGCAACAAAAACAACTTTTTTTTTGTAAAACAAATTACACTAATTTTTTAAACTGTCACACTTTTTGTTCTGTTATATTTCTTTTCGTTGAATGGTTTTCTTTCTTTAATATTGAATTTATGATCTGCCATTTTTGCCACTTTTTCTCCAAAATATTCTTGACAGAAAATATATATATTTTTTAATCCGATGACAAACGATGATGGAGCAGAAAAAGAGAAAACGAGAGAGAGATCCCTTCTTCGTTTCTTCTATGTTTTTTGATGGCACGCTTTTTTTTGCCTTTTGCTTTTTGTCTTCGAACATGCGCGAAGGATCAGCAGAAGAGACTCGAAAAACAAAAAATATTAAAGAAATGAAAAAGAAAATATGAGTCAAAAAAAAAGAATAAAATATGACAATGATGCCAAAATTATGGTAAAGAGGATCCTCTTCATTGATTTTAAATTTGCATATTCTTAAAAAAGCTGTTTAGCATTTTTTATGGCACTTTTTTGAAGAGAAATTATTTTTTGAAAAATTTTCATTAACTGTCAACAGTCTGTTGTTTCATTGAAATAAAAGGGGAGTGATTCAGTTTATAGGCTGAATTCGTAAAAACTATGTACGAGTTTCTTTTATTATTAAATTTTAAAACCCAAAAATTTTCCATTGATTAATTAGAACATAGTTTTTTAAATTGAAGAGATTTAAATTCAAACAGTTAATTTTTAAAATGAAACTGTTTTACCAAATATTACCTAAACTTTATTTTGAATTATTTTATTTGATACTTTTTAAATTTTAATTGATTTTAATTAGAATAATCTATTTTTGTTTTCGTAAATTAATTCATACATTTTTTGAAAACATAAAATTTAATACAGCTCTTTTTTAAATGTTCCACTTATATTCCCGCTTTTTCTCTTTAAAAGGTACTAAAACACAACAAAAAAAATATTTTGGTCACTAAAAAAAAATTTCAAAGCAGCCACTTTAGTTAGTTTTTAGTCTTCTTTTTTGCCATACTTTTTTGCGTGTTTTCACATTTTTTATTACTTTCCTTTTGTCTTCCTTTCCAAAAAATTTTTTTGACGTAATTTGTTCAACTTTCAAGTGAGAAAGCATTCCATTTCTTCCTATTTTTTCGTGCCATCTTCCTTGCTCTTCTACTTCACTTTTTTTTTGTTTTGCGGGGACTCTTCATAAATCTGTCATTATTTTTTGCCATTTTTTGTCTGACTTAAATATTTTTTTGGGGAAAAAAGTTTTTTAAATGCAAGAATAAAATTTTGAAGATGATTAAAGCACAAAAAAATATTGAGTAATAACAGTTGTTTTTCATTAAAAAAAGCATTTGTTATAAATTTGATTACCTATTTTTTTTTTCTAAATGGCAGAGGAGGTAATTTAAAAGAGAGATAAGTTATTGAGATAACCGATAATTTTGTTGTTGAAGGGATATATGAAATCCTTTTAGTTTATTCTTTAATAATTTTAACTGGTCATCGAGCTTTTTAATAGTTGCTTTTAAATTTTGTTGGATATATGAAATCCATAGAAACAAAATTTCCCCTTTAATTTTTTTTTGTTAAAACTGAATCAGAAAATCAGGCATACAATAGAGAAAGAAAAAACAATAAAAAGTCTTCTAAAATGAAATCCTTGATTTTCAAGTTCAGACATAAAAAATGTTTTTGAGATTAAACTCCTCTTTTATGTTTTCACCAAAATAATTTTAGCTGATTTTTTTTTTCATAACTGTCAATTTTTTTTGAGTATTTTCTTAAAAATTTTTCGAAATGCCATGTCATGATTTTTCTTTATCTTTTTTTTGCAAGGTTGATGACAACCTTTTCATTTTTTTTTTACTGCTGCCCCTAAATGATTGAATGAGACAGATTGGCGTTATTTTTTTCCAATTGTTTGACACACGCCAGAGGTCGTGGGAAGGGTAAAATGGAAAAAATGCATCTTCCTTTCCTTGATCGAATACTCAATGGGTAATTCATCAAAAAGCAGCAGCAAAAAATATATTATATAAGAAAAAAGATGCAAAATAAAATAAAAGAAGAGTTAAAGGTTGCCTCTTATACTTTTTTTCTTATTTTTTCTTGAGGTTTTAGTCTTACTTTTTTTGCCATTAGTTTTTTTTTCGTTAATGAAAACGATTTATGAAAATGTCATAGGTAATTGTTGTAGGGGGGTAATTTATGAGAAAGGGATACTGTAAGCTATTTGAAAAAATAGAAAAAAGATTAAATATTTAAAGCAAAGATTTTTTAATGTTTTCGATAACAAATTAATAATTTAGCAAAAGACATGTGCTTGAAAAATTTGAATTAATTATATCTTTTTAGCTAAATTTGTTTGCACAACTTTCACCTCCTCACTCTTCCTCTAACTTTTTTCGCTATCACTTCTGAAATTGAAGTCATCATTTTCTTTTCCTCTTTTTTAACCTTAAGCATCCTTGACTTTCTTTTCACATTTTTTTCTTTAAAAATCCTCGAAAGCTTCTTCCTCCCTCGTTTTTATTGTTACTTCCCTAATTTGTGCCATTTGCACTTCCTCCTTATTTCCTAAAAAAGGGAAAAAAATGCATCCTTTTTTTCCAAAAATGACAAAAAAAACCTTTTTTGGCTGATACCATCGCTTTTTTAAAAAAAACTTTTGACATTGTAACTCTTTTTTATTTCAAAAACTTTGACAACATTCGTTTTTTTTTGATTCACATTTTCCCTCCAAAAAAATATAATGTTTTTTTAAAACAAAGGCGGTTTTTTAACGATCAACAGTTTTTTCTTTCACATAAACGATCCATAAAAATTGACATGAAAATAATGAAAAAAACGTCAGCAAAATAATTTTCTTTGCTGATTTAAAAAAAAACTATACTAAACATTTGCGTTAATGAAATGTTGAAGAAAAGCTGATTATTGTTGTGAATTTATGATATCGTGATAAACTGGAGATATGAGTCATTATAAACCATATTTCAATCACGATTGCCTAGTAAACAGAGGAGAAAAAAATGGACTATTGAAATATTTAAAATAGTTTGAAAGAAAAAATGATTCTTCTTGATCATTTTTTAAAATTTTTGTGGATTCCAGTGAGAGAGACAAACTGTAGTCATAAACAGTTTTTAAAACGTTCATTTGAAGGTTTTAATAAACTGTCTGTGATTGACATATAATGGATAGCATTTCTGATTTAATTTATCTTTCTTCATTTAAAATTTGTTGACATTTTTAAAGATTATGCATCGAAATCTCCATAATTCCCCCCTTCTAACGTCTATAATTAAACACAAACATTACTTAAGCTCATAAATCAAAACCCCATTCTTACAAATTTTCCACCCCCCCCCCCCCTTTATTTCCAAAAATATCCCATTTTTCAAAACTTTTTTCTTTCTTATTCAACTCAATTCAACTGAAGCAGATGATGATGCCCCAAATGCTTGATGATGTTCGATAGATACTTTCTTTTTTTCCCCTTCATTCTTCCAAAAGCATTTCAAGACTTTTTTGCAGAAAAAGTTTTTTTCAAAATTTTTTGTGTGTTTCTTTTGTTTCTATTTTTTTCATTTTTTTTTGAAACATTCAATGAGTCGGAAACTGAGTCACATTATTTTTCATTTCTTTTGACTTCTTTATTTTTCTGTTCTTTTTTGTTGGTTTCTTTGTTTTAAAATAACTGCGCAAATAATGTGGTCATTAACAATACATTTTAATAAATAGCTTTTACAAAATATTTTAACGCCTTCTCAAAATTTGTTGTTACAACTTTTTTACACTTTTGGAGTACAATGCTTTTTTTAAAATGTTCAAAGTACTGTATTATTATTGAACATAATTGATTTCTGTTCCAATACATTTTGGTTGAAAAAAGTATTGGGAGAAGGAATTTTTTTTGCCGTTTTTGGAGAGATAAGTATGTAAAAGCGTACTGTAAAATAAAATTTTATGTTTTTTAATCTCAAAAATTCAATCATGGCACTGAGTTTTTATAATTTAAACTATTGTTGAGTGTGATTTTATCTTAACATTAAAATGATGTATCTGGTTTTTTTACAAAAGTTTCTCTTCTCGTTTTTTCCCATCTGCTTCTTGACATTCTAGCTTTTCCATTTATCTCCTCTTTTATATATCTCCTTTAATCCGTAATCCGTAAACCGTAATTCTGTTTCCTCTTTTATTTCATTTTTTTTCAAAGAAAAAAACAAAATCACTTGAGTCAAGAGATTGCAAAAGCGAAGAAGAAAAGAATGGCACGGAAAAGAGGCATTTTTTATTCTTTGCTTTTTGTGCCTTTCATAAAAAAAGGAGTAATGCCTCTTTTTTTTGAAAAATCTTCAGACACGTTTATTTCCTTTTTTATTTTTTATATATAGTTTTGCCTTAAATTAAAATATGGGATTTTTCTTATTTCTGAAAAAAAAGAAGACGAATTGTCTTATTTTTTTGTGAAACACGGAAAAGAGAGAAAAGATAGCTTCATTAAAATTTATGTTGCATCATTATTCTTAAACATGGAAATTTCTTGCATGGCAAAATTTTGCTTCCTTCAAAGAACTTCCAATATAAAGGATTCAGAAGGATAATTTTTGGTGAACTAATCTTTCTTTTTAACTTTGTGAGTGTAAATTTGTGAACTTAAAATTTAATAGCATTTTTTGCATTTATCGTAATTGTTTAAAAAAAGCTAGCCTTTGTAAATTTATAGCTTTAACTATTGTTATAAATGCCATTGAGTCCAAATCAATCTTACAAAAAATTTAAAATATAAACTGTCTTTTTGAATAACTTAAAAATATTTCCCTCCAGTCTTTGTTGACCTAAGAATTCCCGACTTTACACATTTTTTCTTCCAACTTCTGTTTTTTTTATAATTTTTAACGCATTTTAAATATTCTCTCCATTTTCCCATAAACACACTACCTCAAGTTACCACTCAAAGATAGGAAAAAAAAACAAAAACATTGTTGCTTCTGTATATTTGAATAAAATAATGGGAAGTAAAAAAGAAGAAGAGAAATGCCAATACTTTTCTATATATTTTTATTACAACAACTCGTCTTCTTTTTGTTTCTTTCTGAAAAAAATGTTTTTTGTTTGCTATTTTTTTATGGGGAAAAGATTGTAAGAAAACTGACCATTTGAAAATGGATGGAAGTTTTTCGTTTTTTTTTACATTTGCATATTGGCAGAACTGATTTTAAAGGATGATAATTTTATATAATGGGTATTGTAACTACACATAATTTTTATTAAAATTGATTTGTTCGAATACATTTTTAAAGTAAGAATTGGAAAACTGCCGAACCTTTTTAATTTTTTACTTTATATAAAATTGCTTTAAAGGCTTTAGTCCATGGGTGTTAAGCAGCTTGGTGTCAACAAAAACAATCAAGGCCATCTCAGATTACTTTCTTCTTTTTCCCTTTCTTTTTTTCTCGCCATTTTTTATTCCTTTCAATTTTTGCATGGCATTTTCAGTCGTTCCAAATTTTTTCCATGACCTTGTTTACTTTTATTTTTCTGCCTTTTGCGGCTCTTTTTACAACTTATATGATTACCACGATCATCATAAAAAAAATTGTGCCGTTTTTATTCTTTTTATCGTTCTTAAATTATAATGATTACCGATCTTTTTTTGTTTTTTTGGGGAGTGTATTTTTATCGGGAGCACCAACATTTCATTAAAGTGATTGTGCCACCAAAAAATAAACTCAAGATTTTTGTATTTTACGGCTTTTTAAAAAGTCTTCAAAAAAGAAAGAAAATAAATTTATTTGAATTAAAAAAGTAGTTAAGTTATTTTGGGTACCAATAATTTTTTTTCAAAAAACTGATTGTATTGTTTTAGCGAAAAAACAAAACTTTCTGCACTTTTCTTCAATGATATTGTTTGCCAATGTTTAAAAATGCTTTTTGAATTTTAACCTTTATGAAAATTGTATTTCCGGAAATTATTCTTTTCTTACCTTATCTTTTTGTAATTTACCGAACTTAAAAAACAATAACTCTACTTAAAAAAAGTCAAAAAAAGTTGGCATTCTTTTGTATTTTTTTGGAACAAAAGCAACAACCATTTTCTTCTTCTTTCCCGCCTAAAATTCATCATTTTTTTTCTCTATCTCTCATCTCTCAAACACTCATCTTCTTTTTTTCCATTTCTTTCCTGTCCATTTTTTTCGCGATCGGCATAAAAAACAATTTGAAGCGGTGCACCTTGCCACGATTACAGGTTATACATATATATTTTTTGGCAGGAGTTTTATGATGCTTTAATTTTATTTTTTTTCATTGAGTCTTACTACCATCAATTGTTGATGATATTTGTTAGTGAATGATACAAAGTGAAGGGAGGTCAAATAAAATGAATCATAAAAAAAGAGGAAGGAGAAAAAATGTTTGATGAACTTTTTCTTAACTGAGCCAAAACTTTTGATAAATGATAGCTGCTTTGGTATTTGAAGTTCACCATATTTAACTTAAACTAAAAACTTGTGTTTTTGGCAAACATATTAATTATTTTATTTTCGGCTTTTACTTGTCTAAAATTTATTTTAAAAACTGTTCAGTTTAAGGATCCAATAATGTAAAACTTTTAAAATTATTTAAATTTTTTTTGCGAAAAATTTGTTCGACTTTTTTAAAATTATTTTTGTACCCATTAACTGATATTTTAAACGTTTCCCTTCAATTCTTAACACTTTATTTATTTCTACTTCTGCCAACCTTTAAGGCATAATTTATCTCCTTTTGACATCATTCTTTTAATCCCCATAAAACTGTAAATCTCACTTTTTGAAACAAAACTCCCAAAACTCGTGCCTTTTTCCTTCTAAAGTCCACTTGAGGTCATTTTCAAGTTTTTAAGTATTTCATTCAAGATTTATCCCTTCTTTCCCCATCATCTTCTCTCCCTCCGATCAATGTCACTTTTTGTTTACATTTGTTTTCATTAAAAAAATGATGATGTTATGCCATTAACATTGAATTCAAAATTCATCATTTAAGCAAACATTTGAGAAAAACAATGTGTTTTTCCCCTCTTAATAAATTTACACACTTTTTAAGTTTTATTATACATTCATAATTTTTTTGTCGTACTTTTATTTGTCCAAAAAAACTTTTCTATCGTAAAAATATTATTATTATTTGGAGAAAAGAAAATTATGCAAACTTTTTGCAAAAAAAATTAGTTGTATAAAGCTTCTTGCGCCTTTTTTATGAATGAAAACTGTGATTTTCAATGTTATAAAAAAACTTAATTTTATTTAAAATATAAAAAAAGAGATTATTAAATTTAATTTTCGGCAACTTTTTTAGGGTACTTCAAAATAGAATAAGTAATTTTTGATCAAAAGTAAGCTTTTACTTTCTTTCAGCTGTTGTTCAAACACGAATTTTTTTTAGTAAATTTAAGAGTCAAAATTGATGTACTTGAATATTCAAAATATTATTAAAGACTGTATTTTTAGAATTTTTATTTAACAATTTCATTTTTTTTATTTGTATTTTTTAAACTGCAAAGACCCTGTGTCACCGAAATATAAAAAAAGGTTTCTCACTTTTTAAGTTTTATTTTTTATTCCCCAAAATTTTTATTAAAAATTATTTCTTGCGTTTAAGCGTTTTTTAAATTTCATTCATTCGTACATTAAAGCACCAAAACTTTTTTTAAAGAGAGCATTCAACTGTGATTAAAGTAAGAAAAACACAAAAAAGCCGATTTGGTTTTTGATTCCGCCTGAATTTTTGAGAAATTTTAAACCAAGTTGTGCTTTTTTATTTAATTATTAAAATGGCAAAAATGATAACTACTGAAATTTTTGTTTTACACCTTATGAGACTATTAATAAACAGGATGAAAACAATTTTACTCTCAATCAGTTTCATAAAAACTTAGAAAGTTTTCTCTTTTGTAATCCATAAAAACTGGTTTTTTCTTTCAATATTTCCATTTTTGATAGCCTTTTTTTTAATCCGAGACTTTACATTTTTTATTGTTTTTGAAAAAAGACTTAAGTCAAGTATCATCCTTTTTTCCTCTATTCTTTTTTCCCATCAAAATTGATCCTTGCAAAAGTTTTTTTATTTGCGCTATTTTTTATTGTTTTTTGTTGCATTTTTTTAATCTCGTGTTTTTATCATTAAAATTACGAAAATGAAAGTTAAAACTTTGAAACATATTAAATTTCCGTGTTTTTAAAACAATAAATTAACTGTTTTTTTTATTTCAGATATATTTTACGAATGTAAATTAAAAAATTTTAAAAGGTGCAATAATGAACCAACTGACGACAAATTTAGCAATAATATTTTTATTTTTAATAGTAATAACTAAATTTACAAATGCAAAATATAATTTATTTATTACTCGAGCAGAAATGAATCGAACCCTTGGTAAGTTACCTTTCCCATTTTTGTAACCCATGTTAAAACTGATTTTTTCTTCAAAAAATCCATTAAAAAATTTGAGCATTAATTGCTGAAACAACAAAAAAAAACTCATGTAATTCCCATAATTATTATTATTATTATTTTTGCAATCTTCTTCTTATTATAATTTTTTGCTCCCGTTTTTTGTTTGCATTTCTTTCGTTTTTTGTTGATTGCTTTTTTACGGTCTCATATTTTTTTGGGGGCACTTAGTTTTTTTGCATGTAAAAAAGAAGCCAATTGAAAACCATCAGGCCGGAACAGGTGCAATCTTTGCTTTTCTCTGTGGACCAAAAAAGCGTTAACCCCAAAATTTGAAAAAAACTTTTTAATTTGCGCGGGAATCTATCAACATTAATAAAGTTTTTGGGTTTTTGCCGATGAATAGAAAATTAAAATTTTAAACAGAAGAGTATTGGTAGGGTTGAAAAGGAATAACACGAATTTTATTGAGAAATATTTACCGCAATATTTTTATTTAAAATTTCATCAAAGAAAAGTATTAAAGGAGGCGGATGTTTTGATACAGTTTCGTAATCTTAGATTTTCGTGATTTTCAGGCAAACTGAGAGTCTTGAAAAGAAAATGACCCTTTTTTACATTGTTTTTATCAAAAAAGATGCATTTTCGTTTCGAGACTCTCAGTTTGCCTGAAAATCACGAAAATCTAAGATTACGAAACTGTATCAAAACGTCCGCCTCCTTTAATAAAATGTATTTATTAAAAATTTAACTGACTTTTTGCAAATCTTTCTTCTTTTAAAGTTAACCAAAGTTTTTTTTGCAGGAGTATTAGCAGAAATGAATTACGTTGAAGATGGAATTGTGAATGCATATTCAACAAAATTTCCATATCGAGTTGGAACAAATATTTCACATATAATTTTTTCATGGAATTCAAAAGTTTCAACAAAACAAATTAAATATCAAATTCGAGCTGTTGCAGAAACGTTTGATGTTCTTCCGCTAATTCATTTACCCTTGGAAGGAATGATTCCAACAAAAACTGAAAGTAATTAAATTTAAATGTGTTTTTTAAAAACAACTGTTTTAAAACTATGTTATAGCTTTTGCTGTTGAATATCGATGTGCTGGAAGTCGTTCAGGGCAATTTTTTGTTACATTATTTTTTAATATTTCTTGGCCATCTGAATCTGATCCAACATTATTTACATTAAAACAAGAAAAAATTTGTGCTTCAAGAGATGGGAGAAGAATTGTTGAAGGTTTGTTAATTAATAATTTTTACGATAAACTGATATTTTGTCATCGGCCTTTTCTTTTTAAATTTTTTAAGCCTAAAATTAAAACAAAATTCAACTAAAAAATTAATTTTAAATAAAACTGCTTTTTTTATTTTTTTTACGTAAAAAATGTAAATATTGAAAAAGTTGAAACGTAGTTTGAAAAATATGTCGTCAAATTTAACTGCTTTTTTCTCAAATCTTAGTTAAAAAGCTTTAAACTGATTTTTTAAATGCGAAATTTTACGCAAAAATTTTTATTTTAAAAAATTTACAAACAACTATTTCGTAAAAAATGTATAACTTTTGCATTTTAGTCAGAAAAATAAATGATGTTTTTGCTTAAAAAAATATATTTTTTTGCTAAAAACAAATTATTTTACGCTTTTTAGCGCATTTTAACTTTTCAATTCAATGCTTTTCAACAATATAAAATATAACCCCAACTTGAAACCTTTTTTCAACGAATAACAAAAAACACCAAACTGTTTTTAGGATAACTTTTAAAAAATAGTTTTAAATAATTAATGAACTGACTTTATGGGATTTTTTGGTTTCTGAGATCACAAAAAAAATTTTTTGGTAAAATTTGCCGTGACAAACATTCTTCCAAAAAATTTTATTTAGTTTTTTTATAAAAAATATTTTTTACTTCCTCATT
The DNA here is from genome assembly GCA_963922195.1 of Panagrolaimus sp. PS1159. Classification (NCBI taxonomy): domain Eukaryota; kingdom Metazoa; phylum Nematoda; class Chromadorea; order Rhabditida; family Panagrolaimidae; genus Panagrolaimus; species Panagrolaimus sp. PS1159. The sequence goes on along the minus strand of CAWUHW010000012.1, from coordinate 1,947,406 downwards.
CAAAAAAAAGTCATGTCAAAAGACTACATTATTTTTGTTTAAGAAAGTCTGTAATTATTTGTATACAATAAAACTTTATATAAAAGCGGAAGAAATTTTTCATTTCTCTAAAAAATTCTAAAAAATGGAAACAGTTGTTGATTTAAAAAATCAACGACATATTCGACGTCCAAAAGCATATTATCATTTTACAGGTGATCATGATTATTCTGATTCTTCTTCATCACTTTCGGATACCACATTTGCGATATTAGCAAATGAACAAGTTGTTTATTTTGCTGTTGGAATAATTATTGTTATTTTATTAATATTTGTTTTAATTTTATGTGTATATTTAAAAACTAAAAAACGAAAGAATCGAAAGTCAACAAGTTCTGATGCATTTATTGAAGAAACTGGAAGTAATCGAAGATCAACACCGTAAGTTTTATTTAAAGGGTATTAAAGGGAAAATAATTTTTTATTTCTTTAGTTAAAATTTAAAATTAAATAAAGTAAAAACTGATTTCTAAATAAAAAAATTTTTAGGTTGACAAAAGAGATAACCCTATTTGATTCTCCATCAGCTCAGCCATTCCTTCAACCATTAACTTCGACCCCGAAATCATGCAAATCAACTCCATCAACCCTTCCAATATTTGCTGCACCAGCTCCATCAAAAGCTCCACAAATTATTTTTCAACGAGCACAAAATCATTTGGATATTAAAACTGCTTTAGTTGAATTAACAGCCGATAGAAATTTGTTTCAAGTTATTCCAGGTTGTGAACTCGAAGGTAAATTTACTTGCTATTACTGATAAAAAAAATTTGAAAGTTTTTAAACTAAAATTACATATTTAAAAAATTTTAGGAACATTTGGTGAAGTAAAATGGGCAATTTGGAGGCAGACACCTTTTGGCGCTTCTGGGGATATTGATGATGAAGAAGATGGAATATCTGAAGATATTGCAGTCGTATGTAAAACGCTTAAACCATCTGCCGATAAAGCGCATTTTCAAAAATTCCTTCAAGAAGCTTTAGCATTTCATAATGTTCCACCACATGCAAATTTGGCACAAGTAAAAACTTAAATTTAAAAATTGTAAATGATTTATATATTTCTTTAAGGTTGTCGCAGCTGGAACATATGGAAATTTTGCAAATCTTGATAGTATTAAAGATTTCCCATTAATCTGTTATCGGCATCAAGGATTTGGAAATTTAAAAAAGTTTTTACTTCAATGTCGAAGCTCCTCTTCAAATGCTGAAAGTATTGGTGGAACTGCAAGCAGTCGAGCAAGTTTAGGTAAAACTTTTAATTTTAAATTACAAGCACTGAAAATTTTCTTTTTTCTTTTTGTAGGCCCTTCACAAACGCTTCGAACTCATGAACTTCTTTCAATGGGGATACAAATTTTAAAAGCTGTATCACATTTGCATAAATATGGAATTATTCACAAAGATATTGCAACTAGGTAAAAATTTGTAAATTTAAAAATTATCAATATTTTGGGAGTTTTTAGAAATTGTTTGGTATCAGAAATTCCAGCAAAAATTTCAAATGATCGAATGTATGTTCAATTGTGTGATAATGCACTTTCAAAAGATTTATTCCCAAATGATTATCATTGTTTGGGGGATAATGAAAATCGGCCCCTAAAATGGATGGCACCAGAAACTTTTAAAAGCAAGGTTCATAATTCTGCTTCAGATGTGGTAAGAATTTTTATCTATTTAGTTGACAGTTGTGAAACAATGATGAAATTTTCGTAAAAAGGAAACTTTTTCAAAACATAAAACTGATATATTTTAAATTCATTCGATTAAAATTAAATATTTTTAGTGGCAATTTGGTGTTGTTTTATGGGAGCTTTTTACATGTGCCCAACAACCCTTCTCTGATATTGAACCTGAAGAAATGCTTGCTGAATTAGAGCAAGGCATTCGACTTGGACAACCTTATAACTGTCCAGATGAATTGTAAGCTAATTAATTACTTTTAACAGATTGCTATAAAATAATCCGCACTTTTTTTTAGATATGGTGCAATGTATTGCTGTTGGCAGAGAGAAGCCCTTCAACGTCCAACAACTGGTCAATTGCTTAAAGTTTTGGATGACTTTAATGTGCAACTAAGAAAATATATTTAAGCTTTAAAAATCTGTTGTATAAAAAATTAGGTTTAGTTTTAGAAAAAGTTTTTGGAATTAAAAATTAATAATAATTCATCGATCTCATTTATTACTATATTATTTTCATTAAAGAGCTTTTGTAAATTTACAAAAAAAAAGTTTTAAAAGTGCATTTTTTTCTTTGTTGAAACCGTTGATTACTGTATATTTTTTTTATTAAAAAAGCAATAAAATTTTTTAAACATTTTTTAAAATGAATTTTAACAAAAAAAAAACTGGAAAAGCCATCTTCTTTCAGTTCAAAACAATTAAGGATTACAAATTGTAACAATTGTAATTCTAGTGTTTTCAATGGAATCTTCGAAAATCTGAAAATTTCAGAAAATAGATACTGCTGAATAAACTTTTGTAAACATAAAAAATTTTATTTAAAAAATATCTTTAACAAAAATTCTCTAAAGCATTTCTAAAATTCACCAAAAACTGGAATACAAACATTAATAAAAACATTATCGGAAAAACGATATGACATTTAAAAACAATGAAAAAATTCTAAAAATTGCAAGATTTTGGGAGAAATTAATCTCAATAAAAATTGACAGATTCATTCATTTAAAGTTAAATACAAAATTTTTGTGATGGGTTTAAGTTTGAATGAGAAAATGGGAAACATTAAAGAATTTAAACACATATTTTTGAGCTTAAAATTGGGGGATAAAAAAATGTTATAAATGGAATACTGTAAATTAGGAAAAGTTGAAAGCACTTAAGTACAAATATAAATAACTATAAATAATATATTTATCAAAGCAGAGTTGTCCCCCCAAATTTAACCCGCTTTTTTAATTAATCTTTTAACCGATTTTTGAGTTTGTTTAAAACTGGAATCTATTCTCTTAAAAAAATCTTCCAATGATTCACTTTCATTTACAACTTCTAAATTTGCTGCTGTATTTCCAATATTTGCTGCTGCTGCTATTGGCTTCTTTTTAGGATTAAATTTTTTGCTACTATTTTCAGCTGTTGGAGTTTGAGCAGCAGAATTTATTGGAGTTCCAATATTTGATGAATCATAAATTGGAATATTTATAATTGTTTTACAATGCAATGAATCATTTGACCATAGCCGATTTAATCGTTTAATCTCATACATATTTGAATTATATTTTAGCTCCACTATAAAATTTTATAAAAAGATTAAAAACTTTTTTTTAATTTTGTGGTTTTAAAAAACATACGTGATTGTAATGTATCAGATGGCTCAACCCTATGTGGAATTATTTGTATAGGTTTTCGATATCCGGATGATGAAGTTGAAGGTGAATTTAAATCTTGTGTTGAACCATATCGTCGAATTCTTTGGTATCCACATAGAAATGTGTGTTCACCATTTAAATCCATCGGATATATACATTGTAGAATATAAAACTACAAAAATAGGGTTATATTTAATCCAAAAAAGCTGTTTATGCAAATTTAGCATATATCCATTGTACGTATTAAAACGGGGATAAAATTAAGCACGTCGATTAAAAGTCTTAAACTATAATATTTAATAAATAAAACATGTATTACACAAAAGCAAAAAAATCTATGGCAAACTTGGCAAATGTCCAAAATTATATAAAACTGGAGCAACGTTAAACACATTTAAAAATCTGAATAATCTCCATGTTTCATATTTTATTTTAATTTAATAACTTTTAAAACTATAATATCTCATTTAAAAAAAGAAGTTATCGACTTTTCTTTCTTTTTTCTCATTTTTTTTATCGGAATTCTTTTTTCTTCTTCTAATATTTCATCCAAGCAGCATTTATGCCACCGCTTTCGTTTTAAGAGTTTTAATGCCCGCCGGGGGAAGAAAGGCTTATTTTCAAAGAGAGAAGATAAGAAATCGCTTTTTTTCTTTTCCTTTTTGCAAACATAAAATTAGAGTTCATAGATTTCTGATAAAAAAATATTTGCTTTGTGAACTTGTATAAATTTGATAGAGCAAATGTTATACATCGGTGTTTTTTTAAAATTCAAGATCTTTATCTCGAACGACTTTGAAACAAGAACTCATTTAACAAAAACTTCAATTTGTAAAAGTACATTGTAACAATAAAAAAATGTAATAGACAATTTATACACATTTTTAAAAATTATATTAAACTCAATAAAAACAAAATCATAATTTGGCTTCTTTACTTTTCTTTCCCTCATAAATTTTAATTCGCAAAATTTGCTGCACATGATCCAGGGGATTTTTATCTCGAATCCGATATAAATTTTTTTTAAAGAAATTTAACCAAAAATAAAAAAATTGAAGTTTTTGGTTATTTTTTTCTATTTTTTAATATTTGAATTTTATAAGAAATTTAAATTATTATATTTTCTTTTAAAGAGTCAAAAAAAGGTATGTTACCTCAAATTTTTACTTAACATGAACTGATTTACTTTGTTTTTAATTAAAAACAGTAAAAATTAAAAATTCTGAATCTCGCGCCGTATCGGACAACAAAGCCAATCCCAGACAGCCCTGGTAAGGACAATTTGGAATTTTTAAAAATTTATGAGGGAAAGAAAAGTAAAAAGCAAACAAAATTTTGTTAATTAGCGGAACAAGGATTCTCCATCAGAATCACACTCATTATTTAAAATATATTCTTCATCTTCAGCAAATGGAGTTTGATATTTTGAATCATTTCCAACATAGAAAATACTACAACAGATATCAGTTTGTTTATAAAATCTTCGAAATGGTTTAACACTGATAACACCAAAAAATTCACTAACAAGTAAACCAATTTGAAGTTTAATAGGAATACGAAACTATAAAATGAAAAATAAAGATTAAAAGCAAAACAAAAACGAAAAAAAACATACGGTACATTTTTTATCATCATTTTGTTTAGTATCAAACAATGGTTCAAGTTTTTCTTTATTTTTATTTAAATCAAATGAGAATAATGAATATTGTTGTAATTTTGAATCATAAGTTGCATGAATTTGACCAAATGTACCAAGTTTAAGATGTTTAAATTGATCTTTTGAATAATAAATTGGAATGTAATCATATTGTTTGCAAAAAATAATTTCATTATTTGCAACGAATCCTTCACCCTAAAAATAATTTATTGTTGATACAAAAAATAGCTGTTAATCAATAAACTTACAGTAATTTCCATTTGAACTTTTCTTGGCATAAAATCTTTTTTAGATAACGGACAAATTTCAACAACAGTTATATATTTTCCATCTTGAAAATCTTTATTAATTTTAATTGGATATGCAACATCCTTTTTAGGTTTTCCATTAATAACACCATATCGATCATAGATGTAACACAATTTATTATAATGCTTGTAAAAATGTGAACACGAAAAAGAAAGATCCAATTTAATTTCAAATAAACCATTTTCCTTAAAAAATATAGTAATAAAGGAATTAATCATTTTAAAGAACTTACAATAGGGAAAAAGAGTGGGGGATCTGATCCAAATACTGTATTCCAAACAAAATATTTTTGTAAATGATAATCAAAATAAGTTTCTTCAGACCAAATATAAAGACCAAATGGTTTATGACTAAAATTAGAATGTCCAGAATATTGTGCCAAAGAATGTTGAGCAAGTGGAAGAAAGATATATTCGGAATCAATAAAACATCCACGAAAATATTTCTATAAAATTATAATTAACAAATTTTTGTGATTTATGAAAAAATGAAGCTTACAGCTTTTGGTAACTCAAATCTTGTTTCACAAATTACATTACTAGGAATTTTCCATGACTGAAAACAGTATAAAAAATATGTTAGACAGAATTAAACTTTTACTTACAACAACATCGTACATAAAAGAAGTGTGATGTAATAAAATTCTTGAAACAGAATGTTGTGGAAGCCAAATAAATGGAACATCTTCTCGAGCATAAAATGCATCATCACGTGTTCGGCAATCAAAAAGACATTTTGGAGTAATTATACGATTATAAAAGACATTTTGAAGAAGATTTAATTCATTTTTTGTGGCATACATGTTATTTCCAACAGCAGCACCATTGATTCCAATGTGACCAAGATTATCTTCATTATCATAATTATCGCTATCATTTGAACTATCATCGTCGTCAGAGCTATCAGATGAATCACTGTCTTCTGATTCATCAATATCACATTCAATATTATTAATTCTTAAAGTATCAATAAAATATTCATATTCTCGTTTTCCAAAAGAACCATTTCGAAAAATAAATTTTGCATTTATCTAAAACAAATATTAATTTTCTATGGCAAAAATACGGTATCATGTTTTGGTGTTACTGCTGAAATAAAAAAAACAACTTACACCTTCTTTACCATCAAGCATATTTCCACCATGATCATAAATATCCATAGCTTTTATACTTTCAATTTCATTTGCCAAAGTTCTTTTTACACAAACAGTTCTTCCAATAAAAATAAATTTATAATCATAGCATGAATCATCATTTAAAACAAATGAAACACATCCACGTTTAAATTCAGCAATAACAAAATATTTTTTTCCACTTTTAGATGTTACAAAATCCAAAACATATCCAAAATCTGTTAATGCATCAATAAAAATTTCTTTTTCTTTTTCTATAATTCCTCTCTAAAATAAATATATAAAATGATGATGTGAAAAAAATAATACTTACAATACTAATAACACGTTTATCACAATGTGGAACAAGTTTAGCAAGACGTTTTGGCATAACTTCATTCCATTCTGTGAAATCGAGTCCTTCTGATTCTTCTTCTTTATGTTCATTCATGGTAAAAACTAAAATAAATATGTTGTAAAAAGCTTTAAAATTTAAAAAAAGAAAATATATATTTTTTATATATTATTGTTTCTGAGGGATAAACAAAAGAGAATAGTTAAAATAGAAGTTAACCAATAAAATAAATGAGTAAGAGAGACCGAACTCTAACGCTAAAAGAAAATAATAATTATAAACGAGGAAAAAAATTATTTGAGGAAAAAATGGAAAGAAAAAAATTTGGCTGCGTTGTCGTTTTGTCTTAAAAAAACGTAACACTCAGGCAAAGAGATCGCAACTCGAAAGAGGATAATACTGAAGCGAAAATTGAACAGAACGATTTTAGAAAAATGATTAACAGTTTTTTTTAAATCAAATGTTTTTGATAAAAAAATGGTTTGAAAACATGCAAGTTTGCTCGTTGAGATCTGAAAACGCCCAAATGACAACCAAAAAATAGACACGTATTTTCGAAAGTCTGTAATTTTTCCATATTTTTTTTAAAAATCATGTTAACATTTATGATACAGTAAAATATATGTATTTGAATAGCAAAGATTTTTCAAAGCTCAATCGTAAAAATAATAAACTGAAGTTGTTTTAAAATTGTTTAACTGTTTGCATAAAACTATAAAATAACTTGAAATTTATGTAATTAATTTACGTGTCATAATTTTTTTTCTTGCTCTTTTTTTGGTTCAATGAACATTTAGTTTTTTTTTTGCAATTTTTAATTCCATTTTAAAAGGTAAATTTTGCAGAAAAAAGACTTTTTTGATTGTGAGTCGTCAAATATTGCTGATTCATTACTCACTTTTTCTTTCTTTGTTATTTTTGGAGAATATACTTGAAAGGGATAAAGGCAACCCACTTGAGTCAAGGAATAAAAAATACGTTAAAATTTCTTTGTTTACGCGTGATTCTAAATTTATTCCTTCAAAAAAAAAACTTTTTTCAAATGAAAAAAAAAAAACGCCAGGCAATGAATAAGGCAATTTCCTCGAAGCAAAATGGAAGAAGAAAGCAGAAAAGCGTTGGCGGAAATTGTAACCGTTTCAACCGAGGAAAATAAAAAAATGATATATAACAACAATATTTCATCATCGACAATGATTGAAAAACGGACAGAAAAAAAACCATTATGATTATAAAAAAAAATGTTTAAAGAATAAATGAGGCATTTGAAATGTGATTCATGAAACAGAGAAAAAAAACAATTGCATTTTTAACTTTAGAACACAGAGAGTGTTTAAAATATTTCAGTTTTTAAATATTTGCTAGGAAAAAAAACTAACTTTTGATTTTATGATATAAGGCTGTATTAATCGTTAAACGTTTCCAAAACAGGTAATTTTAACTGTAATTCAGCAACAGTTCATGAAGAAAGATATAAAATTTCATTAGAAAAAAATAAATGAAACTGAGATAAAAAGGAGAAGAAAAAACGAACGCTTAATTATTCACCAAAATCTATGAAAGTTTTAACTCCAATTTAAAAATTCATCGTAACAGAGCTTTAATGTAGACTACTGTAGAAGACATATTAATCGAAAACCAAATAAAATGAATATCATGAACTTCATGTTTTACTGAAAATAATTAATTTTGAAAGCCTTTAACTGTGCATTAATGATGAATTCATTTTTTCTATTTCAACAAATTTCGTAAAGCATCTACCAATATTTTTATTAAATTATTTCGAACTACTGAAAATTTACATCTTATAAAGTTTTTTTAGGAACTTAACATTTTTATTTTGACCGAACGTTCCTTTATAAAATTTTAAATGCATTTTGCCCTGAGGCATTTTAAAATAATTTTTGCATTAAATGTAATTAAACTTAAATAAAACATTTTTGTAATGGCCAAATTTGAACATAGAATTTCAAGTGCTATTAAAAATATTAAGGGAAAATGTTAAAAGAAGAAATAGAAAGTTTGATGGAAAAGGTAAAGTGCGATTTTTTGCACATTTTAAAGTTTTTTTAGGGAAATAATTTTGTCAGAAAATGATTATTAAAAAATAAACTAATTAAAAAATTGATAATTAAACTATCCGCATATTTTAAGCACATTCTAGTTGTTTTTAAAAACATTTGTAACAACGTAAATTTTTTTATAAAAGTGCCAAATCTGTACATTTTATCAATAAAAATTTAAAATTTTTTTGATTAACTGATAGCTAATTTACCAACATCAAATTTTTATTTCGGGTAAAAAATTTAATATTTTCAGTTAAAACTGCCTTTCCAATTTTAATAAGGAAATTAATGTTTACATTTGTAAAAGAAAAAAATTGAAAAAAAGATTAATTACTATTTTTCATTTCTTTTATGATTCATCGTTTAAGAACTTTATTTTATGCAATCACTTTTTTTTGTTCAAAAATTACTCCCGCATTTTTTAATGATATATGTTTTTTTTGTGTCATTCCCAAAAATGTATGTTTTTTTCTCCCAAAATAAAAACTGACGTCAATTTTAGACAGAGATAAATCTTTCACCTGTATTAGTCATCATCAAAAAAGCCCTTAAGAGGGAAAACGCCTATTTTCCCTTTTTTTTGTCGGGTGTTCCTTTGACCCTTTTTTCAATGTGGAAATCAAAAAAAAAGTGAACCATGAGCAAGTTTTTTTTGTTCAAATTTGTAATTGCGTTTTTTTGCATTTTTTTGCATTTTTTTGAATTAAATAACGGTTGTGCGTGTATTCTTTCTTTCTTTCGAGAGTGTTTTTTTTGACCCCGCCTTTTTTATGTTACGAGATGATTCTAGATTTTTTTTTCTTCGAACTTTCTTCCTTAAAAAAAGTTTGAAAACTGATATAAAAGCACAAAAGTTAAAACTGAAAAAAAAGCTCTTCTTTGATTTAACTTTTTGAAGAAACTTGAAATGAAAGTGTTATATTTGTAAACTGTTGTTGAATGAATGAATGATAGTTTTTTATACCTTTTCTTTTTTACTATTGTTGTTTTTATTCTATGTTTGTTCATCCTTTACTTTTTTGCCTGATGTTTTTATGCCTTTTGTATAAAATTCGAAGAATGAAAAAGTCAAGGTTGGAAGAGGAATCATTATTTCTAGATTTAAAAATCTGAAAATTGTTTCTGCTTCTGATTTGCAACAACCTTTTTTTCACCCCAATGTATTTGCCTCAAAAAAAACAAACATTCATTCGTTTTTCTGTTTTTTGTTTGAATTTCTGATTTCCTTCTTTTTTTTTCGAGAAAGTTCAGGAAAGAAAAAATGCGTGAAAGCGTTTATCGGTTTTTTTTCAATTTTTTTTTAAAAGTTTCTCTTTTTCATGAACTCTTTTTTAGATAAAGAACACTTCTTAAATTTGCTCACAACAAATCTTGTTTATCCCTTCCTTACACATATATAAACAAAAAATGGCTCTTGTATCAAGTCGTTTTCGAGATGATGATTGGGCTCTTCGTCGAGATCCAATTTGGAATGATCGACTTACTCGTCGATGGGAAGACTGGCCAACCGATTGGCCAACACCTCGAGAAATGATTGATCGAGTAAGTTTCTTTTCTCTTCGTTTGGAATTTTTGTAATATATTATGAACTTTTATTTAAACTATAATCTAAACTGTAGAGGGAAAAGTAAATTAATCGGGTCCTAGAAAACTTAATTTAGGTCTGAATAGGTTCATATTAAAAATAAAAACTTTAATCGTAAATTAACAGTTTAATGGGGGCATAAAAGCAACAAAATAAAATTTAATTTTTTTTCGAAAAACCGCAGTCGTATATTTTTAACTTTTAAAGAAAATATTTTTGAAACATTTTTAAGTATTTTAAAAAAAGAAGAAAAAAGTGAAAGGATTATGATTTTTAACGCACATCCATTATTTACTATTTTCCAATGACTCTCTTTTTTTAAAACTTGCACTCATTTTTTTGTATTTCCTTTTGTAAAAAAGGATGAACTCGCTTTTTTAACGTCATTCAAATCCGGAACAAATCAATGAAAAAAATAATAATGATTTTGCGAAGATTCTAATAATAATTACCTGACTGAGTTAACGACAGGCGGAAAACTGCTGTCATCACAAAAAAAACGAACGTTTGTTATTTTTGGAATCCATATTTTTTTCCATGCTCCACTTTTTTTTGCGATTTTAGGCTTTTATGCAAACGAAAACACTGAAAGTTTTTTCAAGTAATTTCTTTTTTTTTTGAGTAAAAAAAGTGGTAATTTTTTTCACGGAAGAATGTTAAATCTTAAAAGTAAACTTTGCTTAGAAAATAATTGAGAAACAGCTGCTGTTGAAGTCGTTTTTGTTAATAGGAGGCAAAATGAGAAAAGTCATAGATTAAGCGTGAAATTAAAAGGTTAAAAAAAGAAAAGTATAAAAATGAATTATATTTTGGCTTTATAAAGTAAATTTAAGCATAGAGCATTTTTTCAAGACCTCTATAAAAAAAATTTTTTATAAATAACAATAAAAGTTCCATTTACACATATCTTGTTTTTATGATCCCTCTCCATTTTAATCTCCCATCTTTTTTTTAGCACGTGTTCTTTTCCCATAAAAAACTTGAATGAAAATTTTTCCAATTTTTTACGTTTTTTTCTTGCTTTCGATTGAATCCATTGTAAAAAATTTCACAATAGCTCTATTTTTGCCTTTTTTTAGATTATTTAAATCAATTCAGGGAAAAAATTGATAAATATTCAGTACTTTTTTTGGGCCACCAAGTTTTTTTTAAATCGATTATTTTTTTTTGTATTTTTTTCAATTGAAAACTTTTAAAAATTTTTCGTTGTAAGTAAAAATAATGAATAATTCAGATAGATATTCAAAGGAAGCGAAGGATTTCAGATCCAAAGTAGGTTTTCATTAAGTTAAGCTTGTGTTTCAATGATATCATGTTTTAAGTTAAAGAATTAAAATTTAGTATTTTTTTAAAAATTTTTATATCCCTATTTGCCATAAGCATTACAGTTCAACTATTCCAATATTATGAAAAAAGTTAAAATTTAAATTTATGATTAAAACTAGAAAATTTGAAATTTATAAACTTTGTTTTTTTTCTTCTCAAATATGTGAATAAATTTTGTATAAATAACTAAACTTGATCTTATTTCAGTTTTGGCGTGATACAGATCATTGGTGGAACGATTGGCCATCATCTTGGCCAAAAATGGATGCAGTTATGCCACGGGTGAGTCATCAAGTTTTCTTTTTGACGTTGAAATATGAAAATTTTGTTATACAAAAAACTTTTTTGTAAAAAAGGAAGTCAAAACTTGTTGTTATTGTTGGTGGTAAAAAAGAAACTGAGTCATAAACAAAGTATTGTTACGCGTATATATCTTTGGGACTTAAACATTACAAAAGTTCAGACTTGAACAAAAGGCTTTTTTTGGTGATAGTAAAAAAAAAGAAAACGAGAAAATGCGGATGCTGTTTATTACATAAGGCTTTTTTTTTATTTGTTCAGGGCCCTTTTTTGTCTCCCTCCAAAAAAAATGTCAAACAACTTTCACGGAAATTCATTCTTTTTCTTTCTTTGGGAAAAAGAGCTTATGTTGAAATTTTTTTGTCTTTGAGTTTTAACGCTTTTACAAAAAAAAACAGTGTAAACAAAAATCATTTTTTGTTGTTGTATTTTTTGTGTTCTACATTTTTGGGATTCTGATTTTGGAAAGCAAAATTAATTTTTTTTTGTATATTAAATTTTTTATTAAATTGTTCCAACTGCTGAAGGCGTTTATCTTAATTTAAAAAATGCCAATAATTCGTCGAGAAAAATATCGAAAATTTTCTGAATACGAACTTGAACAACAAATCCCTGATAATTCTCCATCAGATGGAAATTACCGTTACAACCAACAACAGCAACCAATTCCTTATTATCAGCAACCAGCAATAATACTTCCAAACAATAACAATAGTATTGATGAAGATAATAATATTATAACAATAGAAGATAATCCTCGTGATTTAACTAAACCTTTATCTTTACAGTTTTCAAATCATTTGGATCGAATTGATCGAAATTGGAGAAATGATCCATTTTGGCGTGATCTTTATCCACGATGGGCAGAACCAATTTTTAAGGAAGGAATTGATATTAAAGCAAATATTATCAATGATCGACAACGTTTTGCTGTTGATATTGATGCATATCAATTTAAACCTGAAGAATTACAGGTAAGTAAATGAGCTTTGAGATTAAAAAATACAATTTGGTTGGATAAAAATATCTGAGATTTAAACTGACATTTAACTGATATATATTCTCATTTTTAGGTAAAAACCCTTGATGATACCCTTTTAATTGAAGGCCGACATGAAGATGTTAAAGATCAAGACAATTTTACAAAAATGTATTTCATTCGAAAATACCAACTTCCAGCTGATGTTAATCCACAAGAAATTTCAAGTTCTATTGATGGAAGTGTAAGATTTTTTATTTAATTGTTTAATGCCTAAAAATATTCATTTATTTTTTTACAGGGTCGTTTAACTGTTGAAGCACCAAAACGATATCAAGCTATTGAAGGCCGTGAAAGAATGATCCCAATTGAAGGTGGCTCAAAACGAGCACAATCTCGTTCAAGCAGTTATAGCCCACGTGATCGTGAAAGAAATGATTCTGGACGTGGTTCTTTACATGAAAGTGGTAAGCTTTTTATTGTATCTGAATGTTTATATGACCTACATTGAACAACAAAAAAGTAAACTAAAAAACTATTGTGTTTTTTTATTTTGCAAAAATAAGTTAGGAAATCCAAATATTTGGAAAAAGGATTGTCGAAGAAACTTTTTTTGTTGATTTTTGAAAAAAAAATGCTGCTTCAAATATTTTAACTAAAAAATTTGTGAATTTTTCTTCAACAAAAAAAATAAATTTCAGAATTGAAAACTGTAAAATATGATTTTAACAAATATCATTTTTAGGTCAACAATCTCGAAACGATTATTATCGTAATGAATCTCGACAATCAAATCGAAATGAATCCCGTCAATCAAATTATAATGATCGATATACTACTTCTGGTAATGATCGATATGGTGGTGGTGGAATTACCACAACCCTTAACAATGATCGACCATATACCCCAAAACTAAGTTCACCCGTTGTAAATCCAGCAAATACAAATGGATATCATCGAAGTGAAGTTAGTTCAAAAGTTCAAGATCAAAATGGTTATCGACATGAATCACGTCGGGAAGAATATCGTTCAGAATCTCGTAATGGAATTCTTACACAACCTCGAAGCTCATCTGTTGCCCCACCACTTCTTGATACATGGAGAAGTGATTCACGTGGTGGTGATCGAGCACGAGATTATCGGTCAGATTCTCGAAATAATGATTATCGGGTTGAAAGTCCACAATCAAATTTTGGTACTTTAAATCGTCGCAATAATGGTATTGGCACTGCTGCTGCAACCACTTCAGCAGCAGATGAACAAAATCGTTCTGAATCTCGTGCAGAATCTGTTCGATCAGTTCGAATCCTTCGCAAAACTTTTGAATAAATTTTGTCTTCCAAAATTTCCCACAATTCTCCCCACATTTGTTGGAGAAAAACATATTAAATCCCATTTGCATTTGTCCTTTTCTCTCTTTTTTTTTAAATCTACCACTTTAAATCCAATTAAAATCAAAACTATTTTATTTGGAATTATCAAATTTTATAGTCTATGAGCTCTGGTGTTTTTTATTAACTTTTTTTACATATCTCTTTTTTTAATAAACATACAATTTTATTTTTATCCAAATATTTTATAGTTTTCTTAGTAATTTTTTTAAACCCATGAAACTTCAACCAATCAAAAAAGATAACCGTGTGCTGCCCTTTTTAAAGTCTCTTTTTATACGCTTACTCAAAACTTAATCAAAATTTTATTTTGTAATATCATTTTTTATAACGAATTTTTATATTTTTGTAATTGAATTATAAAAGTTTTTCTTTAAATAGATTTTATCAATTAAGATTTACAAAACATTAAAGAAAGAATGATGAGAAATGGACAAGGAGAAAAAAGTAAAAGAGGAAAAATATTCCTAAAGAAAAGAAAAAAAATTGGAAGGGGTTGTCCAGATGTTATGTAATATGAAAATCGTCATTTTTTACTCCTCCCTTCCTTTAGGTAATGTAAGGTCAAAGCTTTTTGCCAACAAAATCAAATCGGCATAATAAGTCGTAAACCCGACCCTCCCTTAATTTACACTACATAACATCTGGACAGCCCCTTAATATAGATATGTGTCACTTTTGTTTATTGTTAAGGTGTGCATAACTGTGTAAAGTTGACCTATTATGTCTCTGAATTCCTTTAAAATTTGGTTAATTTTTATTGCAAAAACATTAATTAGTGATTTATAGACAGACTGCTTTAGTTGAAGTAAAACCAAACAAGCTTATTAGCATACAAGCTTTTCTTTTTACTTAACAAATTTTAAAAACACTTTGTCTTACTTTTTTTTTTACTCCGCGATTTAAAAAATCTATGCAATATATATTATAAGCTTCTTTATGGCAGTATACATAAATATTCTAAAGCATAAAGAATAAATGAAAAAATTAATAAGGCTAACAAAATTTCAATATACATAAGTTAAATCCCGTATTTTTGTTTATCACATTTTATTTTGTTTGAGCAATATTGCTTTTACCCGGCATTTGATAATTATTTGAGCACAATTGTGAGATCAAGATATTCTAAAACCCCATAAATTCCAAGATTATTTGATGCTTTTTCAGCTCTTTGAAGGATGAGTTGTTTTGTATCTTCTAAATTATCTGATGCAAGGGAATATGGTAGACAACTAACAACGACATTTGCTTCATAAGACATTTGCATTTTAATACATACAGGAAAATGGGAAAGAAGGATTTTCATAACCTGAAGAACGAACAAGTTATTTGTTAAAAAGTTTTTGCTATATAAAATTATCATAGACTTAAATAAATACCACACCGAAAACGATCTTACTTTTTCCAAATTTGCTTTCTGCTTTTTCAATGGTAAAATATTTACAATAAAAGTTCCCATTGGTTTTAGAATACTTTTAACTTCTGTTAAAGTTGAAGATGTTAAAAATGTTTTTGCTGGACATGGCATTTCTTTTGTATTATCACAAGCATCCAATATTACTGCATCATATTTATCTCCTAAAATATTAAATGTTTTTATCTGTCGTATCTAATTAAGTAGTACCATTGCTTTTTGCATCTGATATTGCAGTAAGTCCATCTTTAATCATTGTCTTCCTTCTATCATCATCAACAACTCCGAACCATCTCTTTGCAAGTTGTACAACAACAGGTTCTAATTCAACAATTGTCATTTTTATCTAAAACAATTACAATTAATTTGATTGGATTTAATAGACTTTAACATACATTAGGTCTTTTTGTATGTAAAAACATATCAAAATTTCCACCACCTAATCCAATACACAATAATCCCCTTTCATTATCACCTGCAGATTCTAATGGTAAAGCAGATGTTGTAAAAAGTTGTGTAATCATTGCTGCAACATATTGTGTTGTAATTGCTGTATTATTAATTGCCCATATTCGAGTATCTGATGTTTCATATGTCATTCCTTTAGGTGGAATTAATTGTACTACAGTATCATATTCTTTTTCAAAACCATTTATATACATTGCTCGTTGAACTGATGATCTATAAAAAAAGTAGAGTATTGTTAGAGACAAAATATATTTCCCCAGTCGCTTAACAATAATGATATCATACTATAAAAATATATACCCTTCTAAATAATCTTACGTCTCTCGATTTATAATATCCACCACAGAATAGCATGTTGAAGTAATTGGTGAACATAAAGTTTCAATCTTTGTTATATCTGAATTTGTATTTGCTAAATCACTTTCACCAAAATTTTCATCTATAATTACTTGTGGCCGTTGTATCCATATCTTAAAATTAACATCATTATTTATATTCCCTTTTAACCTGTCTGTATTTTAAACATACCCAAAAAAGATATCCAAATAAAATAAAAAAGAATAAATATTTAGCTAATCGATACATCCACCGACCAGAGACTCGTCCAAAAATGATTTGTTTGAGGTTATGCAGCAAGAGTTTTCGACTTCCAATATTTTTATTATTTGTTGTTTGTGACAGGAATAAATGCTGCCGATCTCGCTCAAACATATTTTTCTCTTAATTTAATTTATTTAAAGATTATATCTCTTCGAAGCGGATTTTTATAAACTGGGAAAAAGAATAAAATTTATTGAGAAAAAAAATCACGGAAAATTATTAGTTTGATTTTTTTAAAAGTGTTAGCATTTTTTAACTTTAAGTTTGATTGTGTTTAAAAGAGTAAAAAATCCAATGTTAGTAGTTCACGCATTTAAAATTGAAGGTTGAGCATTAAGATGTTTTTTAAAAAAATATTGTAAAACGTTATGATTCAATTCATGAATCGAATTCTCTCCGACCTGCTGCTGCTGTTTGTTCATTTTCTTCAAAAACTACAATTTTTTTGAGTCTTTCTTTCTATTTTTTTTTGGTTTTTAGTTTGACGCACAAAGCCATAAAATTATGGCCCCCAAAAATAAAAACGAAAAAAATTGTTCGACACAAAAAAGCAATTATAGAAAATTTTATATAAAAAAGGGCCATGTAAAGTTACAGTATGCTTCTGGGAAAAAAAAATTAATGTGTTTGTTAAAAGTTTAAGCTGCGTTAATTTGAGTAAAATTACAGTGTTTTTAAAAAGCTTATAATAGTTGACATTAAAAAAAACATTTCAAATTTCCTATTTTTAAATTTAAATTAAAAGCGACAAATCATAAAATTTTTGATATTTTCGATCAAAAAAGTTAAAAAACGAAAAACTTAAAAAAGGAATTTTTGCAAAAAATAATGCAAACATCTAATTTTAAAAAACCCTGTGAAAAATGTTACAACTGAAAAAAGCCTTTAAACTCAAAAAACTAGAGATGACTAAAAAAAGTACAGTAACCATAAAAATAAAAAAAATCTGCTCTATTCAATAAAAAAGTAACAGTATCTTATTTCTTTTATATAAAAACTTTTTAAAAAAAGAAATTTTTCAAGTGGTTTTTTCAAACACAAAAAAAAATAAAATTAAGGTTAAAAAATATATTTTAGCAACGTTTTTTTTTGTTGCTTAAAAAAACTGGAGTCCTTCAAAAAAACCTAACGCTTCCGTTAAAAAAAAGAAAAGATAAAAGTAAAGGTAAAAAAAAGTGAAAGAAAAAAAAAGCATTGAAAAAAATTTTGTGTAAAATGCTTCTTCTTTTTCCAAAAAGAAGAAAGCCAACATCCTTGGATCTTTTATTTTCTTTTTTTGCTGCCGCAATATTGCGTGCAAAAAAGAAAGAAAGAAAATTGAAAGCTTATTCCATTTTTTCTTTCTTTGCTTGCGGGGAAAAAATAAAGCTACAAAGGAAAGAAAGGAAAAAAGCCGAAAAAAACCTTTTTTATATAATTTTTTTTGTGAAATGCTTTTTTCCTGGGCTTAAACTATTTGAAATACACACAAATAAATATAGATGTGTGGTTCCCATCTTTTTCCCCCAAAAAATTTTTATGTATTGTCTTCACTACTTTTTTTCGTGTTTTTTTATTTTGTTAAAGAAAAAAGAAATGCCATTGTCCGTAGAAACAGGGACTTTTTTTATTATTTTATATTGATATTTTTAAAGAATAAGTTTATATAAAATGCTTTTTATCATAAAAAATATTTTATAAAAGGTTGAAAAAGAGCAAATTTTTGTTTTTTTGTTGAAGTCTGAAAAGTTATGACACATTTTTAAAGCAAAACAAAAAAGCAACATTTTTAGTTTGCAATATAAAATTGTTTGCAACAAGTGCTAACACTTAAACACATTTTAAAATCTTTTTTTTGCAGCAAAGCGCTTGCTTTTAACAAAGTTTTTGAGGGAAGTTGATGGGGTCTCATGAGCTTATCAATGTCGATTACAGTCGGACCTCGTTATTACGTTTTTCAAGGAACTAAGAAAAAACAACGTAACAACAACTGCTAACGTAATCAATTATTGAAAACGTTTTTGTAGCCCCTCTATCATTGTTGCAAAAACTGGTGCAATTTGACGCAACACATTTTTAGCTAAAACTTTTTGTCTATAAAATTTATTTAAAAGCTAATAAACTTTGACATTTTATATTTTTATGAATTGCTTTTTTTACCGTAAACTATGGCTAAAAAATTATGTTGATTATCTGAACTTCAATCAAAAAAAATTTTCCTTCAATTTTTTAAACTGAAATTTTTGACGTTTAAAATAAATTATATCGTTTATAAACAATTTTTTTGTAAGGAAAACTATTTTTGGTTTTAGTTACTACTCAATTAACGCGTTTTTAAAAAAAAATTTATGAAAAATTTTTAACAATGGTTTTTTTGTCAAAACTACTTTAGCTATTTTTAGATTTTTATACCTTATTTGGAAAATATGGAAGAGGAAGAAGAATCTCGATCGTTTGCAGAATGTCAACAAAATTATTCAAAAATTATAAAACCAACTTTAAAAGATAAAATATGGCTTGAGGTTTTTAAAAATTAAATTTAAAAATTCCAAAATACCATATTTTTTTAGGGTAATAAAATTTTTGTATACATTTTATTTGCAATATCTGTGATAGTTGCAAGTTTATCAATATTTAAGTTATTATCATATGTTCCATTTGGACCCGAAGAAGATTTATATGGTGAACCAGTACCAACTTTAGATGTTAGCTTTGATGGTGGAACATTAACTGTAAAACAAATTCAACAAATTATTTTTTCGTTAATTATTATTTTTATTTCATCGATTGGAATTTCATATCTTGCAGAGCGGGTAAAAATGCCTGGATTACTTGGTAAATAAATATTTTATATACACTATTTTTAAATTTAAATTTTAAGGTATTTTACTTTTGGGTATTCTTTTTCGAAATGTTTCAATTTTTAATAGAAATTTATTTATTAATGATGCAATTGGATCTCTTTTAAGAAAATTTGCATTTTTAATTATTTTGTTAAGAGCTGGATTAGGATTGGATGCGAAAGCTTTAATGGAACTTAAAGTTGGTTTTTATAAGACTGATTGAAAATTTAAAAAATGAATTTTAGGGTGCTTGTGTATTTTTGGCATTTTTACCTTGTACATTTGAAGCTTTCACTGTTGCATTTGCTTCATGGCTAATTTTTAAAATTAATTTTTCTTTTGGACTTCTACTTGGGTAAATTTATAGTTTTTTAATGTCACGAAATTATGAAATACAAAAAGTTAAAATTAAAATTTTTTTTGAAAAAAAAAACAAATAATCTCTCCAATAAACTTAATCTTAAATCGGATTTCCTATGCTTTATAGAAATATTGATTAAATTAAAAATTACTGCAAACAATTTGTTTCTAGATTTGTACTAGCCGCAGTTTCACCAGCTGTGATTGTTCCCGCGATGCTTGAACTTCGAACAAAGCGCCTTGGAATTGATAAAGGAATTCCAACTTTAATTAATGCTGCTGCATCTATCGACGACGTTTATGCAATTACATGGTTTTCTCTAATTTTAAGCTCAATTACTTCTGGTAATTTTATTTTTTCAAAAACTAATATGAGTGTAGAGTTAATTTTCAGGATCAGAAGATAATAGCTCACAAGTTTGGACAATCATCCGTGCTCCGTTGGAAATAATTGGTGGAATAATTCTTGGTGGAATCTTGGGCATAATTTTATGGATTTTTCCTGATCCAAAACTTACAAGTATTAAACTTCGAAGAATATCTCTTTTATTGTCTCTTTCATTTGCGGCATTATTTGGAACAGAATATCTTGGACTTGAAACTGTTGGACCCATTGCAGTTTTAATTTTAGGATTTACAGCAGCACTTCGATGGCGGAAACTTTCACGGCTTGAATGTTTAAAGGAAGAAAAATTGCTAAAAAATGCATGGGATTATATTGGGCTACCATTTTTATTTTGTTTAATTGGATATCAGCTTAATTTGGAACAGGTAAAAATTGGAAAGGGCGAAAACAGGAAAATTTAAAAATTTGTAAATTTTTAGTTAGATGAAGGAAGCATCGCTCAAGCTGTTGCAATTCTTGCATGTGGTCTTTTTATCCGATGTATTGTTGCTGCTTTAGCTGTACTTAAAACAAAATTAAATTTAAAAGAAAAAATATTTGTTGCGATTTCATGGCTTCCAAAAGCTACCGTACAAGTAAGTCCCTTGCAGTTCGAATGCTAAAGCCTAAAAAATATTATTCTAAAATTTGCATAAAATTAAAGCTAAACATTTCAGGCTGCTTTGGCACCTGTTCTATTAGATATGACCCGAACAAATTCATCAAAATTTGGTATATATCAATCAGAAGGAATTATAATTTTAACTGTTAGTATTATTTCAATTTTGATGACGGCCCCGGCTGGTGCAATACTTATTCGATTACTTGGTCCTATTTTGCTTACAAAATCAAGAGATCCACCAAAAGATGATCCAATTGAATTGGAAGAAAAAGTATTAAATAGTATTTAAAAATTTAAATCAAACTTCATCTTCTTCTAATGTTTTATTGTAAAATTTATCAAGTTGAAACTATAAATTATTTCAAAGTAAACATGTGCAAACATATCGTTAAAAACTTAACACAAAAATGTAAATGTTGTTGCCTAAAAATTAAAAAATTTAAATGTAAAAATATATGAAAAAAAAAATAAACAAACCTCACAAGTACTTAAACAAAAACATGGTTTTCGGCGATGAGAATATCGAAACCATTTATATCGAAATGATGAAGTATTTGCTGATGATTTATGTGTCATTTCTTTTTTTAAAGTTGTCCTTGAAAAAACTAAAGTTGATAACAAAAAAAGGGAGAAAGATTTTTTTTCCGGGTTTTTGAATAACAAAAAAATTTGCATATTTTTGTAATGCATTGATCAACGTGGCAGTTGCTTTATCCAAATTTTTGTCAAAATTGTATTTTTTTGTCTTTTAAGTTTTAACACACATAAAAACAAAATTTTACTGAAAACTAATTTTATCTAATATGAAATTTTTGAAAATCGACATCTAACAGATAAAAATAAAGAATGTAGCGATTGATTAAATCCTGTTTATCTACCATATACTTTTGTTTTCTGTACAACAGTTAGCTGTGATGATTTTTATAATAAACATTATGTTGTAACATCCGGATGTGCACCTGAAACTTATTGTTGTTTTAATCTTATTGTTTCAAACGCTACCTTATTTGCTGATGAGTTTCGTTATTTTAAAAAAGACATTTTACCCATATAAAAATGCGTAGCGTGAAAATTTTCCATTTTGATTTGCCGTATTTTTAAATTACTGATAAACAGAAATCCGTAATTTAAAAATACAAATGTATAAATCATTAAATTTCGTATGAGATAAATCCGATAACTTCAAAATTTTGTCAAGCGGTTTTTTTCTGAAAATGAATGCAAAAAACGATAGCAAAATATTTCTGTTACTATCCATGTGATAAAAATAAATAATTTGATGCCATTTTGAATCAAATTTTGCTATAAAAAATGACAAACACGTTCAGTATTGAATTAAATAGTTTTTTTTGAATGTTTTTTGTTTTATTATTATTTATACATGTAAAAAAACTAAATCAAAATGTCAGATATCAGATTTAATTAATTCTGATTTTTACAAGTCAACTTATTATTGTCAATAAGGGAGTGATTGTCAAATATTAAGATATTAGATGAAAACCTATAATGAAATGATTAGAACAAAATGTAATTTTTTGTATGTATATTTTTATTGCTACTTTTGTAATTTTTTTAGAGTAATACTTTTTTACGATGTTGCAACCGTTAGTTACTTTTTTTTCAAAAAAATCAAAAAAAAATCAATTCATAGCAAAAAAAGTTGTTGGGTTTTTGAAGAACATGATTGTTTTTGCTGAAATAAATCTAGTAATTCTTGCTCGTCTGTATACAAATGGCTGAAATCTCGTTCCTCTTCTATATCTGTAAAATTCCACCGTTTCTGCACTACAATTAAATTGCGATTTAAAGTTACTAAATGTTCGTAATTTCAAAAAATCCGCAAAATCAGGAAGTAAAGATATCAAAAAGTTATCTTCCATGATTGTACATTTTTGCTTCAACAAGTCAAAACACTTTAGCGTAGGTTGTTGACAGACAGTTGCTGCTGAACGCACTGCCATATTTGGTTGCTTTTTTTGTATACATATTTCATCATTCTTATTTTCCAACACAAAAATTGAGGGTTGCTTGGTTATTTATTTTTGCGCAGAGCCAGGCAAAAAATGCTGTCATAAGTTTTTTTAATCCTAAAAAATTACAAAATTTTCTAAAACAATTTGTAAATACTTTTGTTTTTAATATTTTCTTTTGAAATACAAAATGATTAATAATTGTTTATGTTTTTTTTAAAACTAATTTATTAAAAAGTTGATCAGTTTTTGTTTTTTAATCTGATACAGTTTTTGTGCGCGCTTTTTGGTATGAAATTAATTTTCAAAATTTTTAGATGACAACAAAAGATTTATCCTTTGAAGAAAAACATCAGAAGGTTTTTGTTACTGAAACTTTTGATGATCGATACGGAAGTCTTAACTTAAATCAATTTCAACAACATCATCCAAATATTGATGATAAAAAAATCTCAAATGATTACGGTATCAATAAAAGGCTGCAGTTTTTTCTAATATAAATAACATCGTTTACCAAATATAATTTAATGTAAGAATAAATTTTAGTTAAACACAATCATATAGAAGAAAAAATCCAAAATTTGAATCCAAAAGTTACTTTGGAATTCATATTTTTATAATTTTAAAACAATAGAAAGAATGGATATAAAAAATTTAACTTCTAAAAACTGCAGCCTTTAAAAAAAAAACAGATTTAATTAGCATTTCAGAATTACAAACAAAAAAGAATACAAGAATATGGAATAAATCTATCAAAGATTTACCAAATTTAAATATTCCAAGCAATTCTGATTCAGAAGAAATCAAAAAACAATGGAAGAAAAGTGGTTTAAATATAAGCAGCACCCTTTCACTTCACATTTCAGCTTATGAAAATTCCATTGAAACTGCTGCTGCCTCTGATTCTCTTGGAAATAAAAATAAATTTGAACAACAAAAATCAGATTTAATTAAAAATTCAAAAATTTATAAACAATGTTTCTTTGATTCACCAAAAATTATTAAAGTAAATTTTTAAAACAGTTTTTGAAATTTTTTTATCCAATGATGTGTATAGAATCCATTTGAATTTCCAAGGCAACAAGAAAATAAAGAAATCATGACACCGGAAGTTGCGCAATTTAAAACATCACAAATATTACTCAATCCAAATGAACCAATTTCAACACGTAATAAAACTAGCAATTTTTTTATAAGAATTTAGTTTAAGAGCGCATTAAGAAGAAATGTATTGTATATTGCAAATACAAAATCATTATTTTTTGACACGAGGCATTACATACAGTCCTGTCACAATAAAATGTTTTTTCGGGCATTTGCTTTCTAAAAATTTTTCCATCAAAGGTATCGATAGCATCTTTTTGTCGAAAGAGAGATTGTCGAGATTTGTCACCAAATCGCGAACTTTGCTATTGCTGAAAGCGAAGCAAAAGCATCCTTTTTTAATGTAAACATTCGTTTTTTGTTATCTTGCAATTCATCGCTTTTAAATATAAAAGAGAGATGGATTGTCCACATTTTTTATAATCGTTTTATGTTTTTGATGTGATGTGAACAAAAATGCTCGCTCCGAATTTCCTCTTAGCCTTTTCCCATTACAGAAAGGTTTTGACAGAGATGTAACAGGGTCATTTTAAATTTGCGTAAAAATCATTGAGTTTTCTTGCCTTCCAATTGAGACCTTTTTATTACTGAAAATTAAAAGTTGAAAAAAAGTTTGGCATTTTAAGAGAGCCCTGATAGCTACGTGCGCAGTTTTTTCAAAGTTTGTCAAATGTTATAAGTTTGGTAGCATTAGAATTGTGGATGTAAAAAAATGCGGGGTACACTCGCATTTGACTTGCTGCGTGCACGTAGCTTTTTAAAAAACATAATCTTTTTTAAAAAATTTCAGCTGTTGTTTCAAAAATGCCAAAATTATGTGTTGATATTCTTCGAGAAACTTTTTATGAAATTGTTAAAAGATATGGATTTAAGTGGTTGGATAATTTTATGATGAGTGGACGCCAGACATATCAATTTGTTCTTAATATTTGCAGAGAAACGGATAATGTTGTTGTTTTTGGTGATAAAATTGTTGCACAATTGGCAAGTTTGGTATTTATTTGAATTTTTTATTAATGACATTTCTTTCAGCCAAGAGTTGATTATAAGCCTGGGGTGAGAGATAAACAATTTTTATTTTGCATTCATGTATGGATAATTATATTTTAGTGTTTGGGTACTGAAATTCCAGCAAATATGTTACTCTTTAAACCAATTTCTATGGCATTTGCATTTAATATGCCAACGATGGATTTAAGAAGCTTTTCACCTGCGTTAATTCCAATGTTAAAAGCTATTCATGAACGTAAGGATTATTAATGGTTGAGTGTTTTTGATACTTACTGTATTATTATAGGTATGCAAAAGGTTTGTATTCGATATACAAAAAAACAATTGAAGATTTTATTTGAAACAAGTGTTGATCTTTCTGATACTGAAAAAGGTATTACTCTTCGACTTTGTTCAAACCATACTTTTGCTGTCGTAAGCTATCATTTTTAAATTATCTATTTCTTCATTCGCTTTAGGTTTTGAAATCTTGTGCTGTTTTATTTCAAAAACTTACAATCAAACATGCAATTGTTGACACTATTTTTGAAGAAATGAGCATTTATACGTAATATATACTTTTATCATATGTTTGTAATTGACTGTAACTGATTTTTTAGTTCTGATCTTCATAATG
This sequence comes from Panagrolaimus sp. PS1159, assembly GCA_963922195.1. Lineage (NCBI taxonomy): Eukaryota > Metazoa > Nematoda > Chromadorea > Rhabditida > Panagrolaimidae > Panagrolaimus > Panagrolaimus sp. PS1159. Next base: position 1,921,585 of record CAWUHW010000012.1, on the reverse strand, counting down.
TTCGAATTCTTACATTTGAAGGAAATTTGATTAAGAAATTGAAATGCTTAAAAGATGTTGTACGCTTTGTTACATTTATTTCAACAACTTTTCCAAATTTAGAAACTTTTAATGCTACGATTTTTGCTGAATTTTGTGAAAAAAATATTTGGAATTGGAAAGACATTTCGAATCTTCCTTCTGGTATTAAAGGTAGTATTATTTACAAAAATTTAAATTCAAGCATTTCTATGGTAAGAATCTTATTTCCCAATATTTTAATTAATTGTGGATTAAATGTTCTTTCATTTAAGGTTGATGAAAAGAAGCATCCAGATATTGAAATTGAAGGTGATGAATGTTGTAAGAAGTTTGCAGTAACTGATGATTTTAGCTTAAAATTTGTTACTAAACTTAAACGTTATCGCCTTTAAAATTTTTTCCTTGTAAAAATTAATAAATTTTATAATTAATTATATTTCAATATTGCTATTACTGTTTTTCAAAATTTCGAAATTTGATATCATTTTTTATATGGTATTTTTCACAAAAAAACGTTTTAAAAGTGCAAATGTCAAAAATTGGTAAATTTTATGAAACTGTTTTTAAACTTTTAAAAAGGAGGAGTCGCACTTATTTTCCTTCCTCGAAACGTTAAAAAAATGTATTAAAAATGCAATTCACCTTTTTAAACTTTTGTTTTGTTATAATTTAGTGAAACAAAAAGATAAAATCTATATTAATTTTACCCTTGAATTAAATAACTGGAATAATAAATGGAACACAAAACGCAAAGAAAGAACTCTTTGAGTGAATTGAAAAGAAAAAGATATCACTCTTTTTTAAGATAACTACGTGGATAAAACGTGTATTACTATTTTTAACATTATTTTTATAGCATAAAAAATTTTTTTTTATTACAGCAGTTTAACTTAAAACGATAAATAAGTAACTTGGAAAAATGAAGGATAAACCAAAAATTGATGCTTTGTTTCAAAATTATTTATATCTTAAACAAATTTTACCGTAAGTTTGAAATTTTTAATATTTTTTTGGTTTAGTGAAAACTTTTGAATGCAAAGGTTTTTACATAGACAAAACTCAATGTTTAATATCATACCATTGCAAGCAAGCTCGTCATCAAAGATCCAGAAAATTTTAAAAATTTTAATCATTAGCGTTAAAAATTATTGATTAATTAAATTAATTAACATTTCACGTATGAATCAAAAAGGGAAAGAGGCGAACTTTTTTTTTCCTTTCTCCAATCTCTTTTTGGCCGACTCGTTGTCTGTGTGGCAAAAGGCGCACGCACTGCGAGCCCGCGGTTGCAAGATCGAGTGCGAGCGAGGGGAAATGAAAAAAATATTTAATTGAAAATTAATTATTTTATGTTGCAAAAAAATAAATTAATAAAAAATAAAGGCAAAAAATAAATAAATATTGAGATAAAATGGAAAAATTTGTGTTAGAAGGACTCGATCTGCTACTCGATGTGTCTTTTTTTCGTACTTTGCGAAGACAAAAGTAGCGTGTTTATAAGAACAAATGCAGTATTTTTTTTTGTTTTTTCCAACGTTTTTTTCGAAAAAAATGTAAAAAAATTTTTTTTATGTGTGATATTTTAGAAGGTGTTATGGTATTTTAATGCATCGAATTTTTCGACATACAACGTGGCAAGTAGTTGCTGTAGCTGGTGAAGGATTTCTAAATAACAATACTTCAAAAAAAGATCCTGAAGAAAATTACAATTATATCAATTTAAACCAAAATAATCATTTAAACAAAGAAAACCAATTTAAATATTACAATTTTTCTGATGGTAATAAGTTTAAATATGGCAGTATATCAAAGTCGAAATATTTTTCTGAAGAACAAGATACGAAAAATTTATGGTCAGAACATAGTGATAACAAAGTTTCAAAATCAAAGTTATTGGAATTATTAAATTTTAAAGAAAACCAAAATGAATTCGACAAATATAAAAACAATATTTGCATTAATTCCAACACCAGTAATAGCACTCTTTCGTTACATATTGCTGCTTGTGAATCTTCCACTGTTGCTGATTCTGTTGATTTCAAATTATCAAGCAAAATGTCAAAATTGTTGTTTTTTTTTTATATTTGATTAAAATGTCAAAAAATATTGAAAAAATTGTTGAAGAACTTCCTGTTGAAATTAAAGATGATGAAAGAGTTATTGTGATTTTCAATGCAATCAAATTATTTTTTGAAGCGAAAAAAACAATGAAAAAAGAATTAAATATGACAGATGACGACATTTTTTTGATGAAATCAAAAGTTCAAGAATTTTCAAATTATATGAAAGAAAATCTTGGTTCTTTGAAGGTTAAACAGAAGGGACATCTTTTTCTTTTTGAAACTCCTGCATTTATATCCAAGTTTAGAACTGCTTCATTTTTTAATGATGAAGCTATTGAAGCTTATCACCCTGTTGGTAACGACCAAGAAAAAAGGATAAAATGTAAACAATCACCGAAAAGATATTCATTTTTACTCAAATGTGGAATAGACCAAAATTTTTATTATGATACTCTTGATTGTAAGCAACATAATGATGAATGAACATTTTCTTTTTTTTGTTTTTGTTTCAACAATTTATTATTATTTTTATCTTTTTTGCCTTTATTTTTTATTAATTTATTTTTTTGCAACATAAAATAATTAATTTTCAATTAAATATTTTTTTCATTTCCCCTCGCTCGCACTCGATCTTGCAACCGCGGGCTCGCAGTGCGTGCGCCTTTTGCCACACAGACAACGAGTCGGCCAAAAAGAGATTGGAGAAAGGAAAAAAAAAGTTCGCCTTGATTCATACGTGATTTGAAATGACAGAAACTTTAAGTCGTATTATTTTTAATTAAATTAAGCCTTTAAACATGAAGAACAGTTTTAAAATGAAACAAATTTGCTTTTCAGAAGCAGCTTTCAATGTCGTCGATCTAAACACCTTCGATATTTTTTTATTCTTTTGATATTGTTTTTCATTTATCAAATTTGTCCATCAACACAACATATATCAGAGCTAACGTTTCAACAGGTTTGTTTGAATTTTAAATTAGAAAGGAATTTTAAAAATCATTGTATGCAGTGGTTTTTGAATGATAATAATTCAAAATTTTTCATTTACGTTTTTAATGGTACTATCACAAGGATAGTAACAAAAATATTTTGCTATCGTTTTTTGCATAGCAATTTTTTTAAGCACTACGCGTTAACACAGAAAAATGGGTTTGTTTGAATTTTAAAAATTTTTAAAAGTTACAGAAACCAAAAAATTATTCCAATAAATGCATAATTTTCAAGTTCAATCATAATAAAATAAATATGTTTTTAGCGAATTGTGCATTTTGATCTGAAAGGTGCACCTCCAAAACTTGAATATTTTCAAAAATTGCTTCCATTTATTAAATCTCTGGGTTTTAATACAATTTTAATGGAATATGAAGATTTTTTTCCATATTCTGGTGAATTACAAATCTTTCGAGCTGCAAATGCATATTCTTCTAAAACATTATCAGAAATTTTAAGATTAGCAGCCGATAATAATCTCGAAGTAATTCCACTAATTCAAACATTTGGACATTTACAATTTGTTTTAAAACATGAAAAATTTGCACATTTACGAGAAATTTCAAAAAATGATGATACAATTTGTCCCTCCGAACCAGATTCAATACAATTAATACAAGAAATGCTTCGACAAATACAATCTGCACATCCAAAATCCAAGACAATTCATATTGGATTTGATGAAGCTTGGAGCATTGGAAAAGATGAAAGATGTCAAAATAAGTTAAAAACAGATTTTGGATATTCTCTTGAAAGGCTTAAACTTTCACATATTTCAACAGTTGCAAGATTTGCAAAGGACATTCTTGGATATAAATCTGTAATGGCATGGGATGATCTTTTAAGGAAAATTCCAATAAATCTTTTAACAGAATATCAAATTGGACAATATATTACTCCTGTTATTTGGAACTATGATCTTGATGTTTCAAATTCAAATAAATTCCCAAATGGAATGTTTGAACGTTACACAAAAATTTTTCCAAAGCTTCTTTTTGGTTCTGTTTTTAAAGGTGCAGAAAATGGAAATGAAACCTTTGTCAATATTGATCGATATTTTACTAATCTTAAATCTTTTTTTAATTTGTATGAAATCAAAAAAGATAAATTGGAAGGAAGGATTTCGGGAATTGTATTAACAGGATGGCAAAGATTTTGGCATGGAACAGATTTATGTGAAATTTTACCAGAGGGTATTCCGTCACTTGTAACAGAAGCAATTTATATGAATAATCCGGGTTTAAGAACTGACAGAAATGGAGTAACTGAAAAAGTTTTTGAAATATTAAAATGTAAAACAAAAATTTTAAAACCAACAGAATTTTATAATTCACTTTATATTCCAAGAACGGAAGGAATTTATGCATATTGTAATTTTCCGGGTGTTGATGTATATGCTTTGGTAAGTTTTTATGTGGCACCATAGAAATTTTTCAACCACTCTCTCTCTTTTTGTTTGATGCGTCTAAACACAGAATTGGTCTTAACACGAATGATTGCAACCTTTCAGTCGTCAACTTTGAACTGAAAATTTTTATGGTGGTGGATGATATTTTTGTTAAAATTTTAACAAATTTTAAAAACCATATTTTTACAAAAGTTACAAATTTAACTTCTTTTCTTCCGAAAATTTTAACACAAAACAAGAAAAAAGTTTAAAATCGGCAAACTTTTGTGAAATATCTAAATTTTGGATAAACAAAAACTTTACTTTGCTTAATTTTTAAATTATTTAAATTCAAATTTTAGATTGAACAATTACATTTTCTTCAATGGAAAACAAAACAAACTGCTCCATCAAAAATTTCAACATTAAAAACAGAACAAAAAATTTTACAAGATGAATTCCGTGAAAAATTATCAAAATATTTTTATAACGATACCGTGGAAGAATTTATTAAACAAAACATTGATTCAATAATCCCTAAATCGCTTCTTTTAACTGAAACAAATGAATTATAAATTGTTTTATTAGTTTTTAGCAGCAATAAAAATGTTTTTATTTGTAAAAATTCAGCAAAGCAAAAGTTTTGTTTAATTTTTTAATTTAAATTTATTGACTCCATTTTTCAAGGAAAATTAAAAACGTAAAAAAAATTGATGATTAAAAAGCAATAATCGAATTTTAAAGGATTTGTTTTAAATATTATTATTATTAAAGGCGGAGAAAATGTTAGATAAATTTTGGATGAAAATAAGTTGGGGGCAAAAATCTTGAATTGATCACAACACACAAAATATTAAAATCGTGTTCAAAAAATTTGTGTTGCGATTTGCGAGTTGTAGTCCGCTGACTCATTTGGGCTACAAGACACAGAAAAACAATCAAGACACAAAATAACAAAATGAAAAGATGACATAATTCCCCATTATAAAAGCCCGATTAATTGCAAAGATTTTCAATAGTTTTCTTTATTATTACTCTTTTTTCTTATTCAAATAAATTGTAATCAAATTTCAACTTTGCAAAAAAATGGGTCGCTTCCAAGACAAAGTCGTCATTATTACTGGATCGTCAAACGGTATTGGACAAGCTGCTTTGTTGGATTTTGCTAAAGAAGGTGCCAATGTTGTGATTCATGGACTTAATCCAAATCGTATTAAAGAAACTGAAGAGTTACTCAAAAAAGCTGGCGTTTCAGCTGACCGGTATTTGATTGTCAACGGGCCAATTCAAGATGAGGTGAGAAATTTATTTAGAAATCAAAAAGTTAAAATTTTTATTCAAAATTTTTGAATTGAAAAATCAAAATTTTAAAACAAGAGGATTTTTTGAAAAAAATAATTTGTAAAAATAATTTAATTTTTTTCAATTTAGGCAACATTGCAAAAGTTGATTAATGAACCCCTTAAAAAGTGGGGTAAAATAGATGTGCTCGTCAACAATGCTGGGCTCGGCTTCAAGACTGGTCATGATTTATATTCAATCGAAAACTACGACTTTGTCTTTGCTGTAAACGTTCGCGCGTAAGTGTAATGGCTTTTACATTTTGTTTTAAAATTGAAGAGAAAAAAAGTGATAAATCAATTTTTAAAAATGTTTTATTTTAGCCGATTACGTTTGATTGAACTTGCTATCCCACATCTCAAAAAAACGAAGGGCAACACAGTTGGAGTTAGCAGTACTGGTGCTTTCCGAAAGCCAGTAATTTTTTGTTGATTCAAACATTTTTCAAAAATAAGCAAAACGTAATTTTTTTTAAAAAAATCAAAATTTAAAAGAGTTTTTAAAAAATGAAGCAAAAAATTGTTTTTACAGAAAGGCATAATTTTACGGCAATAATTCATACATGGAAAATTTTAATGGCCAATTTTAATTAGAATTCGACTAATTCTAAAAAAAACAAGTTGCCAAAAATTCTTGAACTTGATTGACCAACTTTCAGATCAACCACGACTTGCATACATTTTATTCAACCGCTAGCGCAGCATTCGATCATTACATGCGTAATGATACAGAACGACTTGCCTCTTTGGAATCCGCATCAACAACGTTAATCCAGGCCCAACAAAAACTGGCATTTTCACACATGATGGCAGCAATGATGCAGAGAAAAATGTTGGTTTAAGTGTTTATGAAAAGCTCTCTCGCAATGCTGTAATCCCGGGTGGCGCTGAACCATGGGAAATTAGTCGCGTAATCCTGTTTTTAGCTGATGAAAAATCCAAGTCAATCACCGGTGCCAGCTATTACATCGATCGTGGACTCTCCACCTTTGCTCCACAATAAAAAAGCGTTGGCAAAAAAATGAATTTGTTTATTAATAAAATCTGAAAGTATTTTGAATTTTGATCAAATTATGTTATTTCTATTTTTATAATTAATAAAATATTTTTTTATCAAAATATATTAAATTTGCACATAATATCAGTTTTTATGCAATTTTAAACTCATTGCTCCGCAAAGTTTTTTGAAATATTTGATATTGTTTTTTTAAATGAACAGTTTTCTATGCACACATGGGCATGACTAGGGATTACTAGGGATTTGTCCCTAGTGACGTATGGTGTAGGGTATGACAAAATTGGGGACGTACGGTAAAAAAAGGGAAAAAAGGGAAAAAAAGAAAAAAAAGAGAAGAAAGAAGAAAAAAAAAGGAAAGAAAGGGTAAAAGAGAGAGGAAAGGGGAATATTATTTATTTGAAATATTCGGGTAACGTAAATAATTTCAAATGATTATGATTTTTTATATGAAGTATTTATTTTTAAAAAAATGTTAACTTTATTTTCAACAAAATATCGTATTCAAATTTAAAAAAGTATGATTATTTTGAGACAAAAAAATTAGATATCAAATTGGGGATAAATGAAATCAGTGTCTTCGACCTAAAACGCTGACTTTAAAAACATTTCAGCAATTCCAGAAAAAAGGAGAAAAACGGCATTTTTGATTCTTTTTTTAAAAGAATTTAAAAGAAAAAAAATCAGAAAAATTACCTCATTTCTTTAAACAAAGAGAATTTTTTTGCATTTTCACTTTATTTTATTTTATTATTTGAAATTTGAGGCATTTTTGATCTAAAACGTTTTCCTCAATTCTTAAATAAACGAAATCAGTGTCTTCGATTTTTATTTAAAAATATCGATTTTTTATTAAAATTGAGGCAAAATTTTTTCTCAAATTTGAGGAGATTTTTCTTCTCCTCAAGTTCGATCTTCACCGGATTCGAAGCTGAGACAAAAACAATTTCTGATCAGGGCTGTCCAGAACAAAAATTTTCATCCGGAATACGGAACACGGAATTCCAGATTTTTTTTGTCCGGAATCCGGAAAAATCCGGAACAATCCGGAACAAATTTTTTCAGACCCCTATATAAAAGGCGAAAAAAATTTTTTACGTCTATTAAATATCAAAAATCGATCATAACAGATTGTATTTTAAGAAAAGTGAAAAGCTTTGAAGTAGAGAAGAAGTTTTGGTTTTTGTATTTATTTTCCCGCTTGTTAAGAAAATCAAACACAAATCATGGGAGTCCTATATTACACATTTTTATTTAACATAAACTAAAATTTAACAAAATCAATGAGAAAATAACAAAAGAGATTACAACCAAAAATTACAAACGATTATGAACGATTGTAACCTTTAAGAATCAAAATATTTCTATTTAAAAAAGTAAGTTGTGCTAGAGTTGTGAATTTTTAACGTACTCCCCCCTTTGCCCGTTTTTGTTCCGGATTTTTCCGGATTCCGGACCGAAAAATCCAGAATCCGGAACACGGAATCCGGAACGCAAAAAACGTCCGGAATTACGGATTTCCGGAACACGGTCCGGAATTCCGGACAGCCCTGTTTCTGATCCACTCGGCCATGCGTGCTAACAACAAGAGACGTCAAAAATTGATTTTTAACAAACGCATTTTTTTCAAAGAAAAGAAATTGTTTGACAAGGGAAGTACGCGAAGTGAGTTCCGATTTTCGACTTCAAAATAGGTTTAAATTAAAGACATGAGGTCGAAAACGAATTTGTGAAAGTATTAGCGGTTAATGGCTATCCGAAAAATTATAATCTCAAATTAAAGATCAAAGGAATTCCTTTGATGTTTGACGCCGCTGTTTGTTGTCGGGTCATTTTAGATCAAAATGCCTCTAATTTTAAAAATTACAAAAAAACATAAGATTTGTCGAAAAATCCTCAGACTTAAAAAATAAGAGGAAATTTATCATAAAGCGAAATTCTTTTTAAAAAATGAGTCAAAAATGCCGTTTCTTTCATTTTTTATTGAATTATTGAAATATTTTTAAAGTCAGCGTTATTTAAAAATTCGATATATTCTCTGTAAAATTTAGAATGAATAAGAAAAACAGTAAACATTCTTGTTTTCATTTAATAATGATTTTATTTCTTAACCAATCTTTTTTTAAACGAACATTTTGTTTATTCATGGATCTCAGTTTTGTCTTTTTGAACTTATTTGTATCATTTAATACAAACAAGTTTATATGCATAAAATCAAACAAAAAAATATATGAAAAATTTTAGCTTGGGGAACCAAGCTAAAATAACAATATTTTGAAAAAAAATTTCGAAAAAAAAGGACAGGGGGGACCCTTTGGGTTTTTACGTATGGTAAAAAAAATTTTTTTCGTCCCTAGTACCTGCCCATGTGTGTTTCTATGGCATTGTTTCCATCTTCCATAACGATATGCGCATTCAACTTAAAACAGGTGAAAACTTTAAATAAATATGCAGATTGAAAAAGATGATTCGAACATTTATGGTTATCAAAAGTTATATTCCTTTGTTTCTGACACGTCCAACACAGCATTTTTTTAAGAGGAAAGACAAACTAGACCAAAAAACGAAAAAAAAAGAACAAACGAAGTGTTAAAAACAATACTGACTTTTTTTAATGCGAACGTATTTTTTTGCGTAGAGCTGTCAAAATATTAAAATTTTTTATGAAAATAGCTGATAAATAGTCCATATAAAATGACTTATTTATTTAAATGGTTAATCTCTAAAAATGATGTTTGGATTGACCTTTTAATTTTTAAATTACAATTTAGTTTACTTCTCTTTTATCTTTAAGTTTAAAACACCGTAAATGATTCATTTGAATTTCATATCAAAATTTTTTTAAACTGTGCTTAGAATAAAGATTTGACTTTTATTTTTTTATTATCAGTTTTTACAACAAAGATTTTTTTTAATTTTTCCTTTCTTTTTCTACTGAAAAAAGGGAGTATTTGTATGTATAAGCTTCTCTGCCTTCCAAAAACCATAAAACAAAGTATACATTCTTTTCTTATTAGAAATTTTTTGATAATTTAGCTGATAAGCTGGGAATTAACCCCTAAAAAAAGGATGCAGTGAACAATACATTTTATTGTTTCCTCTTTGTTTAAAGCAGTTGAAGAAAAAGAGATTGGTGCTGGACTTTTGCAATGATGAATAATAATTATTTTATATTTCTATTGATTTTAAATTTTACCGTATTTTTTACAAATGCCGTAAAAACTTGTCCAGAAAAATATCAAACATATGAAAATGGAAATAAATGTTTTTCATTTTTGCCATCTCGAGCTCAATGGATAACAGCCGAACAAGCTTGTCAACAAAATGATGGAACACTTGCAAAAATTGAGAGTGGTTTTGATTTAGTTTTTATTTCAACTCAAGCTGACAGTTTTTATGGAACTTATGCAGATAATGATGTCTGGATTGGTCTTAATAATTTAATGGATATTAATACCTATCAATGGACAGATGAAAGTATTCCAAAACTTGCTTATTGGGGAACCGGTAAATTTTAATTTTTAATGAACAAAACTTTACCGCATTTAAAAAAACCTGAAATTTTGTAAACTTTTTGCAAATTTAATGTTAAAAAACGGGTTCTGAATCAAAGTTGAAAACAGTAATTAATAAAAAAATCAGATTCTTTTTAAACATTATTGGAAAATGAGAGCTTTATTTCCTTCTTTAATTTACTGTTGATCTTTTGATACAAAAAGTACTGAATATTTGAAGCCTCTTTCAAATTGATAAAAGACAATGCACCAATTTTTTGATTGCTCCCAAATATTTAAGTTATAATCTTAAAACACAAAAGACAAATTTTTATGCTTAACTGATTAGAACACATTCAAAGAATAACCTTTAAAATATTAAGGAATTTTATATTTTTATATTTTTAGGCCAACCATTAACAGATGGACCATATTGTGCTAGTCAAACATTTAAAGATGGCAGCAAATATGAACAATATTGGTCGAGTGAAAGTTGCTTTGATTTTAAATTTTTTGTTTGTGAATGGAATGGAAATTTAACTGATCCAAATTGTGGTGGTAATAATTCAACGACGACAACTGCATCATTGCCATCTACCACTACCAGTACATTACCCCCAACCACAACCACAACTTTAAAACCAACAGTGCCAAATGTGCCAACTATAGAAACAACAAAATTATTAACAAATGCTCCAACAACTGCCGAAAATGTACAAACAGAAGCACCGACTACAAATATTCCAGATATGGAAGCAACAACAGAAAATGGAACATCACCATCAATTTCAAACTCCAATTGTGATCCTGGATTCACTTTTAATTATGATGATGGCCGCTGCTATCAGGTAAAACAATTATTAAAAAATCCTTTAATCTATTGAACAAATTTTTAAATAGGTTTTTGACGTAAAAAGTATTACCGATCAAGATTATGAAAAAGGATGCCGAGCTATTGATGGACATTTGCCATCCATACATAGCATTGATACAAATGAATTCATTTTTAATTTAGTTGGTAAAAAACTGATTAAAAAAATCTCTTTGAAACAAATGAATTTTTTAGCAAATGCACCTGAAAATTTAAAAGATCCAAATTCATTTGGAATTGCAATTGGGCTGCAATTGGGAAGTGATTGGCAATGGACAGATGGAAGTCCAAAAGATTTTCTTTATTGGGTTGGTGGACCAACAAACATGACAGATCGTACGGTAATAATTGTTGATAAAAATGAACCAACTAATCATCATTGGGAGACAACAAATCATGCTCTAAATGTTTATGCATATGTTTGTTCTGTATTAGCAAAAAAAGAGTATATTTGAATAAATATTTAATTTATTTATAACACCCCTCCAAAAAAAATTCTCTTCTTTCCACTCTTTTGCGTCTTTTTTTGATTTATTTTAATTGTTATTAAAATTAAGCTTTTCTTTTTGCTTCCTCCAAAAGCAGCAGCAGCAACCAACAAAAATAAAAAAGTTATGAAGATGATTGTGCATTGAAGCGAAATAATAATATTTGCACAATTTGCATTTTTTTTTGAAAAAGGACAAAAAAAGGGTGATGGCTGTTTTTGATGGCTGTGAGAGAGAGATGAAAGATGTGGCCCGTATTGAACAAAAAAAATAGATACGAGACTTGTTTGATGATGGTTGCGCAAAAAAAAGAAGATGAAAAATTTTAATACTACAAACTCTTTTTTTGAAAAAAAATTTAGATAGTGAATAATGACGATGGTGATGATGGTTGTGGGCCCTTCAAAAATTTGCAAATAGCGTAACAGAAGAGAGAGAGAAAATAAAAAAATCACGAAAAAATGAAGAAAAAGTTTAATGCGAAAAAAGTTAATGACAAAAAGAAGAAATTTTTGACTTTTCAAATAAAACTTTGAAGGAATTTAAATAAGTGCAACTTTTGTTTAAATTGGATCTAATTTATATGAAAAAAACTAAAGCGTTTATGTAAAAATTGATTCATTAAAAATTAAATAATTTTTATAAAGTTACGAAATCCTAAAATATTTTCTTTCATTTAAATTAACATCGTTTCTTTTTTGATATTACGGTATTAAATTGGCAGAAGTAAAATTTTCGTTTTTTAGAAAAAATGAAACAAAAACGAGATGGAAATTTTTAAACGATAGTAAATAACAAAATTCTTGAAACTGGGACTGTCCAGATGTCACGTGACACAGTTAAAGGGAGGGAGGGGTCCACGACTTATCATGCCGCTTTGACTTAGTCGGCAAAAAGCTTTGATATTTGGTCGCCTAAAGGGATAGAGGGTCAAAAAAAGTTGGTTTTTGTATTACGTCTGGACAGCCCCATTTTGAAATGATGGAAGCAAGCTATTTTTAAATGTTTGGATTTAACTGAAAACATATATGTGTGGCATTTTTAAATTTTAACAATTATTTTATAAAACGGTATTTAATAGCAAATATGTAATTAATGTAAAATTTGAAATGTAATTATTATATTTAAATATCAGAGAATTTTAACAGATCTTTTACATAAATTGTAATTTCACAATATTTTTACAAGGTCCAGCTCAAGCATATGATTTTCTAATCGCAATTTAAATATCCACTTTTAAGTTTAAGCTCAAAGTATTAAATTGTCAGGTGGTAGGTACTGTGACTTAGAGGAGATTAAAAACATTATAATGTAATATTACACAGCGGAATTTTTTGGAAATAGAAATGAAAAAAGGGAAGAGCTTAGATATTTTCGAAATCGTTTTTGCGCATATTCATAAAACGCCAAACATTAATATTTTTTAAAAATCAAAAGCTTTAAAGTTTTATAAAAAATTTTAAAGCTTTTGAAAAACAGACATAAATTTTTTCAAAAAATAAAAAAAATATTATTTGCAGCAAATTTTAACTCAATGATTTCATTTCTATTTTCAATTTGTTGGGTGTCGATTCCGCTGTGATTAAATATAGGATGATATAATTACAGCTTAAAATATTTGTATGATTTTTTTTGCAGAAATTATTCAGCTTTTATTTTTGCTGTTTTTAACTGTTTCAAATTTGAATAATGCATTATAAACGATAAAATTTCATAGTTAACAAAAACATTAAAAAAATGTCATTTTCTTTATTTTGCTCCAAAAACTTTTCAATTCCATCATTGTTCTAATTTTTAGTTTTTTTTTCTTGGGCCAATTTTTAGTTTTAAGCAGCAGCAACAACCATTTTTTCAATTATGCATGCATGTAAATATATATATCGAGACGAAAAAACGAGGAGAAAAAAAAAGACAAAAGCTCTATATATTTTTTTATTGCTGCTTCTACCACCACTTTTCATCGTTAGCTTTTTCTCCTTCTTCTTTTGCTGTAAAAAAGCAACAAAAAATAATTTTAAACGAAGCACGAAAAAAGAAAAACTTTTTATCGTTCGTGGTTTTTTTTTACATCTTATGCATATTTTTTTTCGTTTTGTTTTTAGTTAACTGTCGTCAAGGCTTGTGTCTTTAAATAATTTTTTAAAAATGACTTTACAATTTTCTTTGAAAAGGAATTTTTAATCAAATAAATCATAAAAGAAATTTATGTTTTTAGGTTTTTAAAAATTAAAGGGTGCGATTGATTTTGTATAAATTTGAAAATTCTTACTTTTTGAGTCTCAAAACGATTTTGAAGCTATCCGGCAAGCACTCGCGGGCAGTGCATGCATGAACCTGATTCCGGAAAATATATAACCGTATGCTCTCTCTTTAAAGCTAATTATTATATTTCTACAGAAAAAAAAGTACTGTTTGTTGTTTACGTTTATTTTTTTTAGACTGACTTTACAAGAATGTTATCGCCTAAATGTGTAATCACTAAAAGTGCTAAAAAGCTTAAAAAGCAGGAATATAATGTTTTTCTTTTTTAAATCTTAAAAGGACGCAAATTTTTTTCCCGTAATACCTTTTACGGTAATGTTGTCTGAAAACAAGAAGAATTTTTTGACTTGCCATATCTTCTTTTATTTTACAATTTCCAAAATTTGGAGATAAAAACGTAAAAACCAAACATTAATGGATTTACTTGTTTTTAAAATTACTTATGAAATTTAGGATAGTTTTTTAAAAAAAGGTTTTGGATACAGTAGATATGAAAATCGTTGTGAGAGAAAAAAAGCTATAATAAATTTTCAAGTTTTGCATTTTGTCATATATTTTTTTCAAAGCAAAATGCAATAATAATTATTATAAAAACCGATTTTTAAAAACAAAGTTCTCGCTTAAAATTGAATAAACAATTAAGAAAATGGTTCTTTAAACTTGTCAATTTTACACAAAATTTAAATAAAAACTGTTATATTTTTTTCCTTACCATAAAACTCAAGGTTTAAATTTTACCAAAAACATTTTTATCTACAATTCCTTAAAAAATTGTGTTCATTATTTAACTCACAAAAAAAAACTTTTTTGTAAACATAGTTTTCATTTTTTGTCCTTCTTTCATCAAAGGTTCTCCCTCTTTTTTTATTTTTTCGAGCGCAAAAAGGCCTTAAAAAATTTGAATCTTTTTTTTTCAATATTCAATTTTTTCTCTATTTTCTATTTTTTCAGTTGTTTGTTAATAGTATGAAAATTGGAGTGGTTGAAAAAAAGTTTTTTTATATTTTTTTATTATATAATCGACAGTCAAAATATTGTGCACACTGTCAAAAAAAAGAAAGAAGAAAAGAATTTTTTGTTTTTCTTTTCAATCTTTTTTTTATTGATTTTGAAAATTGAAAAATTTGGTTTTTATCAAAAAAAATGTTTTAAAAAAACTTTCGAGAATATTTCTTTTTTTTTTCTTTGATAACAATTTTTTTTTCCAGGGGTTTAAGGGGGAAGGGGGGTTTTTGGTTTTTACTTTTAAACTCTGAAAAATAAAAGTAGCAACAAAACAATAATAAAAAAGGTAAAAATTTTGAATAAATGTATTTTAAATGCCCCCGTAGACAGCATTAGAAAATTAAAAATGTTGTTTACCCTTTTTTATGCATATTTTTAAGCTTAAGTAGCCTTGAAATAATAAAAATACAAAAATATTTAAATTCCAATGAAAAAGGATTGTTTTAAAAAAAAGTTCCGGCGTTAAATACAAAATGAATGAATGCTTAATCAAAAATTAAATATTTTCCCTCAAACATTTTTTTTTGCTGCTTTCAAATTTTTTTCTTTGTTTCAATTTGTTTTAACGAAAAAAATAATGTAAATGTGTATATTTAAAAAAAAGCACACAAGAACCAAACAAGCTTTTTTTTGTTTTTCTCGCATCTTTTTTTTTAAACTAACGGCCGTTTTGCATGAACGAAAAACAACGTGCAAGTGCTTTTTATATACATTTTTTTAAAGGAAAAAAGAATGAGTTGAAGCATTTGAAGCTTCTCCCCTCCTTCTTTTTTTCAAAGCTGAAAAATTTACATACAAGCCTTTTTCGGTGCGACTGCTTCTTTCTCGGTGTTATATATAAAAAAAAACCAACGAACAACAAAGAAAGAAAAAGCTTTTTTTTGCTGCATCAAAAAAAAATATTTTCTAAGCTTTTTTAAAAAAAGAAGAAATATATATTTGAATAATATAAAGAGAAAGGAAAAAATATATGTTTTAAGAATTTTTATTTGTTAGTTTTTAAATTAGCCTGTCTTTTTTCTTTCTTTCTTTTTTTCCCCCGAAAATTAACTAAAGAAAAACGATGAACGTTGAAAAATTGAAAAAGAAGCAAACCAAAAAATTTGCGTGTGTTTGTTCTCATATTTTTTTTATTACTTTATAATTTGTGTCTTTTTTGCTGCTTTGAATTAACTTTTTGTTGAAAGTTTAAGAAAATTGATTTTTGGTGACGGATTAAAGGTTCGTACGAAAGTAATCCATTTGATGATCTTGGGCAAAAACAGTGGGAACAACTGCCGAATAGTGGTTGGATTTTTTCTTCAATAGTAAAATTTGCATAAAATACAGAAAAAAATACTTTGAAAAAAATCCATCCACTATTCGGCAATTATACTGGAAAAACCTGACAATCAGGCAAAAGAACAATATGGAAGACCCTGATCGTCAGGTTCATGACATTTCGAAAAAGCGTTAAAATGAAAAATGTAAAGTTTTACTCTTTTTTTAATAAAAAATTAAAATTTGATTTAAACTGGAATATTCAATTTTTATTCAAAATTTGCTTTACGAACATTTTTTATTTTAGTTTTTGATTTACAATCTGAAAATTTTTTTGAAATTTTATTTTTACTAATTCTTCCAATATTCTTGCAAACTTTACAAAATTTAAATAAAGACTTTTCCGATTTTTTACTTCATTGCTTTTTCTGGGATTTTTTACTTAATTCATCTCCTAAATACTTTTTTATAACAGTAATCCGGCGTAGCCTTGTCGAAATTATTGCCTTTATTATTGATATTACGATAGAATATTAACAAAATTTTGTGTTATTTAAAGAAAAATAATATTTTTGTCTTTTAAGTGTGCTGATCATCTCACAATATCTACTTGAAAGATTAAAAATTCTTTTAGAGCTTTACTCTAAAATTGTTATGACATAAATTCTTTTTCCTTTTAAGTTAAAGCTCATTTCAATTGCTCTTTTGCTCAACCATAAAACTATCAACTATAGAAGTTAAGAAATGACAAAAGATATATTTAAATCTTTTGAAGTTCAAAAAACAGCGAAGTAATTTTTTCTAGTTTTTTATAAAAAGTAAATTTAATTAGCATAAAATTAAAAAAGTTGTTGCTAGAAATTTTTTGGAAATCTTGAAACTTGAGTTTTTGCATATTTTTTGAATCTGAATTATTAAACATAACTTTTTTTGCAATAATTTTGCCTAATTTTGTATTTAATCTTGTTAATTATTATTTTTACATCTTCTTTTTATTAATTTCGAGAAATATGAATAACGTTGATTTTTAAAAGTCAGATTTTTGTTATAAAAGCTGCTTAAAAATTTCTTAAGGCGATTTCGACGTTGGATTCTTGTTCAAAATCTTTGAAAGGCATTAAAAGGGGAATATATTTACAGTATCCAATTGCGCCCGAAAAATCCAAAGCTCCAAAAAAATTAAGCTAAAAAAATTGTTATAAAAAATATTTGAGAGATTTGAATCATGAAAAAACGTAAATGTTCACGTAAATTTTTTTATTACGGAAATAACAAAATTGAATTCCTTAAAAAATTTTGTTTTAAAAGCAAAAATTGACAGAACAAAATTATTTGTGATTTTAAAGTTTGAATAAAATTATTTCATAGTTTTTTGAACAAAATTGTGTTTCAAATTTTAACATTTTAATATAAAAACTGTATTTGTTTTGAAATAACTGCCTTAATACAGTTTCTTTTACAGTTATTAAAATTTTTATTTTTGTTTACAAAAAAAAAACTCGTAAACAGAAAATTCTTATTTCATTGAAAAAATTGAAATACCATTTTATCACTAAAGAATTACAAATTTTGATTTCTTTTAAAGTTTATCAAAAAGTGTCCTATTTTTTTATTCCTATATTTTTGTGTTATTTTCTTTCTCCCTTTTTTTATATTTTTTTGCTTAGCCTTGAATCTCATTAACTACTTTTTTTTGCTGTTGTCTTTTTTAAAAAACGCTTCTCTGAATTTTTGCATGCTGCAAACATCTTATTTTTCATGCCTGCTGCTGCAGATTTTTGGGGGCTGGATGAAAAGATGATTGTTAAATTTGCGTGTCTTTTCCCCTCTAAATTTTTTTCTGATCATCTTTCTTCCCTTTTTTTCCGTTATATAATTTTTGCCTTTTAATATTTTTTTCAAAAAATTTGTTTCTATCACTTTTTTTGTCTTTTCCCCAAATTTCTTTTGCCCCCCTTTTATTTCTTAAAATATTTTTCATCCATCACAAAAAAATGAAAAGGTTCTAAATTTCAATTTGCATTTATCATTCATTTTGAAAATATAAAAAAACCAATTCTTTGATTTTTTATTTTTTTCCTTTTAATTTTTTAGTTTTGTTGCAAAAAAAATGAATGAAAGACTGTGTAATTATATTTTTTCCAACCACTTTTCTTTTTTTGACTTAAAACTAATCAAAAAGCTATATGAACGTTTATGTTTCGATATGTAATTAAATATTGTAAAAACTGGGACATTATGTTATAAATTTGAGATTTACAACCTATTAACAACTTTTTACAAATTTGAAAATTACTACTTGAATTTTTTTTCTATCTGTTAAAGTCGTTTTGATTTAAATTACACTTTTTTAACTTGATAATTGATTTTCAACTATAAATCAAAAAATCTATTTACTTTTCCATAATAATATCATTTCAACTAGTGTTTTTACAGTTATTTAATAAATTAATTTTTATTAACACGTAAATTTTGTTCCCTTTTTCATGGCATTTTGCAAATTCTGAACGACATCATTATCAAAGCTTTTGATAGTTTGTCCAAATTAGTTTAATCTTTTTAAACTGCAGAAACGCCAATAATCGTTTTTGTCAAAAAAGTCTCAAATTTGTTAACTGTCTTTGATAAGAGCTTCCTTTAATTGTATAAACTAAGTTTTTTGTAGCCACACTAAAATTGTAATTCTTTTTACACCAGCAAGTTCTGTACGTTTTTATCACTTTAAAATCTGTAATTTTTTAAATCAGAGCAATCATCGCTTTTTAAACTTCTTAAATCTTGTTTTTACTTTTAATCGAAATGTAAATATTTATTATTTAAAAACCACTGAAATTTTTTTCCGTAATAATTATCGATTTCTAAACAGCTTTTTTTGAAAGTAGGAAAAAATATTGAATAAAATTAATAGCTTTCAAATTTGAAGATAAAAAGACATATGACAAACATGCACCAACAAAAAATAGAATAAAATCGAAAGGATTGTTTTCTGTCGATTTTTTTATGCATTTTTTAGTCTAATGAGGGTACTTAGAAAAACGCGAAAAGCAGGCATATAAACAATATATCGAAACGGAAAAATTAAGTGATAAGGATCTTAAAAGAAAAACTAATGTAAAAATGAATATTGCCTACCCTGATTGGCATGAACAGATCGCATATTTGTTCAATATTTTTATTAGGTAACTTACAAAGGACTGTATAAATGCAATTTTATATTTTATACTAATTTTTTTTAAATTTAATTGATTTTAATCACAAGAATAATTATTTCTTTTAAACGTGAAACTTTTCAAATTTTTATTTTATTTAAATATTAAAATTAATCTTTTTTACAAATACTGTATTTCTCAAAACTCCATATATTTTAAAATACTGTTCATTTTTGTTGGATTACCGAATTATTTATTTGCTAACTCGTTATCCTACAGCATTTTTTGAGTTGTTTTTATTTTGCAGTAGCTTTTAAAAGCCGCTTAACCTAGTAAATTTAAGAAATTTATAATTTCAACACAGCGTGCTGTTTGTTACGATTTAAAAATGTTCTTCTGAAAGCCAGAACTTTTTTACCAAGTCAGATAAAAAAATTCAGTCTTAACATTTTGGTCGTCTCATCGAATTATAAAAAATGTAAAGACAGAATTTTTTATCTGACCTGGTAAAAAAGTTCTGGCTTTCAGAAGATCATTTTTAAATCGCAACAAACAGCACGCTGTGTTTCAGCCAGGGTTGTTAAATTTTCCGGGAATTTCCCTTTGACAACCCTGGTTTCAACTCATTTTTTCCAATTATTTTTTTAAGAAAGCTTGATAATTTATATAACCGATTTTGAGTTTTTTATCTATGATTAGTGATTTATTGAAGTACCTCTCTCTCTCTTTAACAGCAAAAGATTTTTCATGTCGTTTTTTAGTGTAGAAAAACTTTTTTATTTAAGCATTTATTATTGTTTTAAAAACTACCATTTTATACAGTAATTTGAAAGCTTTAATATTAAAAAAAAATGTATTTGTTTTTTTTTTCTGTTCTCTCTCGGTTCATCCACAAAAATATTAAACCCTTAAAGCTGCTTATAACCTATCCTTGTCTTTTTTTATATTAAATAACAAAAATTAGGCTCAAAAATGAAAAATTTTTTTAAAAGCTTTTTTTTGCAAAATGATAGCTTTTTCTCTTCAGCTTTGTTAAAAAAAAAGAAAGAAAGGGGAAGCCTGTTATATAACACACCAAAACTATTTTCTTTTTTTCAACTTTAAAAAATTTCTCGTTTTTGCATATATGCATAAATATGTATGATGCGTGTATATATTTGCGTGTGGTGAAACAGAGAGGTGGAAGAAGAAGGGGGAGAGAGACAGAGTTGGGGGGTTTGTGCAACGAATATGACAGAACACAAAACAATTCTGCATTTTTTTTTGCTTTGTTGATTGGAATTTGAATTTTTGTGATTGGAAAAAAAAGAACTAGAAGGAAAAATTATTTTAAAAAAGGGGGCTCCACATTTATATATATTTGCCTATTGTTTCATTGATTTATATTACGAATTTTTTTTTCATTTTTTTTTTTTTTTGATTAGCGTATGTATTACCGTAATCCCACATTTTTTAGGGGAGAAAATTGGGGGATTGACTGACATAAATTTTTGATTTTTCGAAAAAAATATTTTTAAGCGGGAAAATTTCTTTTGTGTTCAAGAAAAAATTTTTTTATAAACTGATAAACAGCAAAAATAAAAATAGGTTCAAAATAGTTTTTTCCTTGCAAGGAAAAAACTATCAAGCTTGAATACAGATAGTTTTCCTTTTTTGGAATAAATTAGTCGATTTTCTTTAATTATAAAATTACCATAAAAGCAATACAGTTACTTTAATTACAGTATACTCCATAAAACTGAAAAAGTGCGAATTTCTCTTTCACCTTTTGTTAGCTGATATATTTTTCCCCCCTTTTTTTAAAACCCTTTCAAAATCGATTTGCATAAAAAAACATGTTTTTTATTATCTCTCTTTCTCTCATTACAAAGTGATTTCTTGCATATATTTTCTCAAAAAAATTTTTTTTATCTTCTTTTTCTTCTTCATTTTTAACCTCCCTCCTTGAAAGTCAAAAAAAAGCTCTTTGTCGCTTTTTGCATATTTCATTTATATTTGAGCTTTTCTTTCTTTCCACCAAAAACACTCCATTGAAAAACATTTTCTTCTTTTTTTTTCTTTTTCTCCCCCCTGTGTGATCGATTGAAGGAAAATGAACTTGAACAACAGAAAAAATATATATATATAAGATTTTTGCAAAAAAAAACTTTGTTTTTAAATAAATTATTTTTTCTTAAATTTATGCATGAAACTGGATGGGAGCAATAAAAAATAGAAAGACTATAAAAAAATAACAATAATTTTGAAATTTTTTTTGATTTTTGTTTTCCAATTTTTTTCTGTACGGGTCTATTATTTGCTGTATGTTGATTTTTGGATTCTCATTAATTAACCACGAAATCATCAGTTAATTTTTGTTGATGCCTATTTTAAGTTGATCAAAGGTTTTTTGTTATTAGATGTTTTATAAGAAATATGATTTTTGGGGTTCTTTGTAAATGATAAGGTAATTTTTTCTGTTACATAGTTTTTATTTGTCATATATTTTTTTAAATTAAAATTGTTTAAAAGTTTTGAAAAAAGGGATATCCCAAAAATCGCACAAAAACTGTTGTTACCACTATTTTTTTTTAGTCATAAAGCGAATTTTTTTTATTGATCCGCTAAAAAAAACTGTTAATCGAATTTTTTTATTTTAATTTTAATAATGAATATGACTTTTCTTAAACTAATATTCAGGCGTTGAAAAAGTGGCCCAAAATCATGGCCGGCAGCTGCCAAGGCCCGAAATTACGTTTTTTAAAATTTGCCTAATTTCTAAATTTTTCTATTGTAATTTGGGAAAAACTAATCTAAGGCTTATTATTTTAATTTAAAAACTCCATTTATAAAGAATTTTCTTAACTCTTTGTCAAAAAATAAGGAATAATTCTAAAAAACGAGTCATCAAAGGTTTGAAAAATAAAATGTGGCCGGCCCGAGGGTCGAAAAATGTTGGGCCGTTATTTCAACCCCTGTTAATATTTTTAAACGTTAATTTGCGAAATTTCTTTGAAAAAAATTATTTTTCTTATTCTGAGATTTTTTGACATATTTTTAAATTATGTTTTTTAACTGTAAAACACATTTTATCTCTTTTGTAAATCATATAAGGCTATAAAAAACTGTCCCAAAACTTCTTTAAAAATCATAAAATTGTGACGAAAGTTCAAATTCATCTTTTAACAATTAATGAACGAACTTCTTTTTTTTGTTGTCCGTATTATTTTTGTCGTCTTCTCATTTTTCTCCATATTTTCCCGCTCTTTTTTTCCTTCTCATTTTTCCCTCCTTACATATTTTTATATGCCTCCTTTGAAGAAGCGACACAAGGCTTACTTTTACGCGTAATCGTAAAAAAAATAGAAAAAACTTTTTTTGCCGGGTTCTTCTTTTTTTCCAAAATAATGTAATTCATTCCGTCTCATTTTCTCTTTCTTTCATTGCTGCTGCTACTCTCAGTCGTTTTAAATTTGCATATTACACTTTTTTTTGCTACTAAAGAAATGAAAAAGAACTTTTTTTAAACTTTTTTTTTATTTCATTTTTGATGAAAGAGTGTCCTTGGAGAAAGAAGAAGATGATTGAAAGAAATGAAAATATTACGGCTACCACTTTTTGCGAGCGTTCAAGAATTTTTTTTAATTTGCATTGCATAACAAAAAAACTTCTATTTTGATTTTAAAGATTTTTGGAAAAAAAATTGTTGAGATCTTTTTCAATCCATCGACGAAAATATTTTTTGGAAAAAAGCAGAGCCCCACACGCAAAAAAAATTGCGTAAAGTAGCAAAAAAAAATTTTGAGACAACAACCATCAGCATCAGCAACAGCGTGAAAAAAAATATGTTGCTGTATCAATGCAAATTTTTCTTTCAATTCCCCTCCTCTTCAAATTTTGTTCTCCGTTTCTTCCAACAACCATCTGTCAGTACGTTTTTTTCCCCTTTTTCCTTTCTTCTTCTATGGGGAGTTCTTGGCTTTTTAGAAAAACAAAAATTATTGCAGCACGCGTTTTTGCGATTTTTTTTGTTGAAGGAAAAAAAACTGAAACAAGAAAAATAATCAAAACAATGTGTTTTATAAATATAAATAAAAATGAATTGTGTTCAACTATGAATAAATATAAAAAGAGAGAAATTTATTACGATTGGCAGCTGATCCATATTGATTTTATGTTTGTCCCTAACAAAAACAAATTTCTGTTTAAGTTTTTCCATTTTGTCTTTTTAACTTTTTAAGTTGAAATTTAAATTTTCAGTTTTTGTCTTTTAAAATCGTGGTTTTCGTTTTTAAACATGATACAGTATTGCATTTTTGTTCTTTTAAAGAAAAAAAGATATTTTAAAATTTTATTTTGCTGTTTTTTCATCCTTAAAAATTCTTTCTTTAAACTAATACTTTAAAGGTTAAAATTCTGTTAAAACTTTCGATAATTTTAAAACAAATATTTTGCAGAGTTGATTTTTAGATTTTTTTTAAATTTAAAACTTTAACTAATCATTTTATTATTTTTTTGCATTCATTGTTGAAAGCTATTTCTGAGTAATTTTTTTTGTTACTCATTTTTGGATACGGTAATATTGATTCTTAATTTTATTACTATATCTTCCTCCCATTTTTTTTAATAAACTGAGTGGATTTCTTTCCAAATGTTTTGGATATAACGCAAAGTTATATTAGATTGGCATTTTTATTAAATTAAAAAAACCAAAAAGTACAAAAATATAAATATAAAAATTTAGAAAAAAAATAAATACAAAATAAAACTCGATAAAATGAATCAATTTAAAGAACAGCCCTTGACTGTATAAATCAAGAAAAAAAATTAAAAAAAAAAATTTATTTTCTATGGTTGTACTTTAGAAAAAAAATCTTTGACATTGTTTATACAAAATTTGTCATTTGTTCTTTTTAATAATTTAAGTTATAACAATCCCATGTTTGAAATGTTAATTTTTTCAAAGCTAAGAAAATTTTGTTTTTGGCGAGGTTTTAAAAATTTGTGGCAATTTTTATCCGTTTTGAACTTAAACAGATTTCTTTATAGCTATATACTATTCTTGAATGATGTAATGGTTACTTTTTTGCTGTCTATCTTTTTTTATTTTTTATGCAGATTCAAATGCATTAAAAAAACATAAAACTGGTGTTGGAAGAAATTTAAATCTTTTATTTAAAATATCGAATAAAAAAAATTATTTAAGATTTTTTTCTTTATCGCCTAAAGCAATCATGGCTCGGTTTTTCTTCTTTTGCATTCGAGAAAAATTCAAATTCCTTTAAATCTGTTTTTTTGCATTTTTAAAACTTTTTTTCTTTTTGTAAAATTCTTATTTAACAGATAATATTTCTTGGATTTTAAATATCACTTTAATATAAACGTCTTTATTTTTATTTCACATTTTTGGATCAAGATATTAATTCAAATTTTGTAACTTTAAAGTTTAAACTGCGTCCGAGAATTAATTTCGATTAATTAATTTTATTTATTAAATCAAAAATTTATATTAAGTTAGAAAAATGAAATTTTTAATTTATTTAATTTTTAAGAGTTTATATTTTTAGTAGCTATTATTTAATTTCTATAAGGACCAAAAAAATTTGTGTCGAACGTTATAAAAACAATTTTCGGTGATAAAATTTGCAAAACGTTTGACATTTTCATTCACATCTTTGTTTATTTATTTTTGTGATGATGACCTTTTTCGGGGCCAATATTCAAGAAAGCTTTTTTGTATCTTCTTTTTTCCAGCAACGGATAGACTGAGTAAAAAAGATTACAAGATCTCTTTTTTAAAACCCCTGGAATAAAGAATTTATTATTACGTAAAAATTTGACAGTTCCTTTAAAATAAGCCCCTTTCTCCGTCATTTAATTTTATTTCTGGATTCTTTTACCGTAATTGTATTTTCTCAGATATTTTCGCTGGCTTTTTTTTTTTAAATGTAAATGGAAATTTTTAAGAACTATAATTAAAAGAACATTGAGAGTAGTAAAAATGTAATTTAGTTGTACTGAGAAACGAGAGATGATAATTTTAAAAATTGATACGGGAAACAAAACTGTAATAATCATAGAAATCAAAAACAAAGTGCGACGAAATTAAATAAATTATGCTTAAATGTTTACATCTTTTTAAACATCTTTTTTGTGTCACAACTGCAGTATTTTTACATTAGATATTAAATAAGGAAAAAACATAGCAAAGCTGAAATTTTGGAAATTGTTTTTTTCTCGAAACAAAAAAATGCATTGCAAAAATTATGCAAGAAAATTTAAATTTCGCGCGCATTTTCACTGGAAAAAAAAACTCAGAGCGAGAGTACCTGAAAATTTGAATCTCTCTCGATACCCAATTTGAGAGTGTCATCATTAATTTGCATTTTTTTTGAAGAGCAAGAAAAAAGTATGATCGATTTTTTTTGCTAACTCTATTTTTCATCAAATATTTTTACTTCATACTGAGTAACTTATAGATGAATCTTTGATATTCACGTTATATCCGTTTTATCCTCCCCTTTTTTCTGATATTATGTATTCTGTTGATGTAGCACTTCGGATTCACGTGTATTTAATATTTTATAATTCCAATTATTGATTTTCCGTTGTTTTTTTTTCAATCACCTAACTTTAATTGCTTTTTTTAGGTTACCTCATACTTTTTACCGGTTAATCTGCATATTTTTTTGCAGTCCAAAGATACAAGCAACAACATTTGTTGTATATATTCGGGTATTACAAATAATATTATTTCAAAGACTCCTTCTTGTGTCTTACATGTCGAAAAGAAGGGCCGTATGACTTTTGAGAATTCAAATAATAATAATATTGGTATAAATGATAATGATAATCAGAGAATGGTTATTTCAAATTTAATTAGTTCAACAAGTGCAGGAGCAAATACAAGCAGTTCATCTAGAAGAAAGAAAGGAAAGCCACAAAAATGTGTTGATTCAGTAAGTGCTTTTTTTTAAAAGAACTGTTAAGGGATAATAAGCTTTTGGGGTGTTAGGCATTACACATGTGTGTCGATTTAAACTAAACAACACTTTTTAGACGCTTGCAAATGGAAGTACAGATAATTTTCCATCAACTACTTCTTTGCTTGGTGAAAGTAATCCACGTCTTGGCTCTTCAAATGATGATAGTGGAATTGAAGCATCTTTTAATAGCTTACTTGCAAATCTGCTACCATCAACTTCACTTGCTGATTCTGAAGCTGTTGGCAATCCGGATGTCGACGATCAACAATTAAGGTAAACATTTTTTATATCATTTACATCAATCATAATCGTTTGTTTTTAGTCCACAGCAGCAACTTGTTAAAACTCTTCAAGCATGCCTTAATGCAGCAATTCTTCCAAATACTAGTAAGTTTTTTTTGTTAAGCGTTTTTGTTTAAAATGTTAATTTTTCATTTAAAATCCAACTATCGTTTTTTCCTTTGACCGCGAAAAAAGGGACAAAAAACAATATTCAAAACATGATTTTGTTTCACAGTCGTGTGTCACTTTTTTTTTATGTTTTCTTTGACGTCAAAAAAACTTGCACTGGCACATCAATACATCTCCTACTTCTTTTTTTGATGTTATTATAGTTTGAGGAAAGGGAAGGACTTATTTTGATATTCATGCACTTTTTTTGCATTTCTGACATACAACGACTGACTATAACATTGTTTTGTTTTCTCTCTTTGATCAAAAAATCCGCATCAATGACGTTCAATTTCTTTTTTTTGTATAAGAGTTTTTGGCCTCATGCCGAGTTCCATATTTCCGCTCATGAAAGTTATACAAAAAAGTGTTATTTTTTTGTTTAAACCTGTTTTTTCCCTCGAAACCTAGTATAAATAGTTTACACAAAAAGAAATGGTATTGGTTCAAAAACATGCCAGTTTCTAATACTTTTTTTGTGACACTCAAATTGTGTTGAGTTTTTGTTCCTTGATCCTTTTACTTTCCACTAATGATTTTGTGGTATTTTCAACCTTTTCATTTAGTTGGAGAAAATAGGAAGAAAAGAAAAATGCAATTAAAACATCGGCTTACCCCAAATAATTCGCGCAGGATACTCAACCTTTTATTTTTTTATTGTTCATTTTTATGAAATCTTTTTCCCCTTTTTTCTAAAAAAATATTATTTATGCCCCTTTTTTGTTTTGCTTTATAAATTTATAATTCAATATTTTTTTAGGTACAACAGATTCTGCACGTGATTCTGTTTCTCCTTCTATGATACCTCCGCCAACGGCAAATTCTTTAATTGCAACATCATTTCTTCCATCTTTGACTGCTGCAAAACCAGGTATAATAAAACCTTTTATTAGTGCTTTTTAATCTATTAAATTTTTGTAGCTCAAAAACCATCGTCCAAAAAAAGAAAATTAAAGCAAGTTCAAAAAGTTGAAGACGTGCCTCCTGTAACATTACCAGATGGATTTGAACAATTACTAAAGAAAGTTAAACATGAACCAAAGCCAATATCAGATTTGGATGGAACTTCAACATTAAGTACCAGCTCTGTTACATCAAGACCAACATCGGCAAATGAAATTGATCAACAACAGCAAACTCCACCAAAAAAGAAGAGAGAAACAGGTCGATGTGAAACAAAAGCAACAATACAAGCACCTGATGGAACAATTGTTGAAGGAAATTATAATCCACAAGAATTAAATGATTTTGTAAAAGAATTTAAAGTTTTACGAAATAAATACGGTATATTTTTAGTAATTTAAAAAAAAAAATTTTCTACAGTAACCACTAACATTTAGGTTTCACTCAAGGTGATGTTGGTGCAGCACTTGGTAAAAGATATGGTGCTGATTTTTCACAAACAACAATTTCAAGATTTGAAGCTTTAAATTTATCATACAAAAATATGTGCAAATTGCGTCCATTGCTTGAAGAATGGCTTGGAGATATTGAAAAAGCTGTTGCACTTGGTGTTCCAATTTCTGATTTATTAACAATGTCAAATTTTGATTCTGATTCAACAATGATGGTTGGTGGTAGTAGTAGTAGTAGCAATACAAATAACAATTATGGCTTAATGCGTGATAATCAGGTGCTTTTTTGCAATTCTAATAATTTTTGTCGTTCGTTATTGTCTTTGTCTACTTCTTCGTGTACAGACTTGAACTATCCTTTTAAACCTTTAAAAGAGAAAAGTTTGTCTTTGCCGTTTTTATTGTGTTGTTCTGTGGAGTCTTTTTGTCCTTCAAGGAAAGATGGGAGTGCTGTTGAAAATGAGTGGGTTTATTCTGAGGGGGAACAACTTTATGGCGGAAAAGATTTGGAATGGTTCAAAGAAAAAACTCAACAACTCCCATATATTGATGATGGAGTTTCAACAGTATCAGAGTGGAGTTCTGTTCTTGAATTACAAGAAAAAATTGTTGATTTAAATAATGCGATTCCTAAAAGAAGCGTAAGGTTTACTTCCAAGCAGATTACGGTAGAAGAAAATGATAAATATTTTCATCCACGAAAAAAGAGATCATCATTTTTAAGTGCCATTGCAAGGCGGCTTCCTCGTCGAAAATCTCTTCATCCAAGTTGGAAAGATGCAGATGTTGCAATTTATGCAAAAAATGTTATTGAAAATAATTTAAATTCCCTTACCCGTCGCCTTGATCAATGTCGCTTAGATGGTGGATGTGACTTTGTATATAATTCCCCTGAAGAAGATGCATACATTGTTAAACCCAATGAAATGGCAGAAGCCCAAGAAGACCCTGATTTGTTTCCTGGCCTTGCCCAAGCTGAAGATGATCCAGCAAATAATTCATGGGATAATTTTCATTGGAATGGCCAAGATAAACCATCAATGGTTGATGTAAACGGGGATGGTCCGCGGACATTTTGGTGTAGTGATCAATGGAATCATAATAAATTTGATTCTGGAACGCCTTGGAGAGGACTTGGAGGAGAATTCGAATTTTGTAGTGCTTTAAGTGCAAAGGATTGTGATGGCCTTCCAGTTATTGGTAAACAATCACAAGATAGGCCGTGGAATGATCGAGCATTCAATGACCCAGAAGATTTATCCAGCAATATTGGTTTAATGGGTTTAGCTTTTGATGATATTATTGGATATCTCATGGGACAAGTCGTTGTAGATAACGATGAGATTGAAGAGGAAAAACAAAAAGATAGAAGATTAAAATATGAATTTGAAGATGATGGATGGTGGTAATTTTTGTATTTGTGTACATGTTTATGTTTTAAAATAAAATTTTTTGTCCTATATTTGGGATATATTTAATAAATGTTTGTTGTGTCTTGCTTGTTTTCTTGCCATGTTTTATGTGCTTAGATAATTGTTTTCTATCAGGGATTTTTATGTTAAGATATATATGAAAAGTATAAATAAAGTTTTATTTTTTTCTTTTTTTAGAGTGGCTCAAATAGCCCTGAATCTCGACCACATCCAATTCATGTTTCAAAATTAAATGCAAAAATTATACCACCTCTGAAAAAAAGACGCAAACGGACAAATCTTGAAGAACAACAAAGGAACGCACTTGATACATATTTTTTGCTTAATCCAAGACCTGATCCTCGTGAAATCAGTGAAATTAGTAATGCCTTAAATTTGGATAGTGATGTAAGTGTTTTTTATGCATTATTGTATCTTAAGAATTTTTTAATTTGCTTTTTTTTAGGTTGTTCGAGTTTGGTTTTGTAATCGTCGACAAAAAACCAGAAAAACAGAAGAATAATGCTATTATATTATCGTTTGCATTTTGGTTTCATCAACTCCGTCTTCAAAAATACTACAATGATTCTATCCTCTATTTTTCTTTACCTGTGATAAGTTGTTAGTTTTAGTAGTTTCTATTTATCTTTGTCATAGTCTCTTTCAATTTTCTAAAACCGATGATGTGCTTTTATTTTTTTTTCTTACTTTTACCAGTGTTTCAAATATTCTCCCATTTTTGTTTTGTTAATTCTTTTAAAGTTCTTTTTAAATATTGCATTTTTTCATATTGTTTTTTTCTAAATTTTATTATTTCAAAAAAAATATGTTATTGCTTAATTCCATTGTGTCTTTTAATTTAAAGAAAACAAATCTTTCAATCAAAATAGTGAAAGACATTTCAACAAACAAAAATATTACAAATCAAAATAATTCTTTTTTTTTCTTTAAATATTCCGGTCATTTATTTTTTAAATGAAATTTACTGCTATTTTTTTTCTTTACCAATTTTTTCAGGCTATTTTCTATTTTTCACAGGTTTTACATTTTTTTTTGTCGTTAAAAACTGTTGTAACATCTTTTTTTTATCACTCGCCTTTAATACGGTTATTATTTGTTTCTTTTTTATTTTTTACATGTTTGCTAGAAAGTTTATTGCAAAAAAAAACATTTACAAAAGAATTTTATATAAATTAATAATAAATGCTTTTGATTAATAAACATAAAAAAATAAAACATATTACTGAATTACAATAAAAAATTTTAAAAAAATCTACGGTAATTTAAACTTCATTATTGACATAATTTATGTTGGCTTAAAATTTTTATCACGTTGTTCACCAGGATAAATAATCTATAAAAAAATAGTATCAAAAAACAATAAACCTTTAAAAAGTACTGTTATTTTGAAAGAACAAACCTCTAAATTGAGGGTACCAATGTCATGGGTCTTTTTTGGAGTTCGAGTTTGTGCAACAATTGTTGGTGGAATTTTAATAACCACGCGACGAAAACCTTTCTAAAAATTATTCTTTTTTATTGAAAAAAATTTTTTTAATAATTTTTACAGTATCTTTTGGATCATCACATTGATGATAGATTGCAATTGCGGGATTTTCAATCATTGTTTCATTGACTGCACGGCCTTGGGTATTTCCAGATAAATCAAACATGCCAGAAGGACCAGTAATCCGAGTATCAAGAATTTCTTTTGCAACTTTAAAAAAAAATGTTGAATTAATTTTCAATATTTGCTTCAAAACTTACTATCTTCTTCTTTAGACTTTTTTCCTTCTGGTGTTACACGTAAAAGTCGAACATGAACATTTTCAGCAGCATTTTTACCACATTTTAGTGTTCCCTTAACTGCAACTGAACGAAGGCCAACTTGTGCAGAAATATAAACTGCATTGCAAAGAAGCAAAATAAGAATGCAAAGCTTCATCTTCAAAAATAAGAGAAAATTAAGGATGCACGGGGGTCCAAATTTCAGGCCCCGGGCCCGGCCCTGTTTTTTTCTTCAGGCCCCGCCCGGCCCTGGAGCCTGATGCTTTAAAAAAGCTCCGAAATTTTTTTTCCAGATTTGATTAAAAAATTTATTAAAGAAATTAAAGAAAAAAAAAGAAAAAAAAATGAAAAACATTAAAAGCGTTAGCACTCTTCACTTTTTTGTTTAAAATAATTTTAACGAAGAACAACTTTGATAAAAATGATCAAAGTTTATCAAAGTTGTTCTGGCCCCATACCCCGTAAGGCCCCGGGGCTTTCCAAAAGCTCCGGACCCCCGTGCATCCTTAGAGAAAATTGAAATTAAACACTCAAAATAAATTTACAACGGTTTATACAAGTTATATGAGAAAAAAATGACTTTTTAACGGCAAAATTAAATTAACAAATACTCACTGAAAAAAATTAAACTAAAAATCAAAATGAATAAAAAAATTTTCAGGAATATATTTTTTAACTTGGTCGCTTAAACTTTGTTTTCCTTCCTGAAACAATTGATAAAAAGCAAAAACCAAAAGCAAAATGTTGCTGTTGCTTATATTTTACTTCAAAAACATCGTTTAAAAGAGCAAATGTGAGTCTGCTGTCTTGATCTTAGTGGTGATAAATTGGTCATTCAACGTTGTCAATAAAAATGAGCTGTTAGTAGTTTGGAACAAAAAAGAAATAAACAAACATGTTTGCAGATATTTGACAAATAAAATTAAGGTTTATAAAATTCAAATCTTTTCAAAAGCTATAAATATAGCCGAAATATCCATATTATATTTTCAAATGTATCCAACATTTGATTTTATTTTAAAAAAAGCAAAATAAGCGATGAGCAACTACATTTTTAAAAAAACAATTATCCGAACCAGGGGTGTGCGGAATTCCGCTTCCGCTTCCGTAAAATACGGAATTCCGCCCTTTTTTTCACTTCCGCTTCCGGTTCCGCTTCCGTAAAAAAAGCGGCGGAATTCCGTAAAATTATTTCATAAGTTTTTCGTCAATTTTTATTAATTTTTTAACCCAGTCACAAAAAGAACTGCTTCTAAATTTTATCTGCTTGCATTTGAGAACCACGAAACAAAAAAATTTTGAGAACATAATAATACTTGAAAAAAAATTTCGCTTCTGCTTCCGTAAAATACGGAATTCCGCCTTTTTTCCGCTTCCTCTTCCGTTTAACGAATTTGCTTCCGTTCCGCTTCCGTTTAGAAATTTTACTTCCGCACATCCCTGACCCGAACTAACAAGAATAAAAAGAAGGAGTAAAAATGACAAAAACTTGCATAAAGAAGACAAAACACGGGAATTTCAAAATCACTGTTTTCCGTGTGTAT
Source organism: Panagrolaimus sp. PS1159 (assembly GCA_963922195.1). Classification (NCBI taxonomy): domain Eukaryota; kingdom Metazoa; phylum Nematoda; class Chromadorea; order Rhabditida; family Panagrolaimidae; genus Panagrolaimus; species Panagrolaimus sp. PS1159. The sequence continues at coordinate 1,888,726 of CAWUHW010000012.1, read as the reverse complement.
TATTTTTATACATAAAAATTTTACACAGCTGTGTATTTTTTTGGTACTGTATTTATACACTTATAAAAAGTATAGCAAACAAAGGAGAAAGCATGTTGCATTCAAAAAAAATTTTTTTTAAGTTTTTTTTTTCAAAATTTATTTATTTTTTACAAATATTTCAACTGTTCTAGTTTTTTTATTCGTGTCCATAATTACTCATCATAATATAAACTAATCTTACTTCTTCTTTTCTGTTCATCTTCGTTCTTTTCATCAATCCCTTTTTGTTCATTTCATTTTTTATGAATAATCGAGCGTGTTTTACATAATTTTTTTCAGTCTTGCTTGCTTGTAAAAAAAATACATTGCTAATACTTGTTTACAATTTTTCAGGTACAATCAATTCGCTTTTGATCTCTTAAAACTAACATTTGTGATTGACTCCTCCCCGTTTGACTAATAATAAAAAAGGAAGAAGGAAATATGGGAAATGTATTTTCTTCACAACCAGAACCAGCTCCATTGACTGAAACTCCTGAACAAATGCCGGACTTTAATAATCTCTTTCAACAAGGTGTTCCAAAAATGATGCAGGTTTGTTTTTCAAGTATAATTTTCTTGGCTTTAAAGGATATTTTTGTAGGTAGCAGATGATGTGCATCGAATGACTGATTATGTAAGAGATTTTCGAAATATGATGGTTGGAATTGTTCTTTTAAGTATTATTGGAGCTTTAATCTTTCTTTTTCTTCAATGCCGTAATGGAAAACAAAGACGTTCAAATCGTGGTCGACTTGTAAGTTGTTTTTTATTGCTTTTATGCAAACATTGTTTATTTTAGTTTCATTCAAGTAGTGAACGCTCATCACTTGGACATCATCCATATATGGAAGAAAATTCAAAGGTTGAACTTATGGAAAATACCGCTTCATTTATCTCAAAAGTTCCTTAAAGTTTGAAGGTAATATGTTCTTTTGTAATTTGTATAACTTTGTATAATACTTATCCGATTAATAAAAAATGAAAAAAAAATGACAAAATAAAACTGTATTTCAATCAATAAATTGTTAGAACGCATTAATCATATTTAAAATACCCATTTATATTCATGAATACATCAATATATACAAAATATCAGTAAAATCCAAATCGTTTTTATCTATTCACAATCAAACAGCTTTTGACTAAAGATCATCTTGAGTTTTTTCTTCATCTTTATCACCACTTCGAGTATCAGATGATGAGATTGTTGCACCTTCTGATTTTGGCTAAAAATTCATAATTAATCCTTTTAAAAAAATCAAAAATATTTACTTCTTTTTTCTTTCTATTTTTGAGCAAAATTGTTAATGAATTAGCTGGAGTTGGTGGAACATCTCGACCATTTTTCTCTTTTTTCTTTGGAGTTGTTGGAAGTGGCAAAACATCCCATGAAGTATTTGCAGAAGATGTACTTCCAAAACTTTTATCAGCATCTTTTGGAGTACTTAAAGTTGAATTTAATCCTGGTAAAGCTGCTGCTGCTGGAAGAGGCGTTCCTTCAGCTGAAGATAATGGAATTTTTGGTGTTTTCTTTTTTGGAGTTGTTGGAAGTTCTCGACATGAAATACACTAAAAAAGTATATTTCTGAATATATATCTAATAAAATAGGGTAATAACAAACATCGCCATCTTTTGTAACCTTCTTTTTAAGTGCTTCTTTAAGATCATCTGGCTAAAAAAGATATATAGAATATAATTAGAATTAAAATGAACTTACAGAAACACCTTTAGTGTCATCATTCTTTAAAAGCTTTTGCTGAAAATAAAACTGTGAAACTTTTGTGAAATGAAAAGAAAAACTTACTGGCTCTTGATTATTCTTCTTTGAATCTTTCTTTTCACGATTTTTAATATTTTCAGATGAATCATTAAAAGAACAATAACAAAGCCATGCAACTGCTCCAACAAGCATTACACCAACAGCGATTTTAGTACCCTAAAATAACAAGTTGATAAATGATATATTAAAAAGTTCAAAAGCATACCAAAAGATTCCATGACGAAGATGAAGGCGGCGGCGGCATCCCTTTTTTTCTGCGAGCTCCTTTCAAATTAATTTCAAAAAAATCTCGTGTGAAAATAAAGCCATTAAAACAATGTTAATTTGCATAATTTTCCAAAATGACTTTCATTTTTTTCAATAAAATTTATTCATCATTTTTTGTATGATCGCCGAAAAGTGTTACAACATCTTTTTTTGCTATTAAAAGTTACCTGATTATTTTTTGGCGGAAAGAAACAACTTTAAAAAGGCAGCAGCAATGATAAATTTATTTAATTTGATTATGATATTTCTTGGAATTGGGATTGGAATATATTTTCAACGGATGTTTCATATTCTTGAAGATGCATCACCACCACCTTCTGAACCAGTTAAAATTAAAGCAAAAAAGACTTTGCGTGAAATTGTTTCATCTGATAAATTGCAACCTTTATCAAATTCTGATAAAACAAGTGATCGAAAGAAATTAAGAAAAAAAAGTGGATCTATTAGATCTAGAAAAGTGAGTTTTATTTTTAACTGTTACATATATTTGATGGGGGCTTTTTTATAGGTATCAAAATCTGCTTCACCTGCTTTATCACCTGCAAATCGTTCAAGTCGAAGTAAAACGTCTGAAAAATCAATTCTTTCATCACCTGCAGATGTTTCAATGTCAAATGTATCACCAAAAACTTCTGAATCATCACCAATGGCATCTACACAAAATGTTACTCCAGCTGCAGCAGAATCTGTTGATCCACTTGTAGCAATGGCATCAAAAATTGAAAAAATTGTATCACCAAGAAAAGCTGTAATTCGTCCAAGTCAAGTAAGTTTGAAACGCTACTATCTGTAGATATATAAAAACTAGTAATATTTTTTAGGTAATTTGTGATTGTGGAGTTGAATGCATGGATAATCAAGAAAAATATAGTGAAGAAACAACAATGCCTGATTTAAAGCATCCAATTATTTTTACAAATAAAACTAAAATTCTTCCTATGATTTATGATCGATATCGTCCATTAAATTTAATTCATCCATCAGGTAATTTATTCGTTTTTAACCTCAAAATCTCATTTCCATTGTTTCAGAAAATCCAACACAAATTTCTCCATTTGCTACAATGAAACCTGATGAAAAAGAAGAAGCAACATTATTAACACCATTTAAGCCGATTTTACATTCAATGTATTATGCACATCGACATGCTCTACTTATTGGTGATTTGCTTGAAAATTATGATCATCTTGAAGACTGATTTTTTTATTTATAATAAAATATATATATTTTTGTAAAATCTTAAATAAATAAAAGTTTTATTTTTAACGTTGGCTAAATAAATGTTAAATTTTCAAGAATCAAAATTTCTCCAATGCCTTGGTCGCTTAATTACCGTATTTATACATAACTTTTCTGTTAAACCAGAATAGAAAGCTTACAGAAACAGTTTCTTAAGTGAGGAAAACGAAATTTGCCAGAAGTTTCTTTAGTAAAAGTTTTATTAATCAAAAAACTGCATTTGACACTGCTTTTCTCTGAAATCATTGACAGAAAAAATTTCAGCGTAGAAGTTTAGAAATTTTTTAAAAAGTTTTTAAAGTTTGGCAAAATGTGTTCGAAAAATCTTTAAAATACGAGTATTTTTTTTTCAAAGTTCCGTTACAAATATTTTAGTTTTTAAACTATTCGGTTTATTAAACAAGTATTACCGTATTATTTATCTACTTATTATAAATTACAACATTTTCTAAAATGTTGCGAAAGAAATTTGGTGGTCCTCGTGTTTCAGCAGCTAAACAAGTTGTTGCACTTAAACCACCTGCAGCATCAGTAGCTGCAGAAGAACCTACAACTGCCGCTAAACCTTCAACTACTATTGCTCCTCATATTGATACAAATGCTCCATCTTCTGTAACTCCAGAAGTACAAATATCACCTCAAAAGGTCTCAGAAGATGCCAATATTTCACCGACTTTACAAACATCAATGACAACTGTAACTGAAAAAAATAAAGAAGTTCCAGCAGTTATCAATGAAGATTCTGTTGCTGTTAATAATAATAAAAGTAAGCTTTACCATCTTAAAAACTATAATAGTTAAATTTGTTTATTTTTAGCACCAAATAATGTAGATGATTCAGAAGATGAAGAGGAAACGTTTATTGTCCCTGTAATGCCTGCAGCCCGTGTTCGAACTTTTTCTCAAACTTCAATGTTTTCAACAACATCAACAGCAAGTGCTATTAAAAGAAAGAAAAGAGAATTTGAAAAAGATGAAGAATTAGATGCTGCAAAATTTACAATGGCAGATTTAATAGATTGGAGACCAAAAACTGAAAATACTTTAAGAAGTAAATGGAAAGAAGCTGAAAAGAAATTCAAGGAAGAAGGTTTTACTGTAAAAAGAGAAAAGAAAGAAGAAGAAACTGGGGGTGCCGCTGAAATAGGACCAAAAGTTAAAATGGATGAAGATGGTAATGTTATAATAGATGAAGAATCATTGGTTGTTCGAAGAAATCCTGAAAGTTCTGTTTTGGAAACTGTTGATGATGTAAGTTTATATCTTTTACATTTTTTGCAGTTGTTTATTTGAATTTTGCAGGATTTAATGCCAAAGAAACTCAATTCTTTATCATTCAAAAAGAATTATTCACGTACAACAAATTGGTCTGTAATAGAAACTGAATTATTTTATGATATTTTATCTGCAACTGGTACAGATTTTTCTTTGATGCAAGAATATTTACCATTCAAAACTCGTGCAGATTTAAAGAAAAAGTTTAATAAAGAAGAAAAAGTGAATATGAATAGAATCAATGCAACTTTGAGTAAACCATCAATATTGAATGATGAAGTAATAAAACGTCGAATAGAAAAATACATAGATTTGATTGATAAACAAAAAGAAGAAAAGCTTGCTGCAAAAATGAAGAAGAAAAAGAAGACAACAGAAAATCCAACAAATTCTGATCCTGGTAAATCTAGTTATGTTTTTTAATCGAAGTCTACCTTTAATTTTTTAGAAGTCATTGAAGAAACAAATGCAACACAGAAAAGTGAAACCGTTGAACCAGAAACTTCTGAACCAAAGAAGAAAAGAATTCCGAAAGCAAAAGCTGTAAAAGAAAGTAAACCAAAGAAAGCATCGAAAAAGAAATCAAAAAAAGAACCAACTCCAATTGTAACACCATCTGCAAGTGAAGAATCTGTTGTTGCTCCAGCTGGCCCTGTTTCACCTCATACTGTAACGACTCGATCAGCAGCTCGAAGGTAAACTTTTTCATTATTTAAATACATTTATGTGAAATAATGTTTCAGGGAAAATGAAGAAGCTGCAGCAGCACTTTTAATAAGACCAAGAAATACACGATTTGGTGGATTATTTGGTAAATTTATTTTATTAACACTTGACGAATAAATTTTGTGATTTTTTAGAAGAACTTGGTAGTGATTTTCCATATTTTGATATTGAAGAAGATGATAAAATTCAAGTACCATCACTTAAGAAAATGCCAGAACAATTTGTTATTTTAAGAGTTCCAACAGCAACACAATTAAAAGTTATGCCAAAAACAAAGAAATCAATTTATAATCGAATTGGAATTATAACTCCAAATAATACAAAATATTTTGTTGGTATTGCTACGGATTCTGAAAACACCAAATCTCTTATGCTTCATAAACTGTAAATTTTTTTGTTTAATTTTCGTAATTGTTTGTTTTGTTTTGATAAAAAAAATATAAAAATTCATATTTTCTTTGGATACCATTTTTAGGAAATTCCGAAGTAAACGAATAAAATTCATGAAAAGATTTGAAACAGAAACAATACTACTAATAAAAAAAGTTGTGTTTTAAATTTAAATGTAATGTTTTTATTTACAGCACTTTTGGACCAAAAAAAAGTTTTGGTGAAACAGCAATATTTTGAAATACCGTATATTTTAAAGAAAATTTAAATCGCGTCTACCGATATACATTTTTGGAGAAATCCGGCACCAACGTTTATGTCTTTTACAAAATAGGGCTAAAAAGTAAAATGTTTTCAATTTGAAAGGTGCCAAAAATAAACGAACGACAAAGGTGCTTATTATTATGAATCCGTGTGGGTTTCCATAAATTGCCATAAATTGCATATTGCATATCCTATTTTTCCTTTAAAAAAAATACCAATCCCGTTTTTTATTGCTGCTCAATCATTCCCACTTTTCTCGTTTTGCAAATTACACACGTAACCTTTTTTCACTTGCACAAACTATGTCCCAAATAAAATCTTTTTTTCCCAATATTATTTTTATCCTTTCTATTTTTTTCTTTGACGTCATCCAAAAATCGTCGTCCTCTCTTTTTAAAGGTGCTCCTATCTTTTATTTAAGAATTTTGCGTCTTTGATTGTTCGTTTCCTATCCTTTCTTCTTTTTTTGTGTATATTTTTCTTCCATGATTCTCCTAAAAATTCTTGATGACTCAAAATCACTCAAATAAAAAAAGTTTTTTTCCACACCATTTTTTTGCGTGTAGTTTCTTTCTTTCGATAAAAAAAGGATTTTTATATAAATAAAAGAATAAAAATAATCATTAAAAAAACTTTTGAACTTGATTTATTTAGATATGATTTCAATCTTTTGTTCGGAGTATAAAATCAGATTTATAAGAATGTTGAAATGGTTAAATTTTGATGGCAAAACTTTTTAGTATTACATTACGGTATTTTTAAGTTTCTTTTGTTTTTTATAAATTGGATATGATACTTTTGAATCTCTGTTTTCGAACATTTTTAATTGAATTTAATTGAACGTTTTCAAAAATTAACCAATTTTATATTTTTTTTAAATTAGAAAATTAGTTAAATAAACTGTAGAACCGAATATTATTTTTGATTAAAGTAAATCAACAATTTGAGAATATTTGAAAATATTATTTTTTAAAAAAAATTTTAATGCAACGAGGTCTACTACACTATTCCCAAAAACTTAGATACATTTTTTAAATTTTTTTAAAAATATTAAGAAACTGCTGTTGCTCTTGATGCTTATTTTCTTTATTGGCATCTTTCGTCATTGTTTTCACTTCAAATATTTCCGATTTTAAAACGCATTTTTTCTGTTGTTCCTTTGACTTCCAAAAATAAAAAAAAGTGCCAAAAAGCATGCAAAAAAAGAGACGCTTTCAAAAGCTCAAAGATGTCAAAAACAACAAAGTTATAAAAAAACGTGGAAGTTTTTTTTCAGGACATCATTGTCCTATGAGACATTTACCAAAAAAAAAACATGCCACCTTCTAAAAAATGAAATGGCATGTTTTTTTTTTGCAGAGCTTAATGGAAAAAAGAGCAAGATGAATCAGGCGATGGAGGGCCACCGCCGCGTGGTGACTTAAATATTTTAAAAAATTTGAGAGGGGTCAGCAGACAAGGAAATATGGAATGTGACTTGAAAGAAGGATTTACATTTTTTAAAAAAGAAGATAAATTTGAAAAGTGTGATCGTTTTTTAACAAAAAATTATAAGATCCAATTTACTTTTATGTTAAATTTTTTCCAGCAAAAAAAACTTAAAATGCCCCCAAAGCATTGTACTTATTTAAATTTGTTTGTTTTTATTTATTTTTTGTCTGAAAAAAAACTGGAGGCGCTGTTTTTTCTCTTTTTCATTCATTCTTCAAAACTCTCCCTCTTTTTTTTAAAGCGACCAAACACCGATTCTTTTCGTTCCTAATTTTTTTTCGAAACGTATTTTTTTCGCTTCTTTTTTTTTGAAGAATATTTTTCTTGCTTTTAAAATATTTTTGTTTAAATTACATTGTTTTTTTTGGCAACTGTGGTTTTTTTTTCACTTTAAATGACAAAAGTTCCTCAGTCATATTTTGAAGCCGATTTTTTGGTTTTGTTTTTTTTCTTCGAAGCATTTTTGTATGGAACACTTTCCTTTTTTTTCAGTGAATAAAATTCTTCAAAAAAGTTTTTATTTTTATGGAATTTAAAAAAATACAAAAACATCATTTTTTAAGAAAATTTTTTTTGAGCAATTTGAAACTGTTTTTACTGTAAATTTGTAGAAACGTATTTTTCCATTAAAAAGGGGACTGAATTTTTGGTATTTTACGGTCTTGAAAAGTTCCCGTATTTTTCTTTTACAAAAAACCAAAAAAAATTTATAAATAAAAGTTTCTGCGAACTTTGAACAGAACGCCTGAATTCAAAAATGCAAAAAAAAAACTCAATGGTTTGCATTCATTTCTATTTCTGCAAACATTTAAAAATTGAAGATTTTTTAAATAGATTTTTGCTCTCAAAAACTGCCGCACTTTTTTTGCAACTTGATCTTTACTTGGTTTTTTTTTATTTGAATGAGAAAAAAGAAGCAGTTTTTTTTAGCAAATTTGTCAATGTCGCTTTTTTGCCCTCGGTTAAAAGCTGGAAAAGAGAAAGATCATTAACGATCAAAAGAAACATTTTTTTAAACTGTCTTGTTTATTTTTTTTCTTTGACAACTGTTTAACACATTTTTTGATCAATTCTTAACTTTATTCTTTGGGCATAATTTTTTGCCCATTTTAAATTTGAAAGAATGAACACATTTTTTAAACTGTTTACGTTTTAATTCTTTTATGTAAAAGTTGTTTTTTTATAACACCAATTTTTTAAGAACCTCAAATGGCATTATTTTTTTGAAAATAATAAAATGCTCCCAGCTGTTTTATTTTTCTGTTTTCAAAAGCCTACTTTTTTGTCTGTCTTTGAACCATAGCAATTTATGGCCAAAAAACAACAACATAATTTTTTTTTAAATCGTAAACCTCATTTTTTCTTTTTATCTCGTATCCGGGGGTGATGACATTCTTTATTCTTCTGTTCGTTGTTTGTTGTTAAAGGCTATTTTTTAAAATGGGTTTTAAAAAAATGATTTTAGAATTTTTTAATACACAAAACTATAGCATTTTTTGGTTCAACTTTTGTAAAAATGCTCTAAAACTTTTAAAAAAAATGTTTCGGTTTTAGAATTGATGTTATTCATAAAAAAAGGCTTTTTGCAGGTTATTTTGTGGCTTTTCTTTGGATAAAGTTGGATATGCTATAACTATACACTTCTCGATAAAGCCATTTTCTTTCACGCTCTGTCACCACATTATTTTTTCTTTTTTTTTAATTAAAGCACGCTTTTTTTCTTGAATAAATTTATCTATTTTTTTTGCAATATCAATCAAGAAATTTATTTATAAACATTGACAGAATTGAGTGATTTAACACATTTTCTGCCAAAGCATACAAGTCTGTCTTTAAATATAAATACATATTAATCTTTCAAAGCCAGTCGTCCCTTTAATTAAATGTACACTTTTCAACCATTACAACCTCAAACACATTTATGCATTTTTTCCCCTAATTTTTTTTTGTTCGTATATATTTATAAAAAAATTATCTCATATAAATCTCGTCAAATTTCAACTCCTTTTTTTTGTTTTATTACGTCAAAAAATATCCGGTTTTAAACGTGTTTCTTTTCTTTTTTCGTTGTTGTTTTTTTTCTGGTGCAGAGATTGAGATTGTCTCATTTTGATTTTCCGCCAATAGAAGAAAGGAAGGACTTCTTTTTTATTTTGAAGTACGAAAAATTAGAAAAAATAGCAATATTTTTTTTAAAAAAATGAATAGAAATGAAACCGGGAAAGAAGGGGACAATAAGAATAAACGAAGAAAAATGACAAATTGGAGGAACACATTTGGAAAAAAAACTAGAAATGCTTTGATAAGAAATTTTTTTTTCTATTGGACATCAATTAAAAGTAGCAGCTCTTTTTTAAGAGATTTTTTTTTGAAACTGAAAAAAAAATTAATTATGGAGCAAAAGTTTTGCTTCAATCGTTTGTGCTTTAGAATCGGTGGTTGTTGTAATCAGTGGGGGGATGGATTGATAGTTTTGGAAGGGATGCTGATAACAAGACCGAGTGATGAAGGAAAAACTGAAACAAAGAAAATTAAAGAAAAATTATAACCACATTTGGGTGTTTTTTTTATTTTTATTTAGGCTTGTTTTTTAACTGCTTTGTTTGATTCGATTAAATTTCGTTGGTTTGGATTTATCGCTCAGAGAACTTTTTCTTTAAAATCGGATCCATTCCGTTCTTAAAAATTTTATTAATATAAAATTAAAATTACGATAGACTTTAAGTATGGTAAAGCTTTTATTTTGAGCAATATTTTATTTAAATTTTTTCCAATGGAAATTTTTCATCTTTTTAAAGTGCCGTTTTCCCTCAATTTTCCGTTCTCCGTTTTTATTAAACCAAACTCCAAAAATATATTCCTTTCTTTCTAAAATAACATGTTTTTACATAAAATATTGTTTGTATTAGAACATCTCTCTTTTTTCTCATATTTTATATATATTTATATCCCTTTCTCTCTCTCTCTTTTCCCTTTCATTTAAAAAAAGAGAAAACAAAAGAAAACCGAACATTTCACGCTTTTTTTCTTTTTCCTTTTTTCAAAAACCCATATATAACTTAAGTTCAAAATCTTAAATCGAATAAATCAAATCTTTTTTCCAGATTTTTTCTTTCATGTTTAACATAAAAATTGGAATGTTTGCATTTTTCAAAGATTTCACTTTTAAATTTTTTGCAAATAGTTTTAAAAATAATTTAACTTTATAAACTGTAAATCAGCTTTTCCATGGTTTTTTAAAAGCAGCAATTTTGATATTAAAAATTTTTAACTGAATAAATTCTTTCAAATTTATTTTTTCAACTTTTTTTACTTTTTATTCGTTAGGATTGTTTTTAAATGAGTCTTCAACTGTTATACAACATTTCGTGTTACTATTGTCTTGATAAAAAAAACTTTTTTAAAACTTGGTCAAATCCTTGACCTTACACATTGTTGTAATCTTTTCCCGCCATCACTGAAAATCAAAAATTTTTTAAAACAATGTCTGTCGAATGATTTCCATTTCTTTGCAAGCGCAGCAAAAAAAAGAGCAAATTCCGGAAATATTTTCCAAACTTTTTGGTGCTTTTTTCGAGCGAAGAAAATTATTGCGCACAACTTTTTCAGTGATTCAAAATCCGTCAGGTTTATTAAATTCCTTAAAAAAGTTTTGCCTTTGGAATGACAAAATCTTTTTGCTAAAAAAAAGTGAGTAATAATTTTGAAGAAAAATTTAGTTTTGACGTCAAACGTCTGTCAGTAAAAAATGTATAAAAAGATCTCAAATGGGATTATCTCAGTTTAAACTTTTGAAATTTTATTTTTTAACTGTCTGTGATTTTTAAGCTTGTTTTTAAAAAAACGAGCATTTAATGAAATGTTAAAAGCTAAGCTTTAACAATAAGCAAGCAATCCCGGCTTAGATAGGATTATTGTAAGCCAAAGATTTATTTTTTAGCTTTTTATTTGTTGTTTAAAACTGCCTTGTAAAATTTGTAAGCCTTAAAACGTAAACTGAATTTAGGATATGAAAACAATTTTGTTTAATCGAAAGATTAAATTCTTATATATTTATTTTTAAACTGTTAATTGGGGCACAATTTTTAACTTTTTGTTTTCTCAGTTTAACTCATCTCGGGGTAAATTTTTTTGAACTACAAAAATTTACATAATTTTTGTTTTTTTTTGTGTTGTTGATTTTTAACTTGTTTTGCATTTTTATTTATTCTGCAGACTCTTTTTCCATGTTTTGTCAATGACAAATATTTGTCACTTTAAAAAATTGAATATTTTTTTTTGCAATTTTTACGAATGTCAAAAAACGAAGAACATCTTTTTTTATGGTTAATTTAAACCTTTTTGTAACTTTAAGTTCCAGTTAGTTAAACATTTTAGGCGTTTCTACATTTCTGTAACTCTCATATTTTTAGTAACATATTTTTATATCTTAAAAGCAAACGTGATGGTGGTAGGGGATTTAAGTGAGGTTAGTTTAAAAACTGGGACTTAAAGTTAAAACTGTTTAAAATGTTTATTTAAAGTGGATTTAAAATTTTTTATTTAACCACCTATAATGAAAAATTCAGTTCTTTTTTATCCTTTATTCATCTCCCAAAAATTAATTTATCCTTTACTCATATCCCAAAAATTGAGATAACAAATTTTTTTGTCGTCATTTAATATGAGTTCAAAAAACATTTTAAAAACACCAAACTTTCATAAATGAAATGTTAACATTTTTCTTACTCTTTTTTTCATTGTTTCATTCATCTCCAAAAAGACAAGGAAATATTTTATCTTATTTTTTGTGGTGTGAGAGAAAAAATCACGGACACCATAATGTCAAAAACAAAGAAAAAATAAAAGAAAAATGAGTCAATGTGTTTTGATAATAAATAAATTTTGGATGTTTTCCAATATACATACTTTTTTCATTGATCATCGATGAAACAATCAAAGAAAAGAGAGAAAAAGAAGGTGCAAAATAATAAATAAAAACACAACTTTTTTTTCTCCAAACAAGTTGAAAAAAAAGAAGAAAAAAAATGTTTGAGCAATTGCGGGTTTTTTTGTTTATCCCTTCAACTTTTTATTTGCTTCAGACTTCTTTCTTCATTTGCCTTAAGGTTCTATTTTTTTTCCTCCTCTCTTTTATTTATATGTGTCATTCATTTATTAACAAATAGTAGAAATACAAGTATTTCATTGTAACTTTTATTTTTTTATGTTTGTTGAATTTTTTACTCAAAAAAAAGTTTATATAAAAAACATTTGTTTCTTTAGAAATTTTTGCGGTTTTTACTTTTTTGATCAAAAATTGGCCTTGAAACAATTGTTTTGAATTTCTTTAAAGCGATTAAATTTTCAAAAACTGTCTCTGCTTTTTTTTGTCTTACAAAATGTTTTCATTTGTTCCTAATTTAAACATGAACATGAACTTGAATTTGAATTTTATAATCGTGTCAAGCTTTTTCAAGTATTATACAACTTTAAATTTTTATTTTATGTAAAATCATTGAAGTCAGTTGTTTTTTAGATTTAATTTTTTCCTAACTTTCTCATATAAGCCATTTAATGGGGCTTAACAGAGTATGGATTATTCCATTTTTAACTTTTATTTTCAGCACTGCAGCATTTGTTGTTTCGTAAGTATTTTTTTCTTCAGCAAGATTGGTAAATAACTATTTATTAAAATTTAATAAACGTTTTTAAAAACTGAACTGAATTTGACTAAAATATTTTTTAAAATTAAACAGAACTAATATTTTTATTAATTTCAGATACTCTATAGCTGTTTCCTTAAATCATGTTTCCGCAATTTGGCCATATATTAGGTTTGTATTTTTTTATTAACCTATCCAAAAAAATTGTGTTTCAAAACATTTGAAAAACATGTTTTTTTAGTGACAGCGGAACTCTACCACCCGAAAGTTGTATCTTTGGTCAGTTATTAAATGTTGCTGCACTTTTTCGTAAGTTTTTTTTAAAATTTTGTTTGCAGAAATTAAAAAAACTTATTTTGTTTGTCTTTAGTAGCTGCAACAGTATATCTTCGACATCGACAAATTGTTGAATTTTATTGGCATCATCATCAACAAGTTGGAAAATGGAGAAGTATCAGCTGTGTCCTTTTATTTTTAGGCTATACTTCTGCATTTGGTGTTAGCATGGTTGCAAATTTTCAAGTAAGAAAAAACCCACAAGATTAAAACCGACTTTTAAATGTTCTTTTCTTAAAGGAAAGTAATGTAATTTATGTACATTATACTGGAGCATTGATGGCATTTGGATGTGGGCTAATTTATGCTTGGGCTCAAACAGTCTTTAGTTATCTAATGAATCCAAAGCTTGCAAAGCCTGTTGTATCACATTGTCGGCTTGTACTTTGTATTATTTCATCAATATTCTTTTGTTCAAGTAAGTATACACTATCTATATACGTGTCTCGAAAGAAAAAAATGGCAATGCAATTAAACATTACTGAAACTGACCAATTCTTAACAAACACCATATAAATTAATTTTTTAGTGATAATTTTTGGCCCAATTCTTGGTAAACAACCAAATTCTTTCACTGAAGGCTCCCATGGTGGCTTATATCATTGGACGGGAAAAGAAGATGTAAGCTTTCTAAATTTTTTCAGACGACTGATAAATTCATTTTTTATTAAATCTTCAGAATTTTGCTGAACATGTTTTTGGGACATGCTCTGAATGGGTTCTAGCAATTTGTTTTCAACTTTATATTCTTAGTTTTGCAATTGAACTTCGGCACGCTTATTGTCATGCTCCAAAACTTCGATTAGTTGCATATTATTGTGAAGGATCACCTTCTGAATCTGCACTATCAATACAAAGTAATATCAGTGAAAAAAGTGTTACATGTTGCAGCGGATTTAGTAAAGGAAAAAAGCCAAAAACATATCCAATTCAAAAGCCACCAGTTTTTAAGCTTGATATGAGCCAAAATGATTATAGCATGAAAGAGATTGACCTTTTTGGCGGACATGACAGACGCAATTCTGATGATGGAAGAATGCCCGTTGGACTTGATACAGCAGATTTTGTAAATCCTGCAAGGAGGTCCGCCTTCGATGAATCACTTCAAAGTATTAAATTTTAATTAAAAAAACTGCATTTTAATTTTTTTGTAAATTTTTACTCTCTTAAAATTCTAGTCAATTTCTTTAACGGTAAAAAACTTCTCGGTGATTTTTTGTTGCAATTTTGCTAATTTCTGTGCCAAAAATAATCTCTTTAAACCTTTTTTATTTTAACTTTTTCTTGCCATTTTATAAAACCTGCTTTTAAAATTGTTCTTATTGTTGTTATTATTACGGTTATGTTGTTTCTCAAATGTAAATATTAATACTGTTTTTAAAAAAAGATTTAAAATAAAAAAACAAATAACTGTAGATTTAAAAGTTTTGAAAATTTTATAACAAATACTGCACTGTATATTTAAAATTAGATTTGCAAATAGCAAAAACTTAAATTTAGCCCAATTTGGAAATATTCCATATCAAATAGCTGAACTAAAAAATGGAAAATTTTTTTCAAATATTAATAAACAAAGAATTTAATAAACTAGTCAACATAACGTTTAAAAAAATTTTCGACCTATTTTTATTTGATGTTTTCGATTAAAAAGATTGAATAAGAACAATTAAGCTTTTATAGAGGCATAAAATTGAAGTTGATAGCTTAAAAAATTATTGATTTGTTTCTGCACAAGACGAGAGAGAATGATATATTTCTTGGAACCGTATATTTTACAAAACTATTATTTTTGCAAACAAATTTACTTTAAAAACTAAAACTAAAGCCAAAATAAAGTTTAAAAGATTACATGTACTTTAACTCAGATAAAAAGAATTTTATTTGTTCAAAAATGACAAAAACAAAATAATTATAACTGTCCGGGACGTCATTATTTTTGTGTAATTAAATACCTACACAAACAGAGATCCACCTCTCTGTTACATCATTTTTTATAACTAATTTGTTTCCTTTTGAGAACTTTAAATTTCTAACGTACGCAACTATAGCAAAAAAAGACTTTTAAAATAAATTGATAAAAAGGCGTTCGATAATTTTTTGGACTAAAATGTAAACAGTAAAATTTTAATTAAAAGTTTAGGGAAAACTAAAATTTAAAAACCGTAAAATCTGAATAAAAACAGTTGTTTTGCAACATCATCTTTTACATAATTAAACTAAAATTCATTCACAACATTAGACTTTCCAACTAAAAGATTTTAAAAACTTTTATAATACATATTTATGAATTGTTAAGTATTTGGGACTATAGTCAAATAATATTACAGAAAAAGGGGATTAAAATGCTTTTCATTGAATTAATTCTATGAAAATTCGTATGTTTCACCTTTTACATTGAACATTTTTTTTATCAAATTGAGGGAAAATTGACTTTACACGATAATTGACGACCGAGCGCTCCGATGTCGGTCGATCGTACCCCTAATTACAGTTATCCTCATTTCTGGTATGAATGAAACGAAATTATGCAAATTATTAATTCTATCTTAGCTAAAGAAATATTAAATGGATGAACTTGAAGAAAAAATGTTATGGTGCAAAAAAATCCCATTTCTTTAAACTTCCTACACTTTTTTTTATCTTTTTAAAAGCAGCTGTTTAATGGAATTATTTCTGTAAAAAGAAAAAGGTTAATTGAATATTTTAGTATCAAAGGCTTTTTTTACAAAAATCCAAACCAGGACAAACACAAAATTTGTTTTACTATTTTCGAAAAGAAAAAGCTTAAACAAAAAAATCAAAAAAATAGTGACTTTCAAATTAGCTGTTTAAAGTTCAAATAATTAATAATTGTTTTAAGTAATTTATTATAATAATACAGACGACAAGATTATCTCCATGTCATCCCATTTTTGTTTAAATTTCCGGCTTTGCGTTTTCTAAAGGAAAAAAAAAATATTTAACAAAGAAATTTTTTTGTTATTATTTTTTTCAAAAAGTAAAATTCCAAATAGCAAACTGCTGCTGACTTAAGTGTTTTTATTTTAAAAAGCTTTAAAAAAATGAATGTATTAAATATTTTTGTGATAAATGATTATATTGCTTGTATTTTATCAATAATTTTAAATGCAATATTACTGTACATTTCAACAACAATAAAAATGGAAACACTTCGAGGTTTCAGAAATTTTATAATTTTTTGTTGTTCAATTGATATATTTTTTGCTTGCATTTCTGGAATTACTCAAATGGTAAGGAATATTTTATGTGGAAGAGGGGAGAGGGAAGGGCTAACTGGAATAATTGGGAGAATAAAAACGTGTTGTTAAAACATACTTTTGGATAAAAATGGTTTTCATATAGTTTTTTGGCTGTCTTAGAAAAACATTGCATTTGCATCGGCTTTAATTATAATTTTTCATTCATAATCTTCACATGATCGCTATGATCTTCTTTAGCCGGTTACTTATACTTTTTTATCTCTATGATCCCTATGATCATATATATGATGTTTTTGATCAATATGATCCTAGAACTTAATTTAAATAAATGTTTAAAATTTTAATTTAAAAACATAGTGGAATTATTTTAAGCATTTTAAGCTAAACAAAGTTAATTAAAATCAATAATTATTATTTGCATCAAACTGTCATGGAAAATTTTTTTTGGCAGAAAAGGTTAAATTACGAAAATCTTGATATGATTTTTTGAAAACATTTACTGTATTTACAATTTTAATAGAAAAACAAATTTTTATTTTTTAATTAAATTTTTAAATTTGTAAAAACTTTCTTGTTTTTATAATTTAAAAAACAGTATATGGTAATTTAATATATAAGTTTTGATGATAACTAACAATTGAATAAAACCAAGAAAAATCAAGTTAACTGACATCAAAAAATAAAATACACTGATTAAAATTGAACGTTTTAAAGGAAATTATGAATTATTTTACTCTTTTTGGAAAGAAAAAGGTTAAACAAAAAAATATCCAGATATCGGTTTTTTAACAATTGATATAAATCGAGATGTTATGATTTATATGTGTACAAAAAAATTACATAAACGGCTTGTTTGATCTTTTATTACAATACATTAATCTCGTTTGCCCTGCAAAAAAAATATCTGATAATGACAACCTTTTTTTAGCATTTTATTGTTCATAATGGTGCAATGATAATTACATCATCTGGTCCATTTGCAAATATTCCAGGATTATCAAAAAGTTTATTGGTTGTAAATGATTCACTTTTTCTTCTTGTTGTTTTAATTATTCCATCAAATTTTGTATATCGATATATTCAACTTTGCAAGTAAGTTTCAATTTGTGTATCCCCATTATCATTTTTAAAAATTAACAATTGACTGATAAATTATAATTTGTTTTATTCTTTTTTTAGAAACAGCTCGTTTGAACTCAAACATGGAATAACAATAATTCTATTGGTAACTTTTGGATGGGGAATTTATTTTTCAAGTATTATTGCAGTTATGGCACATGGAGTTTCATTTGAAAATGAATTTGGACAATTTATTACTACAAATTTACCGTTTAAATTGGAAAAAATTACGTTTTTTGGTGGATATATGGTATGTTTTATACCCATAAACATAACTTCTTTAAAATTCAAAAAAAAATTTGTTAATCTGACTGAAAATTTGACTTTTAAAAAGTCAAGTCTTTCTGATATATGCTTGTATGTATTTTTACCCCCTTAATACTAAAACAATACTTTTTTTAGCACAATATCGACCTACAAATAGTTGTTATATCAGCTGTTATTCAAATTACCCTTTCATACATAATTATTGCATATTGCATTTTTGGAATAATAAAATATCTCCGAAAAAATCAAAGTCAATTTTCCCTTGGAAAACTTCGAATTCAAAATCAAGTTACAAAAGCTCTTCTTGGACAAGTAAATTTTGCCTTGTAATAATTACATCATTCTTATTTTTTTAGGCCTTAACTCCATTCTTTCTTTTTGTTCTTCCATTAACAATTATTGCATTTTGTGGAATTGCACAATTTAATTGTGGACAATTTTGTCCAATTATTTCAGGTAAGGTTTAACATTTTTCAGAGTATGAAACTGATATCAATAATTTCTAAATAATTTCCATTTAACTTATATCAAAAATTAGAATAAACTTATATATCTTTTTTAGGAATGTTAAATTGGATTCCAGTTTGTAACACTCTTTCCACGCTTATTTTTGTTGTACCATTTCGAAGACGTGCAGTTCAAATGCTTCGATTAAAAACAATTTCAACTTATACTGAAAGTCGAAATCATGTCAGTACAAATAATAATAATAGAATTCATTCAGTTCTAAATTTATAAATATTTTGTATCAAAATTTACTATATAAAATAAAAGTAAAAATATAAATTTCCTCAATGAAATATATTCTTAATTTCAATGATTAACAGATATTGATTTAAAGCAACAAAAATTTGCTTGAAGAACTAGTTTCATCCCCCGACTTAGGGTTGCTCATTTCAAAGAAAATTGAAAAAAGCAAGTAATTTTCCGATAATTCAGTTATTCATATACGAAAATTTTTATATCCAAAAAATTTAAAAATTCAAATATAGAGTTCTTACTATTAAACTGAATTTCAACATCCCCAACTTATTCCGTTTTCGAGGGACAACGACGATCCTTTTAGAAACTATTGGGGAATGTTAATAAACTTTTTGTTTTGTCCGTTTTTTAATTAATTATGCTACACTTATCGATTTCTAGTTATAAAATTTGTAAAAAATAAATTTTTGAATTCGATTATTGCCAATCGGCTTTTTTTTACTACAATTTGCAAAATTATTTATAAAAAAAATTTAATTTAAGAGTTTTTAAGTTTTGATAAAAAGGATTAAAAATCCGTTATTGATCTGGTCATTTTTAAGTAAATTTAAAGATATTTTTCAAGTATTTAAATGTAGACAAAAATATTATTTAAATAAAACTTAATTAAAATAAAAAAAATTATTAATGCTCAAATTATATATTTTTATAGATTAATTAAAAGCAACTTAAAAGGACACACTATTTTTGTTATAAATTTTCAGAAAAATTAATTTTGTTTTACATTTAATTTTTCTTTAAAGCTAGCCAATTAGCAGTTTTTAAGCATTGGTTTTAGACATTTCCTTTCCAAGAAAATTTTGTATTTCTTTGTTACAAAATTTTTTGTCTTTCAAAGGGAATTACAAAAAACTGCGGCTGTGAAAAAAGAGGAGGAAACAAAAGAGGGTACAATGTTTTTTTAAAAATGAATTCATTTTTATTCCCAAATGTTTTGTAACTTTTTCTATTATTTTTTAAGACTTTTTAATTAAAAAACGTATTCTTTTTTCTTTGTGCTTTTTTTCTGTTCGAAGAAACAGAAAAATAAAATTGAATGTCAAAAAACGTTACCATGAAAAATGAAAAAAAAAGAAAGTTCATTAATAATTTTTCTTTAACTGCCAATTTTCTATTTGATGTTGGTACATAAACTTGCACTGAAATATTGTTGTTGTTTTACATTAATTTTTTGTTCTTGTTACCACATAATTTTTGTTTTTGCCGCTGTGAAATATAAACAAAAAGTTAAGTTTTTTAAAAATTAAGTGGATATTCAATAGAAATTTATACACATTCTGTAATAGTAAGATTATCAATTCTCTAATGATTTTAAATTTAAAAAGGGATTTTTGTTATTTCTAAAAAAGCTAAAACGTTGATTTAAAAGTGATTTATAACTACAATGCTTGGAGTCATTTTACTGTAAAACTAAGATGAATTTAAATCATGAACGAAATGAATTGAAATATATCTTTTCTTCATGATTTAGGAGATAAACTCTAAACTTTTTAATAAAATGAGGTTACCAATGTTTGAAAAACTAATTTAAAGTAATATGATTCAACTTAATTAAAGAATGCAGCATTAAAATTTCTTAAAACTACAATTTTATTTATTTGAAAAAGTCAGAAAACATTGATAACGAAATTTTGAACTGTTATATGAGCAATTTCTGTATTTCAAAAACATATTTATTAGATTTTCATATACATTTTCAAATTTATAATCTTTGAACAAATTCTTTACCTTTTTTAGAAAATTGTACTTAAAAACTTTCAAACATTTGTAATAATAAAAAGTGCAAAAGTATTTTTATTATTTTTCTGGAAAATTCAAAAATAAATAAATTTTTTGAAATAATTTTGTGGGAATATTTATTTATAGTTTTATTAATTTTTTGTTGTTGTAAAAATCCAAGTTTTTTGTAAAAATATAATAAAATGATGTTAGTGAACTTTTATAAATTTGTACATACTTTAATGTTTGTACAAGTTGCTGCTGCTTGCGTTGCTTTATAATGAGATAAATATCAAATTGTTTACATTTTTAAAAAAATTCTTTAAATCTGAGTTAAGTTAAAAAAATTTATCATGAATTTATTTTCGCAAAAAGACTATGTAAATTTACATATTCATATTTCATACCGAAAATAATGTTTTTTAAATTTTAAAATTTAGTTTAAATTTTACATTTTTGGCAGAAACATTTTTAACTTAAAAAAGAAAAATTTCAAACTTTAATTTTTTTTAATGCTAATTTCGATAATAGTCTAATTAATGCACAGTGATAAATGTTCTAAGTATCACAAAAAGATATAAAGGCTTAGGGAAGAAAAATTTCAATGAAGAAGTGTCCCTAGCAACCTGAAATAATTGGAAATACTCTTTTTCAAAGATTAATTATTCTTTTTACCTTTGAAAAAAAAAACTTTTTAAGACTTAATTATTTTTTACTGTACATACATTTTACCTTCTTAACATGTTTAATAAAATGGATCCAAAACTATTTTTAATTAAAACTGATAAATAAATATAGTCCCAAAAACCCTAATTCTTAAAAAAAATTCAGTTTTTATTTTCAAACCCTCTTTTTTCAAATAAACTTTCCGCTCCAATGGAAACGGTTTCAATCAATCTCCGCTTCAAAAATTCCTTTATTTATTTTTTCCTTTTTTTCAATTCTTTTTTCTTTTGAATTATTATCAATTCAATGTATTGCATAGTGTTTTTTAACTTCCTTTTTTTAACGAAATATATATCTTAAATCTTAGTATTTAAAATTCTAATTGAATTTTATTTTATTTCCCCACATTTCCCTTAAATATACCGTTAAATTTCAGCTGTAATTTTTAAGCTTTTTTTATGACTCACATACAACCTTTTCTTTTCTTTTTTACCTCTTTTAAATGGTTGCTAGTCTCTAAAGAGTCAGTTAATACAACCCTTAAAGAAAAAATACCATTAAAGTCAACCAATATTTTTTTTCTCTCACGCATCTCTCCGCCTTTTATCACAACCACTTTGTTTTTTTTTATATTTTAAAAAATAGCAAAATTGAAGGCAAAAAAAAATGTGCCTAACGACTCCGTTTTCTCTTTCTCTGTCTGCTGTTGTTTCCTTTTTCTTTTTTCCCCAGTGTTTTTTGGTATAACCACATTTGCCTATAATTTTTTACAGGCACATATTTGTCCCTTAACGTGAAAAAAAGGGGTGGAAGGCAAAAATAAAATAATTTTAACATAAAAGAACGTTGGCTGCCCATTTGGGAGGAAAAAGCCTTTTTGCTTCTCTCGTCATTTTGGAGTCGCTCAACACAACAGCGTTTTTCTCGTTATCATTAATTTTTTTCTTGTTAAAAAAGTTTTTACAATTTATTCAAAAACTAAAAACTTTACAACCTTCTGCGTGTTTTTTGATCCTTCATAAAATTTAATTTTTTAAAGGTTTGCTTAGTTCAAAAAAAATTAAACTTTTTGATCCCGTTTTTTAAACTTCTGCGCTTTTAACAATTATCTTTGCATTTTTTCTGAAATTTAATTTTTCTAAAAAGAAAAATAATGATTTTAACTGCTGTTAAAGACGTTGTTTTTTAAGCTTTCTTAAGTTTATCTTCAAAATTATGATGTTTACAAAAATTGTTATTTTTAAACGTTTATGTGATATCTAAAAAGCTCTTTATTTATTTGGGATATTTTATATATGTTACGTCCAGATCGTGTAATCGTCCATTTCATGAAATGAACATCCACTACATAAAATGGACGATTACATGATCTGGGCGTAACATATACTTACTATTGTAATGTCAAAATAATTTTAAACTAAAGCTTCATCAAGATTTTTTAAATAATTAACGTTCAGCTATATGTTTTTTTTTTAAAGGAGGCGGACCCTTTGATCCATTTTTTAAAAGAAAAGGATTTCGAAATATTTCTTTTTTTTCCAAACCATCGATATTCGTGATCAGGGTGACTCTTTAAACGAAAATGCAGCTTCCATTGTTTTTATTTTTTTAACAAAGGAAATATTTTTTCGTTTCAAGAGCCACCCTGATCACGAATATCGATGGTTTGGAAAAAAAAAGAAATATTTCGAAATCCTTTTTTTTTTAAAAATGGATCAAAGGGTCCGACTCCTTTAAATTATTAAAGTAAAACTTGATTAATAATTTCTTTGTCCGTCCATCTACTTTAAAATTTATTATTTATCCCGTGATTTGTTTTTCGATTATCTGACAATTATTTTTGTTTTTTCTTTTTACTATTAATATAATTGATATTTTTTATAGGTAAATTTTACCTTTCTAAACTGTTGTCAAAAATTCTTGGTATTTAACAACCCATATATTTATTTTCTGCCTTTACTCATCAAAAGCCTGAAGTACACCCTTTTTTTTAAATGCTTATGTAAAATTACAGCACTGAAAAAAAGAGTGGTAGCAATTTTCTCCATTATTATTGTTTTTTCACTGTTTTTTTATGAGAAAATATTAATGCTTTTTTCTACCAAAATTTAATTATCGCCCACAGAGACCGAATTTATTTCATCTGTGTTTTTCCATCAAAAACAACAAAAAGTGCAAAAGTAAAATATAAACTGCTTTTGTTCCTTTTTGCCAAATTTTTTATTAACTTTTGTTTTAAAAGATTTGCAAAAATTCACGTATTTCGAAGGTGTTTTCCTTCAAGACGCGGCGACGCCGTTGTCACAAAATCTGCCGCAAATTTACCTGTTGCAAAAGGGATAATTAAAAAGACTGCAGATTTGAATGATTTTGTAACTTCTGCAACAGCGACAACAACAACTCCAAAAACTGTTACAATTGAAAATTCTCCAGCAACAAGCAATAAATCTGGAACAGAATCTGCAAATTTAGAAGCAATTCCATCAACAAGTACTGAAATTATTATTACAGATCTTGGACATCTTGGTAAGTATTTTAAAAAAAACTGATATTTACTTTTTTGGAAAAATAATTTCAAAATTTTCCATTTTCTTTCTTTAACTTTTCATTTAAATCTTGCAATTCCGCAATACAAAAAAAGTTATCCTAAAAAGTTTTTTAAAATAGATAAAAACTTTGTATCCTTTAACAATTACAGTAATGGCGTTCCTTTAAACTTTAACATTTTTCATGACCTTTTTTTGCAAAAGAAACAAAAGAATACAATTATTTTTATAAATTTTTAGAAAAAAAAATATATTTTTGTAAACATTTTTATTTTTCTCATCAAAAAAGCTTTCCATTGTTTTTAACCTTTTTTTAAAAAAATTGCAGTTACGTAAATTGTACTACATCCAACTTTTTAAAATTATAACCCAACAATGTAAGAAAAAAATTTTATTTCCTGTTTTATAAAACTTTTAAAAAGTGGTGGTAGTAATTGTGAAGTGAAAAAAAAGAATGACTAAAGTACTACCGTATCTTTGTTATGTTTTTTAATAACTGAAAATTAAAAAGAAAATTGTGTTAAAAGATGAAAGCACAAAAAAATAATTGTAAGCATAATTTTTTTTTAAAAAACGTATTTGTTACAATTTTTTTATGGCAAAAAAAGGAAAACAAACTTGGAAAATGTATGTTTTGTAAGATACAAAATTAAAAAAGGTTAAAACAGGAAAAAATAGAGAATGCATTTGCTTCAAATATTTTGCAAAAATATTTTCGATTTTTTTCATTTCAATTTTACTTTTTACAAATATTTTTAATGCTTTTTTAAATTATTTTCATAGAAAAAATCATAAATGGGTTTTCTTGTAAGTAAATATTTCTAAAATTTTACTTTTTTTTTAAAAATCGAATTTTTTTATTAAACTGATTGATCTTTTTGACTTTTGAAATCTAATTAAGTTTTCATATGTTGCTTTAAAATTCTAGACGCAAAAATCAGGTGACACTTTTAAACTTTAAATTTTAAGTAACACAAAAAAAAACGCAGGTGTTTAAAACTTTTAACATTAAAAATAAGACACCAGTTTTTCTTAAAAGCTGCTCATAAAAAAATGTTTTTTCAAATAACTATTTTTTTTAAAACGTTACATTTAAATAACCAACGTCAAAGGTTGTTATTTCATTGCTTTCTTTCATTAAATTTTTATGTGTAAAAATCTCTAAGGCTTTAATCAAGTTTTTTTATTATTTTAATATTCAAAGCAAAAATCCTAAAAAAATGTTTTTTGAATGATTAGTTTTTTTAAATGCAAAGATAAAAAGCACCAAAAATGGATATTCTCTTGAATAAAAGCATTTTTATGACTCTCATTGGGGGTATGAAAATAAGAACATAAGATTTTTTTGAAAAATTGAAATTACAGAATCGTTTTTTATTGTATTATTTTTTAGTTATATGAAGAAAAAATTTTGAGAGAAAAAAGTCTGTGACGAAAAAGTTCATATTTGTTGTTGTTGTAAAAGTTGAAAAAAGAGGAAGTAAAAAGCGGCAACATTTTTCCAAAGTTTTTTTGCGGAGGTGAAATGCGAGCATTTTTATGGCAACAAAATAGAAAATTGATATAAATTCATAAAACTGACATTACGAAACTGTGGCATCAATTACTACGAATTATAAGTTTAAAAATATGTTGCGTTTTTTGAAGAAAAAAGCACAAATGTCTTTAAAATTCGAATCATTGGTTTAGAAAAAATATTACCACTAAAAATTTTAGATCTTTCAAACAAAATTAAAAACTGAGCACAATTTTTGGTGTTGAGTAGCTCTAATTTTTTTTACTGTATCATTGAAATCTCTTAGTAAATTATTTTTTAACTGTAAAATTCACATTTGCATTTTTTTAAGTCCTACAAGTTTATTTTAATTAATATAAAAAAATTGGTATATCGTTTAGAAGGAACAGAAAATTTATTTGGCTTTGAATTAAATTTTGTTTTGTAAAATTTTTTAAAGAGCATTCAAATAAATCAAATAATCTACAAATTAAAACTTTAAATAACGCTTTAATTTTTTTGCCAAATTTTCTTTGTTTTGTTTTTCATTTTTTGACATTTATAAAATTACAGTATTCGTTAAACTGATGCAACCTCCCAATAAATTTCCCTTGACGATTAATTAGAGACAAAATTCTTTATTTTGTCTCAAGAGGATTACAAAAATGACATTATAGGATTTTAAAGTTTTTCTGCATTTTAATGTATAAAATTAAGCCGAGATTTAAGCATACTGTAAGTGAATCGATCATAAAACGGATTTAAAAACTGGCAAAATATTTAAGATTGCTAATAACAAACTTGATCTTTACATTGTGTTCGTTAATGTCAAAATATTTTTATGTTTTAAGCTGAAGCGACTTATTGAATCCACTCTCTCCGTTATGAGCAAAGTAAAAACATTTTTAATAAGTTGATATAACCTATTCCCACGTTTTACACAAAAAATTAATAACTGTTAATCGACTTTTATGAACATTTTTCTTAGCAAAAACATGTTTTTGTCTTTTCTTTCCTCCTTAAACTAATTACCACACCTTATAGTACAGTAATTTAATTTAAAGAACTTAATCAGTAAATTAAGTCTTTATTTTATTGACGTTAGTTTTTTTTCTTTCTATCCCCTAAAAAAAGGAAAAGGTTACAATTTTAAAATATTATTCATATAACATAAAAAAACTGGTTGGCTGTATATGTGTTATTGACAGCTTCGTTTTTTTTTTAAATAATACAATGCAACGCACGCAAAGGCTGCTTTTGGTAAAGAAAAAAAATGGTTACAGCTTTTGCCATTTTTCTTTTTTCCCAAAAAAAATTTTCTTCTTTTTCTTTGCTGATTTTTCTTGGAACGAAAATATAACGTACTTTTTTGAAAAAATTTTATAAATGATTAATCGCGATTACACACATTTTTTTTAAAATCTCCATATACATCATTCTTTCATTAACAACCTTTTCCCATTTTTTACCTCTGTTAATAATTCAACTCCAATAAAAAACAATTACTTTCA
The DNA here is from genome assembly GCA_963922195.1 of Panagrolaimus sp. PS1159. NCBI lineage: Eukaryota > Metazoa > Nematoda > Chromadorea > Rhabditida > Panagrolaimidae > Panagrolaimus > Panagrolaimus sp. PS1159. The sequence continues at coordinate 1,861,982 of CAWUHW010000012.1, read as the reverse complement.
CGTCAAAGATCTTGCTTTGACGTCGAGGTTTTTAATTTTAACTATAAATAAATAAATTTATTAAATTAAATTATTATTAAAAAATTTCATTTTCAGAATCATCACGACAACGAATTTTGGCATTTGTAACTGGTTCCAAGCAAGTGGTAATATCAACGGGTCGATTATTTCTTACATCTGTAATGGGTTCATCTTTATCAACAAGCTCTTCTCCAGAGCCACATGATGATATTGAAAGTTTAGCTGAACGACTTAATAGCTTAATAGAACAAAAGCCATGGAGGATGTCTGATATGTTAAAAGTTATTGGGTATGTAAATATTAATAGTTTAAAATATCCACTATAACTTTGAAACCTTTTTAGTATACTTGGTGAATCAACTCCAGATGAAAAATTATTATTGTATAATGCTGGTGTTGTTGATAAATTGTGCAGATTAATTCGAGAAAATAATAATAGTGAAGCCGTTATTCCACGTGCAACAACAGCGTCAACAAAACGAAAGCGTCAAACTTCTCAACCACAACCTCGTCCAGCAGATACAAAAGCAGCAGATGCAGCAGCAAATCGTGGAATTGGATATGGACGTGGTTCAACTAAATCGCAATGGGATATTGAACGAACTGTTGAAGAAAGAATTGCACAAGAAGAACATTTAATGTGGTTACTTTGTGCGCTTAATACTTATTTATGGGGTGATTCACTTAAACTTTCTGAAGTAAATGCATCTGTACTTGCTGGAAGACAAGCTGTTCATCTTGTTGATGGATTATTGCCAACAATTTTGGATACTGCTATCTTTTCATTATTGGAATATCATTTAAATAATGATTCAATCTTTGATGTTTCACAACATTTAGATTTTTATCAATCTTTAATTGAACTTACAGCTGGTCTCTCTTTAATTCCATCATTTTTGCCATACTTGGTTGCTCCAAAAGATCCTGAATCAAAGTCAATTGCTAAAGAACTTATTCCTAAGTTCAGAGATGCTTTAAATTCATATATGAATAATACAAAATTACCAATTTCTCCAGATTTTACTCTTATTGATTTTATTCAACGTATTAATGATCTCACTGAACTTGTTTTACATTGTGCAAGACGATATGAATCCGAACTTCCACCAGAAAAGCGTGTAAAAACTGCTGATCCACGACAGCGATGTCTTTCTCCTCCACCAACCGCCAGCAGTGTTGCCTCTGCAAATCTTTCACAAGAAGAATTATACAAAAAGCTTTTGGAAAAGCTTCAAATGGGTTCTACTCGATTAATAGATGATAATAATCAACCGATTTATTCTACCAACTTTAAAAAAGAAATTAAATCTATTAATCCTGTTGCAGCATCAAATCGTGAAAGAAATCGTAGAATTGCAAAAGAATTGGCATCAATGACATCATCTTTACCATTAAGTTTAAGTAGCAGTATCTTTGTTGTTATGGATGAAACACGATGTGATGTTTTAAAAGCAAGTTATTTCTTTACATTTTTTCTTATTAATATTTTGTTATAGGTTCTTATCACTGGCCCAGAAGATACGCCTTATTCAAATGGTATCTTTGAATTTGATGTTTTCTTTCCAAATAATTATCCAAATGTTCCACCAAAATGTTTATTAACAACAACTGGCGGTGGTACTGTTCGATTTAATCCAAATTTGTATGCAGATGGAAAAGTTTGCTTATCTCTTCTTGGAACATGGGAAGGTAGAAATGAAGAAAAATGGAATCCATTATGTAGCTGCTTACAAGTTCTTGTTAGTATTCAAGTAAGTTTATTACTTTTTAATAACTTTTGCTTACATTATGTAGCTTGTGTTATTCTTTAAAGTATGTATATTAATTTTATTACGTAATTTTAGGCTTTAATCCTTGTCAAACATCCTTACTTCAATGAACCAGGCTTTGAAAGGCATCAAGGTACAGCTCGTGGAGATGAAAGTAGCCGAAAATATAATTTTAATATTGAACAAGCAAATTTAATTCATGCTTTATATGGACAATTTAAAAATCCACCTGTTTATTTTAAGGATGTTATTATGCGACATTTTTGGATTAAACGAGATGACATCATTAAACAAGCAGAAAAATGGTTAATGAATTCATCATTGAATTCAGCAAATCGTGGTGGCTCTGGTAGTGATGCAGATTTTGATGCTGGTATTCCACAAAATAATGTGAGTTTAATTTTTATTCTTTTTTTAAAGATTACACGTTTTCTTATTTTAGCAAACTACCGAAGCAACTGTTCGCAAGCTTATTCAAGAATTATTACTGATGACCGATCCTACTGAATCTGCTACTGTTCCACCTGCTGCTGATGCTTCTTCAACTTTGACAGTTTAAAAAATGTTTTTTTGTCTTCCATCAAATGGGTATCAACTTCAACTTGTAAAAAATTTGTTTATCTTGATATGCCTTATGTATTTATTCTCTTTCTTTGTTTTCTCGATGACTTATTTATTCCATTTGATTTCGGTCTCAACTTTTGTAAATAATACGGTTTTGATTTTGTATTTTTATATTTATTGATTTGTCAAAAAATAGTATAAATGAAAATAGTATTGAAAAAGATTTTTTTAAAGCTTGCATACAGTGGTTATTGTAACCCATAAACAATTGATGTTGTGTTTGTATACTTTTTTAAATTTTATATTAAACAAAAACTTTTTTATTTGTTGTAGAATTAAAATATGTTTCGATTTACAAAAACGCTTTTTCATCAAACGCTTTCATCTCGACTTATTTTGGGTGAAGAAGTTGCAGAAGCTTTAGCAGGGCATAAACCAATTGTTGCACTTGAGTCTACAGTAATTACACATGGGCTTCCTTCACCCCATAATTTTGAGTAATTATTTTTTTTTGTTGTTTACTATTTTTTAATAATTGCAAAAAAATTATTGAATTTCTAAATTTAGAACTGCAAAATTGTTAGAAAATACAATTCGAAAAGAAAATGCAATTCCGGCAACAATTGCATTAATCGATGGAAAAATTAAAGTTGGATTAACCAAATCTGAATTGGAAATAATTTCAGATCCAACAATTAATGCTGTAAAAGTTTCAGTTCGAGATATTTCAAATGTTTTGGTTAAGGTTCGTTCTGCAAAGGAATATACTGTATTCATCTTTTTTTGATTTTAGAAAATTGTTGGCGGAACGACTGTTGCTGCATGCATGCGCTTAGCGCATGCATGTGGAATTCGAGTGTTTGCAACTGGTGGAATTGGTGGTGTTCATAGAGGTGCAGAAAATAGTAAGTTTTTGAATTTTTTTTGAAAATTTTGAAACTCGATTGTCTCTTTAATAGTAAAACTACAGTACATTTTTTATAGTTAAATCTTTACCGTTTATTTTTTTTAGCATTTGATATTAGTGCAGATCTGATTGAATTGGGACAAACTCCTGTTGCTGTTGTTTGTGCGGGTGCAAAATCAATATTAGACATTCCGAAAACTTTAGAATTCTTAGTAACTTATTTTTTTAACTACTTTTTTTTATCAAATTTTCTTTAGGAAACTCAAAGCTGCAATGTTATTGTTTATGGAAATGATAAAAATTTTCCTGGATTTTTTACTCCAAAAACTAATCATCTTGCTCCAATGAATTCATCAAATTTAGAAGAAATTGCAGAAATTCTTGGTAAGCTTATTTTTATAAAAATGTTTGTAAACATTACGGTAATAAAACTAGTTCTAATAATTTTCTTGTTTCAGCTTTAACAGATTTATTAAATCTTCAACAAGGAACTTTAATTGCCTGTCCATTACCAGAAAAATATTCAGCTGTTGGATATGAAATTGAATCAGTTATTCAAGCAGCTGTTAAAGAATGCAAGTATGTGGCATTTCAAAGATAAAATATATGATAATATTTTGTTCAAAAATTAATTATTTTCAGAGAACAAAAAATTTTAAGCAAAGAAGTGACACCATTTATTTTGAAACGTGTTAATGAAATGACAAAAGGAAAATCTATGGAAACAAGTAAGTATTTTTATGGAAAGCAAAATTGTTTATATGCAAATATGAAAAGCCGATACAATTTAAAGAAATTTTACATTGATTTTCAAAAACAAATTCAACTTTTTAGTACCTTGAATTTTACATGAAAACTTTTTCAGATATTGCATTACTTAAAAACAATGCTCAAATTGCTGCAAAAATTGCAAAACATTACTCAAATTTAACATTTTTTGAATCAAATGATAAAAGTTCAAACCAAGAAGAAACAACAACATCAACAAAATCATATAATGTAAAACAAAGCAAAAAGGCTGAACCTGTTGCAACGGTTGATGGCAGTGAAATTAAGAAACCAAAAGTATTATGCATTGGCGCTGCAATAATTGATTTTGAAGTTATTACAAATGAAAATGTTAAGGTTAGTTTTTATTTTTTGAAAAATATTTTTTTTAAAAAAAAGGGTGATACAATAGATAATTAAAATTTAAAAATGTAAATCAACGGGTTTCATTAGGATTTTTGGAGATACCGTAATTTTAAATTTTGTTGATAAAAAATGTAGTTTTCAAAAATTTCATTGATTAAAAAATTTATAAAATACGAAAACTGACAAATGCAACTATAAATATTTTTTCTCTAAAATTAAAGCTTACACGTTTTTCTTTTCTTTTCTAAACATTCAAACATAGGAGATTTTGGTTTACTTATATACAAAAATTAATAAAAATGATAATTAATTATTATTCACTGGTAGATGAAGAAGACGGAGTATCTTTTGAAATTTTTGGTTTTTTAATAATTTGAGCTTGTGGATTCATAATTATTCGAGGTTCACGATTAAGGGTTTGAATTTGAAGGGTTGTTGATCTTTCACTATCTTTATCATGACGTCCATTTGATGAATGTCCGGATGAACTTTGTGATGACGAATTTATCATTGATTCTTCTTCATCACAATCATCTGATAGCCAGTGTCTAAAAGAGAAGCGGAGATAGAACCTAATAAGGCTTTAAGGAATCTTACTTGTTGTATAAACCTGGATTACCACGATAAATTATTTCTGTTAAAAGTTCCATCATATCTTCCCTAAAAATAGAAGTTATAATTTTGATTTTAAAGAAGCTTTATAAAACCTTAAAACAAACACGACTGTCATTTTTAAAGGTGTTAAAAGGAAGAATAAAATTCCAGCAAGTGGATCAATTTGGCTGTGCAACCATTGCAACAATGGAACAATACATTCTTGTCTATTTTCACTTCGGCATTGCTCCCAAACTAAACAATTTTTTTATTAAACTGAGTTTTAAGTCATAAGTGTAATATACTGTACCTCCTTGGCATGCTTTGCGAATACTTAATTTTGGGCAACAAAGCAATTCATCATGAACATCTTTAAAAACTCCACAAAAACCAGTAATATTTCGTTGATGTTGTAAAACATCATCAATGACATTATTAACATAAGAAGAAAAATCTCGATGAATAAAATTAAATTTAAATGCCCATATAATTGCAGAAATAAAATCAAATGCAATTAGCGGAATCATAAAAACCCAATAAATTCTAATTAAATTTCGATTTGAACATATTACTCCAATAATTCCACAAGTGGATGTAAAAAACTGAAATATATTTTTATCGATTAGGGAAAAGCTTTTTTCGTGGTTGAAGTTTGATTTGTTTGCTCAAACAAAAAGAATTAACAACTAGAAGTTTAAAAAATGTAATCTTATAGTGGGCTTGCAATTTATGAGGCAAGCAAGAAACAACTAACGTTAACACAAAATTAACAAAAGAATTTAATGAAATAAAATTTGAAACTAGATAAAATAATATTTTGTTTAGCGAAAGGTTTTCTTACAAAATTTTTGTTGTCTTCAACTTACTTGTACTCCAATACCGGCATAAGTTGCAATAACCGAAATATCCATAATATCTAATGGAAATAAATTAAATCTTACTTGATTCAGGGTTGTATAAGTTAATATAATAAAAACTAACTAAAAAATTTATTTGTTAATTTAAATTCAATTTTGGTAATTATTACCTGAAAGAAAATAAGTAATCCATTAATTGTATAAATCCATGCTCGATACCATGGAACTGAACCAATTTTTGCATTAAATTGTTTAATAACCATTTGCCTAGAAAGTTTTTGAAATATTTTAAAGGGCTCAAAAAACAAAAAATCAATTTCCGTTTTTAAACTGTTTCAAAAAAGTATAGGCAGATATTTTCAAGCTTTTTTTAAGAATGGGGGGGGGATGATTTTAAAAAGATAACATATTTTTGTCTTTTTTGTTTCTTTGTTTTTAAAAAAATGACAATGTTTTTCTTTTAAAAAACTGAATAAGAAAAAGGAGCAAAAAACGATCGTCACAATCTTTCGCTTCTTCTTCAGTAGGTAGGTTAAAAAGGGGGTTGTAAAAAGGCTGTCATCAGACTGTTTTGAAAAAAACAACAAATTAAGCTTATTTAACAAAATCCTTTTGTAAATATAAAAAGAAAAAAAGAAATTTTGAGGAGGAACACTTTAAAAGAAAGGGTAAAAAAACGTGAGAAGTTTTAAAGGGTGGAAGCAAATATTTAAGGGGGCATTGTTGAAGTTGTTTTGTTTGATGGTAGCTTGTTCAACACTAAAAAAATTTTGTTTTTGCAAAGTTTTTGATTGTTCAAGTTTCAAGAAAAAAATGTGATGTAGTTTAAAAAAGATAAAAGGGCAAAGAAACTTTTAAGTATGATATTCAAAAATGTTAAACAAAAAACTAACTTCCAGTTGGCCATTTTAAAAAAATTTAGCAGATGATTGTAGTTAGTTGAAGGTTAATTGAAGATTAAAATATTAATCCAAAAACTGTCACTTCCAAACAGTCAAAAACTGTATTTAAGTAGAAAAAACCACTGCACAAAATTTATAATTAAATTAAAGGTTAATAAAATATTTTTCTTTTCTTTTTTTGAGGACAAATTTTTTAATCTTTTTTCTTTACCGCATGATTTATGTCTTTCTTCAAAGACAACTTTGGTAGTCGTAGAAGGTGTTAACACAATGTTCTAAAGAAGTTGTTAATTCATTGAAAAAATCACGTTTATAAATAAATTAAGGACAAAATCGGAAATTGGAACATTTTTTGATTGATGAAAAACTTGATTTTCTTTTTAAAAATTGAAACTAATTATAAAAGATTAAAAAATGAATAAATTTTTATTTTAAGAGGGTCATAAAAAGGTCATATGCAATAACTGCAAATGTTTTACAAAACATATAAGGGGTTAATAAAATGTATAGACTTCTAGAAGTAATAAATGAGTAATAGCGATGTATATGATTAATTTTAAGTACTCTTATCCACTTTAAATGAAACAACCGCGGAAAAAAAACAAATAATAGGATTTGCAACGAAAAAAAAGAAAGTGGCGATGTAAAAGATAAGTAGTAAAAAATGAGATGATATTGATCTTCTTTCTGTGTTTTGCGTTTTAAATATATAGAAATTGCGTAATAAACAAAAAAAAAGTGGGAAAAAGAAAAAAAGAAGAATTGCATACCCGTAAGGATGGATGGGTGTTGATTGCGTCCACACGAGCAGAATGAGGCTGGTTGCTACTGCTGCTGCTGCGCGGGAACAATAAAAAAACTAAAAGACAAAGAAAAATATCTGGAAGAAAACGAAGCAAAAAAAGAAATCGGACAATTGTGATGGGAAAAAATGAACGTAATATAAAAAAACGGACCAAAATATTTATGTTTGGGTTTATGATCGATAGGGGAAAAAAGAAAAGTAGGATAAAAATAGAAATAAAACTATACTTTAAAACTTTAAAATGGTTTCTAATTTTAAGAAAATTTTTACAGTACTTTGTGAAAATTATGATTTTTGTATCAATAGCAGAAAAGAATAACGGATTAAACTAAAAATCATTTATAATAAATGAAACATTAATTAAATTCTTCTAGTTTCATCTTTCAAATTGAGAAAAGGGGGTTAAAAATTTTTTTAATGACTGTATCAAGGTTAAATTATCTTAATGAATCACCACCACCTTCCGACGTCAAAAAAAAACTCGAAAACGTGATATTAGGTAATCAAAATCTATCAAACAACACATTTTTATTGTAATTTTGTTATGGGGAAATTTGAAACAAAATAATTTGCAAATTTTCGAAAAAATATTTAAACTGTAATCCATTTTTTTGACTTTAATACTCTGATGCAAATTGGAATAAAATTTTTACCATCAAACTATTCAGTGATATTTTTTAAATATTTTTCGCTTTGGATATTGGTTAGCAAAAAATTTTTCGGAAAAAACTGATTTTTTTGTAACAAAGCGAACAGTCTGGAAAAAAATGTTATTGTTTTTTTTGGAGGGGAAATGTGCAATAATATTGCTGACAATGGTCGTCTGTGGAAAATATTAATGCTTTTGATTTACAAAACAATAATAAAAATGTTATTATATTTTGGAAAGCAGCAAAAGCTTAAACAGCGTTTTCGAGAATAAATTTATTTGCAGAATTGACAAAACTGTAAGTTAATCTAGGAATTATTAAGTTTTGTAAAAAAGCAAGCAAGTTTTACTCCATTTTTAAAAAAGGGACAGTAACGAAAAATATACTTAAGCAAAAAAATGAGAAGCAATAAATATAATTTATTTAACATAAATCTCTTTAAAAAAATTATAAACTGTTAATAAAATTAAGTAAACAGATATTGTTCTTTTTAAATATAAAATTGTAATATAAAATGTTACATAATTAACAAATAATGTTTTTTTTTTCAGAATGATGGTGGCTCATATAAAGGTTCAATCTTTCAACGATGTGGTGGAGTTGCAAGAAATCATGCAGAAGCTCTTGGTCGACTTGGTTGTGAAACAACACTTTTAACCGCAGTTGGAAATGATGATTTAGCTGATTATCTTCGAACAAAATCAACTGTTTTTGTATGTTTTTTTTAAAAAGTATAGTCAAAAACGATAAAATTTAAATCAAATTTTAGGATATTTCACATGCAAATATTGCTCGAGGAATTTCGTCTGCAACTTATATGAGTGTAAATATAAATGGGAATATTGTACATGGTTTTAGTTCAATTGAAGAATCAATTGCATCAATTACACCAGAATATATTTTAAAAAAAGAATTATTGATTGCTGAAACGGATTATATTGTAATTGATGGAAATCTTTCTGAAAATTCTATAAAACGTATAATTGATCTTGCTGAAACTCATCGAAAAAAAGGTTAGTTTGAGTTTTTGAAAGGAGATATGTCTGAAAATTTAAAAACTCTTACAATTTTTGAAAAATAATTTAATTTAAATCAGAAACTTTTTAATTACGGCTAAAAGTGATCTTTACTGATAAAAATTGATGATTGAAATATGATTGAAAATGTGTGAATGTCACATTAAAAAAAACGTTTTTACCGAAATTTAAACCTCAAATTTTTTAGTATGGTTTGAACCGACTGATATCGCAAAAGCAACAAAGATTCTTAAATCTGATTGCCATCTAAAAATTCATTCAATTTCACCAAATGCAAATGAAGCAGCAAAACTTTGTGAAGCACTTGGATATGAATCAACTCAATTTTCACAATTTGAAAGTAATTTAAGCAATTTTATGGAACAAGAAACTGTCTCAAAATTCCTTGAAAATGTTGGAGAACTTCGAATGGGTTTTGATTTATTTGCAAAAAATCAAAAGCTATCAAATGTTTTTATTACTCTTGGCGCACTTGGAATTCTTGGAATTCATCATGATAAACGAACAGATAAAGTTATCTGCTTTCCAATTCCACCTCCATCAGCTGGAACAAAAAAGATTGTATCGGTTTCTGGAGCGGGTGATTGGTAAGGAAATTCTTTCTTGGTTTAAAAATGTAATAACGAAATCTTTTTTAGCTTTAATAGTGGATTTTTGGCTTCTCAACTTTATGGACATGGCTTTGAACAAAGTGTTCAAATTGGACGAGAATGTGCAAAGGAAAGTTTATTGACAATTAATGCTGTTCCAGAATCCCTTAACTGTATTGGAGAAAAATTGATGGAAAATTTGGTTGAACATGTTCATACTGAACATTGTCGACATTGATATTTTTTGAATTTCACTTTTTTAACTTTTTTTTGTTATAGCTTTTTTGGTTAATAAAATCTTAAAATTGAAAATTAATATAGAAATTCTTAAACAGCAAAAATTTTTAATTTTCCGAAAATATTAGATCAAATTTTACAAATTTATTCTTTGTGTCGAATAAATTTTAATTATAACAAAAATTTTTAAATGTTTTCTGTATCTTCCACGAAAGCTTTATTTCGAAACTAACATAAAATTCATTTTAAATTTAAGGAATGTGAAAGAACGGTGTACAAAAAAACTGTATGTAAAATTTTATCTTTTTTAAATTTGAATTTGTTTTATAATTTTTATTGAAGTTTCGAATATCAAATATTGAAATTTAAAAAAAAAAAATTTTATCCTGTTTCAGTCTGTTGCTTATTTTCTACAAAAGCTGTATTTTTTGTTTTTATTAGGTCAAAAATAAGTACAAATGGTCGTTTATACTTCCTTTGTATTTTTCAACCAAATTTTGGTTTTGGTTATTTTTCCAGTGTTGCTTTTCTTGCCCCAGCCAATAAAAAATAAAACGTTTTTCGGCAAAAACGGCCAATATTTCAAACAGAAATGGACCGGACCAAAGAATGAAAGACCGCCAACACTGTTCAGCACATCTTTGCTCTGAATGCCGTTATTTTAATTAATAGAAAGAGATTTGACCCTCAACAGAAAATAAATATGGCACAGCTTTTCAACGATGGTTGCTTTTTTTTCCAGGACTGTCTTGTTTCAAGTTTATTGATTTATAATAAAAGACAGTGATTGTCAAAATTTTTTTTATCGCAAATGTATATGGCGTAAGATTTCAACGATTATTCCTTTTTTCTGCAGAAAAGCATTGTCTTGTTATATTTAAATTTATTTGATTCATAATAAAAAAACTGAATGTCAATTTTTTCCTAACCCTTTTTTTGCAAAAACAGTTAAATACAGATACGTTTTTTGGAAATAATGTTTGCTCAAATACGATCGATGTCAACTCGAGCTGTTGCTGCTGTTCTCTTAATTTCTGTATTATCAATAATATATTTTGATATCATTGAATACGGTATTTTTTATTACAAATATGAGGAATGCCGTGCCACAAATTTTCAACTTCGAAAAAATATTTGTATCTTTATGTTTTGTTTTATTATATATTTTCATTTTTTGTTTGATTTTGTATATTTTATTCAGCAAAATATATTCGAGAATTTATGCAAAAAAATATGGAATCAGGAATTTGTGGATATAAGTTTCCAAAATTTAAAACATTTTTGTTTTTACTTTTTTCTCCAGCATTCTTTTTGTTATTTCTTCTTTCAAACATTCCTTTTATTGCTTATATAATTTATAAGTTCCTGAAATTTAAAGCAGAAAATATATATTTTTCAAGATTCCCATTTCAAACTCTTCCTTTCAAAGAAGATTTATTGAACTTCAAACACCACTGCATTTGTATCGAATGAAAAAAGTTACTCCTGAATTAATTAAAGATCCTAAAATTTTGCATGTTGATGAATTTAGATGTCTCACAACGAATGGATTATATTTTTATCGTAAGTCAAAAAAAATTAAAATTAAAATATTTTTTATCATTTTATTTTACTGATTGAGAGAGTATTGAAGATAATATGGCTTTAAATCATATTCTTATGTGATAACCGATTAATTAAATATTCTTGCAGAATTTCTGGTTGAATCACCTGAATTTGAATTCAATTCTCCGCTCTTTTTAAAATTACAAAAAATGACTAAAATTCTTCCTGTTTCGAAATTGATTTACAGAATCCCAGTTTTTTCAACAAATAAAAGAAGAATGAAAAAATTACAAAAGATTCAAAAAGTTCAAAGCTGTAAAAGAATATTTTATGAAAAGGGTTTTGATTGTTGTGAAGCATTTTCTTCAATAAATCCTATCGGAATAATGCATTTAGAAATTCATGATTTAAAATTAACATCAAAAGAACTGACATTTTTCCAGAGATTTATAAATTTAAAAATATTTTGTTTATTAGATGTTTCATTCTCAGAAAATGACGACAATTCAGTAATTTTGCAAATTTTAAATGCAGCTCCAAAAACAAAAATTATGCGGTAATTCTTTTATTATGCAAACAATTACTTTCAGTGAAAATGTGAACTGTAATCAAATATAAAACTTTTTTCAGCCATGAATTTTGTCAGATTACAGATACACATTCAATTGAATTTCTTCTTGTTGACTGGATTTTAGAAAATGGATATTTTGAAGTCTTCAATTTATTCCTAAAATATGAAAATGGAGACAGAATCACTTTTTGTTAATATTTTTTTAAATAATTATAACAAAAATTTTTAAATGTTTTCTGTACCTTCCACGAAAGCTTTATTTCGAAAAAAACATAAAATTAATTTTGAATTTAAGGAATGAGAAAGAACGGTGTACAAAAAAACTGTATGTACAATTTTATCTTTTTAAATTTGAATTTTTTTCATAATTTTTACTGAAGTTCGAATATCAACTATTCAAATTTTAATAAAAAAAATTTTATCCGTCAACTTTTAAACACGAAATAAACTTATTAGTTAATAAATGATAAAACACTGAAAATTAATAAAGTCAATGAATTTATTGTTGGCATTACAGATGAACTTGTAGTTGGTGTTGGTTGTGTTGTACTACTTCCATTGTCTTTTTCACCAGTAAATGAAAGTTCGTTACATTTATCTGTTTTGCAACAACATGATGTATAGCTAGTTGAATAATTTCCTGCTCCACCTGTTACTGTTGTACAAGCTGGATAAGACTAAAAAAATCGAACATATTTAAAAAAATTTTTATTTTAAATAAAATACAAACCGAACATGTATCATTACTTCCACAAGTTGAAAACCAACCATTTTGTCCATTAAAAGTTCCAAAAGCTCTTAGGCAATAATCAGCATTATTACAGCCAAGTGATGCCATACTTTGACTAAAATTTGCATTTCCCGGCATAATAATATTAATTCCACGATAACATGTTATTTTGCTTAAAACTATTGAAACAGATCCAAATAACGCCAATACAGTAAGAAAATGCATAATTTTGAGACGATGTTTACCCAAAATAAGTATGTCCTGAAAAGTGCAATGAGATTCAAAAAAATTTTTAGGTGGAAAAAGGAAGTAGAAAGAATAAACGTGAATCAAAAAACTATCACAAAAAGAAATTAATCAAGCATCAAAGGGACTTGAAAAACTCATAAAAAGAGACTTAAGAACGCAGCAACATTGAAAAAGCGAAGCAATAAAATTATGGGTAATTATTCCTTCAATTCCTTCCTTCCTTCATTTTGCTTATCAAAAAAAATAATAACCTCATAAAAATCCTCTTTTTTCTGTTTTTTATACAGAGAAGATTATTACCATTGTTAAAAACGACTAATTAATGTATTGAAAAAAAGAAATGTTAAAACTGTATTTTTTGTTATTCTTTTGTTTTTTGGGTAAATCTTTTGCTGCCCCAAAGTCTCAAACAAAAGATCAATGCGCATTCAATTTTGCTCAAAATTATGATTTAAATGATTTACAAAAAAATCCTTCAACTCAACAAAAATTTATGAAAGATGTAATGTTTTGGGAAGGAAAATTTGCAACAGATAATATTGGAATTAATTATAAAACTGCAATGACATATGATGGTAATGTTTTTCTTAAATTTTTGATTAAACCATTTGGGTTGGAAAAGATAAAGATTAGGAGGAGGGTGGTTATTGAAGTCAGATTGGAAAAATACAAAAGAAACTTTTTTGAAAATTTTTTTTGTTTAAAATCTGAAAGGACTGAAAATTAAGAAAATTGTCATTGAACTTTTTTGAAAAACTAAAATAAATTATTCTGAATCTATGATTCTGAATTTATAAAATTAACTTATAGGCACATGGCTCCACTACGAAACTGGTCTTCCATTTATGCTCCATGACTTTTCTGCTGCTTCAAAAGAATCCGTACATCTAGGCCTTCTTGCACTTGCTTTAAATGAAAGCAATGATCTTGCTCGAATATTTTTTAATTCTTCTCTTCCAAGCTCTTGGACATCTGATCTTACATCATTTATCATTGATCAGCTAACAAAAAAGATAACAACTTATGAAAATTTTGATCGAAAATATCCTGGATTTGGTAATATAAATAACAAAAAATTAGTGGTTTAATTAAGTTAATTAATTTTTAAGGTGGATATCTTCCATGGTATCATGTAAATGATTCTGGGATTTCATTATTGTCAAATTGGGATAATTCTGTTCCATCATTGGATAATGGAGAAATGGTAAAGACTCAAATTTTTATCAAATTTTAATAAATTAAATTTAAAGATTTGGTCAATTGCTGCTGCAGTTCAAGCTTTAAAAGATAGCGGAAATACAGGCTTATCAAATCGATATCAAAAATATTTAACACATTTAGCTGAAACTGGCCTAAAAATTTTTCTCAATCAAGCAACTCCTGGAATTTCATGCGTTTCTGGAATTCCAGATATCAAAAAATATCCATGGGAAAATGATTATAATACTTCAACGGGTTGCTTCTTGGATGATCCATATGAAGGAGAACTTTTTATGTTCTTTGTTGAACTTTTTAGTGTAAGTTTTTTATTATCAAAAACTTGGAATTTTTGTAATTTCTTTTTTTAAAGGATTGGAAACATTATGGTGGAAATCAAACAATTGAAAATATATGGAAACAAAAACAAAAGCGTGCAAAATCTGTTCAATTTACAACTGATACGGGAGATAAAATAAACGTAGAACAGGGATATTGGTTCAGTTCACATGAACAATGGAAATTTATGGAATTACCATATTTTGATTCAGATATCGCAAATCGAGTAAGCTTTAATGGTAGAAATTGATAAATCTTTAATTAATGAAAGTTAAACAAAAAAAGGTTTATTTGAAAATGGATTTTACGCTAAAAATTTTGAAATCTGAAAAGTTGTAATATTGATTTGAAAAATTTTCGAATTTTCTGATAATTAAAAAAAGTGGTACCGATTTCGGTTAAAATGTTCCTTTTAAACTTTTAAAAAATAACGTAGATATCGCTATTTTTGTAAACAATTTTTTTAAACAGTTTAATTAAAAACTTACAACATTCTCTATTATTAAGGTTTATCTAAATGGAGAACGAGCTCGATCACATTTTTCATTTCAAAAAAAGTATGCCGGACTTTTTGCAGCTGTCACAAATGTTACAGAACCATCAAATGCAGCATTAAATCCACTTCCAGCTTATGTTAGTGCTGCAGGAATTCAAGAAATTGCATCCCAACCTGTTTGTTTTTAAAAAGTGATCAAACTTAACAAATATTTTTAATTTTTAAGGTTCAAACAAATAATCTTTTTACTCCATATGGAGCTTTTCCTCTAATCCTTCATCCAACCTCAAGACCATATGGTCTTGCATGGTATGCAAATATGTTACAAGGACCACTTATGCAAGGTATAAACTTTCTTCAATTGGCTTTATCTCAACAAACAACTATATTTTTTAGGTCCACAAGGTTCAACTGAATCTATTTGGTTTGATGGTTCAATGATTTGCCCGGTTCAAACATGGGACAGCAAAATTACAACGGTTTTAGCGATGAATGGTGGAATTTTGGATCTTACAAGAAAATATTTAAAATCAAAAGGAAAATATGATGCTTTCGTTAGCAGAGTTACAAAAGAATGGACTGAAACATTTGGAAGTGGAACATTACAAGGAGAAAATCAAGATTTTAAAGGACCACAAAATGGTTTTTCAAATGCTTGGAAAAGTTTTCCGTGTTAAATGTATTAGTTTATTTCAACTGTCTAAAATATTGATATAAACTGAAATTCAATTATGTTAACAAAAAAAATTATAAACAAATTTTTGACCTATATATGCTTTAAACGAACATTAAAATTGACGCAGTCGTAAATTTACCGTGTTAAAGCTTTTGGATTTTCACAGTAATACTAGGTGGAAAAAACTTAAGGCATAAATTGTTATTGGGAAATAATAATAAAAATCTTGCGAACTTTTTTCAAACTGAGCAATAAAACTTTGAAAAAATTGTCACTAAAATCTGTAACTTTATTTCTTATTTGTTCCAAAATATTTCAATATATAAAAATCACAAAATCAACTATAATGCAAATGTAAAAAAACACTAAAAACACATTTTTTAAGACAAACCCAACATTCACGTGCTTTTTTTAATTTTCGTTAAATCTGACACATTTATGGTACAAAAATGACCAATGCGAAATCCTAAATTATGTAAAAATAGCTAATAAAATCCTCCGTCAGGAGCTTCTATGAAAAGGTTTCTTAAAACTTCGCAATAAACTATAATAATCACATGATTTTTTAACTTGAAAAAAATATTTTTGTTGAACTCAATGGCCAATCAAAAAATTCATTAAATTCTGCAAGATTATTTCTTAAAGATTAGGCAGACAAAGGGACATAAAACATTGTTTTATGCCCCTGTTGCCATAAATCAAAAAAAACATGGAAGCTTTGCAGAAGTTTTATTTTATTTTTAATGATGATAACTGATAACAATTTTTTTGGATTTTTTTAATGCTTTTCAATAAAACGCTTAAAGGATTAATTGACTTCCAAATTTTGAGAAATATCGATAAAAAATTATACTTTCATTAAATTTATTGCATTCTTTTGACAAAAAAAATATTAGGTAAAAAATTTTAGGCAGAAAAGTGTAAATTAAGGGGGACTTTATTTTTTTGGGTAATAAAAACTGATTTTTGAATTAGTGAGAATCAAAATGTTTTTTTTTAATTTTGGGTGTTAGTAAAACAGAGTTTTTCAAATAGCGGTGGCCGATAGTGATATACAAATATATATAGGACAGCTATTTTAGGGGATAAGAATTATCAAAGAAGATATAAAAATTTTCAAAAACATTAGTCTACTTTGGTATGGATTTTAGAAATCTTTGTCCATAAACTGATAATTTCTAAGATAGAAGTAATTAACTTCGAAAGCTATCATAAAAAATTTTTCGAAAAAGTATTTTAAAATTGAAAACTAAAAATATTTGAAATTTATCTGTTTTTTTGTCTTTTTTTGTTTACGTTTTTCGTGTTGCTTTTTTTTGATAAATGAATTTTTTTTTACTGCAACGAAAATTTCACCATTTTTAGGTCTCAAACATGGGTAAAACGCTATTTTTAACTGCATTTATTCTGCTTTTTCATTACAATTTAGCATTAAAATGTTTTAATTCATCATTTTCTGAAATTACAAATTTTATGTCAATCTCACCTCCAGAAGTTATTGATTGTAATGGATTTTGTGTAAGTCAATATCAAAATGATGGACAAACATTAAATTATACACTTCGATGTGATGATACAACAAAATATTGTAATGCAATGGGATGTTCAGATAATATTGGAACAAGTACAAAAACTTGTTGCTGTAATAATGGAGATCTTTGTGTACATCCACAAGCAACTGTAAGGGATATATATAAATAAAATTGATTATGTAATGTTTAAAAATTTTAGGAACCAATTATGTATAATTTAACTAAAATTTCATTTTCAAGTGCAACAGCTGCATATCAAGTTGAAGGGGGAGCATTTGATAGTAAGCTATTACATAAAATAATAAAAGCTTAATTATAAATTAAAAATCTCTTTTGATTAGATCGTGGACCATCAATTTGGGATTTATATGTTCGTCGACCGAATACAATCAAAAATAATGATACTGGAGATGATGCATGTAGAAGTTATTACTTATGGGAAGAAGATATTAGATTGTTAAAAGCTATGAATGTAACACAATATCGATTTTCAATTTCATGGACTCGAATATTTTTGGATGGAACAAATAAAACTAAAAATCAAGTTGGAATTGATTATTATCATAAACTCATTAAGGGATTAATTGATGCTGGCATTGAACCTGTAGTAAGAAATTTTAAAAATTAGTACGAAAACCCGGGATAACATATAGCTTAATGAAATTATGGTTTTTTTGAAAAGATAAAAAAAATTAGTTTTTGAATTCAAAATAGCGAATTACGGCTTCAAAAATTTTTTTAAAAATATGAAGATGAATTTTCTAAATTTCAAAATTTGTTAATTTTAAAAACTAAAATAACGTAAAAAATGAATTTTTAAAATTTAAGAAAGCTTTTTTAAAATTTTTTGGACACTTTTTTAGGTAACAATGTATCATTGGGATTTACCCCAGCCTTTAATGGATAAAGGTGGATGGTTAAATGAAAACACTGCAATAGTTTTTGGTCAATATACAAGATTTATTTTTGAAGAATATAGTGATCGAGTAAAAAATTGGATTCCAATTAATGAACCATTATCCGTTGTACAATTTGAATATTGTGGAGATACTCATGCAGGTAAATCTTTTGAATCTCTAATAGATCTCATTTAATATTTCATATATATTTTCAGATGCCCCAGGAGATTTTATCCCGCATTGTGCATGGTCATATTATCTTGCAGCAAAGAATATGATATTAGGACATTTAGAAGCATGGAAACATTTTCAAGATCTTGGATTAGATAAAAAAGGTGGAAAGCTTGGAATTGCATTAAGTGGGCCATGGTTTTTTCCAAATGATTATCAAAATCCTGATGATCAAAATGCATCAATTCGAGCATTTGAATTTTATTGGGGACTTTTTGCACATCCACTTTATAGAGGTGATTGGTCACCAATTATTAAAGACAGAATCCTAAATTTATCTTTGACATACGAAAAGCGAACAGAGACAAGATTACCTCAATTTACGGATGACCAAGTTAAAGCTTTAAATGGTTCTGCACAGTTTATTGGAGTTAATTATTATAATGGACAAATGGTTACTTCAAGAACGGATGATGAAATTGCAAATCGATGGGATAATAAGCTGAATCAAGAAGATTATGATGGAAAAATTAAAATTTGGCCATCACCAAATTGGAGACAGTAAGGAATTTAAGAATGGCTTTGGCACATTTGGTCTTGCAGCAACCCTATTACCCTGATTCAGGAAGATTTTAAAAAACTTTTCGCCGTGAGACACATAATAGCAAAACTACCTCTTTTAAAACATATAAAGTTGACATCTTTTTAAACATCATTTTTTTTAGAATGAATGCTTCAAATCCTTGGATTTATTATACTCCATTTGGACTTCGAGATTTACTAAACGAATTGGATAAACAATATAAAGTTCCAATTTTAATAACAGAAAATGGATGTATGGATAATTATGGTGAAGATTTAAATGATGTAACCCGAGTGCATTACCTTCGTGGACATTTAATGGCAATCGCCCAAGCTGTCAATGATGGAGCAAATGTTATTGGGCATACAATTTGGTCTCTAATGGATAACTTTGAATGGCTTGATGGATATACAACAAAGTTTGGCGTTCATCAAGTTGATTTTAGTTCTCCAAATCGAACAAGAACTCCAAAATTATCTGCCGGATTTTATGCCGAAGTTGCAACTTCAAAAATGCTGAAAGGATTTTCAATTAATCAAAGGCATTAAAGCAAAAAAATGTTTTTCGTTTTTTTGCAACAAATTTTTTATTGTTCATTTTTTAGAACTTTTGTTTTTAAACATTACACAATAAAAAAGGTATTACTTTTCACCTATTTTCTTTTATTGCCTTTTTGGCTTTTTTTGGTGACGTAGAAATTAATTTTTTTTACACGATAGAAATACATTTTTCGTTTGAATCAATGAAAAAGAAAAAGACATTGTTAATCTTTCATGACAAAAACAATATTAAACTAAAATTAAAAAATGTGCGCACAGGTACATTCGATAATTCAGAAAAAACCAAACTTTTTTTGACTAAAGAAGTTTTAAATAATTTTTGAAGAATATTTTTTTAAAATATCAAATCTGCATTTTTCAATTCACTTCACTATGATTCACAAAAACCAGGACAAAAAAACGCGTAAACAAATAAAGAACCTTTGCTCCTCTTTTTTATACTCGTTTTCTGTGCTATTTTAAAGATGAAAACACAAAAGATGTATAGAAAGAAGAGCATTACATGATTTATTGAACACAAAGATGCCAAGAGAAAAAAATCACCAACCTTTTTTTCTCCGTTTTTCCTTTTCACTTTGCTTATTTCGATAACCATATGTATTTTTGTCTTGTAATGAGAAGAGAAAAATCATTGAAAGCAATCTTTGAATACATTTTTTTGTTTCTTTCGTTTGCGTTTTCTTTTTCGTGTCTTTTATTTTAAAAGAATTATAAAACCTAATATTTTAAAGTCAAACAATTACAACAGTATGCCGGGCTTAGATTGGATTCCTGGAGTTGCCCAAATGAAAAGTCTTGGACAATTAGTTACTGGAGATGTTGATGGATTTGTTGAAACAAATTTAAATTTTTTACAAGAATGTCCTGTTGTTTCTCAAGTAACTTCAGTTGTTCAATTAGCTGCTGGTGATGATGAAGGAGCACTTGAAACTCAAAAAAAATGTTTGGGAACAATTAATAATGTTGCAAATGCCACACCTGTGGTTGGACATGTAAAAGGTAAGAAATGCTTCATCATTTTCGAAAAGAAAATTTAATAGATACAAAAATGTTGACACTTACAGGTCTTGTCCATTATGCAGTTGGTGATGAAGATGGTGGAGATCGGGCAATGCTATCTGCAACAAGAACTACAGCTGTTGTTGGAACTGGAATTGTTGTTGGTGTTGCAACGGGTGGAGTTGGAGCAATTCCAACGATGTTAGCTGCAGGGGGTGGCATTGGTGCTGGATTAACTTATGATGGAGTTCATAGTGTTGTCACTGATAAACCACAGGGCTTTGTTGCAGCAATTGAAAATGCAGTTGAGAATCCAAAATTTTCAACAATTTTTGATGCGGCTGCTGTTCCAACTTTTGATGCACTTGGTGGAATTGGAGGCGGAAAAATGGGTGGACAAATCAGAGCAAAAGTTGATGCATCTGTTACAAAGGGAGCAAATGTTCAAAAGGTTAATGCCTTAGAAGTTGCAAGAGATGCCAAGCTTGCACAATTGGATAGCTTGGGTGACAATGGTGGCACAACTGGACAGGCATTACAACTTGGACAAGAAATTAATGCATTAACATCACAAATTCATCAACTTCAAACTGGTTCAACACAATTTTGGTATGATGTTAAGCAGAATCAAGTTGTTACACAACAAACTCCAACATCTGTACCAATTGCTGGACAATATGCATCTGATAGTGATCGAGAAGCACTTAAAAATGCCTTTTATGAGTATGTTCCATATTTATATTTTTTATAATTTTTCTGAAATAATAATCTTCAGACAAAAATCAACCAAACAATTACAACTTACTGCCCAAGAATTAGAATTTCTTTTGCATGATAAATATTATGATCTTCAAAACACTGGAAAATGTTATACAAGAAAGCAAAAGGAACAATCAATTTCTTCAAAACATAAAGCAAGCCCAAGTTTAACATTAACAAAAGCATTTACACATACAAAGTTATCCAATGTCCAAAAACAATACTATCAAAATGATCAAAATCCAAATTTAAATAAAAAAGAAGAAAAAGAAATGGAAGATCGGGCATGGCTTCCTGTTCGTATGCCAAATCAATTCACTTATACTGTATGTTTTTCTTCTTAAGACTCTTAATGTTTTATATTTTGGGATTTAATTAAAAAGAAGTATAAACCTTTAAATTAAAAAAAATTATGTATTTTTAATTAAAATTCAAGTCAAAATCTTTAATAAATTCTTCTGTTTTATTCCCTTAAAAACACGTATTTTTATAGGGGGGCATTTTAACCAATTCGCCATTCCAAGGTTTATTACATTCTGCAATTCGGCATGGAAGTGAATGGTCACGATTTATTGGACAAGGAACACCATATTCAAATTCTTGGTTTACAAATAAAGCAAATGAAATCGAAAATGAATCCGATATTTATAAAAAGGGTCAATTACAAAAAGATTTCGAAGTTGAATATATGATTTTAAAATTTGCTCAAATGTTTGGTAAATTCATTTTAAGTAAAAAACAAAAATCCTAAATTCATTTTTTTAGAATTTATTGCAAAACAAAAATCCATTTATAAATTTATTTGCAAAAATGTTAATTATTCACAATATTTGGGTGAAGGCGCAAATTCAAATGGCAAAGTTCAAGTATATTTTCGAGTTAAAAATCGTTTTGGAAAAGATGAAATTATGGTTATTGCATTATCCGATGAACCATTTATTCCACAACTTGAATTTGATGATCCAAGAAAAATTCGTTCAATTATCACTGTATACTTTCGTGATATTGGAGATTTAAATAATGGGATTGTTATTTCAAAAGAATTTTAAACTTTTAGTAAAATCAAAGGAATCAAAAAAAGTATTATTTTTTACGTCTTCTTTATTTCCTTGTTAGTCCGGGATACTTCTATTGTCAACACCAATATTCTTATGGCTCCAAACGTTTTACTTAAAATTTGTAAATGCATTGTTTTATAATAAAATAATTTTCTGCGAACAAAGTCCAAAAAAAAACAAACAGTTTTCAGTTAATAAAAATGATCGAAGAAGAAATTGAACCATATCTTTTTTCAGTTTCTTCTTCGAACTGATTTAACACTTTTAAACAGGGGTTGTTCTTGATGGATCATTCGAAGACTTTTGAGAAGACTGTAACAAGGCATTCTTGTTTTTCTTGGGAAGCAAATATATCTTGGAAAGTTTTAAATCTAAAATTTTGAGATTAACATGCATACAAATTAAACTATAATAATTTTACTTTCAAAGTCTTCTTTTGAATCATCATCAATTGTGACTTTTTGTGGTGGACAAAGATTTTCTTGAGGGGGTTTGAGGATAAATTACTTTTGGTAGATCTTGTTTTTCTTCTTCAGGGGCTGTGGAAAAGAAACTTGTTGATTTTCCCGAGTATCAGCTTCTTGTTCATGTCGATTTTTTCGACGAGCAATAGATTCTTCACGTTCTCGAGGGCGTTGTGGTTCTTTCATATTAACAACAACAGCACCTTTTGGTTTTTTTGTAGCCGTTGTTGGTATCCCTTTTTCAGGACGTCTTTTATAGCGATTTGAAAGATATTGCTTTTAGTCTGAGGTGGAATTTTTTTTGGTTTTCCCATGCTGTGCAATTTTACAAGAAATCGTTGTACAATTTTTATTGGTTCTGCAGGTCAAAAAAAGATAGGGTTATGCCGAAAATTTCCTTTATTTCTTTTTTATATAAAAAAATGTATTCCGTTTTTTACAACGACCTATGTTGATGATCTTTGGTGTATTAGAAGGACTATCTTTTTTTTGAAGTCTAATTTTTCTTTTTCTTCTTTTTAGTGGCATATGCAAAAAAAGCAACTTCAAAAAAAGTATTGAGAATTTACGACTTTTATCTCGCAGAGTCTGTTGTCTTTTTGCAAACAGAAATTTTATTACTGCAAAATATTCAAGTGTGTAGTAAATGGCCAGAAACACAGTTATTGTGGGTCGGTAACCTGGTATTGCAAAATTGAATAGTTTATTTTAGCTGTAGAAAACAAAAAAGCAATGGTACCTAAAATTTATAGCTATTTTTGGATTTTTTGAAACAAAAAATTAGTCTTTGATGTATTTTATAAAAAATGACAGCAACTTACATTGATAACATAAAAGAATTTTTTTTATTAAAATACACATTGAAAGCATAAAAAACCAATTGAAAACGAACCTTTAAAAAATTTTTATTTTGCTAAAATTTTTCGTCTAAAAAATATAACATTTAAACTATTTGAAATACATTTAATATTTGCCTTTTTTACAATAAATTTCCATTTAAACATTGCAGAAATTTGTTAAAATTATAAAAAACATAGAATATAGACTATTTTATTTAAAAATTAAAGCAACCTTCATTGAATGGTTCAACTGATAAATATAAACTCATTTTAACAATTTTAATTTTACAAAAACCTTCATACATGTGACATATATCAGAAGCAATTAAACGATGATTACCATTTTGAGCACATTAAAACATTGTTGTTTTTATTTTTAAAAAGACTCCTAATTAAACTACAGTAACAAAATAACAAAAAGCTAAAAGCAGTAAAAGTACAAATAATTTAATAAAAAAAAACTTATTTTTGGCGCGAAATTTATATTTTTTCAATGATTAAATTTTTAACTTTTTTTACAAAATATACGCTTTGTACATATTTTTTATGCTTTAAATCGGATATTTGTTTTATTTCACATATATTTATTTAATTTTGTGAAGATACCTTTTTATTTGATAATATAGATTGTAAAAATGATGACAATTAAATTTTCCAATAAATAATATAATTGCACATCCTGAAAAGGTTAAACCGCACGCAAAATACTTTTATATCATTAATATCATGTAAAATTAAATAAATATATGTGAAATAAAACAAATATCCGATTTAAAGCATAGAAAATATGTACAAAGCGTATATTTTGTAAAAAAAGTTAAAAATTTAATCATTGAAAAAATATAAATTTCGCGCCAAAAAAAGACACACATTTTGCCAAAAGGGACCATAAAAAAAACCGTTCGATTTGATGTGTATTTGAAGTGAGCTATTTGTTGATGTGCCATTAGTTGTTGTTGAAGCATTATCATTTGCATCAATAAGTGATATCTCCATCAGAAGTTCTTTGAACATGCCATCTTATGATCTTCCGAGAAATTCGTATCCAATGTCTAACTGGTTGATAAATGGAACACTGAATTGCTAATATTTTATTTAAAGCAATAAAAAATATTTAAAAACCCTGTTTTTGTTATTTTGTTTTACAAAGTTTCACATATTTTTCAATGTTTTAATTTCAAAGATACTTTCTGCTTTCATTAAGTATTACTTTCTCTACTTAAAAAAAATTTCAGCTTTCCATTAGGAAAAAAAAAGAATTTCCAAAAAAAAGTTCTACAGGCATGTTTTTGCATTTAACAAAATAGTTGGGAAAAAAATTGGTCAAACTTGTTTTTCATATCTGACTTAAAGGCATGTGTTGCGACTCATACGAAAAGCTGCCAGGTTTTATCAGGGAAAAGCGAGCGAAATTCAAAAAATTCGTTGGAGCAAAAAAAATTTTCAACGTATTTTTTGAATTTCGCGCGCTTTTCCCTGATAAAACCTGGCAGCATTTCGTATGAATTGCAACACATTCCTTTAATATTTCATTTAACGCCACGGTGAGCTGAGCTGTCCAGTGACACACTGTTCCCCCGCTGCGGTAAATTCCTTTTTTTGTATGTAAAAACACTAAAAAAAAGTGTTCCCCACTGGACAGCTTGCAGTGAGTTCCGTATCCCGATCACTTGGACCAAAGCCCCTAAAGGAAAGCACTTGAATGGCACTTGAGTGGTTTTGAAGTGCTTTTGTTTTGCCGAACCTTTTGCCCAACCCAAAAACGAAAAACTTAAGTAAAAAAAGTTTATAAAACTACAGTAAAATAATAAAAAAGTATAAACAGTAAAAGTATAAATAAATAAAAAAACTTAAGGAAATTGGAATCTATTTCGTGCCATCATCTGTTGCCATTGAAATTGAGCAATTTGTTGTTGTTGTTGTTGAATGATTAACATTTGAATTTGAGGATTCATAAAAATTTGTTGCTGTTGAGCTTCAAAGAAAGGATTTTGTAATAAATTTGGATTGACAAAATTTTGATTTTGAAGTTGTGGTCGTATTGGAGGATTTTGTTGAAGTCGAGGACGAAATGGAGGAATTATTGGAAGAGGCATTTGTACTGCTGCAATAACTGCTTCATCATAATAATCCGGTGTTGTATTGAATGCTTGATGTTCAGCATACTTCTTTAAATCATCCATTGGAATATTTCCTTGAACTTCAAGTTGAAAAGCAAATTCATACTTCTTGTCGATGATTCTTCTTTCACAATCCACATATTTATTCTTTCGAAATGGAAGTTCTGTTGCATTACGACTTTTATCTCATTCAATAAATGTTGCCGCCCATTGTGTCCTTAGAATATTATCTGCGAAAAATGAAAGGTATTTTTTTCGCTGCAAAATATTCAAGTGCTTATACAAAAATGCAACCTCTGTTATCTAATTCCTTAAACACACTAAAAACATACGCCGGTATTTTTTGTACATTCAAAAAAGCAAATTTTAGCAACTTCCTTTCCGTTTATTCTCTTCATTACGCTATTCCATTTATGACGAGATAAAATTAAGGCTGTGTGTCACAAAAAGTGCTTTTATTCTTAATTGAACATATTGTGGGACCGCCTTAAAAAACAAAAAAAATAGCGGGAAAACGCGCATATAAAAAGAGTCGAGTTTTCACTTAAATCATTCATAATTTTATCAACTTCTTTTTCGTCTCATAATTTTTTAATTTTTTATAAATTTTTAATTAATAATTTTTTTTCGGTAGGTTTTTAAGCCTACAAAAATCTCTCTTTTTTTAGCCATGTCCTTCGACGCAAGCTCTATGAATTTCTTCAAAGCTGCATACAAGTGCCTGTTAAAGCCAGCTTTAAGAATTGAGGTTGATGAAGAACGTTTTGAACAAGTACTTCAAGGTAAGCTTGCAGCATATGAAAAAACCTTTTTTGATTTTTTTTGTCGACATTTTGGTGTTCAACGTTCATCAAAATCATATCCTGGTCACATTTGCCATTGAAAGTATTTTTGCTTTTACTTTCTCTTTTGTTTTATCAGTTTGATTCTGTAGTCATTATGACGTAATGGTTTTTTTTTTGACACCGGTTTTTTTTCGTAAAAGTAAAATTTCTTTTTTATTTTGGATTTATTAAAACTTTTGTTAAAGGTTTCTTAGTCTTTGCATGTTTTGTACATTCATAAAAGCAAATTTTAGCAACTTCCTTTCCGTCTATTTTCTTCATTACGGTAGGTTTTTAAATTTTCTTAATGAGATCCTCTACACTTTTTTTAAGCCGTGTTCTTCGAAGACAACGCCAACAATTTAACTACCATTGCCTTCGCTTTTATAATCATCACATCATGTAATGTTTTTTTAGCCGGATGTGTTCCATGCCTTTTGGCTAAAGCTTGCTCCTACCGCTCTTTTAGAAATTATCATGGTCAACCAGATGTATCAATTATTCAGGTTGTTTAAAATCTATCAGCTATATTGTTTCAAATTTTGTCAAACATTTATTTTTTTAAATAAACTTTCTCTTTTCTTGTATTTGCATGTTTTTCCCCATATTACTTGATTTTCAATCTCTCGATTTTTTACTTTATAGATTTCAAACGGCCTCCTTTTAGTTTCATTAGACTTTTCTTTTTTTTTGCTTCAAAATGAAACAGGCAAGTTAATTTAAATTAATTAATCTTCATAAAAATACTACATAGCAAAATTTAGGCATTAAGTTGTATGATGTTAATTGCATGTGTTTTGGCTGCAAACCCTCAACAATATAAAGATGGTCCAATATTTTATGATATAAACGATGGTAAAATGTGGACTGCTCCCGATCGAACAACACCCCCTCCAACAACGACTACCGCTACCCCTGCCCCTGGTCCTGATCCTGGAAATGCAAGTGCTGCTGTAAATTCTAATCCAAATGCAAGTGCTGCCATTAACAATTCTCACACATTTATTGTTAATATAAATATAACCTCCGGTAATATGGTTATATTTTCCTTAATTGTACTTTTCTTTTTGGTTATTTTATGTGGTATTGGTGCTTTCATTTTTGGTAAATGTGTTCAGTAATGCTGGTAACAGTGTTCGTCCCCGTATGATTTATGATGATGATGAATGAAGATGCCCTCCTTTTCGTATTTTCTCTTCTTTTATATTTGCATGTTTTCATATTTGTAATTTTATCATAAACGATTTTTAAAACTTTGTCAAAAATGTGGATGTGAGGTTGAATTAATCGGGTTACTGAACCTATGAAATATCTTTATGTTATCTTAAAAATTTGTTATATCTGTGTTAAAAAAATTTGTATCAAAAAATGAATCGGCCTAAAAAATTTAAGACACTGTCGTTTTTTAAGCTAAATTAATTTTTCATTCGTCTTTAAAAAATCAATTTTTGCGCTTTAATTTTTGTATTATAATAGATTATAATAGATTCTAATTTTAAAATATTTCTGGACGCATTTTTTCCAATGATTAATAAGCACATAGGTTTTTAAATTTAAACCGGATCTGAAAACAGATTTATATATTTACTATTCTAAAAAAAGGGAAATTGATTTATAACAATTTTTTCGTACATTTAAAACTGTATTTTTATTTTACGTTATAGATTTGACAAAATGCTTCTTGCATTTAATGAAAATCAAAGGTCCAACTATCAGAGCCATTTCAGGTACTATTTTCGATTTTAAAGTTCATGCATGAACAATCAAAAATTAAAAACTTATTTTCTAAATATTTCAACAGAAAAGCTCTGATAGTTGGATGTTAGATTTTTAAAAAATGACAAAATGCTTCAAGCATTTAATGAAATTTGAAGATCCAACTATCAGAGCCATTTCAAGTTATATCTCTTCCTTCTCTTTTGTGCCATCAAAGAACGGCACTCAACGCTTTTTGAAAACTTTAACTCCCAAAAAAAAGAAAAGCATGCGCAAGAAAAATAATTTGGGATTAAAAACAGAACGAAAAAAAATAGAGCCATTTGAAATTCGAAAGAATGATTTACAACATTCCACGGAAAAAAAATAAACAAAGTTAAAAATAAATTATGGGATAATTTACAGCCAATAAATAAAATTCAATAATTTTACACAAATGTCACAAATAATATTCTTATGACTCCAAACGTTTTACTTAAAATTTGTAAATGCATTGTTTTATAATAAAATAATTTTCTGCGAACAAAGTCCAAAAAAAAACAAACAGTTTTCAGTTAATAAAATGATCGAAGAAGAAATTGATCATTTTTAAAAACTGTGTTTACTTGATATTATACAGAGATAAAACTGATAAAGGCTTTTCTGAGCATAAAAGTAAAAACACAAGCATAAAAGTAAAAACACAGTAAACGTTGCAACTGTAAAAAAACGATCGACATAGAAAGAAAAACGTTGGACTTTCAAAAAAATACAACAAAACTTTTTCAAAAAACTGTGGTAAAAACTTTTGTAGCTTTCGTGTTAAGATTTTTTTTGTGAGACAACAATTTGGAAAAAAAAAAAAAGTTGTGTGAAGAAAAATCTTTCATTTCTCACTTTTTAAAACGCGGCAAACGATGAATAACAATGAAAGCTCTCCAAATGGAGAAAAACATCCATTTTTAAATTCTTCTGAAACCTTGGATTTACAAAAGCTTGCAGAGTTTTTAAAGAATTGTGACAATGATTGTTGTATTGTTCGATTATGGCATCCAAAAGTTGTTCAACGTTCATATGGAAAAGAAAAGCGGTAAGCAAATATTTTTTCTTTTTTGACTTTAAAAAATTTTATATCTTTTTTCTTATTAGATTTTTTTGTCCACCTCCAACAATTGCATTATTTGGACATGGATGGAGTTTAAATAAGACTAAAATATCTTTAAATATATCAAATTATCGACAACAACTACACAATGCTTACACAACAAATGATCCACCTCCATCTATGGAAGAAGAAAAACGTCTGCGTGAATTATTAAGTCAAATTCCTGCTTTACCTCTGAGATTAAATCTTAATGTTGGAATTAATGATGGCACAACTCCATTTATTGTTACCATTCAAGTTTGTTTCTTTCTTTTTTTGTATCACATTTGTATTATTATTGGCATATTTTTAGGATAAAGTAATGGCAAGAAGTCTTTTTATAAGTAGTGTTGATCGACGACGATATTTTAAACTTGGATGTGAAATTTCTGAATATCTTGGACCTACAACATTATATCCAGCTCGATTTATTGGAA
The DNA here is from genome assembly GCA_963922195.1 of Panagrolaimus sp. PS1159. Taxonomy (NCBI): domain Eukaryota; kingdom Metazoa; phylum Nematoda; class Chromadorea; order Rhabditida; family Panagrolaimidae; genus Panagrolaimus; species Panagrolaimus sp. PS1159. Next base: position 1,832,028 of record CAWUHW010000012.1, on the reverse strand, counting down.
AATTTGAATCTTCTGAAATTCGTGTCGTTAGTAAACCACCAAAAAAGCAAAATGTTCGAGCTGCTGATTCTTCATATATTTGTTTAAAATCTGGTATGCAAGTTGCTTTATTTAATCGGGCTCGATCACAAGGTATTTCAACACGGTATCTACATGTTGAAGAACCAAATTTTATTGCAAGTTTGGACCATTGGAGTTCATTTTATATTTATGCAGGTTGGGAATTTTTTTGATATTCAAAATTTAATAGCTTTTATTTTTAGTAAATACTGATGAAAATTCATATTCAGATAACACTTTTATTAGCCGACAAGGTGTTATTTATTATAATCATGTTGTACGATTGGTTGACGTTTTGACAGGTTTGTTTTATTTAAGGCTTTCTGGATATGGTATCATATAAGAGGGTCTTGATACAACTCTGTATGACGCTTCACCAAAAAATCAATGGGAAATTGCAATATTTGAATGACGTCAAATCTGAAAAGCTCCTATATCATTTTCTTTATGTTAAAAATACACATGTATTTTTCTAGGAATTTCTTCACCAAATTTAATTCTTCGAAGAGTTGAAAAGAATCTTATTCAAGTTGCCCCTGAACAAATGAATGAACCAGTTGCAATGCTTCAACGTGTTGCATTTCAATTTTGTGATACTGCAAGTACTTACTTTGGTTTATCTGGAACTTCAATCGTTCAATTTCAAGTAATATTTATTTAATAATCTTATATTTTATTATCATTTTATTATAGGTACCAGTTTTGAGTCATCAAGCTCATGAAAGTCGTGATTGTGTTTCATGGTCAATAACAAATTGTGAATTGATTGAATTTAAATTTTTTGAAGTTATGGGACCTACGAGTCAACCAGTTTCACCAATTCCATTCATAAAAACTGCTCAACTTGAAGGTGTACAAGAGCATAATGCTATTATTGAATTTTCTGGTACAAATCTTGGTCCACATCTTTCTGTTTATTTTGGTCTTTTTTCAAGTACTGTCATTTCTGCGTAAGTTTCTTTATATCTTTTTAACCTTTTATTTCTCTCTCTCTTTTCTTTTTCAGTAATTCTTCAAATATTCGATGCCATGTTCCAACTGTTTTGGAAGTTACACAAAATTGTGATATGGAAATTCATACAACCACAAATAATGGTTCATATCAATTTCCTATTAGTCTTATTCGAAAAGATGGTGTTGTTTATCCTACAGATATTGAATTTTTGTATAGCAGTTATTCAGCAGGTGAAATTGGAAAAATTGTATATAAAAGTTCTGTAAAATTTCTTGATGATCCTGATGAAGATGAAGAAAATGTTAGTCAACAATTGGAAGCAACATTAACTGAAGATGAAGGAGAAGCTGAAGAAGTGGAATAAATAAGTTTTATTATTACTATTAATTTATATTACTTTTTGTTTTAAATTATTGTTAATTGAATAATTACATAAAATTTATATTCAAAATTTTGAGCAACACATTTTCTGTGTTCTTTTTATTTGCATCAGCTAAAATCAATATTTTTATGATAAGAAACTGAAAAAAGTGGTCGTTTTTTGATTTTGTTTGTTTTAACTTTGTTTTTATTGTTTAAAATGGAATATAAATTTCCAAAAGATTTTAAATTTGGAACTGCAACAAGCGCATTTCAAATTGAAGGTGCTTCAGATTCTGATGGTATATTTATAAAATATAGAAATTTAAAATAAGTTTTTTATTTAGGAAAAGGTCCATCAATCTGGGATATTTATACTCATAAAAAAGGGAATATAAAAAATGACGAAATTGCAGATATAAGTTGCAATTCGTATAATTTTTGGAAAATGGATATACAAATGTTAAAAGAAATTGGTGTTAATTTTTATCGATTTTCAATTTCTTGGCCTAGAATTTTTCCAGATGGCACAGAAAAAAGCTTAAATTTAAAGGGCGTTAAATTTTATGATGATTTTATTAATAAATTGATTGAAGAAGGAATTGAACCGATTGTAAGTGGTTTTTTAAACAAAATTTTGGTTTAATCTTTTATAATAAAAAAAAAGAGTAAAGAATACTTTTTTGAACTTTTTATTATTTTTTTAGGTAACAATATTTCATTGGGATTTGCCCCAGGCATTACAAGATTTGGGAGGATTTTTGGATTCTGAAATTTCAGAACATTTTAAAGTTTATTCAAATTTTCTTTTTTCACATTTTGGAAATCGTGTTAAAACTTGGATAACTTTAAATGAGCCATTATCCGTTGCACAATATGGACACTGCGGGCAACGAGAAAAACATGCGCCTGGAAATTTTTCAGATAATTGTGAATGGACGATGTATTTATGTGCACATCGATTATTACAATGCCATTTAAAAGCTGCAAAATTATATAATGAAAAATATCGAAAAATACAAAATGGTAAAATTTAATATACTTTAAAAAGCATTTATTTTAAATTTTAAGGAAAAATTGGTATAACACTTTCGGGATGTTGGTATTTTCCAAAGAATCCTGAAAATTCTGAAGATGAAGAAGCCTCTGAAAGTGCATTCCAATTTTCATGGGGTTGGTTTGCAAATCCAATATTCTCTGAAAATGGAGATTATCCAAAAATTATGAAAGATCGAATAAAAGAAATTTCAATCAAATTTCAAAAACGTGTTAAATCAAGACTTCCCAAATTTACAGATGAAGAAATTAACGATTTAAAAAGTAATAAAATTTAATAAAATTTTTGTTTGTAAAAATGTTTTTAAGATTCCACAGATTTTCTTGGAATTAATTATTATTTTTCCCTTCGAGTTTGCAATCGAAAAACTGAAAATTCTGATCATTTAAAAAATTATACAAGAATGACCGACGTTGGAGTAATTTTGGATTATAATCCTTCATGGGAAATGTAATAGAATTAAAACAATAATCAATATTTAAAATATATTATTTTAGAATAAATGGTCCAAATAAATGGTTGAGTAATGTCCCGAAAGGATTACGAAATTTATTAAAAAAATTATCAAAAGAATATAAAAATATTCCAATTTTGATTACAGAAAATGGTGCAATGGATTCTGAAGGCGAAGGTTTGAATGATGAAACAAGAATTAAATATTTATCCGAGCATTTAGCTGAAATTAGTAAAGGTAAAAAATAAAAGTTTAAACAGGATTAATTTTTAAGATTTTTAGCAATAAATAAAAATGGAATAAATATTTTTGGATATACAGTTTGGTCTTTAATGGATAATTTTGAATGGAGCGAAGGTTATGAAACAAAATTTGGACTTTTTCATGTCGATTTTAATTCTGATAAAAAAACAAGGACACCAAAAAAATCTGTTGAATTTTATTCAAATTTAATTAAAACTAAATGTTTGCGGTTTTAAATTTGTAAATGTTTGGATTTTTTAATGAATAATGTAATTATTTTTAATAAGTAATAAAACTGACAAGAAATTATAAATGTATTTAATTATCAGAATCATAGTAACTCCACTATGTATCCAAAATAAATACAAATCAATAAAGCGAAAAGCAAAAAGTGTTATGCAAATTCAAGTAATAAAAAACATCCGACATAAAAAACAAACAACTTTCATAAACATTTGAAAAATGCCACAAAAAAGAATTGGTGGAAGAAAGAAAGGAGGTAAGATTTCATTTCTTTTAAAAAAGTTTTTGTTCATATTAATAGTCTATTTTTAGCTGGAAGTGGAAAAAAGCGAACGGGAAGCGGCAAAAAAGTTAAAGGTTCAAAACCAAAGAAAACAAAGCATTCGACTAAAAATAAAAAAGTAAGTTATTTCTATTTTTTTAAACTATAATAATAATTGTGGTTTTTAATAGGGATATCCAAAACAAAGAAATGAAAATATTAAAGAAAGTGGAGAAAATGGAATTGAAAAGCGTGAAATAGTTGGAAATTTTGGTGATGAATTCAAAGGTGGAATTTCTGGTGAAACTTCAAAAGGTCAGACTTTTTCAGGATTTTTTGCTCGTTTTTGCATTGATATAGGATAGGTTTTTGTTTAAAAAATGATTTTTAATATTTGCTGTTTTTTTAAAATGCTTAATTTTTAGAAAATGTTCAATCAATAAATCCAACTTCACCACCGCCGCCAGGTATGTCCTTTCCCGAAAACGTTAAAAATTATATCCAAAACATTTTTAGCAATCAATGCAAAAACCAATACTCAATCACATGAAAATAATAATAATCCAATTCTGCCGCCACCACTTCCAATAAATGCTGCTGCAGAAGCTATAATAATAAAATCAAAACGAATAAAAGATCCATCAATGATTGCATCGAAAATTCAAAATCAAGGAATTGCTGCTTCTCGAAGTTTACAATGTTCTGCATTAATTTCACCGGAATCGTTTATGGTAATTACTTTTTTTATATAAACTTAATAAACTGGATTTTCTTTTTTAAGATGAATCGATTTGGTGCAACATTTATTCCACCACAAAATTTTCAATCTACAAGTGGTGAAACTGGAAAAGCATCAACCGATGAATCAGATACTGCTTCAACGAGTGGAGATGATGAAGATTAACTCTTTCTTTAATATTATGTATGCTTTTTGAATTTTAAACTAGTATGTTTGTTTTTTGATGTAATATATGAAAGCTTTAAAGCATTTTTGTTTCTATAAAAGTGCATTCCATTTTTGTTAAACATTACTCATAATTAATCGACCTTTGCACACATTAAAGACAAAAAAATTCTCTTGAAAGGTAATAACTTTAACAGCTCACTTTTTTACTTCCTTCTCTTTTTCGTTTAGTCTTTCATCTAATATTTTTTTATCTTCCTGAAAAAGCTATAGAGCCTTTTTTTAGAATTCCTTTCATGGAACCGAAATTTAAGTCAGAAAAAGAGAAGAACATTGTGTAATTAAAATTTATGTATTTTTTGCTATCACTGATAATAAAAAATAAAACCCATTAAAAGACTTATAACACCTTTGATGTTTTTTTTATTGTTGCTTTGTCTGAACTCAATTGACAGAGAGAATTTTTTGAGGAAAAAAGTCTGATGAAAAAATGAGGATATTAAAAGTACTTTTGGCAGCGGTTTTAATTCAAACTGTATTTTCATTAGAATGTATTACGGGTTCATTGGGGCAACATAAACTTCAAATTGGATATCAGCCAATTACGGTTGAACAATGTGATACGAATGTTACTTCATGCTTTTCATTTTATTATAATGATGGAACACATTTTACATATGAACTTGGATGTGATATTAGTGGATTATGTTTAACTTCAAATGGTTGTTCTTTAACTGCAGATCCTGGAAGGCGATGTTGTTGTGATTCGTCGTCATGTGTTCATCAAAATGCTACAGTAAGTTTGCAAAAAAAAATTTTAATTAGAGATGGAGGTAGTGGTCAGGGTTCTACAAAATCGAAATTTTGAAATTATTTTTTAGACTAAAAATGAAATACTGTAATTTCAATTTCGGTATTTCCTAATTTTCGAAGTCGAACAATTAACTTAAATTAATGAAAAAACGTTTCATAACAATGCCTTTTAAAGGGACTAGAGGATTTGATATATTTTTAGTTTTGAAGTTTTTTCTTGAAATGGCATGAACCTGACAATCAGGGTCTTTTTCTAAAATTCTTTTGCCCGATTGTCAGGTTCATGACATTTTTAAAAAACGCTAAAAATTTAAAATATATATAACCGTTCGCCCCTTTTAAAACAAAAAAATTTGACTTCTACTTTTCATATTTTTTCAGCAACCATTAACATTTTCACTTCCATCTGATTTTGCATTTTCAACTGCAACTGCCGCATATCAAATTGAAGGTGGTGCATTTGCAGATGGAAAAGGTCCATCAATTTGGGATATTTATACTCGAAAACCAAATAAAATTCGTAATAATGATACTGGTGATATTGCATGTGATTCATATAATCAATGGGAGACCGATATTCAAAATATTAAAGATTTACATATAAATGAATATCGATTCTCAATTTCATGGACTCGAGTTCTTCCATATGGAACAATTGATGTAGTCAATCAAAAAGGCGTGAACTATTATAATAAAATTTTGGATGCATTAAATTCTGCAAATATTAATCCAGTGGTAAGTTAAAAAAAAGTAAAAAACTGTAAAATTTACATTTTAAATTAAAAAATATTTGTTAAAATCCATGAATGAAATTTTAGGTAACAATTTTTCATTGGGATTTACCACAAGCTTTTCAAGAACGTGGTGGATTTCTTAATCCGGATATCATAGAACTCTATGGAAATTATTCAAGATTTTTATTTCAAACTTTTGGAAGTAAAGTACAAAAATGGGTTACAATAAATGAGCCATTATCAATTGTAAAATATGAATATTGCGGGGAAGCTGTTATTCATGCTCCTGGAGAATTTAAAGAACATTGTGATTGGATGGTTTATCAAGCAGGACATAATATTTTATTATGCCATTCAAAAGCTGCAGAAATTTATAACAATGAATTTCGGGCGACACAAAATGGTTAGTTTTGAAAAAAAAGCTATAAAAAACTGTTGCGCATCAAAATTCTGCGAAATCGAAATATCGAAATTGCCGAAATAATTTTTTCAATCCAAAATCAAAAAATTAAATTTTTTTTCTGCCGAAATATCGAAATTATTTTTTCGTATATTTTTTATGCAATTCTAAAAAACAAAAACTCAAAAAAATCTGTTTCTCAACGCTAAAAATTTTTAGGCCAAATTGGTATAACCATTTCTGGAACATGGATGTTCCCAGAATCTGCTTCAAAGGATGACGCAGATGCCTGTGAACGTGGATATCAATTTGATTGGGGTTGGTGGGCGAATCCTGTCTTTAATGGTGATTATCCACAAGTTATGAAAGATCGAATAAATGATTCTTCAATAAATTTTCAAAAACGATTTGTTTCAAGGCTTCCAGAATTTACTGAAGAACAAAAGAAAGCATTAAAAGGTAAAAAATTAAATTTTATAATAAAAATAGGAAGAATTGTATTTTTAGGATCTGCGGATTTTTTGGGTGTAAATTATTATCGATCTTTAAAAGCAAGGAATAGAAATTCAGATGAATATACATGGTTCAGCGGATACAAACTTGCATTGGATTCTGGAATTGTAACGGATTATGACCCAAATTGGGAAATGTAAGAATTTTCTTTAAAGGGACAGTTTGATACATTTTTCATTTCTAACACGTTTTTTTTCGAAACGGCATGAACCTGATGATCAGGGGTTTTTTTCTATTGTTTTTTTTGCATGATTGTCAGGCTCATTCAGTTTCAAAAGAGTCGTTAAAATAAAAAAAAACGTATCAAATCATCTGCTCCCTTTAATCAACCATTTTTATAAAAATTTTTTTAGCATCTCATGGATATCTGTTGTTCCACAAGGGCTTCGAAGTTTACTTAATAAATTTAAAACTGAATATGGAAATAAACCAATTTTAATAACAGAAAATGGAATAATGGATACTGAAAATGATATTGGATTTCAAGATAATACTCGAATTCGATATCTTCGTGGACATTTAGCTGCAATCTCTCAAGCAATAAATGAAGATGGAGTTAATGTTGTTGGATATACACTTTGGTCATTAATGGACAACTTTGAATGGACAGATGGATATTCAACAAAATTTGGAATTTATAGTGTTGACTTTAATTCACCAAATCGAACTCGAGTTGCTAAAGCATCAGCAACATTTTATAAAAATATTATTAATTCAAAAATTGTTCCAGGTTTTTCAACTGTTGGAGATGAATAAAAAAACATTCAATAAAATTTATTAAAGATTTAAAATAAAATTTTAAAAGAACGATAAATTAGTTTTTTTAAATATACAAATTTTTTTGAAAAAAATTTAATTATTATTGATTTCTTTCAATGACTACTGTACTTCCAACAGAAATATCAGTTTCATTTTCAGTTAATCTCTTTAAATAAACTCCAAATGTAATCTAAAATATTTTAAAAATTAATAATTTCAAAAAAATTACAATTTACTTTATCCCCGCATCTTGCATCCCTTAAAGCCAATAAAACTTTTGGATCTTTTTCTCCGCTTTCTTGATCAATTGAAATCATTTGACATCTCGTACATTTTCCTGTAATCTCAAATGGAATTCCAGCAATATAAATTTTTGAAAAATTATCTTCTTCAAATGGAATATTTGTAAATGTTTCAACAATAAAATTTGGACGAAATCTTTTTGCAACATCTTTTGCAGATAGATTTACAGCAGATGCAATCGCTTTCACTGATGCCCAAGTAATCAATAAATAATCAGCTTCATTTGTGAAGGTTGAATTTTGTTGTGATGTTGAAGATTTTATATCATTGATTAAAGGATTAACACAAGTTTCAGGTAAAAGTCTTAAAATTTTTGAAGTTTGTGGAAATGTTGGATGTAAAGATATAAGCCATTTAGAAGCTTTTTCTCCACATGAAAATGCCATATAATTTGAAATGCAAACAGTTGTTAATTTTGCTTCTGTTTTTGTTGTTTTTGGATTTAAAGGTAGCTCAATTGGATTTTGAAATCCATTTCGATCCGATAATTGTAAAGTATTATTTTCAGTAACCTTAAAATAAATATTTTTAAATTAAATATTGTTAAATAAAAATTACAGTTGGAATAATATTGCATAAAGCTGGAAGCTTTTTTTGAGTTAAAATTATTCCATCTCCAGAAACGATAATCCATTGTCGATCAAGCCATAGCCCAGATTTTGTTAATTTCCATCTATAAAAATTTATATTCGTATTAGTTTAATTCATTTTATTAAAATTATTTTTTACAATTTTTTGAAATCTTTTAAAACAATTTACCTATTTGGTTTTGCAGCCGAACAAGATTTTATTGGATAAAAAAATAAATCTGTTAATTTTCCAACATTTTTCTTGTTTTGATTTAATTCATTTAAATTTAAATTAAGTTTTGTTAATAATTTCGTTGTTGAAATAAAACATGTTTCAATCATTGTTTTAAATGCTTCAAAATCCTTAAAATTAAATAATAATAACGTTAAAACCCATAGTTTGTAAAATTTACTTTAATTGTTGAAGTTCTTCCAAATGAAATTCGACAAGCACCCAATGGATTTCCATTTAAAAGGTCCATTTCATCACCGCATTTTTTTACAGCCTTAAATTCAGTTTTGTTGAAGAAAATGTTACGCAATTTTTTAAACTAACGCTAATATTATTGTTATTATTTTCAGATTTTAGTCCCAAATATTCATTACAAGCTCCTTGATTACAAAAACATCCCGTTCGAAGTTCAATTCCAAATAAGCTACACATTTTTTCAACCTAAAATTTTTTTTCTTTTTTTTTTAGTTTTTATTATTGCTTTTTAAATCTTGAACTTTCAACTGTAAGACATTTTTAAAATTGATTTTATTTTTTTTATAAAATATAAAAAACCCAAAACTAACTTCAACATATCCAATAAAACTTCCATCATCCCTTTTTAAATTAAATGTAACAATTGGTCCTTGATCTTTTATGGATTCTAAATTCCAACCATAAATAATTGCAATTGGAAAATTATTTGCATGTTTTGTTTCTTTCAAAAATTTAAATGCCATTTTTGCCAATGAAAATGTATGCTTTTGTATTTCTTTCATTCCACCTAATAAAATATTTTAATTAAAATATATTTTTTTTAAAAAACAAACCAAATCTTTGTAAATCTTTAAATCCATATCTTAAAAGATCAATTCCATGATAATTTGGAGTTCCAATTTCAAATCTAAAAATATAAATCTATTGCTATTTATTTTAAAATAAAATATTTACTTTTCTTCAAAATTTTCTTTTAAAATAAATTCACCCGTTTCTATATTATAAAAATTAACAGATCCACCAAAAAATCCTTTTGGACTAAATTTTTCCATTTTATCAGATTTTTTAATTAATAAAGCTCCAATTCCAGTTGGATAACCAAAAATTTTATAAAATGAAAGTGCAACAAAATCTGGAAAATAAAAATCTTTGAAATTTATTGGTGAAGTTCCACAAAGTGATGCGAGATCGGCACAAATTAATATATTTGGATTTGATTCTAAAATAACAAAATTCATTTAATTACTGAAATTTCTAAACTGTCAGTTTTTAAAAACTTGAAATCTACCTTTTAATTTTAAAATAATATTTTTATCATATTTTTTACCAGTAAAATTGCTCATTGCAGTAAAAATGAAGAGATCAAATGAATCGATATTTTTTTTCGATGTAATAGTTTCAAATGATTTAACCGTTGTTTTCCAATTCTTTAATTGATGCCGAATTCCATGAACCGATGTATGAGAATCATCACAAATAAGTAACTTCTTGTTATCCGCTATAAAAGGATTTTGCAATTGTAGTTTAAGCTTAATTTTCAGTTTAAAAGACAAAATATAAAAAATTCAAATTTAAATTTCAAAATACTGAAAAACTGTTCCTATTTTTTAACGAAATTTAGTTCAATTTAATTTTTTATTTACCTTTTTCATCAAAATTATTTGATACAATTTCTGCCATTAATTTTAAAGAATCTGATGTATTTTTTGTAAATATTACAGAATATTCTTCTGAATTTACACCAAAATGTGTTAAAATACTGAAAAATATGATTTTTATAATAACCTTTTAAAAATAACAAAATATTACCATTCTTTAACTTGTTTAATAATATCTAAAGTTGTTTCACCAGATTGATGTCGGCTGTGCGGATTTCCAAGTCGAAATACATCTTTCATTAAATTTTCAGAAATTTCTTTTATTTGAGCTTCTGATGGTAAGGTTGCTCCAGCATGATCCAAATATATTCGAGACATTTGTTCCATGTTTTAATAGTTAACGATTAAAATGATGGAAATAAATTAACCACAATTATTGACTTTCTTAAAAAAGAACAAAAAAAACGCATGTGCAATTATTTCTTTTTCTGTTTTTGATGATGTTTTTTATCAATCAGTCAAAAAGCGGAAAAATAATTATAGTTCATGTAATCAATAATAGTAGTTTATGTTCAATAAGAAATGTTAAAATATGAAGGTTGAATGTAAAATTACAATGGAATTAAAATTACATACACATTTTTTAACTGCAAGTTAGAATTCATGTATATCGAATATGTAGATGAAGTAAGAGCCTGTTTGAACATTTTCTCTCGTAAAAAAACATTATTTTTAGAAAGTTTTATAATGATTGAAAGCGATCCAACTTTTGGTATCCGATTACTGTAGCAAAAAATTCAAATTTTATAAATAAAGTAGATTTTTTGACTGCTATCACCTTGATTTTAATCATCATTCTTATTTTAGTTTTATTTCTTGTGTTCTTTTTTCGACAGCTCATTTTCGTTAATTTCAGCCGGAAAAGAAGAAATATTTTTCTCCGACTTTTGTTTTTCATCATGTTTCCTTTATTATTCCTTTTTGCATTTCGAAAACCCAATTTTTAAAATTTTATAATCCTAAAATATTTGTTTCAGATGTCAACAAAAAATAATAAAGATTCATTTATTGAACAAAGTTTTACCATCTCCGAAAATCAATATTACAATTTGAATTTAAATCAATACAAAAAATGTCCAATTTTAGTTCCTGTTCAATCTTATAACAAATCAAATAATAATAAATATTGTGGTAAAAAATTGCTGATGAAGTTCAAAAAAATCCAGCAATAAAAATTTTATGTTGAATAATTGGTAAAACAAAGTTACGGTAGTAACTGTTGCCCATTAAAAAAGTTGATTTGCCATGGATCAAAAGACTTTAAGTTATATTTAAAAATTTTACGAGGTACTGCAGCAACATATTTCATAGTATTTGATTATTATGAAGGAAAGGGAAAACTACAATCATGGAAAAAATCTTCTAAAACTTGTACTTTTACAACTTTTAATGAAGATAATGATGATTCGAAAAAACGATAGAAGAATGAAAGTACTTTAAATACCACCAATAAAAGCACCCTTTCTCTTCATATTGCAGCTTATGAAAATTCAAATGAAGCTGTTGCATCGAATTTATTTGATGATGAAAATTTTGTAGGATTAAAAAAAGAAAAACTTGGATCAATTAAAACTTCTAAACAATGCTTTACTGATCGTTTAATGGTTTAAAATCTCGAGTAATGTTGTAATTCATTTAATTTTTTACAGAATCCCTTTGAATTCCCAAGACAACAAAATGAAAATCAAAGAAATGAACCTGAAGGTATGCAGTTTAAAACATCTCAACGATTACTTGGTTCACAACCTTCAACAACATCTCAACAAGCTGGAAAAAATGGTGAACAAATGCTACATGATGCTGGTACAGCAGGTAGAAATTTTTTTCACTTCCGAAAAGCCCATGTGTGATAACGATTCTAAATTTAAAATTTTGAAGCTTTTAATTTAAAAGCATTTTTTTAATTTTAAAAAATAGTAATTTCAACAAAAATATTTTTGTTTCCTCTTTTGGCAAAATGTCTACAAATGTAAAATTTAAAACTGCAAAAATTTTGAAATTTTCTTGTTTTTTCAAATTTGTATTTGAAAGAAACTCGGATTTTACAATTTTAAATACTACTTTGTTTTACTTTTATCTGTGTAATTATGGCAGATCCAAAACCTGAACCAGAGCGTCCGGCTGTTCTTGGAAATACAGTTACAAGAGATCAACCGCCTGTGGTTATTGTTCTCGGAATGGCAGGTTCAGGAAAAAGTTCATTTGTTCAAGTAAGTTTTTATTATTTTTTAATTAATTATATATTTTCTGTTTACTTTTTAGGCTTTAACTGCACATCTTCACAAGGATCGAAATTTTCCATATGTTATTAATCTTGATCCTGCTGTTCGAAAGGTTATCTATCCTGCTAATATTGATATTCGAGATACTGTTGATTATAAAAAAGTTATGCATGATTATCAACTTGGTCCCAATGGGGCAATTATGACATGCCTCAATTTATGCTGTACACGACTTCAAGAGGTAATAATTGTTGCTTGGTTTTTTTTCTGATTTGTAATTTGTTGTTTGTTTCAGATGATTGGACTTGTTAAAAAACGTTCAACAGAATTTCCATGCTGTTTGATTGATGCTCCTGGACAAATTGAAGCTTTTACATGGTCAGCATCTGGTTCAATTATTACAGATTCTTTTGCTTCAACATTTCCTACTGTAATTGCATATGTTGTTGATTCAGCACGTTCAACAAATCCAACAACTTTTATGAGTAATATGCTTTATGCTTGTTCAATTTTGTATCGGATGAAGCTTCCCTTCTTCTTGGTTTTAAATAAGGTAAATTATTCCTTTTTATTTTATTACCATTTCTTTTTTATCATCTTTTAGTCTGACATTGTTGATCCAGCATTTTTGGAAAAATGGATGAAAGATTATGAAGAACTTGGTACATCAATTGAAGATGCTCGAGATGCATATATTAATAATCTTACACATTCACTTAGTTTAGTACTTGATGAATTTTATTCAACAATGACAACTGTAAAAGTTTCTTCTCGAACTTCAGAAGGTATGGAAGATGTTATGGCAGCAATTGAAAAATGTAAAGAAGAATATTTTGAAAAATATCAACCAGCCTTTAATGAATTGCTTAAAGAAAGATTAGAAAAAGATGTTCAAGGTGCGGCAGATATGTTGGATAAAGTTAATGTTAAAGAAAGAGAACCAAATATGGATGGAAAAGAAATTGAAATGGAAGATGAATAAAAAATGTTTGAGAGTTTGTTTTATATATTTTTTGTTGATTTTTGGAAATTTTTTATAAAAATTGTCTTTTTTCAAGAGTTTCGAATGTAGGAAAATATAAAATACAGTAGTTTTATGTGGCAGTCAAAATTGAGAACTTTTTTATATGTATGTTTATTTCAGGGAAATTTTATTTAAATCTTAAACAATAATTTTAGTTTTACAATCTGAAAACGGTCCCTTGTTAGCTTTGCAGTATATTATGCTTCAGGTTTTTCATTTTGATTGTCATCTAAAAAATTGAGTGTTACAACTTTTTTATATTATGAAAAGAAACTTACCACCACTTTTTTCTTCCAAATCTTCAGCAACTTGTGATCGTTTAAGTTTTCGTTTGCTAGGCTTTTTCTTTTTATTTCGGAAAGTTTTATCTAAAATTTTAAAATTACTATGCTTTTTAAAAACAAATTTGTAAAAATTTACCACGCTTTTTTCGTTCATCACTATTACTTTTTGGTTCTTCAGCTCCAATCCATGGAACTGGTAAAGGTTTACCATCATCTTTTCGAACAACAAGAATATCAGCAATTTCAGGACTTTTAAATCTTTCTAATGCAAATACCCACTAAAATATTTTGTTAGTAAAAAATAAGATTTGAAAAAATTTACTTTATCAAAAGCTTTTTTTATTTGCCCAAATTCAGATGCTCTTTCTTTCTTCAATTTTGAATATTCTTTTTTGCTTAATGGTTCAATTCTTGCCAACATTTGTTCTTCATCTGCTTCCATCCAATTTAATTCACCAGCTATTGCATGTATATAAGCACCTAAATTTTAAATTTGATTAATTAAATAATTATTTTCTTTTTTTTAAAACCATCTTGAATTTCTTGTTCAGCTTCAGCAGGCAATTCTTCCAAAATATTTCGAACAATTCCTTCATATGTGGGGTCCTAAAAATATAGTTAAAAGTCTTTTCCATAATAAAATAACAATTCTTACATCAGGAATAGGTCTTCGACGTAAAAATACTCGACCTTCTTCATCATGAATAATGATATCTTTCTTCTTTTTTGCAGAAACTTTCTTTTGTTTCTTCTTTTTTTCTTGACGTTTTTGATGAACTTTTGCAGGAAGAGGTTTTCGACGAGCTTTTTTTGCTTTCAATTTTCGAAGCTCTGCCATATCTTTTCGCTTTCGTTCAGTTTGATCATCAACAGTTGTATCCATGGTTGTTTCAGAAATTGTTGTTCGATCATGTCCAACATTTTGTCGTATAGATGTTGAAGAAGAATGTGAAGAAGAAGATGATATAGAAGAAGTTCGGCGACGGAATCGAAGCCAAGAAATCATATCTAAAAGTGAAGTTTCGTGATTTTCATACAAGTTTACTGTAGAAAGCAGTTTTTAAAAAAACAACTTTTTTCGACCAAGTAAAATACAATATCCTTTTGGGCAACAGTATCACTTTTTTAAAACAATATTATAAAATTATTTGAAAGCATCATTTTTTGCCATATCAAGAAAATAACAAACTTGCAAAGCGTTGACGTACACCCCGAACAGCAACAATCTTATTGCTTTGTTTATCATTCTTATTTGAAGCTTTATTAGGATTGATTAAATCTTGGGAAGCTTTAAAATGGGACACTTCTGACTCTGGTATTTTATCATTTTGTTGTTGTCTTGGAAATTCAAATGAATTCTGTAAATTTTAAGTTAAACACTAATCATTTAATATTTGCCTTGATTACTTGAATCAAAAAAGCAGGATTTGAAGAAATAATTTGTTTTTCTTTTTTCAAACATTTATCATTTTTATCACCAATAAAATCAGATTCAATTGGATTTTCATAAGTTGAAATATGGAATGAAAGGGTGCTGCTGTTGCTTGGATTTGAACCATTTTTCTTCCGTTGTTTTTTGATTTTTTCATATTCATTTTTAAAAATTGAAAAATTTGAAGTTCTTGAAAATTTATTCAATGATTGTAATTTTTTATTTTCTTCAAAATTATTAGATACTTAAAAACATATTCATAATATAATATTATTGCTGCAGTTTCAACGAAAAAACTTTTTAAAATTATATTTTACTTCTTTAATCTAGCGATTACCAGATTTTAATGTTGATAGAATTTATATTTTTTGGCTGCAGCTGCATTTTTTACTATAATAATTTTTGTCATTAAATGTTTTGCTTAAAGATTGAACATAAATTGAAGGTGGCTGATTAAAGTTTTGATTCAAATTGAAATTGTTGAGATGGTTTTCAATTGAAAAAGATTTCAGCTTAACCGAAAATTTGTTTTTTGTTGACATCTAAAATAAATCACATTTTTGAAAAATAGTTATCCATTTTGTAATAAAAATAAATAAATTTGCATTTTAAAACAATACTGTTTACCATTGGAAAATGTGAAAAAAAAGAAATAAAGAAAAAAGAAATAAGGGATTGAAAGAAAACGATCGAAAATATATTTAAATTTTTAAAAGAACAATCAAAGTGATAAAAACGAAAGCTTTGAATGAAAAAAATGCATGGACTGTTGTTTTTTAAAAGCTTGATTAACATTGATCAGATTTTTGGTGATATCTAAAAAAGAAAAGATTTTTTTATTCAATTATATTGCATTATTTTTTTTATTTCGTCGCTATTGTTTTGAATAGAGATGTGCAGAGACAATTTGCGACTTTAGGTTTTTTTGAAGCGATAATTCACCGTCACGTTTCTGCAGGCTAATTTTTATTTTATCTGCTTTAGAAAAAAATCTGCATCTGTTAGGCACAATTTCAAATAGGGGAATGAAGGGGCAAAAATTCCGGCAGAAAAAATTACGGTATTTTCATTTTTTCTTTATCAGTTATCATTTTTATCAGCATTTAACCTTATAATTTTTTTACCAATTCGTATTAATATTAAGATTCTGCATTTTTTGGTACCAAAATTATGTTTATTGCACATCTTTGAAAAAACGGTGCACATTCCTGGTTTTGTATGTTTCTGTTTGCATAACGGTGTTTTGAAGAAAAAAAAATTGTAACAATTTTTAGGCAAAATATCATTAAAGTTCCCGGAATTATAAACAATTAAAACTACAAGTTTACTGTAGGGAATAAACTTTTATATTTTAAATAAAATTATACAAACAAGTTTTTTCTTTGAATTTAAGTAAATTGTAGTGTTTTTTGAACTACAGTACGACTCAATTGTACTTTTAACCTTTTTATTGAAAATTAAAAGTTTGAATAAAAGTGTTTAAAAAATGTATTTAATTTACTTTTTTTCAATAGAATTTTTTTATTAAATTTTTCGTGAATGAAAATGGATATAAAAGAAGGAGATTATTAAAGTAAAACTACTTCACCCACATTTGATTGTTTTTGAAAAAAAAGTATAAAACAAAGCAATTTTATCTTCAAAAGTTGTGTTTTTTATGCAATGTGTATATAGAAACTTCAAAACATAAAAATCCAACTTTTTAAAAATGCCATTGGCGACATTTAAAAACAAATTGTCCGAATAAAAGCAAAAAATCCTTTTTTTGGATTCTTTTGATGACGTTGTTTTTTGTTTCAAATTTGAGTTAAAAATTTTTATAAGTGACTGTCACGGGCCAAAAAGGATTTACCCTTTTACGAAATGGAACAAAAATAAACTTTATTTAAAGCTGCATTTTGGCTTTTAATTTTGCATATTTTTATACTTTTTTTCGGCAAAAAAAGATTATCAAATTTTTGTTTGTTTTTATAATAAAAAAATTATTTAAAAGCTTACATCATAAAAAAGGTCACGAATGGCATTTAATGAACTTCAAAAAAATTCCAAACGTCTTAATCCTATTTTAATTTAAGAAATAAATAAATTAGTTTCCAGATATTTTTTCACTTAAGCCAAAGTTTAACCCTTTTATCAAACATTATCCATTTGGGAAAAAAAGAAGATTTTTGTGCCATTCTTTTTTTTCTCCGCCTACTTTTTTTCGTTAATAAAAAAAATGTAGAATCTTTGTTTTTTTAAAAAATTTATGTTTAAAAAACACGCATTTTTTAAAACAATTAATAAAGTTTTTGTTCAAAGTTTGTGAATCATTTGTTTATTTACTTCCTTCCTTTCTTTCCCCCATAAAAACTTTTCATTTTTGATCGAAAAAAACTTTTTCGTAATATTTCTTTTTCAAAAAATTATCTCTCTGACGTTTTTTACCGCCCTCTTTCTTTTTTCCAGAATTTCACAAAAAAAGTTTTTCCTAAAAAAAGTTAATGAGAGATAAATAGCTTCATTTAAGGACTTTTTGGATGAGTACTTATTTGATGGAAAATTATTCAAAAAATGTCAGTTTTTATTTTTGCATTTGAAAAAGTAGAAAAGAAGTAGCGAATGCTTTAACTTTTTTTTAAAAATATTTGTTTGCTTATAAAATTACTTTTAAATTGTTGTATATTGTAAACCTTTTGATTATAATTAAGTTTAAACTAAATTATTTAATACCTTTTTCAGCAATAGCCTCTAACTCGGTTCAAATTATATAAAAAATAATGTTAAGCAAAATGGAATTCCTTCCAATTGTTCTCATTCTTCTTTCCATTGCCTTTTTTGCACAGACTTATGCCGCATCAATTTCAAATAGAGATGTAAGTTGTACTTTTAATTATTAAATTTATATTTGAACGGATTAGCATCGAAATTTTCTTTACCGGAAACCTAACGGGTCTTTTCCGAAGTGACGCTGGGGACGATTGACATCACTTCGGAACATTGAAGTTTTGGATCTATGATATCTTCCTTTATCATGGATTTGAATCATTGAAAAAAATTGATTTCTATGATTTTATTGAAAAAATCAAAAATATTATTGCCGAAATTTGATAACCAAATTTTTATACATTCTTTTTTTCTACCGTTACAACATTAAAATTTTTTTAACTTAGACGCAAAATTTTGAAATCTCTTTAAAACTAGTTTCAATTTTTAAACAAACTTTAAGAAAATTCTTTTATAGGCAGCTGTCCGATCAGTATTATTACGACAATTTCTTGATAGATATCAGCCATCACTATATGATCATACAATTGCTCGAAGATTTGATGTTAATTTTGATTCTGAACCACAAATGTCAAAACGTAATAATGCAGAACTTGTAAATCATATTATTAAAAATTTTGGTGCAATTGATCGTCTTGGAGATGTTGGAAAGTAAAAATACAAACAGTTGACAAAAAAAAAAGTTTTAATTTTTATTTTAAATTTAAATTTCAAACATAAAAGTATATTATTTGTAATATCTATCTATTACTTCCATCTATCTATTTTCTACAATGTCGCACACAAAAAAAACACACAAACATTTTTATTTCTATGAATATCTGTTAATCATTAATTATATAAATATATTTATGCATAGTTGAATTCTTAAAAGCAGTTTTTTTTAAATTGAATCCTGCTGAATTTTTTTCGATTTTTGGTTTTGAACCTTTTTTTTTGTTGTATATTTTATATTCTGTTTCTTTTTTTATTTTCCCTGCTCCGGTCGCTATAATTAATAAAGACTTTTAAATGTCGAAATGTTTTTCTTTATTTTTTTTCTCATGGGAATTTTAATTTGATTAATGCCATTTGAGTGGTAAACATTTGTAAGGAAAAGAAAGTTAAAGAGATGTTTTTTTTTTGTTTTGAGCAGTAATTATACTATTTCATTGACAAAAAAAGAAAAGCATGGAAATTGTAAACTTTTTTTGATGACGTTTTGGCATTTTTCTATGGAAAAAAAACAATTATGTGACTTTTTGTCTTTTAATAGGGGGGGGGGGCTACGGTAATTGAGTAAAAACCGGAAGTTGTTCGTTAAAAGTCATATGTGGTGGCAAAAAAAGAAAAAAAAGAGTATAATTGTAAAAGATATTGCAAAAGTTTAAAACTTAAAACATAAAAATAGAATATTATAATAATTTATTGTTTTTTTAAAATAAATAAAAAACATATGCTTTTTTTAAATCTTTACGTGAGTACTTTGTTTTGGAGTTTTTAAATTTTCTCTTGTGCTTAATGTATCACATGTTTAAAACTATCATAATCTTTATTCAAAACATATTTTGTTTTGGAAATAATAATTCTTTGTTTTTGCCCTTTTGAAACTTCTTTGACCAATTTTTGTTTCTTGTTTCTTCCGGATGCTTCATTGCTCATTGTTCAAATATCTGATCCCTCAATGACCTACCTTTCATTGAAAAAACAACCTTTAATAGTTTTGTTTACGTTAATAATGTCCTTTTTTAAAGAGAAAAAAAGAATGACATAAATTTTTGACATTTTATGCAAAAAGGTAAATTTCCGTAGAATCATAGCTTTCACAAATAAAAAAAAAACAAAATCATGTTTGGTAAAAATGTTTTCATATTTTTTTTTGATGTTCTGGTAAATGACCATTTTATGACATGTTTTATATGTAAAAAATTATCATGAAATGTAATAAAAGATTTCTAAGTACATTTGCACGTTTTTACATTATTACAGTATTTAAATAATGAAGGTAATAAACTATACTGCAAAAAAAGTAACGCAAATATTTGAAATTTCAAAAGAGAGTTTTTGCTATTTCAAGAAAAATTTCATTTTTTGTCTAAAAAGTTTATTTACATATTTTTTTAAGTTTTTATTTTTTTAAATTGAGCTTATTTTATTGACTTTGGATTTAACTTTGCGAAACAACTTTGAAAATTTTATTTCCGTAATTTCAGTAAAAATTTTGAATTCAATTTAATATCTTCATTTGAGAAAAATTAAAAGACAAATGCCAATTATCTTTTATCCTCAAAAATCTTCAACCCATTAATTTCAAACAATTAAAAGAAGTTCGAATCCTTTATGACTCTTTTTTTTCTTTGATAAAACACATTTGCAATAAATAAAGCTTTGATTTTTGATCAGAGAAAAAAAGGCGACTGCCATTCCATTTTCCGTTTTGTTCTTCTTTTTTCTTTTTCTGCTTGTAAAACTTTTTTTTTCTTTCAAACATTTTTAAACACATCTGTTTTTTATTTGAAAAATGTGCAGACAAAATTTGATTTTGATAAAAAAAAACAAACAAAAATCACAAGATTTTTTTGAGCTTTTTTATTGCTTTTTTTAAAACAAAGAAAATTTTTTATAAAAACAAAGAATACTATATCTTTTGGAATTCAAATATTTTTAAAAAAATTTTTATCAAATTTTTAAAAACGATTTTATATTACGGTAATTTTAGGAAAACACTTATTTTTTACATAAATTTAAAAATTAACAAAATCTCTAAAAATGAATTGCTGTAGGTTTTTTTATATCAATGATCTTTGATATATCCTTTGAGAAACAAATGTAAAAAATCAAAAATATTGAGAAAACTTTTTTTAAAACTGCAGATATTTTTTAATGACATAATTTTAAGTTTTTTGTTTTTTTTGAAAATAATGAAAACCGAAGATAAAGGAATGAAGGAAAGAAAAATATCTGATAAAATGAGAAAAAATAAAAATTCCGACCAAAAAAGGATAAATGAAAAAGTTATTTATTTTTTATGAAAAAAAAATTGAAGAAAATACAAAAGAAAAAATAATACAACAAATATTTACTACTTTAAGAATAAAAAAATTTATACGTTTTTAATTTCATGGATTCAATTTTTATTGTACCAACGTTTTGCGGTAACACCATTGGCAGTCATATACTGTAAAAAAAGAAAAGAATTAACAGAGAAAAATTTAAAAAGAATTTTTACCATAATCATTGTGCTTGTACCATCTTTTTCATATTTGTATAATTCAGCTTTTGCTTCACCAGATGTATCAAGAGGTTTATGATCTTCAAAGAGGGCACCATTTTCATAATAGAATTTAATCTAAAAAATGAGTTTTTTATGGCGGAAAATTTTTTTAAACAAAAATTGGATGATTTTTTTTTGAGTTTTTGGAAGATAAATTTTAGCTGATTTTCAAATTTTTCATGTTAATATTTTTTAAAACTTGAACGAAAAAATTTTTTAAAGCTTTTTGGGACTTCATTATTACCATAAAAAAATTTACAAACCTTATGTTTTCCACCATCAACATAATCACCTTCAAAGTATTCATTAAATGGAACATTAATCCATTCAACATCTTTTTTGGTTGTTTCAATTTTTGCTGTAAAACGTCCAGATTCTTTTGCACGGGTAAAAGTTTTTGTAATTGAAGCTGCTTTAACAAGTTGCTAAAAAAGATTCTGATAGATATTTTACAAAAAATTTATATTTTAATGTCTCTTACACGAGTAAACCATCCATAACCCTTTTCACTTAAATATTCATCCAAATTTTCAGATTTTCCAACAGACCATGAACCAAGAAATTCTTCTGGAAAATCTTCTGCAAATGCAAATGAAGCAAAGCCAATAATGGCAAAAGCAAAGACAATTGAAAGTTTCATCTTTCAAAAGAAAATGAAGCAACCAAAATCAAACTTGAAACCTTTGATTGAATGAGAAAAATGAAAAAACTGTTTTTATATTTTTTAAACTAAAAATAGTGATGGAAAGAAGACTCCGCCTTTTGTATCTTTATTCTATGTGTATGTGTGTTTTTGATTGATATAACACATTCAATGTTTGGCATTTTTAAAAAGACCAATCTTTCTCTCCCATCTTCTCTCAAAGCTGCTGCTGCAGTGGGGCTGTTGTCTTAAAAATCAAAAGAAGCAACAAATGTGGAAGCTTTTCTTTTTTTAATCCATGGCCTTATCTTATCTTATTTTATTTTGGTCGCTGCAATCAAAGATTGATGACTTTTTGCGGTTTTAAATGATGTTCTTTTCTCACAAAGTCCAAAGAAAATTTTGTTTATTTAAGTCAAAATAAAAAAAAATAAGGCAAAAATGTCAATGATAAATAAAAAGGCAGATAACACGATTGATGATCTTTCATTTGACAAACATTGAAAAGGGAATTCCCATAATCAAATAGTTTATTTCTTTTCGGGTTGAACTTTGAAGAATCTTCGACAAGAAATTTTTTGATTTTCCATTTTCTAAAAAAAAATTATATATTGCAAAAATTATAAATACAGTAATCCTCACCAAAATGAGATAATCCCCTTCTCGAGTATAATGATAAGTTTCATCATTATCACCTTCATATTCAACACGAACATGATTTTCTGTTAAAGTATTTTCATCAGGTAAACCAAAAGTAATCTAAAAATAGCATTTTTTTAAATCTAAATTATTTTTAACCTTAACGCGAAGCTGCAGAAGCAAACAAATGGAATTTTTTATGAATCAACATAAGCGTTTTTTTGATTCAAAAAAAATGAATCAAAAAAACGTTTATGTATTTCAGCAAATTTCATTTTTTGTTTTCAAACTAATAAAATTTGCAGAATTTCACAAAAACAAAAAACAAGAAACTTCAAAGTCCTTGTTCAAAGTATGTTTGAACACCACAAAATGTAAAGTGTAGTTTTTAAAAAAGAATAAAAATTGTACAAACCCGATGTTTTGTTCCATCAAGACCTTTTGCTTCAAAGGGTTCATTCAATGCCCAATCCTTCCATTCTGTATTTTCTTTGCTTGAAAGATTTAATGCTGTATAACGATTTGGTTTATCAGGAGATTTTTGAAAGACTTTTGTAATTGATGCCATTTGAATCATTTTACGAACAAACCAATTTACACCTAAAAAATAAATCTGATTATAATGATAATCCATTGCATTAAAATTAAAACAAAATCACAGTATACAACTGCATTGGTCAATAGAAAAAAAAATACAAATACCGTACCTTTAGATGCCAAAAAATCGTCAAAATTTTCACTTTTTTCAAGTTTAAAAGTTCCAAGAAATTTATCAGGAATTGCAGTTGCTGAATCACCAGACGCCATTGCTTCAAACTTTAAGAATGTACAATAAATTAAAATGACAAGAAAAAAGGTAGCCGTTTTAAAGGTGGACATTATAACCACTATGTTATAACTTATAAGCCAAAAAAAATGAATAAACCAGAAACGAATATTTATTGAAAGAAAGAACAAATTTTTTAGATAATAAATTGAGTTGCACCAGGCATAAAAAGTTTAAGCGATCGTTCTCCGACAAGATAGTGATAAATATGCTGTTGAGTGGTTGCATCAAATGATGTTGGATGATGTACAACTTCAAGAACTCCAGTGACATTCTTTCCAGTTCCACGATTTACAAGCTTTAAACGGAAATATGCTGAAGCAATATCTTCAAAACCAATAAAATGTGATTGATTACCAGCAGCTAAAAGAATAATTGATCCCGTTTCAAGAGATTGACGAATGCGTTGAGAAAATTGAATAGCTTCTGTTGGATCACGAGATAAAGAAGAAAATGCTATAGCATTATCAAAAATAATTAAAGTTTTCGTTGATTGATTAACTTTTGATAAAATAAGCTGAAAAACGAACAACATTAATCATACAATATAAAACTGTACAAATTACCTCTTCCAATCTATCAAATTTATCTGAAGTTGAAGAATCGCCAACCAAAATTTGTTTCCACGGTATAAAATGAAAAAGATTTTGATCCAATCTAATTGCAAGTTTTCCACAAACAGTTCTAAAGTTTTATTTTTAGATTACAATATGTATCAACTAATAATCTTGCCTTAGCATTTCTTCTGATTGATTTAATGAAATATATACAACATTCGCTTTTTGTTTACTAAACTCAGAAACATAATGAATTGTTAACAAGCTTGGTTCACCACAAGGTTCATGTTCAACAAGCATTAATCCTTCACACGTTCCGATAACTTTGTTTAATTCTGTCAACATCTAAATCTATACTTTCGTTAATGTCCCCGCAACCTTGAAAAGGTACCCAACACAGAAAAAAACCGCTTTGTAACAAACAAGAAAACTTCATTAAATATAAAATAATTTTTATAACAAAACAATCCAAGAAGAGAAACAACAGTACAATAAAAATTAATAGCCATAGCTGGCCAAAATCTTGTCATAAGCTTCAATCTTTTTGGCTACATTGGCTTTAGCTTGAGCTTCAACCTTTGTAACAGATTTCTTCTTTTCAAAATGTGCAGCTCCCTTTACTTTACGTTTTGCTTCAAGTTTAGCAACGATACCTTGATATTGCCATCCAACTTCATGTGCAAGACGACCAACTAAAAAGGAAAATTATTTAAACACTTGTAAAAAAAATAATAAAGTATGTAACTTACCAGTACAGAATTTTCTCCGTGGCTTCAAAGCAATATGTCGCATACAATTTGGTTGACAGAAACGAGCAGATTTATCATAAGGTGTTGGAATTCCATCAAAGCTGCGAAGACGTTTAAGAGCAGTACTACCACGAGCAGTTTTATGAGGAAGCATACCACGAACTGTACGCCAGAAGATCTTGTGAGGAGCACGGAAATGGAATGGACCACGTGTAGGTTTAACATTACAACGTTTACGGAGGAAGCTGAGATACTTCAATTTTGAACGATGAAAGTTTCCAGAAATGTTAATTTCTTCACATCGAACAATGACGATTTTTTGCCCTTGTAAAAGTTGTTTGGCAACAACACTAGCCAAACGACCAAGTAAATGGCCCTTGCCGTCGATAACAATCGGCTTCGTTGAGAAGCTCATGACCCTAGAAAAAATAATGTAATATTAAAGAGTAAAATGAGCATAAAAATTGAATAAACAAGGGATAAAAATGGCTAAAAAAGGTACAATACACGTGTAAAACTATAATATAAAGGAGATAGGAAGAAAATAAACAGATAAAAATTTAAATTTAAATAAAATAATAGAGAAAATTGACAAAACGTTGAGAAAAACATTGCTAAAACTTCTACCCCATTTTTGAGTCGCCCCTAAAAAACGATGAGGGGAAAGAAAAAAAAGCAGCAGCAACAAGGTAAACATTCGTTTCGAAAACCAGACACATGCAACGTCGTTCGAATTTTTTTCTCAATGTTTTTCAAAAAATTTTTTTGCTTTGCTATTTTTCAAACCAAATTTTGCAAACTTTGAAATTTTTATTAAAACTTTAAAAAAACACATAATATCAAATACCAAACACAATACTTTTAGCTACAATTTCCATTACTTTTGGGAACATTGAATGCTCTTTTTCTTGAATTTTTGCATGTAAAGTTTTTTCATCGTCATTATCTTCAACTGCAACAACGTCTTGGGCAATAATTTTTCCTGCATCAACTTCTTCCTTAAATTTTTAATGTTATATTTATAGTTTGTTAGATTTATGCAACTTACACTAACAAAATGTGCAGTACATCCGGTAATTTTAACTCCAGCTTCAAGTGCAAGTTTTACAGCATCTTTGCCTTTGAATGATGGGAGTAGACTTGGATGAATATTTATGATTCGATTAGCCCATTTTTGCGTAAATTCTCCTGTTAAAATCCGCATAAATCCTGCTAAACAAATAAAGTCAATGTCGCGTTTAATAAGCTCCTAGATTTTGGTTATTATTTTGGTTAAAAAATTTAAATATTACTTGATGGATTTTTTCTTCAAAAACATGTCGATCATCACCATGTGGAATACAAATAGCTTCAATACCTCTTTCGCGTGCCCTTTCAAGTCCTTTTGCTTCTGGCTTATTACAGATTACAAGTCTAATGGTGCAATGTGAAGATGGATTGGAAGCTTGATTAATTAAATTTATCATATTAGATCCAGTACCGCTAATAAAAACTGCAACATTTGCTCGCTTTTGTACTACAATTCCAGCATCTCCAAAATCAAATACATCTTCAATATTTTGAAGTTTTATACTTTTACCACTTTCAGATTTTTTACAAATTTTTCCAATTTCATATGCATGTATTCCAGCTTTTTCAATTTCTGCTAAAACGAATGAAGCTTTTGATTGATCCAAAACTGCAACCATCCCAATTCCACAATTAAATGTTCGAAACATTTCTTTTGCTTCAATATCGCCAGCTTTTTGAAGCCATTTAAAAATTTCTAAAATGTGTAACTTTTTGCAATCAATTTCTGCTGATAGAGTTTGTGGAAGGATTCGTGGTACATTTTCAATTAAGCCTCCACCGGTAATATGGGCTAATGCTTTTATTTGATTGGATGTTACAAGTTGGAGCACAGGTTTAACATATAATTTTGTTGGCCGAAGGAGTTCGTCACCTGCAAGATAAAGAAATTGTTATACTGTAATTAAATAAAATAAATACCAAAAGTATTATTTGCATTCCATGGAGTAGGTTTATCAAATGTGATTCCACTTTCTCTAAAGATTTTTCGAACAAGACTAAATCCATTTGAATGAAGGCCGTTTGAAGCAATTCCAATAATTATATCATCAATTCGAATATTATCAAATTCTGGAAGTGTTGGCCATTCTCGTTCTTTTGCAGCAATACAACATCCGGCTAAATCCCATTGTTTTGGGGAATAAACTCCTGGCATTTCAGCTGTTTCACCTCCAACTAATGCCGCTCCAACTTCTTTACAAGCTTTTGCAATTCCACAAATCACTTCTGCGGCTTCTTCCTTCTTTAATTTTCCTGTAACATAATAATCCAAAAATGCAATTGGTGCAGCACCATGACACAGAACATCATTAACACACATTCCAACAAGATCGTATCCCAATGAAGAAAAGCTTCCAACTTCTGATGCAATTTCAAGCTTTGTTCCAACTCCATCCATTCCAAGCACTAATAATGGATCTGTGAAACCTGCTTTTTTGAGATCAATTAAAGCTCCAAATCCTCCAATTTGTTCTGTTCCTGGAATAAGTGTAATTTTACATGCAGATTTAATTGAATCAACAAGGGCATTCCCTTCTGTAATATTTACACCAGCAGATTCATATGACATTGGATTCCTGAAAAAAATTCAATAAAAAATTGAAGCTTTTAAAAAAGTATACAGTACCTTTTGGACATAACAAATCTTCCAATATCTCTTCGATAAAATTTTTCACTAAAATTAATTTTTTCAACAACTTCTAAAGCTTTTGTTTTTGCATCATAAAATGATTTTCCAATTGCTGTAACACAAAGAACTCGACCACCAGAATTTTGTAGCGTTTCATCAGCTGATTTTTTCACTCCAGCGAAAAATGTTACAACTTCGTCAGAATCAACTGGGATTCCTGTAATAAAAAAATTGGTAAAAAAATAATGGATAATTTCAAACCAGAAATTTCTGCTCTTTTTGTAAAAGAATTTGGATACCCATTTGATGCAATTACAAAACCAATGGCACATTTATTTGACCATTCAATTTGAATTTCATTTAAATTTCCATTACAACATGCCAAACAAATTTGATATAAATCAGAATTTAGAAGGCGAAGAAGGACCTGAAAAAAAGGTTGCAGAAGTTGCGTTTTGAAATTTGTTTCGTTAACACTATTTTTTGCTTACCTGTGTTTCTGGGTCTCCAAATCGGCAATTATATTCTAATACTTTTGGCCCGTTTTTTGTTATCATTAATCCAGCATACAATACCCCTGAAAATATTTTTTAAATTTTATTACCCTCTCCTTTCTTTTTTTTTACCCTTATATTCTACTCCTTGATCTTTCAAAGCATGAACAGTTTTTTGCAAAATTTCTTTAATCTCTTTTTCCATTGATTCAGATAAAAACAATGGTGCAATGGCACCCATCCCGCCGGTATTCTCTCCTCGATCTCCTTCAAATGCCCGTTTATGATCTTGTGAAAATGGCATAATTTGAATATTTTTTCCATCTGAAAAGCATAAAGCTGATATTTCAAAACCTTCCAAAAATTCTTCAATTATTATTGGACTTTTTGATGAAATCGTTAAAGTATAAAGTTTTTCATGAGCTGCTTCTTTTGAATTTACAATTGTAAATACTCCTTTTCCTGCACAAAGTCCATCTTCTTTTATTACAAAAGTTGAAAAATTTGAGCTAAATATTTTGGGATTAGTAATTATTTGAATATTTAATTTTTACTTTTTTATGTATTCTGCGGCATCGGTAATAAATGAAAAAGTTTTGTAACCCGCAGTTGGAATTTTTTGAGATTTCATAAAATCTTTTGCAAAGGATTTGCTTGCCTAAAATTTTTTTTCCATTTACAGTACCCTTTCAGCTTTAAATTACTTACTTCAATTTGACTAGCTTTTTGTGATGGGGCAAAAACTTTTGAAATTTTAGAAAGCTCTTCTTCCCATCCATCACAAATTTGCTTTTCTGGGCCAATAACAACGAGTTTAATAAAATATTTTTGACAAAATTTTTTAACAACTTCAATGTCATCAAGATTTGGAATTTCTAAAATATCTTTTTTATTCGTTTTTAAAATATTTTTACACTTACCATTTCCACATGAAAATTCTGTTGCATTTTCAGGTGCAATAAATATCTTTCCAACAAATGGACTTTGACTTAATTTCCATGCCAAAGCATGTTCACGCCCGCCGCTTCCAATAACCAATACATTATCCGCCATTACTTAAAATTAAACTTTTTCTTTTTTTTAAAGCTTCAAGTTTAAACTGTCTAAAATACTGAATACCAAATTTAAAAAGAAAATTTAGATTTACAATTTTTTTTAGAGCACAAAAAAGGAACATTCAAGTTTTTTTTGTTGTTTTTTATTTGTGGTCAAAATTAATTATGTGCTTTCCCAATCTTTCTTTTTTTTGTTACTTGATTTGATCTATAATTGATGTCTTCCATAACGCTTTCATTTGTTGCATTTGCAAAGAGCCAAAAAATAAATCATAAACTCAAACTCCAACCATGCGAACCATTTTTATTTCAATGACACATAATTTTTGATCTTTGACAAAAAAAAGAAGGAACAAAGGCAACAAGGATTATCCAAAGAACAACGATAATAGGTTTTAAAGGAAGCCAAACATTGGCCGATATAAAAATTATGGTTCACAGTGTGAACTTCACATCAAAAAAAATTTATTTAAATATCTATTAAAGCAACATTGCATGACATTAAACATTTGAAAAAAATTTTGATAAAAGTGAGCAATTTTTTAATTATCCATAAAATTTAAAAGGATCATAATAATTTTTATCAAGAAATTTTTTAATGGTTAGAACAAGATTTCATCACTTTTGAATTTTTTAAGAAATATTGTTACTGTAACCTTTTATAAAAAAATTAATTTAAAAAAAATATTGTTTTTTTTATGCTTTGGAAAAATTTTTTACGAAAGTTTTCGAAAGATGTTCCTTCGTTTTTATTTCAACTTTTTTTTACTTCCGTTTTATAAAAATTGTTGGACATTTTAATGTTTAAAAACAACAAATATTTCAACATTTTTAGAATATAGTTAAAAATATTCAATCGGAATTATAAAAGAATTAAAATCAGTAAAAATTGCTTGAATCAACTTGAAAAAAGATTCAAAGAAGTCGCTTTTCTGCTTTTTTAAACTTCCTTTTTTTTTCGTGGCTTTTTTTGTTACAAACGTTTTTTGTGTAATTAATTATCCTTATATTAATAATTGTGTTTTTTAGGCAACAATGTCTTCAATAAATGAAAGTGCTTCATCTGTAACGTTCAACACAAAACTTGGTGCACCACGATATAATCTTGAAAAGCTTTCAAAAACTTTTCGAAATACTTCAAATTCTTCAAACAGATTTACAATTGTTGGTTAGTTTGATTTCTTTTTTTATCCGCCTGTTTTATTACTCTCTCTTTATTATTCAGCATTAACAGAAGGTCGAGGAACTGATAAAGGAACAATTGGAATGTCATGTATGGATCTTCGACATTCAGATTTAACACTGTGTGAATTTATTGATTCTCGGTCATATACAATGCTAAAAACTCGATTAATGATTGTTGATCCGCTTGAAATTATGTAAGTTATTTAATATTAATTTTTTTACTTAGTAATCATATAAAAACAGTGTTCCAGAAGTATTAAGTGAAAAGAATAATCATATGAAAGTAATGCTTGATGTAATAAGAAGTTCATTAAAGAATACAAAAATTACTGAAGTTCAACGACGGTTCTTTAATGATTCAAAAGGGATAGAAATTGTGAAGCAATTGGGCGCTGATGAATGCTGTAATATTGATACAACTGTTGTTAAAAAGTATAAACTTTAACAAAACATTTCTAACTCATTTAACAACTTTTTTTAGGTATATTTGTTTATCTGCAGCTTATGCCGTTGTGAAATATGTTGAATATATTCAAAATATTCTTTTTCAACCAAAATCTTTAGTAATTACATTTGAAGCGATTGATGAAAGCTGTCTTATTGGTATGTAATTCTAATAAAAGTACGATAATAACTTATATTAATTTTTAGATGTTAATAGTTGGTCAAATCTTGATTTAATTGATATTGGACAACGTTCTACAAAAGGCACAAATCAAACTCTTTATGCTATTCTAAATCGATGTGTTACTGTTGGCGGTTCAAAATATTTAAGATCATGTCTTTTACAACCAAGTTCGAATATTAATCTTATTGAAGAGCGACTTGATCTTGTTCAAGAATTTGTTTCAAATCAAGCTGTAAGTTTTTTTTATATTTCTAATCATGTATCAATGCTTTTAGATGCTTGATCGAGTTCGTAGCTTATTAGCAAATTTGAATGATTTACAAGTTTTAATTTCCATTTGTGTATCAAAAAGTCAAATATTTTCTGAAAATCGTGAAGAATCAGCTCGTTCAATTCGTAGCAAAATTACTCAAATTGTTGGCCTTAAAAGAATGCTATTGGTTGTTTCATCAATGCAAGAAGTTTTTCATTTTGCACATTCTCCATGGCTTATTAAAAATCGAGCTGTAAGGTTTTCCTGTATTGCATGATTTTTGTAATTTTTTTTAGAAACTTTGTGATCCAAGACTTCAAGAAATATGTGATATTATTGATGAAAAAATTGATGATACTGTACTTTTAAAAAAAGCTTCTGGATCAATGGCCGCAAAAGATTCAGCATTATTTGCTATTCGAAGTGGTCTCCATATTTTACTTGATTTAGCTCGAAAAACTTATGTTGAATTAGTTGATTCAATTAAAAGTAAGCAACTTTATTTTAATCGCAAATACCGTACTCTCTTTTTAGCAATTGGACTTGAAGAACAAGAAAAAGTTCAAGGATGTGTTTTAACATATTCATTTTCACGTGGTTATCACCTTTCATTAACTGCAAAAGATCCTTTGACGGTTTTACTTCCACAACATTGTATTCAAATTATGAGACATCGATCATCTGTAACGTATACAACTCGAGATTTAATTCGATATAATGGTTTGTTTGTTTAATACATTATTGCATTTTACATTAAATTTTAGATCGTTTAAAACAATCTGAAAATGAAGTCCTTTTTAAAAGCAATATTCTTGTTGATCAACTTATTGGTGAGTGGTTGTTTGTTTTCCGCCTTTTTTTATATTTATATTTGTCTCTTTTTAAAGGAAAAAAAAGGTTGTGCTTTATAACGTCTTATGTTGTTTTTTTTTTTGGCTTTTTAGGTGAAATTCGTCAACATTTATCTGCACTTTATAAAGTTGTTGAATTTTTAACACAATTGGATTTTATTGCTGCACTTGGATCATATTCAGTAATTACAAAATGCGGTAATTATCTTTTTTTTAAACTTTCTTTTTAATTTTCACTATTTCAGTTCGACCAAAAATTGATACAGAATTAAAGATTCGAAATGGACGGCATCCAATTCTTGATGTTTCTGAACCTGTTGTTGTCCCAAATGATACTGTAAGTATTTCTTTATCAGTGTTTTATTTTCAAAAAAATTATAGTATATTGTTCCAACTTCTCGTTTCATAATTATAACTGGACCAAATATGGCTGGAAAAAGTACATATATGAAACAAGTATGCCTTTTACAAATTCTTGCACAATTGGGATGCTTTATTCCCGCTGATTTTGCAACATTTGCTCCAATGCAACGTATATTTTCTCGGGTTGGACATAATGATGATATAACAAGAAATTTAAGTGCCTTCGCTTTGGAAATGAATGAAATGGCAATTATTTTACCACATGCAAATGATAGAACTCTTATTGTTATAGATGAATTAGCTCGGAGTACTTCTACTGAAGAGGGAATGGGAATATGTTATTCAATTTGTGAACAATTAATTAATTGTAAGGCATTTGTTCTTTTTGCAACACATTTTCTTGATTTATCTTCACTTGAATTAAGTTTTCCAGCTGTACAAAAGTATGTTTAAATTTTTTAAAACAATAGTTTGATGAATTGATTTTTAGTTATCATTTTTTTGTTCAAAGTGCAGTTGATTCAAATGGAAAAGAAGTATTACATCCATCTCATAAACTTTACAAAGGACCATACAAAGGCCCCTTATACGGTAACTTTTTTGTATTTATTTTTTAAAAATTTAATTTTTTATAGGATTTGAACTTGCTGAACTAACAACATTTCCAACAACATTACTTGAAAATGCTCGAGAAATGGCAGAACAGATGCGCTCAGATGTTTATCTTCATCAGCTAACACATTCAGAAAATGATATTCGAAGACATAGAAAACTTGCATATATTGCACATCGAATTTTACAAATTATTCCATTAGTTCAAGAAGATAATATTGGGAAAGTTGCAGCATTTCTTTCACAACTTCGTGAAAAAGCAATTGAAGAAAATCTTCCATAATAATTCTTCTATTTTTTTATCTAGGCTTTCAAAAAGATTTCTTTTACTTTTTATTATATTTTTGAGACGCAGCCGGGCTTTCATATTTGTTAATTTAATTAATCCTCTCTTTTTTTGTTAAACAGCTTTAAAAATAGTCAAAGGCGCGTGCTTTTCTATTTTAAAAATAAAGCTTATATTATTTTTTTGGTTCCATATTATTTTTGTTCTTTTATTTTATTTATAGTTGTTTTTATTATTTTAAATAAAAAAAAATTTATTCAATATTTTCGGGGGTGGAAAACTTCAAAATGCACCCGACTGGTTACTGTGCCGAAAAGCAGCAGTTTTTGGTGCAGTACCGGTCGGGCTCGGTGGAATTGGATATCGAAGGCCTTCACGGGTTTCTGCAAGTAGTTTTGATCAGGTTTTTGTTTAGCTTCATTTGAAATATTTTAATATTTTTAAAAATTTTAAAGATAATACATTCGGGGAATTCTATGAGATTTGATGAAGATGGTCCAAATATATTTTTTCCAACTCGGCATTCATTAAATGCATGTTTGGGAACATGCGCAAATGGAATCAATGATAATATTCGAAAACAAAAACTTAAAAGGGCGTCATTCCTTAATAAATTAGCAATTTATTTACAGGTAATTTTTAATAGAGGATTTATCAATTCTTTTGTTTTTTTAAAAATTTAAAGTGATTGGGAAAAAGCTGGAAAAAAATATTTGTCTATGACGGAATTTGAAAACCAGAGTTTCTCGGGAGCTTTCAAAAATAACAGAAAAAAATGCTGTAAGAAAATTTTTGTTTATTTTTTAAACAAAAATCTTTTTAAAATAATTGTTGGAAAAATTTCGAAGACGTTTATTATCCGGCTTATCCGGATTTCATAAATCCTGTTTATTTTTTTAAAAATTTTAGAAAAGCCCAGGATTTTTTGTGGCAGCATTTCTCCTTTTAAAAAACTAAATTTTTGAAAAAAATTTTTAGCATTTAGTTTTTTAAATATTAATGTTAAAAAAATTTTAAGTGTGATAACAGTTATCCATTTATCTTTGATGGATTTGATAAATCCGAATAGTTGTTTTTTTAGATATTTTATGAAAAATCTCGTCTCCGATACATTTTTCCAATAATTGTATTAGTCGCCTATTCTTTTATTGGTGGCTTCATTTTTTATACAATTGAAAATCCAGAAGAACAAAAAACTTTAATGCGAAAAAAAGAGTACATTCAAAAAGAGGAAGCAGTAATATTACGAGAGATCTTAGAAATTGAGCAACGAATTCATTCAATGTATCAATTTTATAATTCAACGGAGCTTCGAATTAATGAAATAAAACGATATCGATCATTTGCAATTAATCGATTGAATAAAGCAATATATTGGTATGTTTTACAAATATATTATTTAAATGATCAAGAATCATATAAAACTTCATTGTTACATCCAAATAATCCTGAAAATTTATGGCGAACACATTTTTCAACAAATTTTGGGAGAATTTATGCCCTTAAAAATTATACCCAACAATTATCTGATCGTTGTTGGGAGATTGGAATTGATAGAAATAATTTAAATCAAACAAAGAAAAAGTTGGATGAAGCAATTGTACTTTTTAATCATTGGACTGGGCTCGATCATGTTTTAACTCCAACATGGACATTTTGGAATTCAATGTTTTTGGCTGTAACAACATATACGACAATTGGATATGGAAATATTACAGCTTCTTCAAGACTTGGAAAATTAGCTGTAGTTTTTTTAAAAAATTTTTTTATTTAAGTAAATGGTAGAATTTGTTTAGGTAATGATTTATGCAGTAATTGGAATTCCGTTAGTTTTAATGATTCTGCATCGACTTGGGTCATATTTTTTGCTAATGTTACAAAAATTTTGGGATTTTTGTATTTGGTAAGTAAATTTCTGAAAATTTTTAATGCAAAATATTTTCAAAACAAAATTAGAAAATTTTTCAAAAAATTATTAATTGGAAAAATTTTTTTTCGAAAATATTTAATTAAAATTGCATAAAACACATTTGTTTTTAATTTGAAGGTTAATGGAAGTTAGCTGCGTAAAAAATGCTGATCGATATCGTACCAGGCTATTGGGTGAAGAACGTGAAACTGGAATGCCCGTTTGGCTTGCCATTGGAATTGCAGGAGGTATCTGTTTGTGAAAAATAAGAATGATGCAATACATGTTTTTTTAGGTTGGATGTTTTTATGTTCAGCGATATTTTTAAAATTTGAAAAAGATTGGGATTATTTCAAATCATTTTATTTCTTTTTTTGTTCGCTTACAACAATTGGATACGGTAAAGATTATTTAAGTTACTTTTTGAAAAAAAACACATTTTTAAAGGTGATGTAACACCAACAAATTCTGAAGATATGTTTATTATCTTTGGTTTTATCATTATTGGATTATCACTTGTTTCAATGTGTATAAATGTTGTACAATTAAAACTTGAAAATTTATTTGAAGAATTATTAATGACAATTTTGGAAGAATATGGTGCAAGTCAAGGTGAAGGCGGAATAATTGATGCAGAAGAAATTCGAGAAAAAATTGGTTTAATTGATTTACTAAAAATGTGGAAACGAAAGCGAAAAGCCCGTGAACGACAAAGACGTGAAACAATTGCCGCAGTTGGAGCGGAAGTTATGTTGGAAAAGAATATTCGATATTCACTTCCACATGATCGTCGAAAGGGGAGATTAGCAGATTTAAAAGAGCTTAAAAAGATTTTTCCATTTATGGCAAAAAGGAGACGAGAAGTTTTGTTACAACAATTTCATACAAAATTGCATCAAGTTTCAAAATCAACTCAAACAGATGGAAATGGAACTGCTTCATCACTGTTTTATCATGAAATTCGTCCACTTTCTGTTGCACATGAAATTGATGAAGTTTCATTTGTTAATACAACAATCTCAGATCCAACAAATAATGAAACTTCACTAAAATCTTCACAAGATATTAAAATTTTTTCTTCAAGCAGTTCTTCAACAACGACAACCGGAAGTGGCCCACATTCTTCAAAATCTGTTAGTGTAAGTATTTTCCCTCCGAAAGGATATATTATATATGCTTCTATTAAAAACCCCAAAAAATATTTTTAGCGCCTTCATGTAACAATAAATGAACATCCATCTTCATCATCTTCCTCTTCATCCTATGCAAGACGATATCTTCCAAGTCGATCAGAACGTCGCGCAACTCCAACTTCAGCTTGCTCAGCACAATCTGCACCAAATGTTGCAGGACCAGGTCCAAGCAGTTCAATGGCTGGTGTAGAAGCTCCATATTCAGGTGTTCGAAGATGGACATTCTTTGAAATTGGTAAAACACCAAGAGGTGCTCCAAGAGGTTTAGTTATTCCCTATATGTATATGAAACCCCAAGCTAAAAAGGTTTGTATATAAACAAACGTATATCCCTTTAAACCTTGAAGTTTTTTTAGCATGAAACGACAGAAGTTAAAAGATTAATTGCTGAATTAGATGCTCGGCTTCTTCAATGTCGAACATTAATTTCACCATGTTCACGAAGTGTTTCACGAGCATCTCGACATACTGCAGCTTCCGAAGATAATTCTTCAAAAGCTTCGTCGCTGAGAAATATTTCTCCATTAACCAAAGATTCACATTAAATTAAATTATTATAATTACCTCCGCTTTTAAATATTATTTTTAAATAAAAAACCACTTTTCTTTTCAAAATAAAAATAACAAAAATAACAAATATTAAATTAATAAAATAATTATATAATACAAAATGTTGTAAATCTAAAAATTGTGTTAGTACTTACCTGCAGAGGGCGTTTCGACCTCTGGACGCCATTAGTCTTAAATATATGTTAACAGTAAAAAATTTTTTTATTTTTTCCGGACGGTCATTCTTCAGCAGAGCCCTGTTTAAAATCGAAAACTGTAAAACTTTTAAAAAACATTTTTTTAAAATAGTAAAACGATAATTTATTCATAAAACTTTTTCAAATAATAATAATAAAACATACATAATATTTAACATATATATATCTCACTTATTCTTTAATGTTGATGTTCCAGCTTTTTGTTCAGTACTTGGCGTCATATCAGATTTTTTTTCCAATTCAATATTTCCATCAACACTTTTGACATCTGATGAAACTGCTTGTTTATTACATTTCTTTTTCTTTTCAACTGGTGAAGATGGAGCTGGTGCATCAGGATGTGAAGTTTCAGGATGTGGCAATTCTTCTTTATGTTGTCCTTTATTAAGTATAAAATCCAATATGCAACAACCAGTTCGATATATTTTCTTTTTCTTTTTTTCTGGAATTTTTTCATGTTCCTAAAAATTATATTAATGATAAAAAACGAATTACACATATCCAAATAAAATTACTTACTTCAGCAGTATTATGTCCAATAGGATTATTTCCTTGTATACTTGGATGTGGTAATTCTTTTGAAGGAGTAAGAGAAAATGCAGCAGCAACA
Source organism: Panagrolaimus sp. PS1159 (assembly GCA_963922195.1). Lineage (NCBI taxonomy): Eukaryota > Metazoa > Nematoda > Chromadorea > Rhabditida > Panagrolaimidae > Panagrolaimus > Panagrolaimus sp. PS1159. The sequence continues at coordinate 1,794,234 of CAWUHW010000012.1, read as the reverse complement.
ATTTGAATATCATCAATATGTTCTTCTTCATTAATATTAAAATTTGGTGGTGGAACAATAACACCTTTGATACGAATAACTGAACATTTTTCTGGCTTTGGTGGAGGATATGACGATTGAATTTTATTTATTTGTTCTAAAACTTCAGCAAAATCTGGTCTTTCAGATGGCTTTAATGCCCATATTTTTGAAACAAGGCTTTTCATTTCTGTTGGAGCATATTCAGGCATTGGCATCATTTGTCCACGACGAATAAAAGTTGCAATTTTTTTATTCTCCCAATCTGGCCATGGTTTTTCACCATAACTAAATACCTAAAAAAAATATGAAAACAAATAAAAGTATCAACAATATATAATTCGTTACCTCCCATGTCAAAATTCCAAATGCCCATACATCACTTTTTGAAGAATATTCTGGATTCCTTTTTAGCGTTTCTGGTGACATCCATCTTACAGGAACTTGTTGCTTTTGCCAACTTTCATTTGCTAATTGTGAAACAAGTTTTGATAAACCAAAATCAGCAATTTTAACTATGCCATATTTGCTTATCAAACAATTTCTTGCTGCAAGATCTCGATGCACAAGTCCATTTTTTTCCAAACATTCCATTCCTGCAGCAGCTTCAGAAAGAAATTTTATTCTTTCACCCATTTCAATTGCTTCTTTCATATTTATTAAATGCTTGAGTAATGAATTACCAGGGCAAAATTCTACAATATACGCATTTTATAAATTTTATATAAATTTTATACAAACCTAAAGCAATCATAATAGGAGGATGATCACAGCAAATACCATGAAACTAAAAAAATAAAATAAATTATATCATTTTTGGATGAAAAAAAAGTGAAACATACTTTGATAATATTTTGATGCCATAGTCTTGACATTACAGAACCTTCTTTAATTAAAGCATCACGTGCATCCTTTTCTTTTGTATTCAAATCATGAGTATCAGCAGTATCAATAGTATCTGGAAAAAAGATCGTATACTGTAGAAAAAGTAGCAAAAAAACTTACATCTCCAATTAGCACGACATACTTTAACAGCAATATATCTTCGATTTTCAAGTTTTCCAAGAAATACTATAAAAAAGATAAGCTTTATATGTAAATGAAAAACACAAAAGCTTACCTTCACAAAAATTTCCTTTTCCAAGTAAATCCTTTTTATCATATGTAACATTTTCATGCTTCAAAAACCAAGGTGGACGAGTAATTGAATCACGTAAACAAAGTTTTTCAGGAATTGTTGGAAGTGGTGTAGTTTTCTAAAAATAAATCGTGTTAATCTGATACAATTTTCAGACAACATTTTCTTCCCACAAAAATGAAAATTTTCGTAGATGAGCATTTTCCTATTGGAAAAAAGCTTGTCACAAAAAGTTGTCGAGAATCTTGTAAACTTTAGACGTAAAAATTATAAAAAAAGAGAAAAAAAAACTTACATAAAAATCAACCAATTCAATAACAGTTTTAAGAAAGGGAGAATCTGGTGGCCTTGGATGAAAATTCCATCCTCGACCTTTTCCATCAAAAACCAAATCAAAATGATAAACATTATTATGTCCACGAACCGTTAGCATAAGTTTAACTTGTCCACCTATAAATAAAACATTAGCAAAAATGAAAAGCATGATGCCATTACCTTCTTGATCAGAAGCATGTATACCAAAATCTCCAACTTTTTTCAAATATTTCTAAAAAAAAACATGTAATATATATATCTCAAATTCATAGAATATTAAAACTTACAGCAACATCATCAGCATTTAACATTCCAACATAATATGGTTGCTTTTCTAATCGATGTCCACGTTCATTTATATCTTCGGCAAGATTCATTAACATTTTATTCTTTGGAAATTCACATTTTCCTTCGAGCGCTGCAACCACAGCAGCATTATTTGTCATCATTGATGGTGCAACAACTTCATATGGTCCTGGAGGTGTATGTAAGCTTGTTGGTGATTCACCTGGAACTGGAGCTGGCTGAACAATACTATAAAATTGAGTTTTAGATTTTTCTGTTCCAACTGCAGTTGATTTTTCTGGTAAAGCTGCTGAAGGTGTTCCAGATGGCGATGGCGTTTGAAATTGTCGTTGTCGAGAATGTTGTGACATTTTATAGGATGATGTTGTTGAAGGTTGATACAGTAAATAAATAACAGTAAAATATGTGATCAACAATCTCCGAGAGGAAAATAAGACAAAATAAATAAATGATTCATTTATTTTGTGATAATAAATAAATCATTTATGCAAAAGAAAATAATTTTATTCAATGCAAATTTAAGTCTTTTTTGCAAAAAAATATTTGTAATTTCAAAGGTATTTTTGAAAAGATGATAAAAAATATCTGTTCTGTTTTTAAAATTCACAAAAAGAAATTGTATAATTGCTGCAAGTATTGTTGTGACTTTTATTTTTAGTGCCATAAAAAAACCTAAAATCACATATTCCATCTCCGACTCCGCAATCGCTACAACAACACTGATTACTGTGTTCAGTTTCTGTCAGCAACAAAAGAACAACAACGATCAAAGTAATTTTTACAAGGTTTTAAAAAACAGCAAAAAATGAAAGATTCTTTTACAAATTTAAAAGTTTTTAAACTATTTTTGTGCAAACAATTTTGAAGAACGATATTTTCCAAAATTTCTCTTAAAACTTAATGGAAATGATCTATGATTCAAATTGTAACTTTTAAAGATAAAATAAAAAATATAGTTTATTCTTCAAAGAAAATTAGATAAACGCTTCAAAGAGACAACGACGTATATGATATTAATAAAAAGAAAAGGGGATAAAAAATAATATTTATCTCAACAATGTTAAAGAATATTTTTATTAACCTGATCATAATGGGCAACATTTCATGGATAATTTGAGAACGAAAAAATTTTTTACCCAACTGTAATAGCTTATGGTACCGGCCCTACACCATAGGTTCCTATACGACCATGCAACAAATTACTAAATTAATTTTTTTTTAAAATCTACAGTAACCTCTTTCCCAATAAAAAAAACCTTTCAACAATGATCCCAAAACACAAAAATGTTTTTTTAACAAATTTTTATTAGAAAATGATACAAAAAATGAGAAAAGAGTACATACAAAAAATGGAGATCTGGCCCTAAAGAGGGCCGGTAAAAAATACAATAACAAAAAAATCAAAACTTATTCATTCATTTATTTGGATGAAGTATATTTGGTGACAGCTTTGGTACCTTCAGAAACGGCATGCTTTGCAAGTTCACCAGGAAGAATAAGACGAACAGCAGTTTGAATTTCTCGAGATGAAATGGTTGAACGTTTATTGTAATGTGCAAGTCGAGAAGCTTCAGCAGCAATTCTTTCAAAAACATCATTGACAAATGAATTCATAATTGACATTGCTTTTGATGAAACACCAGTATCAGGATGGACTTGCTTGAGAACACGATAAATATAAACTGAATAAGTTTCTTTTCTGGCCTTTCTACGTTTCTTATGATCACCAGTACGAGCAGCTTTTTGAGATTTGACAGCTTTTTTAGCTCCTTTTCCAGATGGTTTTGGTGGCATAATGATGATATTGATGAGACAACAACAACGACGATGAGAAAGAAATAAAAATTTGGAATTGAAAAAAATAACCAAGTGATGAGATTTTGAAAGAATGAATGGTCTTTTATATTGACCAGCGCAACCAAGCAGAGCAAAAAAAGAAAGAAAGAGTCAGCCTGACATTTTCGTGGCGTATTTCTTTTTTTGCTGCATAAAATTGTAAAAGAGTTTATTGAAGTGCGTCCTCTTTTTTTGGCGCAAAGCACATCAATTTAAAAAAAAATTTCTCCACCTCTTTTCTTTGGTTGCGAAGGTTCATATAAAAGAAAGAACAGTGACGAAGCATTTTTTCATTTTCATTTTTTTTAAAGCTGTTATTTTTTCTTTTCTAAATTTTCTTCAACTTTTTTTATTCAATTTAATTTAATCATGTCTGGACGTGCTGGTGGAAAAGGTGCTAAAGCAAAGACTGGTGGAAAAGCAAAATCTCGTTCTTCACGTGCTGGTCTTCAATTTCCTGTTGGTCGTCTTCATCGTCTTCTTCGTAAAGGAAATTATGCTCAACGTGTTGGTGGTGGAGCTCCAGTATATCTTGCAGCTGTTTTGGAATATCTTGCTGCTGAAGTTCTTGAATTAGCTGGAAATGCTGCTCGAGATAATAAGAAAACTCGTATTAATCCTCGCCATCTTCAACTTGCTGTTAGAAATGATGAAGAATTGAATAAATTACTTTCTGGTAAGATTTTTTATAATAAAAAATATATATATAATTATTTATTGATCTAATTTTTTTAGGTGTTACTATCGCACAAGGTGGTGTTCTTCCAAATATCAATGCTATGCTTCTTCCAAAGAAAACTGGTGGTACTGAATCACAATAATTTTCAAAATGCTTTCCTTTATTCAACAACAACATCAATAGTATCCCAACGGCCCTCTTTATGGCAATATATTTGATCTCCATTTTTTGTTGTTGTTGCTTGTGTAAAAATATTTTACTTATGTACATTTTTCAAATCGAATAAATTATTTTTTACTCTCTTTCTTTGTGTTATTAATGGGGTTCTGTGGTTGATTGGAATATGTTTTTTTTTGATTTATAAAAACTACATTAGGTTCTTCATTCTAAAATATTTGTTTTTAAACTGGAAGGCACATTTTTTTGAAAGTTACTGTACCCATTCGTTTTAACTCTTAAAATTATCCTGGCTTTTTTTTAAGTGATGGTACTTGAATTTTATCATCTTCTTCAATATCAAAATATGGAAAAGCGTTGCCAAGTTCTTCTAAAAAAGCACAAAATATATTCGTTCAGTGTTAATAAAATTATTTGTATTTTAATTTGGAATCAATTTTTAAAAAAATGGGTGGTTGTTGCTCCATCTGCTGCAAAAAAGAGAATGATACATTTTCTTTAAGTAATCTTGGAGCTGCTGGTCCATCTCATATTAAAAATGAAGCTTCTGCTCCAGTTGCTCCAAATAATACCGAACAACTTTGCTTCTTGTGATGTTCCTTCTACTGATGTTATTAGTAATCAACCTACACAAGCACCATATGATAATGAAGGTAATAAAAAATCTAAACAACAGTAACGTAATTAAAAGTAATGCAAAAAACAAAAAAATCAACTTATAATCGAACTGGAATTATAACTACAAATAATACAAAATATTTTGTTGGTATGTAATCTAAAATTTGTGAAGCATAAGTGATTAGGTAGTTTCAGTACAAACTGGATAAGATTGTTTATACTCTTATGTGGCTCATCATAAAACTTTTTAAAGCTTGAAATAAGCTTTTTTAGCATAAATGCCATGTCCAAAAATTGTAATACTGACAGTTTATTGTTTATTTTTATTTATGAGTACTCTGCGTTGATACCACTGCTT